>OZ007590.1:258400654-259613708 GCA_963931845.1 Maratus michaelseni | reverse complement strand
TGTGTATTGGAGACCTGGAATGATCCGTAATTAATTCCGCGTAATGGAGACCAGGAATGACACTTAATTTCGTGTATTGGAGTACAAGAAGATCTTTAATTTCATATATCGGAGAACGGGAAATACACTCATTTTGTGTATTGGATACCAGAAAAGGAACTTAAATTGTGTATTGGAGACTTGGAAAGAACCTTATTTTCGTGTATCGGAAACCGGGAAAGACCATTAAATTCGTCGATTGGTGACCTGGGAAGCCATTAATTTCGTCAATCTGATACCGGGAGAGATATTAATTTAGTAAATTGGAGACCGTGAAAGACACTTAATTTCGTCGATTAGAAACCGGGAAAGACACTTTATCTTCTGTATTGGATACCGGGAAAGACACTTCATTTGGTGTATTGGATATCAGGTAAGACACTTAATTTGTGTATTGGAGACCAAGAAAGAACCTTAATTTCTTGTATTGGAAACCGGGAAAGACCCTTCAATTCGTCGATTGGTGCCCGGGAAAGACATAAATTTTTCTCAATCTGATATCGGGAGAGACATTAATTTAGTCAATCGAAGACCGGGAAAGACATTAATCTAATGATTTAGAGAACAGGAAATATTCTTAAATTCGGCAGTTGCACACCGGGAAAGACAATTTCGTCGATTGGAGACCAGGAAAGAAAATTTTGTCGATTGGATATTGGGAAAGACCATTTAGTCGATTATTGAATGGAAAATTAATTTAACTTTGTGTATTGGAGACCAGGAAAGACCTAAATTTTATTAATTGGAGACCATAAAATACATTAATTTCGTAAATTGAACACCGGGAAATACATTAATTTTGTTAATCTGAGACCGGGAGAGACATTAATTTAGTCAATCGGAGACCAGGAAAGAAAAGTTAATTAATTGGAGACCTGGAAAGACAATTTCGTCAATTTGAGTTTTTACATTAATTTATTAATTTAACACATTTAATTTATTATATCGGAGACTGGGAAATACGTTAGTTTAGTCAATTGTAGAATGTGAAAAGCAATAATTTAGTATATCGGAGAATCGGAAAAACATTAGTTTAGTCAAATGGAGATCGGGATAGATTGTTAATTACTTCGATTGGAATCAGGGAAAGACCCTTAATTTTGTGTATTTAATACCGGGAAAGACACTTCATTTTCTGTATTGGTTACCTGGAAAAACACTTAATCTTGTGTATTGGATATCAGGTAAGACACTTAACTTGTGTATTGGAGACCGGGAAAGAACCTTAATTTCTTGTATTGGAAAACGGGAAAGACCATTAAATTCGTCGATTGGTGACCTGGAATGACATTAATTTCGTCAATCTGATACCGGGAGAGATACTAATTCAGTAAATTGGAGACCGGGAAAGACATTAATTTCTTTTATTGGAAAACGGGAAACACCATTAAATTAGTCGATTGGTGAACGGGAAAGACATTAATTTCGTCAATCTGATACCGGGAGAGATATTAATTTAGTCAATCGGAGACAGGGAAAGACATTAATTTAGTCAATTGGAGACCGGGAAAGACACTTCATTTTCGGTATCGGATAACGGGAAAGACTCTTAATTTTTTGTAATGTATACAAGGTAAGACACTTAATTTGTGTATTGGATACCGGGAAAGAACCTTAATTTCTTGTATTCGAAACCGGGAAAGACCATTAAATTCGTCGATTGGTGACCGGGAAAGACATTCATTTCGTCAAGCTGATACCGGGAGAGACATTAGTTTAGTCAATTGTAGAATGTGAAAAACAATAATTTAGTATATCGGAGAATCGGAAAAACATTAGTTTAGTCAAATGGAGATCGGGATAGATTGTTAATTACTTCGATTGGAAACAGGGAAAGACCCTTAATTTTGTGTATTTAATACCGGGAAAGACACTTCATTTTCGGTATCGGATAACGGGAAAGACTCTTAATTTTTTGTATTGGATACAAGGTAAGACACTTAATTTGTGTATTGGAGACCGGGAAAGAACCTTAATTTCTTGTATTCGAAACCGGGAAAGACCATTAAATTCGTCGATTGGTGAACGGGAAAGACATTAATTTCGTCAATCGGATACCGGGAGAGATATTAATTTTGTCAATCGGAGACCGGGAAAGACATTAATCTAGTGAATTGGAGACAGGGAAAGACATTAATTTAGTCAATTGGAGACCGGGAAAGACACTTCATTTTCTGAATTAGATACCGGACAACTCCTTTAATTTTGGTATTTGATACATGTAAAGAAACTCTATTTCATCAATTGGAGTTTTTACATTAATTTATTAATTTAACACATTAATTTATTATATCGGAGACAGGGAAATACATTAGTTTAGTCAATTGTAGAATGTGAAAGACATTAATTTAGTATATCGGAGACTCGGAAAAACATTAGTTTAGTCAAATGGAGATCGGGATAGATTGTTAATTACTTCGATTGGAAACAGGGAAAGACCCTAAATTTTGTGTATTTAATACCGGGAAAGACACTTTATTTCGTGAATTTCAGACCAGGAAAGACCCTTAATTTTGTGTATTTAATACCGGGAAAGACACTTTATTTCGTGAATTTCAGACCAGGAAAGACCCTTAATTTTGTGTATTTAATACCGGGAAAGACACTTCATTTTCTGTATTGGATACCTGGAAAAACACTTAATTTGTGTATTGGAGACCGGGAAGGAACCTTAATTTCTTGTATTCGAAACCGGGAAAGACCATTAAATTCGTCGATTGGTGACCGGGAAAGACATTAATTTCGTCAATCTGATACCGGGAGAGACATTAGTTTAGTCAATCAGAGACCGGGAAAGACACTAATCTAATGCATTAGAGACCAGGAATGATTCTTAATTTCGGCAGTTGGACACCGGGGAAGATAATTTCGTCGATTGGAGACCGGGAAAGACACTTCATTTTCGGTATCGGATAACGGGAAAGACTCTTAATTTTTTGTATTGGCTACCAGGTAAGACACTTAATTTGCGTATTGGAGACCGGGAAAGAACCTTAATTTCTTGTATTCGAAACCGGGAAAGACATTAATTTCGTCAATCTGATACCGGAAGAGACATTAGTTTAGCCAATCAGAGACCGGGAAAGACACTAATCTAATGCATTAGAGACCAGGAATGATTCTTAATTTCGGCAGTTGGACACCGGGGAAGATAATTTCGTCGATTGGAGACCGGGAAAGAAAATTTTGTGGATTGGATAATTGGAAAGACCATTTAGTCGATTGAATACCGTTGAAAGACCCATTAATGTCGTCGATTGGAAACTTAATTTACTGTATTGGATACAAGGAAAGACCCTTAAATATGTGTACTGGTTTTCGGGAAAGACCTTTAATTTGTATATTGGAGATTGGTAAAGACCCTTAATTTTTGTATTGGAGAGGGATAAGACCAATAATTTCGTAAGTTGGAGACCGGAAAAACATTAATTTAGTTAATCGTCGACCGGGAAACTGATTTAATTATTTAATTGGAGACCGGAAATTGTATCTAATTTCGTCAATTGTTGACCATGAAAGACAATTTCGTTAATTGAAAACCGGGAAAGACCCTTAATTTCTCCGATTATTGCATGGGAAAGTCATTAAACTTTGTGTACTGGAGACTGGTAAAAACAATTGGAGACCGTAAAATACATTAATTTCGTAAATCGAACATCTGGAAAGACCATTTATTAAATTTGTAGACCTTGAAAGAGAAATTCGTTAATTGGAGTTTGGGAAAGGCAATTTAGTCGATTGGAGATCATGAGAAACAATTTCGTCGATTGAAGACAGGGAAACAAAATTTCCTCGATTGGAGACCTGTAAAGACAATTTCGATAGGAGTACTTCAAAGACATCTTCGTCGATTGAACACCGGGAAAGACACTTCATTTTCTGAATTAGATACCGGACAACTCCCTTAATTTTAGTATTTGATACATGTAAAGAAATACTATTTCATCAATTGGAGACTGGGAAAGACGCATAATTTTGTGTATTAGATACCGAGAAAGACATTTAATTGTGTATTGGAGACCTGGAATGATTCGTAATTAATTCCGCGTAATGGAGACCAGGAATGACACTTAATTTCGTGTATTGGAGTACAAGAAAGATCTTTAATTTCATATATCGGAGAACGGGAAATACACTCATTTTGTGTATTGGATACCAGAAAAGGAACTTAAATTGTGTATTGGAGACCGGGAAAGAACCTTATTTTTGTTTATCGGAAACCGGGAAAGACCATTAAATTCGTCGATTGGTGACCTGGGAAGACATTAATTTCGTCAATCTGATACCGGGAGAGATATTAATTTAGTAAATTGGAGACCGTGAAAGACACTTAATTTCGTCGATTAGAAACCGGGAAAGACACTTCATCTTCTGTATTGGATACCGGGAAAGACACTTCATTTTGTGTATTGAATATCAGGTAAGACACTTAATTTGTGTATTGGAGACCAAGAAAGAACCTTAATTTCTTGTATTGGAAACCGGGAAAGACCATTAAATTCCTCGATTGGTGACCGCGAAAGACATTAATTTTGTCAATCTGATACCGCAAGAGATATTAATTTAGTCAATCGGAGACCGGGAAATACATTAATCTAGTGAATTGGAGACCGGGAAAGACTTTTCATTTTCGGTATTGGATAACGGAAAAGATGCTTAGTTTTGTGTATTGAATACCATGTAAGACACTTAATTTGTGTATTGGAGACCGGGAAAGACAAATTTTTCTCAATCTGATATCGGGAGAGACATTAATTTAGTCAATCGAAGACGAGGAAAGACATTAATCTAATGATTTAGAGAACAGGAAATATTCTTAAATTCGGCAGTTGCACACCAGGAAAGACAATTTCGTCGATTGGAGAACAGGAAAGAAAATTTTGTCCATTGGAAAGACCATTTAGTCGATTATTGAATGGAAAAGTAATTTAACTTTGTGTATTGGAGACCGGGAAAGACCTAAATTTTATCAATTGGAGACCATAAAATACATTAATTTCGTAAATTGAACACGGGGAAATACATTAATTTTGTTCATCTGAGACCGGGAGAGACATTAATTTATTCAATCCGAGACCAGGAAAGACAATTTAGTTAATTGGAGACCTGGAAAGACAATTTCGTCATTTGGAGTTTTTACATTAATGTATTAATTTAACACATTAATTTATTATATCGGAGACTGTGAAATACATTAGTTTAGTCAATTGTAGAATGTGAAATACATTAATTTAGTATATCGGAGACTCGGAAAAACATTAGTTTAGTCAAATGGAGATCGGGATAGATTGTTAATTACTTCGATTGGAAACAGGGAAAGACCCTTAATTTTGTGTATTTAATACCGGGAAAGACACTTCATTTTCTGTATTGGATACCTGGAAAAACACTTAATTTTGTGTATTGGATATCAGGTAAGACACTTAATTTGTGCATTGGAGACCGGAAAAGAACCTTAATTTCTTGTATTGGAAAACGGGAAAGACTATTAAATCCGTCGATTGGTGAACGGGAAAGACATTAATTTCGTCAATCGGATACCGGGAGAGATATTAATTTTGTCAATTGGAGACCGGTAAAGACATTAATCTAGTGAATTGGAGACAGGGAAAGACATTAATTTAGTCAATTGGAGACCGGGAAAGACACTTCATTTTCGGTATCGGATAACGGGAAAGACTCTTAATTTTTTAAATTGGATACCAGGTAAGACACTTAATTTGCGTATTGGAGACCGGGAAAGAACCTTAAATTCTTGTATTCGAAACCGGGAAAGACCATTAAATTCGTCGATTGGTGACCGGGAAAGACATTAATTTCGTCAATCTGATACCGGGAGAGACATTAGTTTAGCCAATCAGAGACTGGGAAAGACACTAATCTAATGCATTAGAAACAAGAAATGATTCTTAATTTCGGCAGTTGGACACCGGGGAAGATAATTTCGTCGATTGGAGACCGGGAAAGAAAATTTTGTCCATTGGATAGTTGGAAAGACCATTTAGTCGATTGAATACCGTTGAAAGAGATATTAATGTCGTCGATTGGAAACTTAATTTACTGTATTGGATACAAGGAAAGACCCTTAAATATGTGGACTGGTTTTCAGGAAAGACCTTTAATTTGTATATTGGAGATTGGTAAAGACCCTTAATTTTTGTATTGGAGAGGGATAAGACCGATAATTTCGTGAGTTGGAGGCCCCAAAAACATTAATTTAGTTAATCGTCGACCGGGAAACTGAATTAATTATTTAATTGGAGACCGGAAATTGTATCTAATTTCGTCAATTGTAGACCATGAAAGACAATTTCGTTAATTGAAAACCGGGAAAGACCCTTAATTTCTCCGATTATTGCATGGGAAAGTCATTTAACTTTGTGTATTGGAGACTGGTAAAAACAATTGGAGACCGTAAAATACATTAATTTCGTAAATCGAACATCTGGAAAGACCATTTATTAAATTTGTAGACCTTGAAAGAGAAATTCGTTAATTGGAGTTTGGGAAAGGCAATTTTGTGGATTGGAGATCAGGAGAAACAATTTCGTCGATTGAAGACAGGGAAACAAAATTTTCTCGATTGGAGACCTGTAAAGACAATTTCGATAGGAGTACTTCAAAGACATCTTCGTCGATTGGAAACCGGGAAAGACACTTCATTTTCTGAATTATATACCGGGCAACTCCCTTAATTTTGGTATTTGATACATGTAAAGAAACTTTATTTCTTCAATTGGAGACTGGGAAAGACGCATAATTTTGTGTATTAGATACCGAGAAAGACATTTAATTGTGTATTGGAGACCTGGAATTATCCATAATAAATTCCGCGTAATGGAGACCAGGAATGACACTTAATTTCGTGTATTGGAGTACAAGAAATATCTTTAATTTCATATATCGGAGAACGGGAAATACACTCATTTTGTGTATTGGTACCAGAAAAGGAACTTAAATTGTGAATTGGAGACCGGGAAAGAACCTTATTTTCGTGTATCGGAGACCGGGAAAGACCATTAAATTCGTCGATTGGTGACCTGGGAAGACATTAATTTCGTCAATCTGACACCGGGAGAGATATTAATTATTAAATTGGAGACCGTGAAAGACACTTAATTTCGTCGATTAGAAACCTGGAAAGACACTTCATCTTCTGTATTGGATACCGGGAAAGACACTTCATTTTGTGTATTGGATATCAGGTAAGACACTTAATTTGTGTATTAGAGACCAAGAAAGAACCTTAATTTCTTGTATTGGAAACCGGGAAAGACCATTAAATTCGTCGATTGGTGACCGGGAAAGACATTAATTTTGTCAATCTGATACCGCAAGAGATATTAATTTAGTCAATCGGAGACCGGGAAAGACATCAATCTAGTGAATTGGAGACAGGGAAAGACATTAATTTAGTGAATTGGAGACCGGGAAAGATTTTTCATTTTCGGTATTGGATAACGGGAAAGATTCTTAATTTTGTGTATTGGATACCAGGTAAGACACTTAATTTGTGTATTGGAGACCGGGAAAGACCCTTCAATTCGTCGATTGGTGCCCGGGAAAGAGAGATTTTTCTCAATCTGATATCGGGAGAGACATTAATTTAGTCAATCGAAGACCGCGAAAGACATTAATCTAATGATTTAGAGAACAGGAAATATTCTTAAATTCAGCAGTTGCACACCAGGAAAGACAATTTCGTCGATTGGAGACCAGAAAAGAAAATTTTGTCGATTGGAAAGAGCATTTAGTCGATTATTGAATTGAAAAGTTATTTAACTTTGTGTATTGGAGACCGGGAAAGACCTAAATTTTATCAATTCGAGACCATAAAATACATTAATTTCGTAAATTGAACACCGGGAAATACATTAATTTTGTTAATCTGAGACCGGGAGAGACATTAATTTAGTCAATCCGAGACCAGGAAAGACAATTTCGTCAATTGGAGTTTTTACATTAATTTATTAATTTAACACATTAATTTATTATATCGGAGTCTGGGAAATACATTAGTTTAGTCAATTGTAGAATGTGAAAGACATTAATTTAGTATATCGGAGACTCGGAAAAACATTAGTTTAGTCAAATTGAGATCGGGATAGATTGTTAATTACTTCGATTGGAAACAGGGAAAGACCCTTAATTTTGTGTATTTAATACCGGGAAAGACACTTTATTTCGTGAATTTCAGACCAGGAAAGACCCTTAATTTTGTGTATTTAATACCGGGAAAGACACTTCATTTTCTGTAATGGATACCTGGAAAAACACTTAATTTTGTGTATTGGATATCAGGTAAGACACTTAATTTGTGTATTGGAGACCGGGAAAGAACCTTAATTTCTTGTATTGGAAAACGGAAAAGTGTATTAAATTCGTCGATTGGTGACCTGGAAAGACATTTATTTCGTCAATCTGATACCGGGAGAGATATTAATTTAGTAAATTGGAGACCGGGAAAGACATTAATTTGGTCAATTGGAGACCGGGAATGACACTTAGTTTGTCGATTAGAAACCGGAAAAGACACTTCATTTTCTGTATTGGATACCTGGAAAAACACTTAATTTTGTGTATTGGATATCAGGTAAGACACTTAATTTGTGCATTGGAGACCGGAAAAGAACCTTAATTTCTTGTATTGGAAAAAGGGAAAGACTATTATATCCGTCGATTGGTGAACGGGAAAGACATTAATTTCGTCAATCGGATACCGGGAGAGATATTAATTTTGTCAATCGGAGACCGGAAAAGACATTAATCTAGTGAATTGGAGACAGGGAAAGACATTAATTTAGTCAATTGGAGACTGGGAAAGACACTTCATTTTCTAAATTAGATACCGGACAACTCCCTTAATTTTGGTATTTGATACATGTAAAGAAACTCTATTTCATCAATTGGAGACTGGGAAAGACGCATTATTTTGTGTATTAGATACCGTGAAAGACATTTAATTGAGTATTGGAGACCTGGAATGATTCGTAATTAATTCCGCGTAATGGAGACCAGGAATGACACTTAATTTCGTGTATTGGAGTACAAGAAAGATCTTTAATTTCATATATCAGAGAACGGGAAATACACTCATTTTGTGTATTGGATACCAGAAAAGGAACTTAAACTGTGTATTGGAGACCTGGAAAGAACCTTATTTTTGTGTATCGGAAACCGGGAAAGACCATTAAATTCGTCGATTGGTGACCTGGGAAGACATTAATTTCGTCAATCTGATACCGGGAGAGATATTATTTTAGTAAATTGGAGACCGTGAAAGACACTTAATTTTGTTTATTAGAAACCGGGAAAGACACTTCATCTTCTGTATTGGATACCGGGAAAGACACTTCATTTTGTGTATTGAATATCAGGTAAGACACTTAATTTGTGTATTGGAGACCAAGAAAGAACCTTAATTTCTTGTATTGGAAACCGGGAAAGACGATTAAATTCGTCGATTGGTGACAGGGAAAGACATTAATTTTGTCAATCTGATACCGCAAGAGATATTAATTTAGTCAATCGGAGACCGGGAAAGACATTAATCTAGTGAATTGGAGACCGGGAAAGACTTTTCATTTTCGGTATTGGATAACGGGAAAGATTCTTAATTTTATGTATTGAATACCAGGTAAGACACTTAATTTGTGTATTGGAGACCGGGAAAGACCCTTCAATTCATCGATTGGTGCCCGAGAAAGACATAAATTTTTCTCAATCTGATATCGGGAGAGACATTAATTTAGTCAATCGAAGACCGGGAAAGACATTAACCTAATGATGTAGAGAACAGGAAATATACTTAAATTCGGCAGTTGCACACCAGGAAAGACAATTTCGTCGATTGGAGACCAGGAAAGTAAATTTTGTCGATTGGAAAGACCATTTAGTCGATTAATGAATGGAAAAGTAATTTAACTTTGTGTATTGGAGACTGGGAAAGACCTAAATTTTATCAATTGGAGACCATAAAATACATTAATTTCGTAAATTGAACACTGGGAAATACATTAATTTTGTTAATCTGTGACCTTGAGAGACATTAATTTAGTCAATCGGAGACGAGGAAAGATAATTTAGTTAATTGGAGACCTGGAAAGACAATTTCGTCAATTGGAGTTTTTACATTAATTTATTAATTTAACAAAATTAATTTATTATATCGGAGACTGGGAAATACATTAGTTTAGTCAATTGTAGAATGTGAAAGACATTAATTTAGTATATCGGAGACTCGGAAAAACATTAGTTTAGTCAAATGGAGATCGGGATAGATTGTTAATTACTTCGATTGGAAACAGGGAAAGACCCTTAATTTTGTGTATTTAATACCGGGAAAGACACTTTATTTCGTGAATTTCAGACCAGGAAAGACCCTTAATTTTGTGTTTTTAATACCGGGAAAGACACTTTATTTCGTGAATTTCAGACCAGGAAAGACCCTTAATTTTGTGTATTTAATACCGGGAAAGACACTTCATTTTCTGTATTGGATACCTGGAAAAACACTTAATTTTGTGTATTGGATATCAGGTAAGAGACTTAATTTGTGTATTGGAGACCGGGAAAGAACCTTAATTTCTTGTATTGGAAAACGGAAAAGTATATTAAATTCGTCGATTAGTGACCTGGAAAGACATTGATTTCGTCAATCTGATACCGGGAGAGATATTAATTTAGTAAATACGAGACCGGGAAATACATTAATTTAGTCAATTGGAGACCGGGAAAGACACTTAGTTTGTCGATTAGAAACCGGAAAAGACGCTTCATTTTCTGTATTGGATACCTGGAAAAACACTTAATTTTGTGTATTGGATATCATTTAAGACACTTAATTTGTGCATTGGAGACCGGGAAAGACCATTAAATTCGTCGATTGGTGACCTGGGAAGACATTAATTTCGTCAATCTGATACCGGGAGAGATATTAATTTAGTAAATTGGAGACCGTGAAAGACACTTAATTTTGTCGATTAGAAACCGGGAAAGACACTTCATCTTCTGTATTGGATACCGGGAAAGACACTTCATTTTGTGTATTGAATATCAGGTAAGACACTTAATTTGTGTATTGGAGACCAAGAAAGAACCTTAATTTCTTGTATTGGAAACCGGGAAAGACGATTAAATTCGTCGATTGGTGACAGGGAAAGACATTAATTTTGTCAATCTGATACCGCAAGAGATATTAATTTAGTCAATCGGAGACCGGGAAAGACATTAATCTAGTGAATTGGAGACCGGGAAAGACATTAATTTAGTCAATTGGAGACCGGGAAAGACACTTCATTTTCTGAATTAGATACCGGACAACTCCCTTATTTTTGGTATTTGATACATGTAAAGAAACTCTATTTCATCAATTGGAGTTTTTACATTAATTTATTAATTTAACACATTAATTTATTATATCGGAGACTGGGAAATACATTAGTTTAGTCAATTGTAGAATGTGAAAGACATTAATTTAGTATATCGGAAACTCGGAAAAACATTAGTTTAGTCAAATGAAGATCGGGATAGATTGTTAATTTCTTCGATTGGAAACAGGGAAAGACCCTTAATTTTGTGTATTTAATACCGGGAAAGACACTTTATTTCGTGAATTTCAGACCAGGAAAGACCCTTAATTTTGTGTATTTAATACCGGGAAAGACAATTTATTTCGTGAATTTCAGACCAGGAAAGACCCTTAATTTTGTGTATTTAATACCGGGAAAGACACTTCATTTTCTGTATTGGATACCTGGAAAAACACTTTATTTTGTGTATTGGATATCAGGTAAGACACTTAATTTGTGTATTGGAGACCGGGAAAGAACCTTAATTTCTTGTATTGGAAAACGGAAAAGTGTATTAAATTCGTCGATTAGTGACCTGGAAAGACATTGATTTCGTCAATCTGATACCGGGAGAGATATTAATTTAGTAAATACGAGACCGGGAAATACATTAATTTAGTCAATTGGAGACCGGGAATGACACTTAGTTTGTCGATTAGAAACCGGAAAAGACACTTCATTTTCTGTATTGGATACATGGAAAAACACTTAATTTTGTGTATTGGATATCAGGTAAGACACTTAATTTGTGCAATTGAAACCGGAAAAGAATCTTAATTTCTTGTATTGGAAAACGGGAAAGACTATTAAATCCGTCGATTGGTGAACGGGAAAGACATTAATTTCGTCAATCGGATACCGGGAGAGATATTAATTTTTTCAATCGGAGACCGGGAAAGACATTAATCTAGTGAATTGGAGACAGGGAAAGACATTAATTTAGTCAATTGGAGACCGGGAAAGACACTTCATTTTCTGAATTAGATACCGGACAACTCCCTTAATTTTGGTATTTGATACATGTAAAGAAACTCTATTTCATCAATTGGAGACTGGGAAAGACGCACAGGGTATCTGGGGAATTTGTTCGGCGAAAGAGGACAGAATCGGGTTAAATCGCATAATCCATCATGATTAAAAGCTCCCCAAACCATTACTGATCCTCCTCCCATTTATCGACTGAAGTATTGTTTGGTTCCTTCCTTAAATCCTGCCAACAGTGTTTATAACCATTCGGACCGTCAAGATTAATTTTTTTTTTCATCTGAAAATATCACTTTTTCCATTTCGTATCCCTTGACATGACATTTTTAGCTCATTTCAGTCTTTCTTCTTTATGATGTTTCATTAACCTCGTTTTTTTTTCAACAGTTTCATACATTTTGCATTACTATTTGATTTCAGACTCTTCCAAGCTCTTACGTGTGAGGTTCTTTTTCTGAAACGGTTCGAAGTTTCTGGAGTTGAAAAATCCTTTTTGAGTTGATAATTGAAATATTTGTAAATTTTAATGTAGCAATTATAACAGAAAACGTTCTACGATCAATTTTAAACACACACGCTAAAAATTTGCACATTGTGTCTTCTTCTTCAGAAGTGCACCAGTTCGTTAGTGGTCATATAGTTTCTTAACACACTGTAAATTGTCAGTAGTCCTGTCTCATTAGCAATAAATTATCTCCAATCATAGAAGACAATTTCAAAGTAATGATTTTCATGAAATTATAATCTCTTTACAAGCAATCAATTAACATATAATATATTCCAAGGGAATTTCGATTACGCTTTCTAAATGTATAATTTAGTTAATGTGTAATGGTTTTCAAGTCTATTCTAATTACATATTTTAAAGTATAATTCGATTTATTTGTAATATATTTTAAATCTGTTCTAATTACGTCTTTTAATATATAATTCGGTTTATTTGTAATAGATAATAAGTAAATGTCAATTATTTATATTCAGTATGAAATGTAGTTAATTTGTAATGTAATACACGTTAATCTAAATTAAATTCTATAAAATTTAATGTAATTAATCTATAATCTATTACAGAATAATCTAACTATTTTTTAAAGATGTAATTCGAATTGACTTATAATCTGTTATACGTTAATTAGATTATTCATTTGAAAAGCGAAATCAGAATGAACTTGTAACGCATTACATGTCAATCGGTTGCTTGTGAGGAGATTATAATTTAACCGTAATTTCATTATTTTGTAATAAGATTCTGCCCATCTCTGCTTCAATGAAAATATTGAGGACACACGTATTCGAGTGGTATTGCACCCCGGGACATATTTCTGGTACACAGATTAGCGTGCCATGGCAGTCAATGTGTTGGATGGAGAAATGTTGATTTTACTATTTGAATAATTGCAATGTCAGAAGCGCTGAACGTATGTCTTTGCGTTTATAGCTCCCATATTGACAGCAATTTTATCAAAACAGTCATTTTCCACCTACGTTGAATGTGCCAATGAGGGCTTCTTTAAAGAATTTTCCCTAAAAATAAATCATTAATTAATAGTTATAACGGACATTTTCCAATTGTATTTGTATTACATTATTCTAACAAACTAGTTAATATAATTAATTTTGCAGTCACATTTTGCGGCAAAAAGCACATCAAAAATGACATTTTTTTAAAAAGAAAATGGAAAAAGTATAAACTGATTAAAATTAAGATAAAACTAGGCTGCACCGCCAGGAGCCTGAGGGGTGTCCGACGCGTCTTCAACCACCGAACCCAAGGCCTGTGGGACTTATAACGCGCACGACCGGATTTGGCTCTCCGTATGCGCTTCAGCCGGTCGGGGGACCGCCACCTGCGGACTCCCCCCGAACCCTTAGATCCATGTGTAGATAAACGATAACTGAAAAAAATCATATATATCTTTTTAATAAAAAAGCGGAAGAAATTGTCATACGGGAAAGGTTTAATAAGCGTACAACGTACAATAAACTTGCAAAAATGTACAACTTATGGAGAAAACGTACATCATGGCGACGCTGCAGAGTTGGGCAAATTTGTCATAGCAATTATCTGCAATGTAATTACAATTTAATTGTATGTAATTAATTATAGTTGCAATTACATGCTGTAAAAAGTTCTTGCAGTAATAGTAGCTCGAATTGACCCCCATCCCATTATTTGACGAAATTTCTGTGCTTGAGTGTGTTTAACTATAATCAATTATATTCAATTAAACTGTAATTATTACATTGCAGATAATTGCAATTACAAATTTTCTCAACTTTACAATGTCAAAAGAAAAAAATAAAACAATAACATAACAAACAACAACAACAACAACAAAACATTGCAGATAATTGCAATTACAAATTTTCTCAACTTTACAATGTCAAAAGAAAAAAATAAAACAATAACATAACAAACAACAACAACAACAACAAAACAACAACAACAAAACAACAACTAAGAACGAAGAATCATGCATCCGGCACAGATTATGAAACACTTTCCAACACTAACATAATATTATTAAGAAATTTAATTTTTTCATACGATGAAATGAGATACCTAAATAAGCAATTTAAAAGATACATAACTCAATAAAAATTCATTTGCAGCAGTTGCTGCCTATATACGAAGTCTTTCGTGCAGCCCCGTATATGGTTTACAGAATTTAAAAACAACACGTAGTACACTAAAAATTACATAAAAAGACATATCAGAGCGGAAACAGCACTTCTAGCAATTGCCGATCATAGTCAGTCCTTTAACCAAATTATCTTGTACGTCTCTGAACGATAAATCCTACGCACTCTGTAATATATAGATAATAAGTTGTATTGAACCTTAGTGATCCTTTTAAATTTTATTATATTTCAAACATCATAACATGTTCATAATGCACCGCAAACGATTTTTCCACATAGATTAGAATGTAAAGGAATTATTTTGTACGTCCCTGTAATTGAACTATAAATGCTACTAATTGTATACTCCAGTAAAAGCATGCTGTCGTCCACCTTAGTGACGCAAATTAATTTCATTATGTTTGAAATATCGTAACATCAATACAATGCGCCACAAGCGATTTTTACCCATAGACCATAATGTAATGGAATTCTTTTGTGTGTCCCTGTAAATGAACTATTAATGCTACACACTTCTTTTTCAATACCGAACATTCTATATTAAAATTCAATATTGTATAAACATTTCATGACAATCCGAGTATGTTAAAAGGAAGAATACCAACGTTATAAATGCACAAATAATACACAAAAAAGCAGCAAATAGCTATTAAATTTACAAGCGAGATTCTTCTTCAGTGCAACAAAGAGCAAAGCACAGCATGCTAGAGCAAGTTGGCCCAGTCTTGCTTTTTCTAGCACGCTGTGCTTTGTTCTTTGTCTCACTGAAGAAGTTGTCGCTTGTAGATTCGAAATAGCCTATTTTTTTGTGTATTATTTGTGCATTTATAACGTTGGTATTTTTCCTTTTAATATTATTGCACAGAGGTTTTATTTTCTATTTTTATTTGCTATTTTTTTATAATCCGAGTATGTTTACAAGAGTTAGAATAGACGGACAGGCAGACGAACCAAATCCGTAAATATTTTTCAACTATGTTGGAAAGTGTTAAAAAGAGGTGACAAAAACCAACGAAATATTTTTGAAAAATAAAAACCTTTATTATTATTTTATCTATATTATTATTGTTATTTTTTTTTGTGTGTAGGATAACTCTAGGGTTGTAAGATTTCTCACATAAATTTACTTAGTTGGCATATGCTATTTTGAAATCCCCAAATTTGCTTATTCCCTCGAAGCAATTTTGCCGCAACAATGTAGTTCATTAATAGTCTTGTTGTTTTTGAACAATTACAAACATTAATTCCTATTACTTATTGTTATCTCATAATTCGCAACAATCCTCTTCCTTGTAAAAAGTTTTTTTCTCAACAATAAACACAATTGTTTAATTCAACAATTAATTCGATATTCTTTCAGTGTCACAACGGTTCTCATCTAAGTTGGTCCGAATTCTGATGTTAAATCACGATTTCAGGTAAATTTAATAAATAACCATAGATTAATAATAATCCTAGTTTAAAAATGAAATATAAATATCTTTATGCAATACATTAAATAGAGAAATGTAAATTTTACTGTTTGAGTAAGAACGTAATCCACAATGCTGAGCGTGTCAAATAGGGTTATCAGATTCATCTCTGAATAATAATAATAATAAAAAAATAAACGAAAAATTTATATTGTCAGTAATTTATTTTGGTTTTATCCAACTACCGTTATTCTCCCCATCGTACTACATTGAATGCGTCAATGAGGTCTTCTTTAATGAATTTTCCATAAAAATAAATCATTAATTAATAAGTTATAACTGGCTTTTTTCAACTGTATTTACATTACATTATTTTAACATACTAACCAATTAAATTAATTTTCCAGTCACATTTTGTTGCAAAAAGTGCCTCAAAAGTGAACTTAAAAAAAAAAATTAAAAAATTAAACTTAATACAAATTCTTGAAATTATAAAAGTCAGATATGAAAAGAAAAAAGAGGAAGAAATTGTCATACAGAAATGTTTAAGTGTACAACGTATAATAAGCCTGAAAAAAGTACAACTTGATGGGGAAAACGTACATTCTGGTAAACCTTGTGTCAAAAGACAAAAAGATGCGACAAAAACTAACGAAGTATTTCTGAAAAATAAATTTATTTATTTTTTGTGTATTTTTTTTATTGTGTGTGTGTGTGTGTAGGATAACTTTGGAGTTGGAATATACAAAGTTGCAACATAAATTTACTTGGTTAGCATAAGCTTTTTTGAAATCATCCAAATTTGCTTATTTCTTCGAAGGCAATTTTGCCACAACAATGCATTTCGTTAATTTTCTTGCTATTTTTCAACAATTGTAAACATTAATTCTTATTACCTATCATCATTGTTATTCCCCAATTCACAACAATCATTTTCTCTGCGGAACGTTTTTTCATTTTTCCCGAAGATATTTTTTTCAACAATAAATACAATTGTTTAATTCAACAATTCATTCCATTCTCTCATTAGCACGATATTCCTCGTTTAAGCTGCTCCGAATTCTGATGTTAAACCATGATATCAGGTAAATTTAATAAATAATCGTAGATTAATAATAATTTCAGTTTAAAAATGAAATATAAATAGTATATGTAATATATTAAATAAAGAAACGTTAAGTTTACTATCTGAATAATCTAAAACTCTAAACTTATGTCTTTGCATTTATGTGACCATGGGCTTCAATCTCATTATGGATAAAATGCTGTAGAGAGTGAAAATTACGCCATTTCAACGCAATCGTAATAAACTGGTTGAAATTAATGAACAAAAAAATCATACTATATCTTAAATAGGATGATATTTTTATTGGGGAAAGCTTTTTGTTACGTATTAAGATTAGGGTCTATATTTTTCAGTATTTCCTAATTTTATAACATATGTGAGTGAAATTGAATTACACAAAAGTGGAATTTAGGTAGTTGTTATGAAGAGAATGAACATTTTTATCTTTTGGGTATTTTTATTTTTTGACATGTTTGTAGTTAATGATGTACACGTGTAGATGAACTAGATTAGATATATTTAATTGATTTCTGTCACCTTAATCGTTGGATTGTTTATTTAGAACGGCAAATTATGCGACGCATTCTTTGAATCGCAATTTCTAAACATTTTTAGTTAATTGCATCTTTTTTTGTAAGTTGATTAAAAGAAAAACCAGCAGCTAAGATTACAAGGCGATTCGATTAGGGTTAAAAACAAGGCCCGACTTAGACTATGTATTGCCCCCGGGCGAGCATTATTCTGAGGGAAGGGCCTTCTATATATCTTTAGAATTTTTCGTGAATTATGCTGAAGAGTTTGAAATTCTAAGGTGGCTGACATTTTGAAACAAGACAACATATTACAAAAATCAGGGATTCATTTATGAGTTGTTTAGTGAACTTGATTTCTCGCAAAGTATCTTTCATTGTTGTAGCCACTTTTGTAATGGAAGCTACCTAAACGTCCTTGTCCTTGAAAGCAATTTGCCGCAACAATGCATTTCAATAATGATACCTTATTGTTTTTTTTTAAGTAATCACATACTTTAATCTTATCCGAAATCTTCATTGTTATTCCATAATTCGCAACAATTACGTCCGTTGCTAAAAGTATTTTCTTTCAGGGCAAGAAATTCAACAATAAAGACAACTGTTTAATTCAATAATGCATCAGTGCTACAATCTCTCTCATATAAGTTGCTTTGAAGTTCTCACGTCGTTCCATGATTTCAGGTAAATTTTAATAAATTACCATAAATTAACAATAATCCTAGCACAAAAAATAAAAAGTTTTGTACAATATATTAACTAAAAATATGTTAATTTTACTGTTTGAGTAAGTAAAATCTTTGGCATTTATATTATCATGAATTCTAGTCACATAATTGATAAAATATTGTAACAAATGAAACTTAAGAAATTTTTTTGAGATTAATGAATTAAAATTACGAATTTTATTTTAAATGTGACGGTCATTTTCATCAATGAAAGCTTTTCGTATTGTACTAAGATTAGTACATACTAATTCTATAATTTTCTTTTGAGCTTATTATTCTTTGAGCTTATTTTCTAAAATGTAGGTGAAATTAAATTAGACATAAATGCAACTTAAACAGTCCTCATGATGAAAATAATCATTTTAATTTGTAAAAAAAAAAAAAAAAAAAAAAAAAAATATATATCCAATCAGTCAGTTTTTCTTTATTTTTTAAAAATCTCATTGTTTTCTAAATAAGTTAGGTTGGAAATCGTAAATTTCTAAAATAACAAGAATAAGATATTTTCTACTATTCCTTTTTTTACAACCTTGTAAATCTAATTCGTTTCGTAATTAAATATAGTGATATCTCGGCTAACAAATGCTTCTGTTAACGAATATTTCCGTTAACGAACATTCTAGTAGCTGTTTTCTGACTAGGCTAAGGAACATAATTTCATCTAACGAATTCTTTATTGGATTCGCACGTTAACACAAAAAAGGCCACGTAGCATTTTAATTGGACAATAAATCCTCTGTTTGGGTTAACGAAGATTTGGGATAATAAATGTGATTCTGGAATGAATTATCTTCGTTAACTGAGGTTTCACTCTATTTATTATTTTCAATTTTAGAGTTAATTGATACTCAATTCTATTTAATATTTTCAAGTTTCTTTTAGTATTTTCAATTTCAGAATTAACTGGTTCTCTCCATTCTATTTTGTATTCCCAATTTCAGAGTAAATTAACTTTGGTACTCAATTTTATTTGTAATTTCAATTTCTATTTAGTATTTTCACTTTCAAACTTAATTAGCTGGTGGTGCACAATTTCTCTTTAGTATTTCAATTCCCGGCTAATTGATAGTCAATTATATTTAGTATTATGGAGTTTGTTTTAGTATTTTCAGTTTCACAATTACTTAATTCATACTCGATTATATTTGGTATTTTCAATTTCTGTTTAGTATTTTCAATTTCAGAGTTAATTAACTTCTAGTCAATTCTATTTAGTATTTTCAATTTCTATTTAGTATTTGCAATTTTCGGAGCCAATTAACTGATACTCATTTCTATTTAGTATTTTCAATTTCTATTTAGTATTTTCAATTTCCATTTAGTATTTTCATTTTTAAAATTAACTGACTGGTACTCTATTCTATTTGGTATTTTCAACTTCTTTTCAGTATTTTCAATTGCAGAGTTAACTCTTTTCATTCATTGATTTTCCAGGTTTAATTATCAACTCGTATGGATGCCCCGGATATGACAACTGGTAACCGTGTGTGCTGAACTCTGGCCCGACGACATCTGCGAGAAGACGTTCACCAAATTTTGATGGCTTGGATGCAACACCTGTGCCGCTAAACCGTCCACATTAGGTTAATCTGAATGACGGCACCGGAGGTTGAGTGACAAAAAAAAGGTAACCCAGGTTGTTGTGAAGACGGCTCAAGGTAGGACTGCTTTTTAACTTTTTATGTTTTTAAAAAGTGCATCAAAAACTCTATTTTTTATTTTCTTGTTAAACGAAAATATGAATAAAATATTATATTTTAAAGAACTTGGAAAAATGAGAGGCTTAGATAAATACAAAAATGCAAATTAAAAGCACGATTTTTTTTTCTATATCAGAGTTTGAATTCGTGGAATTCGGGCTATCCTGACTTCTCTGTGAAAGGACATTCTGGTATGCGATTCTCAAATTCTCTGCTCAAAAACGCGAAACTTCCTGACGCATTTTTTGACTCATTTTTAAACATAAAGTCATAAAATTGGCAGGCCTGACCATTGAAGCGATTTGGAATGGAAAATGGCGTTTTCCATTTTTTGATAAATAAATTACTTATCGAGTTATAAGTGATTCTTGTCACGTGACGAGAAGTTTTTACCCTTTCTCGAGCTACCGCGTCGAGAATTCGGTTCAAAACACTGACTTTTTGAGTATTTTCTAAAAGATCTTACTAAAAAATGGATAACGATGACATAGTTTCTTAACAAAGAAACACCTGCCAATTTTATGCGTTTCCGAACAAAAATGAATTCATGAATGTGCCAGAAAGTAGCTCTTTTGAATTTGAGAACAGCTAAAAGAGCCCTGCTGAAATATCGTAAAATATTGTATGGGAAATACTTTGAATGTGGTATCGTATATCACCCGGTCTTGTTTCGGTCTGGTTATTTTATGGGTAGAATTTTTCCAGATTAGTCGCAAGTTTCGTTTTACATTCTAAACGTGTTTTTCTTCTTTTGAAATTAATTTATGTTGGAAAAAAATCTAAAAAAGGAAACTTTTTAACACTTTCCAATATAGTTAATACGTGTATTACTATATTAATATTATATTAATATATTACTATATTAATACGTGTATTACTATGGAGTGTTCAGTATTGAAAATGAAGGGTGTAGTATTTATAGTTCATTTACAGTGATACTGTAAAGAATTCCGTTACATTACGGTCTATGGCGAAAAGTCGTATGTGGTGGCATGGGAAAATCTTGTCTTAACACGGTACAATTGTTTGTTTAATTTTTCATTTTAAATATAACTTTAATAGCGTAATAACTTAAGTAGCGATATAACTACGAAATGAATGAAATAAAATGGTGATAGTTTGGATGGATTTAGAAAATAGAAAGAAGCCACGACCGTTAAAACCGTCTTCTTTGTTTTACTAAAAGTGATTTTATAAGTTATCCATTATACTTTTGGCCTTGTGCCATAGGGGACGACTTTTGAAAGGAAAATGAGCGGCATTTTCGTCTCATAGAAGGATAATCTTTAAAATTATACTGGGACGTATTGTTAAAATTCTACTGATATCGATCCAATGAGCCGTGATCTCTGCTTTTAGTTCTTTATTTTGTGTCTACCATGCCAATCATTGGGCTCACTAGATCCTTATTAAGTTCAAATGTGTGCTGATTTCTTTATTCAATTAAACAAATTATTAGACCAAGATTACGAAACATACATCTATGTAAATAATTGTTAGAAACTATTGTATAATTTCAACTAATTTTGCAAATATGAGAAAAAAATTCGTATTAAATATTTTTAAATTAATAATTCTTCGAACTACCTATTTTTTACAGACATTATTTAAATTTTTCGACATATAGATAGGCATTGTACATTTTTCGAAAGTCTTAAAAACATCTCTAAAATCACATAAAATGAGTCCACACGTTAAAAGTTTCACAAAAGTAAAATATTTTCACCTGTTGTCCCAGGCATCTTCAACACTGATGTTATGGCTTTCTGCTCTGTCAATCCGATTTGTTTGAAATTCCCATTCTGTCTTTTCCTAACAACATCTGGCGCCATCTGGTATCAATTTTGGCGTGAGCAATGTCATTACAAGTTTCTGAATTTGATGTGTATATTTCTATTGCTTCTCTCTGTAATGCATAGTTTAGATTATTGTAATTGGCTAATTTTCAACATTATTAAAGTCTATTGTAATTGGGGATTTATTGTTTAATCTGGCTGTTGCAGTGGTTGATTTATTTAAGTTTATGTCTCTTCTGTGTTCTTTCATTCTCTCTTGAATTTTTCTTTTTGTCATGCCTATACATGAATTATCTTTTCCTTCGTTATCTTTGAAATTAATTTTGTATATCCCTGATGTCTGTGATTTTGTGTTCTTTTGTGAAACTTTTAACGTGTGGACTGGTTTTATGTGATTTTAGAGATGTTTTTAAGACTTTCGAAAAATGTACAATGCCTATCTATATGTTGAAAAATTAAAATAATGTCTGTAAAAATAGGTAGTTCGAAGAATTATTAAGTTAGAAAATGACATTATGAAAGATCATGGATTAGATACAATTTTTAAATTATATGAATTAAAATTGAAAGAAAGCGTGTCTTTTGTTTTTATTTTAAAACGAATCTTCAAAATTTTATTACGAGAATGAACCAAACGAATAAATATAAGTATGATATGCACGATATTTAATTTCGTCAATAGGAGACAGGGAAAGACCCTTAATTTTGTAGATGGAAGACTAGATAAGATATTTAATTAATTTTGTGTATTGGGAACCGGGAACGACAGTTAATTTTGTGTATTGGACACCGGGATAGACTCTTAAATGTGTATACTAGTGACTGGGAAATACATTTAATTTTGTGTATTGGAGACCGGGAAAGACCCTTAATTTTTTATATCCCTGATGTCTGTGATTTTGTGTTCTTTTGTGAAACTTTAAACGTGTGGACTGGTTTTATGTGATTATTGACGATATTTAATTTCGTCAATAGGAGACAGGGAAAGACCCTTAATTTTGTAGATGGAAGACTAGGTAAGATATTTAATTAATTTTGTGTATTGGGAACCGGGAATGACAGTTAATTTTGTGTATTGGACACCGGGATAGACTCTTAAATGTGTATACTAGTGACTGGGAAATACATTTAATTTTGTGTATTGGAGACCGGGAAAGACCCTTAATTTTTTATATTGGAGACCGGGAAAGACAATAATTTTGCTCATTAGAGATCGGGAAAGACACTTCATTTTCTGAATTAGATACCGAGGAACTCACTTAATTTTGTGTATTGGATACCTGGAAAGAAACTTTATTTCGTCATTTGGAGACTGGGAAAGACCCCTTATTTTGTGTATTAGATGCTAAGAAAGACATTTAATTGTGCATTAGCGACCCGGAAAGAGACTTAATTAACTCCGGGTATTGGAGACCCGGAAAGACAATTAATTTCGTGTATTGAAGTACATGAAAAACCCTTAATGTCGTATATCGGAGAACGGGAAAGACATTAATTTGTTTTATATTGGATACCAGAAAAGAAACTTAAGTTGTATTAAACGGAAAGAACCTTAATTTTGTGTATTGGAAACCGGAAAATACTCCTAAATTCGTCGATTGGGGACCGGGAAATACTTTAATTTCGTCAATCTGATACCGGGAGAGATATTAAT
Organism: Maratus michaelseni; assembly: GCA_963931845.1. Taxonomy (NCBI): domain Eukaryota; kingdom Metazoa; phylum Arthropoda; class Arachnida; order Araneae; family Salticidae; genus Maratus; species Maratus michaelseni. The sequence goes on along the minus strand of OZ007590.1, from coordinate 259,589,805 downwards.
TTAGTCAATCGGAGAACGGGAAACACAATAATCTAGTGAATTGGAGACAGAGAAATACATTAATTTAGTCATTTGAAGACTGTGAAAGATACTTAATTTCGTCAGTTGTACACCAGAGAAGTTAATTTCGTCGATTGGAAACCGGGATAGGCTCTTCATTATCCGAATTTTATACCGGGCAACTCCCTTAATTTTGTGTATTGTCTCCCTGAAAAGACACTTTATTTCGTGAAATGGAGACCGGAAAATTCGTCGATTGGTGACCTGGAAAGACATTAATTTCGTCAATCTGATACCGGGAGAAATATTAATTTAGTAAATTGGAGACCGGGAAAGACATTAATTTAGTCAATTGGAGACTGGGAAAGATACTTAGTTTGTCGATTAGAAACCGGGAAAGGCACTTCATTTTCTGTATTGGATACCTGGAAAAACACTTAATTTTGTGTATTGGATGTCAGGTAAGACACTTAATTTGTGTATTGGAGACCCGGAAAGAACCTTAATTTCTTGTATTGGAAAACGGGAAAGACCATTAAATTCGTCGATTGGTGACCTGGAAAGACATTAATTTCGTCAATCTGATACCGGGAGAGATATTAATTTAGTAAATTGGAGACCGGGAAAGACATTAATTTAGACATTTGGAGACCGGGAAAGACACTTAGTTTGTCGATTAGAAACCGAGAAAGACACTTCATTTTCTGTATTGGATACCTGGAAAAACACTTAATTTTGTGTATTGGATATCAGGTAAGACACTTAATTTGTGCATTGGAGACCGGGAAAGAACCTTAATTTCTTGTATTGGAAAACGGGAAAGACCATTAAATTCGTCGATTGGTGAACGGGAAAGACATTAATTTCGTCAATCTGATACCGGGAGAGATATTAATTTAGTCAATCGGAGACCAGGAAAGACATTAATCTAGTGAATTGGAGACAGGGAAAGACATTAATTTAGTCAATTGGAGACCGGGAAAGACACTTCATTTTCGGTATCGGATAACGGGAAAGACTCTTAATTTTTTGTGTTGGATACCAAATAAGACACATAATTTGAGTATTGGAGACCGGGAAAGAACCTTAATTTCTTGTATTCGAAACCGGGAAAGACATTAATTTCGTCAATGTGATACCGGGAGAGACATTAGTTTAGTCAATCAGAGACCGGGAAAGACACTAATCTAATGCATTAGAGACCAGGAATGATTCTTAATTTCGGCAGTTGGACACCGGGGAAGATAATTTCGTCGATTGGAGACCGGGAAAGAAAATTTTGTCGATTGGATAGTTGGAAAGACCATTTAGTCGATTGAATACCGTTGAAAGACCCATTAATGTCGTCGATTGGAAACTTAATTTACTGTATTGGATACAAGGAAACACCCTTAAATATGTGTACTGGTTTTCGGGAGAAACCTTTAATTTGTATATTGGAGATTGGTAAAGACCCTTAATTTTTGTATTGGAGAGGGATAAGACCAATAATTTCGTGAGTTGGAGGCCGGAAAAACATTAATTTATTTAATCGTCGACCGGGAAACTGATTTAATTATTTAATTGGAGACCGGAAATTGTATCTAATTTCGTCAATTGTAGACCATGAAAGACAATTTCGTTAATTGAAAACCGGGAAAGACCCTTAATTTCTCCGATTATTGCATGGGAAAGTCATTTCACTTTGTGTATTGGAGACTGGTAAAAACAATTGGAGACCGTAAAATACATTAATTTCGTAAATCGAACATCTGGAAAGACCATTTATTAAATTTGTAGACCTTGAAAGAGAATTGCGTTAATTGGAGTTTGGGAAAGGCAATTTTGTCGATTGGAGATCAGGAGAAACAATTTCGTCGATTGAAGACAGGGAAACAAAATTTTCTCGACTGGAGACCTGTGAAGACAATTTCGATAGGAGTACTTCAAAGGCATCTTCGTCGATTGGAAACCCGGAAAGACACTTCATTTTCTGAATTAGATACTGGACAACTCCCTTAATTTTGGTATTTGATACCTGTAAAGAAACTTTATTTCATCAATTGGAGACTGGGAAAGACGCACAATTTTGTGTATTAGATACCGAGAAAGACATTTAATTGTGTATTGGAGACCTGGAATGATCCGTAATTAATTCCGCGTAATGGAGACCAGGAATGACACTTAATTTCGTGTATTGGAGTACAAGAAAGATCTTTAATTTCATATATCGGAGAACGGGAAATACACTCATTTTGTGTATTAGATACCGGGAAAGAACCTTATTTTCGTGTATCGGAAACCGGGAAAGACCATTAAATTCGTCGATTGGTGACCTGGGAAGACATTAATTTCGTCAATCTGATACCGGGAGAGATATTAATTTAGTAAATTGGAAACCGTGAAAGACACTTAATTTCGTCGATTAGAAACCGGGAAAGACACTTTATCTTCTGTATTGGATACCGGGAAAGACACTTCATTTTGTGTATTGGATATCAGGTAAGACACTTAATTTGTGTATTGGAGACCAAGAAAGAACCTTAATTTCTTGTATTGGAAACCGGGAAAGACCATTAAATTCGTTGATTGGTGACCGGGAAAGACATTAATTTTGTCAATCTGATACCACAAGAGATATTAATTTAGTCAATCGGAGACCGGAAAAGACATTAATCTAGTGAATTGGAGACTGGGAAAGTCATTAATTTAGTCAATTGGAGACCGGGAAAGACTTTTCATTTTCGGTAATGGATAACGGGAAAAATTCTTAATTTTGTGTATTGGATACCAGGTAAGACACTTAATTTGTGTATTGGAGACCGGGAAAGACCCTTCAATTCGTCGATTGGTGCCCGGGAAAGACATAAATTTTTCTCAATCTGATATCGGTAGAGACATTAATTTAGTCAATCGAAGACCGGGAAAGACATTAATCTAATGACTTAGAGAACAGGAAATATTCTTAAATTCGGCAGTTGCACACCGGGAAAGACAATTTCGTCGATTGGAGACCAGGAAAGAAAATTTTGTCGATTGGATAGTGGGAAAGACCATTTAGTCGATTATTGAATGGAAAAGTAATTTAACTTTGTGTATTGGAGACCGGGAAAGACTTAAATTTTATTAATTGGAGACCATAAAATACATTAATTTCGTAAATTGAACACCGGGAAATACATTAATTTTGTTAATCTGAGACTGGGAGAGACATTAATTTAGTCAATCGGAGACCAGGAAAGAGGAGTTAATTAATTGGAGACCTGGAAAGACAATTTCGTCAATTTGAGTTTTTACATTAATTTATTAATTTAACACATTTAATTTATTATATCGGAGACTGGGAAATACATTAGTTTAGTCAATTGTAGAATGTGAAAAACAATAATTTAGTATACCGGAGAATCGGAAAAACATTAGTTTAGTCAAATTGAGATCGGGATAGATTGTTAATTACTTCGATTGGAAACAGGGAAAGACCCTTAATTTTGTGTATTTAATACCGGGAAAGACACTTCATTTTCTGAATTGGATACATGGAAAAAACACTTAAACTTGTGTATTGGATATCTGGTAAGACACTTAACTTGTGTATTGGAGACCGGGAAAGAACCTTAATTTCTTGTATTGGAAAACGGGAAAGACCATTAAATTCGTCGATTGGTGACCTGGAATGACATTAATTTCGTCAATCTGATACCGGGAGAGATACTAATTTAGTAAATTGGAGACCGGAAAGACATTAATTTAGTCAATTGGAGACCGGGAAATACACTTAGTTTGTCGATTAGAAACCGGAAAAGACAATTCATTTTCTGTATTGGATACCTGGAAAAAACACTTAATCTTGTGTATTGGATATCAGATAAGACACTTAACTTTTGTATTGGAGACCGGGAAAGAACCTTAATTTCTTGTATTGGAAAACGGGAAAGACCATTAAATTCGTCGATTGGTGACCTGGAATGACATTAATTTCGTCAATCTGACACAGGGAGAGATACTAATTTAGTAAATTGGAGACCGGGAAAGACATTAATTTAGTCAATTGGAGACCGGGAAAGACACTTCATTTTCTGTATTGGATAACTGGAAAAACACTTAATTTTGTGTGTTTGATATCAGGTAAGACACTTAATTTGTGCATTGGAGACCGGGAAAGAACCTTAATTTCTTGTACTGGAAAACGGGAAAGACCATTAAATTCGTCGATTGGTGAACGGGAAAGACAATAATTTCGTCAATCTGATACCGGGAGAGATATTAATGTAGTCAATCGGAGACAGGGAAAGAGATTAATTTAGTGAATTGGAGACCGGGAAAGACACTTCATTTTCGGTATCGGATAACGGGAAAGACTCTTAATTTTTTGTATTGGATACCTGCAAAAAACACTTAATCTTTTGTATTGGATATCAGGTAAGACACTTAACTTGTGTATTGGAGACCGGGAAAGAACCTTAATTTCTTGTATTGGAAAACGGGAAAGACCATTAAATTCGTCGATTGGTGACCTGGAATGACATTAATTTCGTCAATCTGACACAGTGAGAGATACTAATTTAGTAAATTGGAGACCGGGAAAGACATTAATTTAGTCAATTGGAGACCGGGAAAGACACTTCATTTTCTGTATTGGATACCTGGAAAAACACTTAATTTTGTGTATTTGATATCAGGTAAGACACGTAATTTGTGCATTGGAGACCGGGAAAGAACCTTAATTTCTTGTATTCGAAACCGGGAAAGACCATTAAATTCGTCGATTGGTGAACGGAAAAGACATTAATTTCGTCAATCTGATACCGGGAGAGACATTAGTTTAGTCAATCAGAGACCGGGAAAGACACTAATCTAATGCATTAGAGACCAGGAAGGATTCTTAATTTCGGCAGTTGGACACCGGGGAAGATAATTTCGTCGATTGGAGACCGGGAAAGAAAATTTTGTCGATTGGATAGTTGGAAAGATCATTCAGTCGATTGAATACCGTTGAAAGACCCATTAATATCGTCGATTGGAAACTTAATTTACTGTATTGCATACAAGGAAAGACCCTTAAATATGTGTACTGGTTTTCGGGAAAGACCTTTAATTTGTATATTGGAGATTGGTAAAGACCCTTAATTTTTGTATTGGAGAGGGATAAGAACAATAATTTCTTGAGTTGGAGGCCGGAAAAACACTAATTTAGTTAATCGTCGACCGGGAAGCTGATTTAATTATTTAATTGGAGACCGGAAATTGTATCTAATTTCGTCAATTGTAGACCATGAAGGACAATTTCGTTAATTGAAAACCGGGAAAGACCCTTAATTTCTCCGATTATTGCATGGGAAAGTCTTTTAACTTTGTGTATTGGAGACTGGTAAAAACAATTGGAGACCGTAAAATACATTAATTTCGTAAATCGAACATCTGGAAAGACCATTTTTTAAATTTGTAGACATTGAAAGAGAATTTGGTTATTTGGAGTTTGGGAAAGGCAATTTTGTCGATTGGAGATCAGGAGAAACAATTTCGTCGATTGAAGACAGGGAAACAAAATTTTCTCGATTGGAGACCTGTAAAGAAAATTTCGATAGGAGTACTTCAAAGACATCTTCGTCGATTGGAAACCAGGAAAGACACTTCATTTTGTGAATTAGATACCGGGCAACTCGCTTAATTTTGGTATTTGATACCTGTAAAGAAACTTTATTTCATCAATTGGAGACTGGGAAAGACGCATAATTTTGTGTATTAGATACCGAGAAAAACATTTAATTGTGTATTGGAGACCTGGAATGATCCGTAATTAATTCCGCGTAATGGAGACCAGGAATGACACTTAATTTCGTGTATTGGAGTACAAGAAAGATCTTTAATTTCATATATCGGAGAACGGGAAATACACTCATTTTGTGTATTGGATACCAGAAAAGGAACTTAAATTGTGTATTGGAGACCGGGAAAGAACCTTATTTTCGTGTACCGGAAACCGGGAAAGACCATTGAATTCGTCGATTGGTGACCTGGGAAAGACATAAATTTTTCTCAATCTGATATCGGGAGAGACATTAATTTATTCAATCGAAGACCGGGAATGACATTAATCTAATGATTTAGAGAACAGGAAATATTCTTAAATTCGGCAGTTGCACACCGGGAAAGACAATTTCGTCGATTGGAGACCAGGAAAGAAAATTTTGTCGATTGGATATTGGGAAAGACCATTTAGTCGATTATTGAATGGAAAAGTAATTTAACTTTGTGTATTGGAGACCGGGAAAGACCTAAATTTTATTAATTGGAGACCATAAAATACATTAATTTCGTAAATTGAACACCGGGAAATACATTAATTTTGTTAATCTGAGACTGGGAGAGACATTAATTTAGTCAATCGGAGACCAGGAAAGAGGAGTTAATTAATTGGAGACCTGGAAAGACAATTTCGTCAATTTGAGTTTTTACATTAATTTATTAATTTAACACATTTAATTTATTATATCGGAGACTGGGAAATACATTAGTTTAGTCAATTGTAGAATGTGAAAAACAATAATTTAGTATACCGGAGAATCGGAAAAACATTAGTTTAGTCAAATTGAGATCGGGATAGATTGTTAATTACTTCGATTGGAAACAGGGAAAGACCCTTAATTTTGTGTATTTAATACCGGGAAAGACACTTCATTTTCTGAATTGGATACATGGAAAAAACACTTAAACTTGTGTATTGGATATCTGGTAAGACACTTAACTTGTGTATTGGAGACCGGGAAAGAACCTTAATTTCTTGTATTGGAAAACGGGAAAGACCATTAAATTCGTCGATTGGTGACCTGGAATGACATTAATTTCGTCAATCTGATACCGGGAGAGATACTAATTTAGTAAATTGGAGACCGGAAAGACATTAATTTAGTCAATTGGAGACCGGGAAATACACTTAGTTTGTCGATTAGAAACCGGAAAAGACAATTCATTTTCTGTATTGGATACCTGGAAAAAACACTTAATCTTGTGTATTGGATATCAGATAAGACACTTAACTTTTGTATTGGAGACCGGGAAAGAACCTTAATTTCTTGTATTGGAAAACGGGAAAGACCATTAAATTCGTCGATTGGTGACCTGGAATGACATTAATTTCGTCAATCTGACACAGGGAGAGATACTAATTTAGTAAATTGGAGACCGGGAAAGACATTAATTTAGTCAATTGGAGACCGGGAAAGACACTTCATTTTCTGTATTGGATAACTGGAAAAACACTTAATTTTGTGTGTTTGATATCAGGTAAGACACTTAATTTGTGCATTGGAGACCGGGAAAGAACCTTAATTTCTTGTACTGGAAAACGGGAAAGACCATTAAATTCGTCGATTGGTGAACGGGAAAGACAATAATTTCGTCAATCTGATACCGGGAGAGATATTAATGTAGTCAATCGGAGACAGGGAAAGAGATTAATTTAGTGAATTGGAGACCGGGAAAGACACTTCATTTTCGGTATCGGATAACGGGAAAGACTCTTAATTTTTTGTATTGGATACCTGCAAAAAACACTTAATCTTTTGTATTGGATATCAGGTAAGACACTTAACTTGTGTATTGGAGACCGGGAAAGAACCTTAATTTCTTGTATTGGAAAACGGGAAAGACCATTAAATTCGTCGATTGGTGACCTGGAATGACATTAATTTCGTCAATCTGACACAGTGAGAGATACTAATTTAGTAAATTGGAGACCGGGAAAGACATTAATTTAGTCAATTGGAGACCGGGAAAGACACTTCATTTTCTGTATTGGATACCTGGAAAAACACTTAATTTTGTGTATTTGATATCAGGTAAGACACGTAATTTGTGCATTGGAGACCGGGAAAGAACCTTAATTTCTTGTATTCGAAACCGGGAAAGACCATTAAATTCGTCGATTGGTGAACGGAAAAGACATTAATTTCGTCAATCTGATACCGGGAGAGACATTAGTTTAGTCAATCAGAGACCGGGAAAGACACTAATCTAATGCATTAGAGACCAGGAAGGATTCTTAATTTCGGCAGTTGGACACCGGGGAAGATAATTTCGTCGATTGGAGACCGGGAAAGAAAATTTTGTCGATTGGATAGTTGGAAAGATCATTCAGTCGATTGAATACCGTTGAAAGACCCATTAATATCGTCGATTGGAAACTTAATTTACTGTATTGCATACAAGGAAAGACCCTTAAATATGTGTACTGGTTTTCGGGAAAGACCTTTAATTTGTATATTGGAGATTGGTAAAGACCCTTAATTTTTGTATTGGAGAGGGATAAGAACAATAATTTCTTGAGTTGGAGGCCGGAAAAACACTAATTTAGTTAATCGTCGACCGGGAAGCTGATTTAATTATTTAATTGGAGACCGGAAATTGTATCTAATTTCGTCAATTGTAGACCATGAAGGACAATTTCGTTAATTGAAAACCGGGAAAGACCCTTAATTTCTCCGATTATTGCATGGGAAAGTCTTTTAACTTTGTGTATTGGAGACTGGTAAAAACAATTGGAGACCGTAAAATACATTAATTTCGTAAATCGAACATCTGGAAAGACCATTTTTTAAATTTGTAGACATTGAAAGAGAATTTGGTTATTTGGAGTTTGGGAAAGGCAATTTTGTCGATTGGAGATCAGGAGAAACAATTTCGTCGATTGAAGACAGGGAAACAAAATTTTCTCGATTGGAGACCTGTAAAGAAAATTTCGATAGGAGTACTTCAAAGACATCTTCGTCGATTGGAAACCAGGAAAGACACTTCATTTTGTGAATTAGATACCGGGCAACTCGCTTAATTTTGGTATTTGATACCTGTAAAGAAACTTTATTTCATCAATTGGAGACTGGGAAAGACGCATAATTTTGTGTATTAGATACCGAGAAAAACATTTAATTGTGTATTGGAGACCTGGAATGATCCGTAATTAATTCCGCGTAATGGAGACCAGGAATGACACTTAATTTCGTGTATTGGAGTACAAGAAAGATCTTTAATTTCATATATCGGAGAACGGGAAATACACTCATTTTGTGTATTGGATACCAGAAAAGGAACTTAAATTGTGTATTGGAGACCGGGAAAGAACCTTATTTTCGTGTACCGGAAACCGGGAAAGACCATTGAATTCGTCGATTGGTGACCTGGGAAAGACATAAATTTTTCTCAATCTGATATCGGGAGAGACATTAATTTATTCAATCGAAGACCGGGAATGACATTAATCTAATGATTTAGAGAACAGGAAATATTCTTAAATTCGGCAGTTGCACACCGGGAAAGACAATTTCGTCGATTGGAGACCAGGAAAGAAAATTTTGTCGATTGGATATTGGGAAAGACCATTTAGTCGATTATTGAATGGAAAAGTAATTTAACTTTGTGTATTGGAGACCGGGAAAGACCTAAATTTTATTAATTGGAGACCATAAAATACATTAATTTCGTAAATTGAACACCGGGAAATACATTAATTTTGTTAATCTGAGACCGGGAGAGACATTAATTTAGTCAATCGGAGACCAGGAAAGAAAAGTTAATTAATTGGAGACCTGGAAAGACAATTTCGTCAATTTGAGTTTTTACATTAATTTATTAATTTAACACATTTAATTTATTATATCGGAGACTGGGAAATACGTTAGTTTAGTCAATTGTAGAATGTGAAAAGCAATAATTTAGTATATCGGAGAATCGGAAAAACATTAGTTTAGTCAAATGGAGATCGGGATAGATTGTTAATTACTTCGATTGGAAACAGGGAAAGACCCTTAATTTTGTGTATTTAATACCGGGAAAGACACTTCATTTTCTGTATTGGTTACCTGGAAAAAACACTTAATCTTGTGTATTGGATATCAGGTAAGACACTTAACTTGTGTATTGGAGACCGGGAAAGAACCTTAATTTCTTGTATTGGAAAACGGGAAAGACCATTAAATTCGTCGATTGGTGACCTGGAATGACATTAATTTCGTCAATCTGATACCGGGAGAGATACTAATTCAGTAAATTGGAGACCGGGAAAGACATTAATTTAGACAATTGGAGACCGGGAAAGACACTTAGTTTGTCGATTAGAAACCGGAAAAGACACTTCATTTTCTGTATTGGATACCTGGAAAAACACTTAATTTTGTGTATTGGATATCAGGTAAGACAATTTGTGTATTGGAGACCGGGAAAGAACCTTAATTTCTTGTATTGGAAAACGGAAAAGTGTATTAAATTCGTCGATTGGTGACCTGGAAAGACATTGATTTCGTCAATCTGATACCGGGAGAGATATTAATTTAGTAAATTGGAGACCGGGAAAGACATTAATTTGGTCAATTGGAGACCGGGAATGACACTTAGTTTGTCGATTAGAAACCGGAAAAGACACTTCATTTTCTGTATTGGATACCTGGAAAAACACTTAATTTTGTGTATTGGATATCAGGTAAGACACTTAATTTGTGCATTGGAAACCGGAAAATAACCTTAATTTCTTGTATTGGAAAACGGGAAAGACTATTAAATCCGTCGATTGGTGAACGGGAAAGACATTAATTTCGTCAATCGGATACCGGGAAGGATATTAATTTTGTCAATCGGAGACCGGGAAAGACATTAATCTAGTGAATTGGAGACAGGGAAAGACATTGATTTAGTCAATTGGAGACCGGGAAAGACACTTCATTTTCTGAATTAGATACCGGACAACTCCCTTAATTTTGGTATTTGATACATGTAAAGAAACTCTATTTCATCAATTGGAGACTGGGAAAGACGCATAATTTTGTGTATTAGATACCGTGAAAGACATTTAATTGAGTATTGGAGACCTGGAATGATTCGTAATTAATTCCGCGTAATGGAGACCAGGAATGACACTTAATTTCGTGTATTGGAGTACAAGAAAGATCTTTAATTTCATATATCGGAGAACGGGAAATACACTCATTTTGTGTATTGGATACCAGAAAAGGAACTTAAATTGTGTATTGGAGACCTGGAAAGAACCTTATTTTTGTGTATCGGAAACCGGGAAAGACCATTAAATTCGTCGATTGGTGACCTGGGAAGACATTAATTTCGTCAATCTGATACCGGGAGAGATATTAATTTAGTAAATTGGAGACCGTGAGAGACACTTAATTTTGTTTATTAGAAACCGGGAAAGACACTTCATCTTCTGTATTGGATACCGGGAAAGACACTTCATTTTGTGTATTGAATATCAGGTAAGACACTTAATTTGTGTATTGGAGACCAAGAAAGAACCTTAATTTCTTGTATTGGAAACCGGGAAAGACGATTAAATTCGTCGATTGGTGACAGGGAAAGACATTAATTTTGTCAATCTGATACCGCAAGAGATATTAATTTAGTCAATCGGAGACCGGGAAAGACATTAATCTAGTGAATTGGAGACCGGGAAAGACTTTTCATTTTCGGTATTGGATAACGGGAAAGATTCTTAATTTTATGTATTGAATACCAGGTAAGACACTTAATTTGTGTATTGGAGACCGGGAAAGACCCTTCAATTCGTCGATTGGTGCCCGAGAAAGACATAAATTTTTCTCAATCTGATATCGGGAGAGACATTAATTTAGTCAATCGAAGACCGGGAAAGACATTAACCTAATGATGTAGAGAACAGGAAATATACTTAAATTCGGCAGTTGCACACCAGGAAAGACAATTTCGTCGATTGGAGACCAGGAAAGTAAATTTTGTCGATTGGAAAGACCATTTAGTCGATTAATGAATGGAAAAGTAATTTAACTTTGTGTATTGGAGACTGGGAAAGACCTAAATTTTATCAATTGGAGACCATAAAATACATTAATTTCGTAAATTGAACACCGGGAAATACATTAATTTTGTTAATCTGTGACCTTGAGAGACATTAATTTAGTCAATCGGAGACGAGGAAAGACAATTTAGTTAATTGGAGACTAGAAAGACAATTTCGTCAATTGGAGTTTTTACATTAATTTATTAATTTAACACATTAATTTATTATATCGGAGACTGGGAAATACATTAGTTTAGTCAATTGTAGAATGTGAAAGACATTAATTTAGTATATCGGAGACTCGGAAAAATATTAGTTTAGTCAAATGGAGATCGGGATAGATTGTTAATTACTTCGATTGGAAACAGGGAAAGACCCTTAATTTTGTGTATTTAATACCGGGAAAGACACTTTATTTCGTGAATTTCAGACCAGGAAACACCCTTAATTTTGTGTATTTAAAACCGGGAAAGACACTTTATTTCGTGAATTTCAGACCAGGAAAGACCCTTAATTTTGTGTATTTAATACCGGGAAAGACACTTCATTTTCTGTATTGGATACCTGGAAAAACACTTAATTTTGTGTATTGGATATCAGGTAAGAGACTTAATTTGTGTATTGGAGACCGGGAAAGAACCTTAATTTCTTGTATTGGAAAACGGAAAAGTATATTAAATTCGTCGATTAGTGACCTGGAAAGACATTGATTTCGTCAATCTGATACCGGGAGAGATATTAATTTAGTAAATACGAGACCGGGAAATACATTAATTTAGTCAATTGGAGACCGGGAAAGACACTTAGTTTGTCGATTAGAAACCGGAAAAGACACTTCATTTTCTGTATTGGATACCTGGAAAAACACTTAATTTTGTGTATTGGATATCATTTAAGACACTTAATTTGTGCATTGGAGACCGGGAAAGACCATTAAATTCGTCGATTGGTGACCTGGGAAGACATTAATTTCGTCAATCTGATACCGGGAGAGATATTAATTTAGTAAATTGGAGACCGTGAAAGACACTTAATTTTGTCGATTAGAAACCGGGAAAGACACTTCATCTTCTGTATTGGATACCGGGAAAGACACTTCATTTTGTGTATTGAATATCAGGTAAGACACTTAATTTGTGTATTGGAGACCAAGAAAGAACCTTAATTTCTTGTATTGGAAACCGGGAAAGACGATTAAATTCGTCGATTGGTGACAGGGAAAGACATTAATTTTGTCAATCTGATACCGCAAGAGATATTAATTTAGTCAATCGGAGACCGGGAAAGACATTAATCTAGTGAATTGGAGACCGGGAAAGACATTAATTTAGTCAATTGGAGACCGGGAAAGACACTTCATTTTCTGAATTAGATACCGGACAACTCCCTTATTTTTGGTATTTGATATATGTAAAGAAACTCTATTTCATCAATTGGAGTTTTTACATTAATTTATTAATTTAACACATTAATTTATTATATCGGAGACTGGGAAATACATTAGTTTAGTCAATTGTAGAATGTGAAAGACATTAATTTAGTATATCGGAAACTCGGAAAAACATTAGTTTAGTCAAATGGAGATCGGGATAGATTGTTAATTACTTCGATTGGAAACAGGGAAAGACCCTTAATTTTGTGTATTTAATACCGGGAAAGACACTTTATTTCGTGAATTTCAGACCAGGAAAGACCCTTAATTTTGTGTATTTAATACCGGGAAAGACAATTTATTTCGTGAATTTCAGACCAGGAAAGACCCTTAATTTTGTGTATTTAATACCGGGAAAGACACTTCATTTTCTGTATTGGATACCTGGAAAAACACTTAATTTTGTGTATTGGATATCAGGTAAGACACTTAATTTGTGTATTGGAGACCGGGAAAGAACCTTAATTTCTTGTATTGGAAAACGGAAAAGTGTATTAAATTCGTCGATTAGTGACCTGGAAAGACATTGATTTCGTCAATCTGATACCGGGAGAGATATTAATTTAGTAAATACGAGACCGGGAAATACATTAATTTAGTCAATTGGAGACCGGGAATGACACTTAGTTTGTCGATTAGAAACCGGAAAAGACACTTCATTTTCTGTATTGGATACCTGGAAAAACACTTAATTTTGTGTATTGGATATCAGGTAAGACACTTAATTTGTGCATTGGAAACCGGAAAAGAACCTTAATTTCTTGTATTGGAAATCGGGAAAGACTATTAAATCCGTCGATTGGTGAACGGGAAAGACATTAATTTCGTCAATCGGATACCGGGAGAGATATTAATTTTGTCAATCGGAGACCGGGAAAGACATTAATCTAGTGAATTGGAGACAGGGAAAGACATTAATTTAGTCAATTGGAGACCGGGAAAGACACTTCATTTTCTGAATTAGATACCGGACAACTCCCTTAATTTTGGTATTTGATACATGTAAAGAAACTCTATTTCATCAATTGGAGACTGGGAAAGACGCACAGGGTATCTGGGGAATTTGTTCGGCGAAAGAGGACAGAATCGGGTTAAATCGCATAATCCATCATGATTAAAAGCTCCCCAAACCATTACTGATCCTCCTCCCATTTATCGACTGAAATATTGTTTGGTTCCTTCCTTAAATCATGCCAACAGTGTTTATAACCATTCGGACCGTCAAGATTAATTTTTTTTTCATCTGAAAATATCACTTTTTCCATTTCGTATCCCTTGACATGACATTTTTAGCCCATTTCAGTCTTTCTTCTTTATGATGTTTCATTAACCTCGTTTTTTTTTTTCAACAGTTTCATACATTTTGCATTACTATTTGATTTCAGACTCTTCCAAGCTGTTACGTGTGAGGTTCTTTTTCTGAAACGGTTCGAAGTTTCTGGAGTTGAAAAATCCTTTTTGAGTTGATAATTGAAATATTTGTCGCTGTGAATGGCAGTTTTAGAACGCTTCATTAACCGAGCTATTTCTCGTTCAGATTTACCAGCACCCTTATAAAACCAAATTTTTCTTACTTCGGTCGCAGACAACTTTTTACCCCGTGGCATCTTCAAAATCGCAAATAACACTATCTAAACCTGCACCTTTGCTTCTTGGGAATACTTTCACGATATACAAACGCGTACGTTTTATAATGATTCTGATGTGACGTATAATATGCTAATTTTATCAGGTGGTCTTATAATTTCTTAATTGTTCTTATTTAAATTAAAAACAAATAGAAGATTTTAATAAAATGTAACTTAAATTTTAATGTAGCAATTATAACAGAAAACGTTCTACGATCAATTTTAAACACACACGCTAAAAATTTGCACATTGTGTCTTCTTCTTCAGAAGTGCACCAGTTCGTTAGTGGTCATATAGTTTCTTAACGCACTGTAAATTGTCAGTTGTCCTGTCTCATTAGCAATAAATTATCTCCAATCATAGAAGACAATTTCAAAGTAATGATTTTCATGAAATTATAATCTCTTTACAAGCAATCAATTAACATATAATATATTCCAAGGGAATTTCGATTACACTTTCTAAATGTATAATTTAGTTAATGTGTAATGGTTTTCAAGTCTATTCTAATTACATATTTTAAAGTATAATTCGATTTATTTGTAATATATTTTAAATCTGTTCTAATTACGTCTTTTAATATATAATTCGGTTTATTTGTAATAGATAATAAGTAAATGTCAATTATTTATATTCAGTATGAAATGTAGTTAATTTGTAATGTAATACACGTTAATCTAAATTAAATTCTATAAAATTTAATGTAATTAATCTATAATCTATTACAGAATAATCTAACTATTTTTTAAAGATGTAATTCGAATTGACTTATAATCTGTTATACGTTAATTAGATTATTCATTTGAAAAGCGAAATCAGAATGAACTTGTAACGCATTACATGTCAATCGGTTGCTTGTGAGGAGATTATAATTTAACCGTAATTTCATTATTTTGTAATAAGATTCTGCCCATCTCTGCTTCAATGAAAATATTGAGGACACACGTATTCGAGTGGTATTGCACCCCGGGACATATTTCTGGTACACAGATTAGCGTGCCATGGCAGTCAATGTGTTGGATGGAGAAATGTTGATTTTACTATTTGAATAATTGCAATGTCAGAAGCGCTGAACGTATGTCTTTGCGTTTATAGCTCCCATATTGACAGCAATTTTATCAAAACAGTCATTTTCCACCTACGTTGAATGTGCCAATGAGGGCTTCTTTAAAGAATTTTCCCTAAAAATAAATCATTAATTAATAGTTATAACGGACATTTTCCAATTGTATTTGTATTACATTATTCTAACAAACTAGTTAATAAAATTAATTTTGCAGTCACATTTTGCGGCAAAAAGCACATCAAAAATGACATTTTTTTAAAAAGAAAATGGAAAAAGTATAAACTGATTAAAATTAAGATAAAACTAGGCTGCACCGCCAGGAGCCTGAGGGGTGTCCAACGCGTCTTCAACCACCGAACCCAAGTCCTGTGGGACTTATAACGCGCACGACCGGATTTGGCTCTCCGTATGCGCTTCAGCCGGTCGGGGGACCGCCACCTGCGGACTCCCCCGAACCCTTAGATCCATGTGTAGATAAACGATAACTGAAAAAAATCATATATATCTTTTTAATAAAAAAGCGGAAGAAATTGTCATACGGGAAATGTTTAATAAGCATACAACGTACAATAAACTTGCAAAAATGTACAACTTATGGAGAAAACGTACATCATGGCGACGCTGCAGAGTTGGGCAAATTTGTCATAGCAATTATCTGCAATGTAATTACAATTTAATTGTATGTAATTAATTATAGTTGCAATTACATGCTGTAAAAAGTTCTTGCAGTAATAGTAGCTCGAATTGACCCCCATCCCATTATTTGACGAAATTTCTGTGCTTGAGTGTGTTTAACTATAATCAATTATATTCAATTAAACTGTAATTATTACATTGCAGATAATTGCAATTACAAATTTTCTCAACTTTACAATGTCAAAAGAAAAAAAATAAAACAATAACATAACAAACAACAACAACAACAACAAAACATTGCAGATAATTGCAATTACAAATTTTCTCAACTTTACAATGTCAAAAGTAAAAAATAAAACAATAACATAACAAACAACAACAACAACAACAAAACAACAACTAAGAACGAAGAATCATGCATCCGGCACAGATTATGAAACACTTTCCAACACTAACATAATATTATTAAGAAATTTGATTTTTTCATACGATGAAATGAGATACCTAAATAAGCAATTTAAATGATACATAACTCAATAAAAATTCATTTGCAGCAATTGCTGCCTATATACGAAGTCTTTCGTGCAGCCCTGTATATGGTTTACAGAATTTAAAAACAACACGTAGTACACTAAAAATTACATAAAAAGACATATCAGAGCGGAAACAGCACTTCTAGCAATTGCCGATCATAGTCAGTCCTTTAACCAAATTATCTTGTACGTCTCTGAACGATAAATCTTACGCACTCTGTAATATATAGATAATAAGTTGTATTGAACCTTAGTGATCCTTTTAAATTTTATTATATTTCAAACATCATAACATGTTCATAATGCACCGCAAACGATTTTTCCACATAGATCAGAATGTAAAGGAATTATTTTGTACGTCCCTATAATTGAACTATAAATGCTACTAATTGTATACTCCAGTAAAAGCATGCTGTCGTCCACCTTAGTGACGCAAATTAATTTCATTATGTTTGAAATATCGTAACATCAATACAATGCGCCACAAGCGATTTTTATCCATAGACCATAATGTAATGGAATTCTTTTGTGTGTCCCTGTAAATGAACTATTAATGCTACACACTTCTTTTTCAATACCGAACATTCTATAGTAAAATTCAATATTGTATAAACATTTCATGACAATCCGAGTATGTTAAAAGGAAGAATACCAACGTTATAAATGCACAAATAATACACAAAAAAGCAGCAAATAGCTATTAAATTTACAAGCGAGATTCTTCTTCAGTGCAACAAAGAGCAAAGCACAGCATGCTAGAGCAAGTTGGCCCAGTCTTGCTTTTTCTAGCACGCTGTGCTTTGTTCTTTGTCTCACTGAAGAAGTTGTCGCTTGTAGATTCGAAATAGCCTATTTTTTTGTGTATTATTTGTGCATTTATAACGTTGGTATTTTTCCTTTTAATATTATTGCACAGAGGTTTTATTTTCTATTTTTATTTGCTATTTTTTTATAATCCGAGTATGTTTACAAGAGTTAGAATAGACGGACAGGCAGACGAACCAAATCCGTAAATATTTTTCAACTATGTTGGAAAGTGTTAAAAAGAGGTGACAAAAACCAACGAAATATTTTTGAAAAATAAAAACCTTTATTATTATTTTATCTATATTATTATTGTTATTTTTTTTTGTGTGTAGGATAACTCTAGGGTTGTAAGATTTCTCACATAAATTTACTTAGTTGGCATATGCTATTTTGAAATCCCCAAATTTGCTTATTCCCTCGAAGCAATTTTGCAGCAACAATGTAGTTCATTAATAGTCTTGTTGTTTTTGAACAATTACAAACATTAATTCCTATTACTTATTGTTATCTCATAATTCGCAACAATCCTCTTCCTTGTAAAAAGTTTTTTTCTCAACAATAAACACAATTGTTTAATTCAACAATTAATTCGATATTCTTTCAGTGTCACAACGGTTCTCATCTAAGTTGGTCCGAATTCTGATGTTAAATCACGATTTCAGGTAAATTTAATAAATAACCATAGATTAATAATAATCCTAGTTTAAAAATGAAATATAAATATCTTTATGCAATACATTAAATAGAGAAATGTAAATTTTACTGTTTGAGTAAGAACGTAATCCACAATGCTGAGCGTGTCAAATAGGGTTATCAGATTCATCTCTGAATAATAATAATAAAAAAAAATAAGCGAAAAATTTATATTGTCAGTAATTTATTTTGGTTTTATCCAACTACCGTTATTCTCCCCATCGTACTACATTGAATGCGTCAATGAGGTCTTCTTTAATGAATTTTCCATAAAAATAAATCATTAATTAATAAGTTATAACTGGCTTTTTTCAACTGTATTTACATTACATTATTTTAACATACTAACCAATTAAATTAATTTTCCAGTCACATTTTGTTGCAAAAAGTGCCTCAAAAGTGAACTTAAAAAAAAAAAATTAAAAAATTAAACTTAATACAAATTCTTGAAATTATAAAAGTCAGATATGAAAAGAAAAAAGAGGAAGAAATTGTCATACAGAAATGTTTAAGTGTACAACGTATAATAAGCCTGAAAAACGTACAACTTGACGGGGAAAACGTACATTCTGGTAAACCTTGTGTCAAAAGACAAAAAGATGCGACAAAAACTAACGAAGTATTTCTGAAAAATAAATTTATTTATTTTTTGTGTATTTTTTTTATTGTGTGTGTGTGTGTGTAGGATAACTTTGGAGTTGGAATATACAACGTTGCAACATAAATTTACTTGGTTAGCATAAGCTTTTTTGAAATCATCCAAATGTGCTTATTTCTTCGAAGGCAATTTTGCCACAACAATGCATTTCGTTAATTTTCTTGCTATTTTTCAACAATTGTAAACATTAATTCTTATTACCTATCATCATTGTTATTCCCCAATTCACAACAATCATTTTCTCTGCGGAACGTTTTTTCATTTTTCCCGAAGATATTTTTTTCAACAATGAATACAATTGTTTAATTCAACAATTCATTCCATTCTCTCATTAGCACGATATTCCTCGTTTAAGCTGCTCCGAGTTCTGATGTTAAACCATGATATCAGGTAAATTTAATAAATAATCGTAGATTAATAATAATTTCAGTTTAAAAATGAAATATAAATAGTATATGTAATATATTAAATAAAGAAATGTTAAGTTTACTATCTGAATAATCTAAAACTCTAAACTTATGTCTTTGCATTTATGTGACCATGGGCTTCAATCTCATTATGGATAAAATGCTGTAGAGAGTGAAAATTACGCCATTTCAACGCAATCGTAATAAACTGGTTGAAATTAATGAACAAAAAAATCATACTATATCTCAAATAGGATGATATTTTTATTGGGGAAAGCTTTTTGTTACGTATTAAGATTAGGGTCTATATTTTTCAGTATTTCCTAATTTTATAACATATGTGAGTGAAATTGAATTACACAAAAGTGGAATTTAGGTAGTTGTTATGAAGAGAATGAACATTTTTATCTTTTGGGTATTTTTATTTTTTGACATGTTTGTAGTTAATGATGTACACGTGTAGATGAACTAGATTAGATATATTTAATTGATTTCTGTCACCTTAATCGTTGGATTGTTTATTTAGAACGGCAAATTATGCGACGCATTCTTTGAATCGCAATTTCTAAACATTTTTAGTTAATTGCATCTTTTTTTGTAAGTTGATTAAAAGAAAAACCAGCAGCTAAGATTACAAGGCGATTCGATTAGGGTTAAAAACAAGGCCCGACTTAGACTATGTATTGCCCCCGGGCGAGCATTATTCTGAGGGAAGGGCCTTCTATATATCTTTAGAATTTTTCGTGAATTATGCTGAAGAGTTTGAAATTCTAAGGTGGCTGACATTTTGAAACAAGACAACATATTACAAAAATCAGGGATTCATTTATGAGTTGTTTAGTGAACTTGATTTCTCGCAAAGTATCTTTCATTGTTGTAGCCACTTTTGTAATGGAAGCTACCTAAACGTCCTTGTCCTTGAAAGCAATTTGCCGCAACAATGCATTTCAATAATGATACCTTATTGTTTTTTTTTAAATAATCACATACTTTAATCTTATCCGAAATCTTCATTGTTATTCCATAATTCGCAACAATTACGTCCGTTGCTAAAAGTATTTTCTTTCAGGGCAAGAAATTCAACAATAAAGACAACTGTTTAATTCAATAATGCATCAGTGCTACAATCTCTCTCATATAAGTTGCTTTGAAGTTCTCACGTCGTTCCATGATTTCAGGTAAATTTTAATAAATTACCATAAATTAACAATAATCCTAGCACAAAAAATAAAAAGTTTTGTACAATATATTAACTAAAAATATGTTAATTTTACTGTTTGAGTAAGTAAAATCTTTGGCATTTATATTATCATGAATTCTAGTCACATAATTGATAAAATATTGTAACAAATGAAACTTAAGAAATTTTTTTGAGATTAATGAATTAAAATTACGAATTTTATTTTAAATGTGACGGTCATTTTCATCAATGAAAGCTTTTCGTATTGTACTAAGATTAGTACATACTAATTCTATAATTTTCTTTTGAGCTTATTATTCTTTGAGCTTATTTTCTAAAATGTAAGTGAAATTAAATTAGACATAAATGCAACTTAAACAGTCCTCATGATGAAAATAATCATTTTAATTTGTAAAAAAAAAAAAAAAAAAAAAAAAAAAAATATATATATTTATATATCCAATCAGTCAGTTTTTCTTTATTTTTTAAAAATCTCATTGTTTTCTAAATAAGTTAGGTTGGAAATCGTAAATTTCTAAAATAACAAGAATAAGATATTTTCTACTATTCCTTTTTTTACAACCTTGTAAATCTAATTCGTTTCGTAATTAAATATAGTGATATCTCGGCTAACAAATGCTTCTGTTAACGAATATTTCCGTTAACGAACATTCTAGTAGCTGTTTTCTGACTAGGCTAAGGAACATAATTTCATCTAACGAATTCTTTATTGGATTCGCACGTTAACACAAAAAAGGCCACGTAGCATTTTAATTGGACAATAAATCCTCTGTTTGGGTTAACGAAGATTTGGGATAATAAATGTGATTCTGGAATGAATTATCTTCGTTAACTGAGGTTTCACTCTATTTATTATTTTCAATTTTAGAGTTAATTGATACTCAATTCTATTTAATATTTTCAAGTTTCTTTTAGTATTTTCAATTTCAGAATTAACTGGTTCTCTCCATTCTATTTTGTATTCCCAATTTCAGAGTAAATTAACTTTGGTACTCAATTTTATTTGTAATTTCAATTTCTATTTAGTATTTTCACTTTCAAACTTAATTAGCTGGTGGTGCACAATTTCTCTTTAGTATTTCAATTCCCGGCTAATTGATAGTCAATTATATTTAGTATTATGGAGTTTGTTTTAGTATTTTCAGTTTCACAATTACTTAATTCATACTCGATTATATTTGGTATTTTCAATTTCTGTTTAGTATTTTCAATTTCAGAGTTAATTAACTTCTAGTCAATTCTATTTAGTATTTTCAATTTCTATTTAGTATTTGCAATTTTCGGAGCCAATTAACTGATACTCATTTCTATTTAGTATTTTCAATTTCTATTTAGTATTTTCAATTTCCATTTAGTATTTTCATTTTTAAAATTAACTGACTGGTACTCTATTCTATTTGGTATTTTCAACTTCTTTTCAGTATTTTCAATTGCAGAGTTAACTCTTTTCATTCATTGATTTTCCAGGTTTAATTATCAACTCGTATGGATGCCCCGGATATGACAACTGGTAACCGTGTGTGCTGAACTCTGGCCCGACGTCATCTGCGAGAAGACGTTCACCAAATTTTGATGGCTTGGATGCAACACCTGTGCCGCTAAACCGTCCACATTAGGTTAATCTGAATGACGGCACCGGAGGTTGAGTGACAAAAAAAAGGTAACCCAGGTTGTTGTGAAGACGGCTCAAGGTAGGACTGCTTTTTAACTTTTTATGTTTTTAAAAAGTGCATCAAAAACTCTATTTTTTATTTTCTTGTTAAACGAAAATATGAATAAAATATTATATTTTAAAGAACTTGGAAAAATGAGAGGCTTAGATAAATACAAAAATGCAAATTAAAAGCACGATTTTTTTTTCTATATCAGAGTTTGAATTCGTGGAATTCGGGCTATCCTGACTTCTCTGTGAAAGGACATTCTGGTATGCGATTCTCAAATTCTCTGCTCAACAACGCGAAACTTCCTGACGCATTTTTTGACTCATTTTTAAACATAAAGTCATAAAATTGGCAGGCCTGACCATTGAAGCGATTTGGAATGGAAAATGGCGTTTTCCATTTTTTGATAAATAAATTACTTATCGAGTTATAAGTGATTCTTGTCACGTGACGAGAAGTTTTTACCCTTTCTCGAGCTACCGCGTCGAGAATTCGGTTCAAAACACTGACTTTTTGAGTATTTTCTAAAAGATCTTACTAAAAAATGGATAACGATGACATAGTTTCTTAACAAAGAAACACCTGCCAATTTTATGCGTTTCCGAACAAAAATGAATTCATGAATGTGCCAGAAAGTAGCTCTTTTGAATTTGAGAACAGCTAAAAGAGCCCTGCTGAAATATCGTAAAATATTGTATGGGAAATACTTTGAATGTGGTATCGTATATCACCCGGTCTTGTTTCGGTCTGGTTATTTTATGGGTAGAATTTTTCCAGATTAGTCGCAAGTTTCGTTTTACATTCTAAACGTGTTTTTTTTCTTCTTTTGAAATTAATTTATGTTGGAAAAAAATCTAAAAAAGGAAACTTTTTAACACTTTCCAATATAGTTAATACGTGTATTACTATATTAATATTATATTAATATATTACTATATTAATACGTGTATTACTATGGAGTGTTCAGTATTGAAAATGAAGGGTGTAGTATTTATAGTTCATTTACAGTGATACTGTAAAGAATTCCGTTACATTACGGTCTATGGCAAAAAGTCGTATGTGGTGGCATGGGAAAATCTTGTCTTAACACGGTACAATTGTTTGTTTAATTTTTCATTTTAAATATAACTTTAATAGCGTAATAACTTAAGTAGCGATATAACTACGAAATGAATGAAATAAAATGGTGATAGTTTGGATGGATTTAGAAAATAGAAAGAAGCCACGACCGTTAAAACCGTCTTCTTTGTTTTACTAAAAGTGATTTTATAAGTTATCCATTATACTTTTGGCCTTGTGCCATAGGGGACGACTTTTGAAAGGAAAATGAGCGGCATTTTCGTCTCATAGAAGGATAATCTTTAAAATTCTACTGGGACGTATTGTTAAAATTCTACTGATATCGATCCAATGAGCCGTGATCTCTGCTTTTAGTTCTTTATTTTGTGTCTACCATGCCAATCATTGGGCTCACTAGATCCATATTAAGTTCAAATGTGTGCTGATTTCTTTATTCAATTAAACAAATTATTAGTCCAAGATTACGAAACATACATCTATGTAAATAATGGTTAGAAACTATTGTATAATTTCAACTAATTTTGCAAATATGAGAAAAAAATTCGTATTAAATATTTTTAAATTAATAATTCTTCGAACTACCTATTTTTTACAGACATTATTTAAATTTTTCGACATATAGATAGGCATTGTACATTTTTCGAAAGTCTTAAAAACATCTCTAAAATCACATAAAATGAGTCCACACGTTAAAAGTTTCACAAAAGTAAAATATTTTCACCTGTTGTCCCAGGCATCTTCAACACTGATGTTATGGCTTTCTGCTCTGTCAATCCGATTTGTTTGAAATTCCCATTCTGTCTTTTCCTAACAACATCTGGCGCCATCTGGTATCAATTTTGGCGTGAGCAATGTCATTACAAGTTTCTGAATTTGATGTGTATATTTCTATTGCTTCTCTCTGTAATGCATAGTTTAGATTATTGTAATTGGCTAATTTTCAACATTATTAAAGTCTATTGTAATTGGGGATTTATTGTTTAATCTGGCTGTTGCAGTGGTTGATTTATTTAAGTTTATGTCTCTTCTGTGTTCTTTCATTCTCTCTTGAATTTTTCTTTTTGTCATGCCTATACATGAATTATCTTTTCCTTCGTTATCTTTGAAATTAATTTTGTATATCCCTGATGTCTGTGATTTTGTGTTCTTTTGTGAAACTTTTAACGTGTGGACTGGTTTTATGTGATTTTAGAGATGTTTTTAAGACTTTCGAAAAATGTACAATGCCTATCTATATGTTGAAAAATTAAAATAATGTCTGTAAAAATAGGTAGTTCGAAGAATTATTAAGTTAGAAAATGACGTTATGAAAGATCATGGATTAGATACAATTTTTAAATTATATGAATTAAAATTGAAAGAAAGCGTGTCTTTTGTTTTTATTTTAAAACGAATCTTCAAAATTTTATTACGAGAATGAACCAAACGAATAAATATAAGTATGATATGCACGATATTTAATTTCGTCAATAGGAGACAGGGAAAGACCCTTAATTTTGTAGATGGAAGACTAGATAAGATATTTAATTAATTTTGTGTATTGGGAACCGGGAACGACAGTTAATTTTGTGTATTGGACACCGGGATAGACTCTTAAATGTGTATACTAGTGACTGGGAAATACACTTAATTTTGTGTATTGGAGACCGGGAAAGACCCTTAATTTTTTATATCCCTGATGTCTGTGATTTTGTGTTCTTTTGTGAAACTTTTAACGTGTGGACTGGTTTTATGTGATTATTGACGATATTTAATTTCGTCAATAGGAGACAGGGAAAGACCCTTAATTTTGTAGATGGAAGACTAGGTAAGATATTTAATTAATTTTGTGTATTGGGAACCGGGAATGACAGTTAATTTTGTGTATTGGACACCGGGATAGACTCTTAAATGTGTATACTAGTGACTGGGAAATACATTTAATTTTGTGTATTGGAGACCGGGAAAGACCCTTAATTTTTTATATTGGAGACCGGGAAAGACAATTTTGCTCATTAGAGATCGGGAAAGACACTTCATTTTCTGAATTAGATACCGAGGAACTCACTTAATTTTGTGTATTGGATACCTGGAAAGAAACTTTATTTCGTCATTTGGAGACTGGGAAAGACCCCTTATTTTGTGTATTAGATGCTAAGAAAGACATTTAATTGTGCATTAGCGACCCGGAAAGAGACTTAATTAACTCCGGGTATTGGAGACCAGGAAAGACAATTAATTTCGTGTATTGAAGTACATGAAAAACCCTTAATGTCGTATATCGGAGAACGGGAAAGACATTAATTTGTTTTATACTGGATACCAGAAAAGAAACTTAAGTTGTATTAAACGGAAAGAACCTTAATTTTGTGTATTGGAAACCGGAAAATACTCCTAAATTCGTCGATTGGTGACCGGGAAATACTTTAATTTCGTCAATCTGATACCGGGAGAGATATTAATTTAGTCAATCGGAGAACGGGAAACACAATAATCTAGTGAATTGGAGACAGAGAAATACATTAATTTAGTCATTTGAAGACTGTGAAAGATACTTAATTTCGTCAGTTGTACACCAGAGAAGTTAATTTCGTCGATTGGAAACCGGGAAAGGCTCTTCATTATCCGAATTTTATACCGGGCAACTCCCTTAATTTTGTGTATTGTCTCCCTGAAAAGACACTTTATTTCGTGAAATGGAGACCGGAAAATTCGTCGATTGGTGACCTGGAAAGACATTAATTTCGTCAATCTGATACCGGGAGAAATATTAATTTAGTAAATTGGAGACCGGGAAAGACATTAATTTAGTCAATTGGAGACTGGGAAAGACACTTAGTTTGTCGATTAGAAACCGGGAAAGGCACTTCATTTTCTGTATTGGATACCTGGAAAAACACTTAATTTTGTGTATTGGATGTCAGGTAAGACACTTAATTTGTGTATTGGAGACCCGGAAAGAACCTTAATTTCTTGTATTGGAAAACGGGAAAGACCATTAAATTCGTCGATTGGTGACCTGGAAAGACATTAATTTCGTCAATCTGATACCGGGAGAGATATTAATTTAGTAAATTGGAGACCGGGAAAGACATTAATTTAGACATTTGGAGACCGGGAAAGACACTTAGTTTGTCGATTAGAAACCGGGAAAGGCACTTCATTTTCTGTATTGGATACCTGGAAAAACACTTAATTTTGTGTATTGGATGTCAGGTAAGACACTTAATTTGTGTATTGGAGACCCGGAAAGAACCTTAATTTCTTGTATTGGAAAACGGGAAAGACCATTAAATTCGTCGATTGGTGAACGGGAAAGACATTAATTTCGTCAATCTGATACCGGGAGAGATATTAATTTAGTCAATCGGAGACCAGGAAAGACATTAATCTAGTGAATTGGAGACAGGGAAAGACATTAATTTAGTCAATTGGAGACCGGGAAAGACACTTCATTTTCGGTCTCGGATAACGGGAAAGACTCTTAATTTTTTGTGTTGGATACCAAATAAGACACATAATTTGAGTATTGGAGACCGGGAAAGAACCTTAATTTCTTGTATTCGAAACCGGGAAAGACATTAATTTCGTCAATGTGATACCGGGAGAGACATTAGTTTAGTCAATCAGAGAACGGGAAAGACACTAATCTAATGCATTAAAGACCAGGAATGATTCTTAATTTCGGCAGTTGGACACCGGGGAAGATAATTTCGTCGATTGGAGACCGGGAAAGAAAATTTTGTCGATTGGATAGTTGGAAAGACCATTTAGTCGATTGAATACCGTTGAAAGACCCATTAATGTCGTCGATTGGAAACTTAATTTACTGTATTGGATACAAGGAATCACCCTTAAATATGTGTACTGGTTTTCGGGAGAAACCTTTAATTTGTATATTGGAGATTGGTAAAGACCCTTAATTTTTGTATTGGAGAGGGATAAGACCAATAATTTCGTGAGTTGGAGGCCGGAAAAACATTAATTTATTTAATCGTCGACCGGGAAACTGATTTAATTATTTAATTGGAGACCGGAAATTGTATCTAATTTCGTCAATTGTAGACCATGAAAGACAATTTCGTTAATTGAAAACCGGGAAAGATCCTTAATTTCTCCGATTATTGCATGGGAAAGTCATTTAACTTTGTGTATTGGAGACTGGTAAAAACAATTGGAGACCGTAAAATACATTAATTTCGTAAATCGAACATCTGGAAAGACCATTTATTAAATTTGTAGACCTTGAAAGAGAATTGCGTTAATTGGAGTTTGGGAAAGGCAATTTTGTCGATTGGAGATCAGGAGAAACAATTTCGTCGATTGAAGACAGGGAAACAAAATTTTCTCGACTGGAGACCTGTGAAGACAATTTCGATAGGAGTACTTCAAAGGCATGTTCGTCGATTGGAAACCGGGAAAGACACTTCATTTTCTGAATTAGATACTGGACAACTCCCTTAATTTTGGTATTTGATACCTGTAAAGAAACTTTATTTCATCAATTGGAGACTGGGAAAGACGCACAATTTTGTGTATTAGATACCGAGAAAGACATTTAATTGTGTATTGGAGACCTGGAATGATCCGTAATTAATTCCGCGTAATGGAGACCAGGAATGACACTTAATTTCGTGTATTGGAGTACAAGAACGATCTTTAATTTCATATATCGGAGAACGGGAAATACACTCATTTTGTGTATTGGATACCGGGAAAGAACCTTATTTTCGTGTATCGGAAACCGGGAAAGACCATTAAATTCGTCGATTGGTGACCTGGGAAGACATTAATTTCGTCAATCTGATACCGGGAGAGATATTAATTTAGTAAATTGGAAACCGTGAAAGACACTTAATTTCGTCGATTAGAAACCGGGAAAGACACTTTATCTTCTGTATTGGATACCGGGAAAGACACTTCATTTTGTGTATTGGATATCAGGTAAGACACTTAATTTGTGTATTGGAGACCAAGAAAGAACCTTAATTTCTTGTATTGGAAACCGGGAAAGACCATTAAATTCGTTGATTGTTGACCGGGAAAGACATTAATTTTGTCAATCTGATACCACAAGAGATATTAATTTAGTCAATCGGAGACCGGAAAAGACATTAATCTAGTGAATTGGAGACAGGGAAAGTCATTAATTTAGTCAATTGGAGACCGGGAAAGACTTTTCATTTTCGGTAATGGATAACGGGAAAAATTCTTAATTTTGTGTATTGGATACCAGGTAAGACACTTAATTTGTGTATTGGAGACCGGGAAAGACCCTTCAATTCGTCGATTGGTGCCCGGGAAAGACATAAATTTTTCTCAATCTGATATCGGTAGAGACATTAATTTAGTCAATCGAAGACCGGGAAAGACATTAATCTAATGACTTAGAGAACAGGAAATATTCTTAAATTCGGCAGTTGCACACCGGGAAAGACAATTTCGTCGATTGGAGACCAGGAAAGAAAATTTTGTCGATTGGATAGTGGGAAAGACCATTTAGTCGATTATTGAATGGAAAAGTAATTTAACTTTGTGTATTGGAGACCGGGAAAGACTTAAATTTTATTAATTGGAGACCATAAAATACATTAATTTCGTAAATTGAACACCGGGAAATACATTAATTTTGTTAATCTGAGACTGGGAGAGACATTAATTTAGTCAATCGGAGACCAGGAAAGACAAGTTAATTAATTGGAGACCTGGAAAGACAATTTCGTCAATTTGAGTTTTTACATTAATTTATTAATTTAACACATTTAATTTATTATATCGGAGACTGGGAAATACATTAGTTTAGTCAATTGTAGAATGTGAAAAACAATAATTTAGTATACCGGAGAATCGGAAAAACATTAGTTTAGTCAAATTGAGATCGGGATAGATTGTTAATTACTTCGATTGGAAACAGGGAAAGACCCTTAATTTTGTGTATTTAATACCGGGAAAGACACTTCATTTTCTGAATTGGATACATGGAAAAAACACTTAAACTTGTGTATTGGATATCAGGTAAGACACTTAACTTGTGTATTGGAGACCGGGAAAGAACCTTAATTTCTTGTATTGGAAAACGGGAAAGACCATTAAATTCGTCGATCGGTGACCTGGAATGACATTAATTTCGTCAATCTGATACCGGGAGAGATACTAATTTAGTAAATTGGAGACCGGAAAGACATTAATTTAGTCAATTGGAGACCGGGAAATACACTTAGTTTGTCGATTAGAAACCGGAAAAGACAATTCATTTTCTGTATTGGATACCTGGAAAAAACACTTAATCTTGTGTATTGGATATCAGATAAGACACTTAACTTTTGTATTGGAGACCGGGAAAGAACCTTAATTTCTTGTATTGGAAAACGGGAAAGACCATTAAATTCGTCGATTGGTGACCTGGAATGACATTAATTTCGTCAATCTGACACAGGGAGAGATACTAATTTAGTAAATTGGAGACCGGGAAAGACATTAATTTAGTCAATTGGAGACCGGGAAAGACACTTCATTTTCTGTATTGGATAACTGGAAAAACACTTAATTTTGTGTGTTTGATATCAGGTAAGACACTTAATTTGTGCATTGGAGACCGGGAAAGAACCTTAATTTCTTGTACTGGAAAACGGGAAAGACCATTAAATTCGTCGATTGGTGAACGGGAAAGACATTAATTTCGTCAATCTGATACCGGGAGAGATATTAATGTAGTCAATCGGAGACAGGGAAAGACATTAATTTAGTCAATTGGAGACCGGGAAAGACACTTCATTTTCGGTATCGGATAACGGGAAAGACTCTTAATTTTTTGTATTGGATACCTGCAAAAAACACTTAATCTTTTGTATTGGATATCAGGTAAGACACTTAACTTGTGTATTGGAGACCGGGAAAGAACCTTAATTTCTTGTATTGGAAAACGGGAAAGACCATTAAATTCGTCGATTGGTGACCTGGAATGACATTAATTTCGTCAATCTGACACAGTGAGAGATACTAATTTAGTAAATTGGAGACCGGGAAAGACATTAATTTAGTCAATTGGAGACCGGGAAAGACACTTCATTTTCTGTATTGGATACCTGGAAAAACACTTAATTTTGTGTATTTGATATCAGGTAAGACACGTAATTTGTGCATTGGAGACCGGGAAAGAACCTTAATTTCTTGTATTCGAAACCGGGAAAGACCATTAAATTCGTCGATTGGTGAACGGAAAAGACATTAATTTCGTCAATCTGATACCGGGAGAGACATTAGTTTAGTCAATCAGAGACCGGGAAAGACACTAATCTAATGCATTAGAGACCAGGAAGGATTCTTAATTTCGGCAGTTGGACACCGGGGAAGATAATTTCGTCGATTGGAGACCGGGAAAGAAAATTTTGTCGATTGGATAGATGGAAAAACCATTCAGTCGATTGAATACCGTTGAAAGACCCATTAATATCGTCGATTGGAAACTTAATTTACTGTATTGGATACAAGGAAAGACCCTTAAATATGTGTACTGGTTTTCGGGAAAGACCTTTAATTTGTATATTGGAGATTGGTAAAGACCCTTAATTTTTGTATTGGAGAGGGATAAGAACAATAATTTCTTGAGTTGGAGGCCGGAAAAACATTAATTTAGTTAATCGTCGACCGGGAAGCTGATTTAATTATTTAATTGGAGACCGGAAATTGTATCTAATTTCGTCAATTGTAGACCATGAAGGACAATTTCGTTAATTGAAAACCGGGAAAGACCCTTAATTTCTCCGATTATTGCATGGGAAAGTCATTTAACTTTGTGTATTGGAGACTGGTAAAAACAATTGGAGACCGTAAAATACATTAATTTCGTAAATCGAACATCTGGAAAGACCATTTTTTAAATTTGTAGACATTGAAAGAGAATTTGGTTATTTGGAGTTTGGGAAAGGCAATTTTGTCGATTGGAGATCAGGAGAAACAATTTCGTCGATTGAAGACAGGGAAACAAAATTTTCTCGATTGGAGACCTGTAAAGAAAATTTCGATAGGAGTACTTCAAAGACATCTTCGTCGATTGGAAACCGGGAAAGACACTTCATTTTGTGAATTAGATACCGGGCAACTCGCTTAATTTTGGTATTTGATACCTGTAAAGAAACTTTATTTCATCAATTGGAGACTGGGAAAGACGCATAATTTTGTGTATTAGATACCGAGAAAAACATTTAATTGTGTATTGGAGACCTGGAATGATCCGTAATTAATTCCGCGTAATGGAGACCAGGAATGACACTTAATTTCGTGTATTGGAGTACAAGAAAGATCTTTAATTTCATATATCGGAGAACGGGAAATACACTCATTTTGTGTATTGGATACCAGAAAAGGAACTTAAATTGTGTATTGGAGACCGGGAAAGAACCTTATTTTCGTGTATCGGAAACCGGGAAAGACCATTAAATTCGTCGATTGGTGACCTGGGAAGCCATTAATTTCGTCAATCTGATACCGGGAGAGATATTAATTTAGTAAATTGGAGACCGTGAAAGACACTTAATTTCGTCGATTAGAAACCGGGAAAGACACTTTATCTTTTTATTGGATACCGGGAAAGACACTTCATTTGGTGTATTGGATATCAGGTAAGACACTTAATTTGTGTATTGGAGACCAAGAAAGAACCTTAATTTCTTGTATTGGAAACCGGGAAAGACCCTTCAATTCGTCGATTGGTGCCCGGGAAAGACATAAATTTTTCTCAATCTGATATCGGGAGAGACATTAATTTAGTCAATCGAAGACCGGGAAAGACATTAATCTAATGATTTAGAGAACAGGAAATATTCTTAAATTCGGCAGTTGCACACCGGGAAAGACAATTTCGTCGATTGGAGACCAGGAAAGAAAATTTTGTCGATTGGATATTGGGAAAGACCATTTAGTCGATTATTGAATGGAAAAGTAATTTAACTTTGTGTATTGGAGACCGGGAAAGACCTAAATTTTATTAATTGGAGACCATAAAATACATTAATTTCGTAAATTGAACTCCGGGAAATACATTAATTTTGTTAATCTGAGACCGGGAGAGACATTAATTTAGTCAATCGGAGACCAGGAAAGAAAAGTTAATTAATTGGAGACCTGGAAAGACAATTTCGTCAATTTGAGTTTTTACATTAATTTATGAATTTAACACATTTAATTTATTATATCGGAGACTGGGAAATACGTTAGTTTAGTCAATTGTAGAATGTGAAAAGCAATAATTTAGTATATCGGAGAATCGGAAAAACATTAGTTTAGTCAAATGGAGAACGGGATAGATTGTTAATTACTTCGATTGGAAACAGGGAAAGACCCTTAATTTTGTGTATTTAATACCGGGAAAGACACTTCATTTTCTGTATTGGTTACCTGGAAAAAACACTTAATCTTGTGTATTGGATATCAGGTAAGACACTTAACTTGTGTATTGGAGACCGGGAAAGAACCTTAATTTCTTGTATTGGAAAACGGGAAAGACCATTAAATTCGTCGATTGGTGACCTGGAATGACATTAATTTCGTCAATCTGATACCGGGAGAGATACTAATTCAGTAAATTGGATACCGGGAAAGACATTAATTTAGTCAATTGGAGACCGGGAAAGACACTTAGTTTGTCGATTAGAAACCGGAAAAGACACTTCATTTTCTGTATTGGATACCTGGAAAAACACTTAATTTTGTGTATTGGATATCAGGTAAGACACTTAATTTGTGTATTGGAGACCGGGAAAGAACCTTAATTTCTTGTATTGGAAAACGGAAAAGTGTATTAAATTCGTCGATTGGTGACCTGGAAAGACATTGATTTCGTCAATCTGATACCGGGAGAGATATTAATTTAGTAAATTGGAGACCGGGAAAGACATTAATTTGGTCAATTGGAGACCGGGAATGACACTTAGTTTGTCGATTAGAAACCGGAAAAGACACTTCATTTTCTGTATTGGATACCTGGAAAAACACTTAATTTTGTGTATTGGATATCAGGTAAGACACTTAATTTGTGCATTGGAAACCGGAAAATAACCTTAATTTCTTGTATTGGAAAACGGGAAAGACTATTAAATCCGTCGATTGGTGAACGGCAAAGACATTAATTTCGTCAATCGGATACCGGGAAGGATATTAATTTTGTCAATCGGAGACCGGGAAAGACATTAATCTAGTGAATTGGAGACAGGGAAAGACATTAATTTAGTCAATTGGAGACCGGGAAAGACACTTCATTTTCTGAATTAGATACCGGACAACTCCCTTAATTTTGGTATTTGATACATGTAAAGAAACTCTATTTCATCAATTGGAGACTGGGAAAGACGCATAATTTTGTGTATTAGATACCGTGAAAGACATTTAATTGAGTATTGGAGACCTGGAATGATTCGTAATTAATTCCGCGTAATGGAGACCAGGAATGACACTTAATTTCGTGTATTGGAGTACAAGAAAGATCTTTAATTTCATATATCGGAGAACGGGAAATACACTCATTTTGTGTATTGGATACCAGAAAAGGAACTTAAATTGTGTATTGGAGACCTGGAAAGAACCTTATTTTTGTGTATCGGAAACCGGGAAAGACCATTAAATTCGTCGATTGGTGACCTGGGAAGACATTAATTTCGTCAATCTGATACCGGGAGAGATATTAATTTAGTAAATTGGAGACCGTGAAAGACACTTAATTTTGTTTATTAGAAACCGGGAAAGACACTTCATCTTCTGTATTGGATACCGGGAAAGACACTTCATTTTGTGTATTGAATATCAGGTAAGACACTTAATTTGTGTATTGGAGACCAAGAAAGAACCTTAATTTCTTGTATTGGAAACCGGGAAAGACGATTAAATTCGTCGATTGGTGACAGGGAAAGACATTAATTTTGTCAATCTGATACCGCAAGAGATATTAATTTAGTCAATCGGAGACCGGGAAAGACATTAATCTAGTGAATTGGAGACCGGGAAAGACTTTTCATTTTCGGTATTGGATAACGGGAAAGATTCTTAATTTTATGTATTGAATACCAGGTAAGACACTTAATTTGTGTATTGGAGACCGGGAAAGACCCTTCAATTCGTCGATTGGTGCCCGAGAAAGACATAAATTTTTCTCAATCTGATATCGGGAGAGACATTAATTTAGTCAATCGAAGACCGGGAAAGACATTAACCTAATGATGTAGAGAACAGGAAATATACTTAAATTCGGCAGTTGCACACCAGGAAAGACAATTTCGTCGATTGGAGACCAGGAAAGTAAATTTTGTCGATTGGAAAGACCATTTAGTCGATTAATGAATGGAAAAGTAATTTAACTTTGTGTATTGGAGACTGGGAAAGACCTAAATTTTATCAATTGGAGACCATAAAATACATTAATTTCGTAAATTGAACACCGGGAAATACATTAATTTTGTTAATCTGTGACCTTGAGAGACATTAATTTAGTCAATCGGAGACGAGGAAAGACAATTTAGTTAATTGGAGACTAGAAAGACAATTTCGTCAATTGGAGTTTTTACATTAATTTATTAATTTAACACATTAATTTATTATATCGGAGACTGGGAAATACATTAGTTTAGTCAATTGTAGAATGTGAAAGACATTAATTTAGTATATCGGAGACTCGGAAAAACATTAGTTTAGTCAAATGGAGATCGGGATAGATTGTTAATTACTTCGATTGGAAACAGGGAAAGACCCTTAATTTTGTGTATTTAATACCGGGAAAGACACTTTATTTCGTGAATTTCAGACCAGGAAAGACCCTTAATTTTGTGTATTTAAAACCGGGAAAGACACTTTATTTCCTGAATTTCAGACCAGGAAAGACCCTTAATTTTGTGTATTTAATACCGGGAAAGACACTTCATTTTCTGTATTGGATACCTGGAAAAACACTTAATTTTGTGTATTGGATATCAGGTAAGAGACTTAATTTGTGTATTGGAGACCGGGAAAGAACCTTAATTTCTTGTATTGGAAAACGGAAAAGTATATTAAATTCGTCGATTAGTGACCTGGAAAGACACTGATTTCGTCAATCTGATACCGGGAGAGATATTAATTTAGTAAATACGAGACCGGGAAATACATTAATTTAGTCAATTGGAGACCGGGAAAGACACTTAGTTTGTCGATTAGAAACCGGAAAAAACACTTCATTTTCTGTATTGGATACCTGGAAAAACACTTAATTTTGTGTATTGGATATCATTTAAGACACTTAATTTGTGCATTGGAGACCGGGAAAGACCATTAAATTCGTCGATTGGTGACCTGGGAAGACATTAATTTCGTCAATCTGATACCGGGAGAGATATTAATTTAGTAAATTGGAGACCGTGAAAGACACTTAATTTTGTCGATTAGAAACCGGGAAAGACACTTCATCTTCTGTATTGGATACCGGGAAAGACACTTCATTTTGTGTATTGAATATCAGGTAAGACACTTAATTTGTGTATTGGAGACCAAGCAAGAACCTTAATTTCTTGTATTGGAAACCGGGAAAGACGATTAAATTCGTCGATTGGTGACAGGGAAAGACATTAATTTTGTCAATCTGATACCGCAAGAGATATTAATTTAGTCAATCGGAGACCGGGAAAGACATTAATCTAGTGAATTGGAGACCGGGAAAGACATTAATTTAGTCAATTGGAGACCGGGAAAGACACTTCATTTTCTGAATTAGATACCGGACAACTCCCTTATTTTTGGTATTTGATACATGTAAAGAAACTCTATTTCATCAATTGGAGTTTTTACATTAATTTATTAATTTAACACATTAATTTATTATATCGGAGACTGGGAAATACATTAGTTTAGTCAATTGTAGAATGTGAAAGACATTAATTTAGTATATCGGAAACTCGGAAAAACATTAGTTTAGTCAAATGGAGATCGGGATAGATTGTTAATTACTTCGATTGGAAACAGGGAAAGACCCTTAATTTTGTGTATTTAATACCGGGAAAGACACTTTATTTCGTGAATTTCAGACCAGGAAAGACCCTTAATTTTGTGTATTTAATACCGGGAAAGACAATTTATTTCGTGAATTTCAGACCAGGAAAGACCCTTAATTTTGTGTATTTAATACCGGGAAAGACACTTCATTTTCTGTATTGGATACCTGGAAAAACACTTAATTTTGTGTATTGGATATCAGGTAAGACACTTAATTTGTGTATTGGAGACCGGGAAAGAACCTTAATTTCTTGTATTGGAAAACGGAAAAGTGTATTAAATTCGTCGATTAGTGACCTGGAAAGACATTGATTTCGTCAATCTGATACCGGGAGAGATATTAATTTAGTAAATACGAGACCGGGAAATACATTAATTTAGTCAATTGGAGACCGGGAATGACACTTAGTATGTCGATTAGAAACCGGAAAAGACACTTCATTTTCTGTATTGGATACCTGGAAAAACACTTAATTTTGTGTATTGGATATCAGGTAAGACACTTAATTTGTGCATTGGAAACCGGAAAAGAACCTTAATTTCTTGTATTGGAAATCGGGAAAGACTATTAAATCCGTCGATTGGTGAACGGGAAAGACATTAATTTCGTCAATCGGATACCGGGAGAGATATTAATTTTGTCAATCGGAGACCGGGAAAGACATTAATCTAGTGAATTGGAGACAGGGAAAGACATTAATTTAGTCAATTGGAGACCGGGAAAGACACTTCATTTTCTGAATTAGATACCGGACAACTCCCTTAATTTTGGTATTTGATACATGTAAAGAAACTCTATTTCATCAATTGGAGACTGGGAAAGACGCACAGGGTATCTGGGGAATTTGTTCGGCGAAAGAGGACAGAATCGGGTTAAATCGCATAATCCATCATGATTAAAAGCTCCCCAAACCATTACTGATCCTCCTCCCATTTATCGACTGAAGTATTGTTTGGTTCCTTCCTTAAATCATGCCAACAGTGTTTATAACCATTCGGACCGTCAAGATTAATTTTTTTTTCATCTGAAAATATCACTTTTTCCATTTCGTATCCCTTGACATGACATTTTTAGCCCATTTCAGTCTTTCTTCTTTATGATGTTTCATTAACCTCGTTTTTTTTTTCAACAGTTTCATACATTTTGCATTACTATTTGATTTCAGACTCTTCCAAGCTGTTAGGTGTGAGGTTCTTTTTCTGAAACGGTTCGAAGTTTCTGGAGTTGAAAAATCCTTTTTGAGTTGATAATTGAAATATTTGTCGCTGTGAATGGCAGTTTTAGAACGCTTCATTAACCGAGCTATTTCTCGTTCAGATTTACCAGCACCCTTATAAAACCAAATTTTTCTTACTTCGGTCGCAGACAACTCTTTACCCCGTGGCATCTTCAAAATCGCAAATAACACTATCTAAACCTGCACCTTTGCTTCTTGGGAATACTTTCACGATATACAAACGCGTACGTTTTATAATGATTCTGATGTGACGTATAATATGCTAATTTTATCAGGTGGTCTTATAATTTCTTAATTGTCACCTTATTTAAATTAAAAACAAATAGAAGATTTTAATAAAATGTAACTTAAATTTTAATGTAGCAATTATAACAGAAAACGTTCTACGATCAATTTTAAACACACACGCTAAAAATTTGCACATTGTGTCTTCTTCTTCAGAAGTGCACCAGTTCGTTAGTGGTCATATAGTTTCTTAACGCACTGTAAATTGTCAGTTGTCCTGTCTCATTAGCAATAAATTATCTCCAATCATAGAAGACAATTTCAAAGTAATGATTTTCATGAAATTATAATCTCTTTACAAGCAATCAATTAACATATAATATATTCCAAGGGAATTTCGATTACGCTTTCTAAATGTATAATTTAGTTAATGTGTAATGGTTTTCAAGTCTATTCTAATTACATATTTTAAAGTATAATTCGATTTATTTGTAATATATTTTAAATCTGTTCTAATTACGTCTTTTAATATATAATTCGGTTTATTTGTAATAGATAATAAGTAAATGTCAATTATTTATATTCAGTATGAAATGTAGTTAATTTGTAATGTAATACACGTTAATCTAAATTAAATTCTATAAAATTTAATGTAATTAATCTATAATCTATTACAGAATAATCTAACTATTTTTTAAAGATGTAATTCGAATTGACTTATAATCTGTTATACGTTAATTAGATTATTCATTTGAAAAGCGAAATCAGAATGAACTTGTAACGCATTACATGTCAATCGGTTGCTTGTGAGGAGATTATAATTTAACCGTAATTTCATTATTTTGTAATAAGATTCTGCCCAGCTCTGCTTCAATGAAAATATTGAGGACACACGTATTCGAGTGGTATTGCACCCCGGGACATATTTCTGGTACACAGATTAGCGTGCCATGGCCGTCAATGTGTTGGATGGAGAAATGTTGATTTTACTATTTGAATAATTGCAATGTCAGAAGCGCTGAACGTATGTCTTTGCGTTTATAGCTCCCATATTGACAGCAATTTTATCAAAACAGTCATTTTCCACCTACGTTGAATGTGCCAATGAGGGCTTCTTTAAAGAATTTTCCCTAAAAATAAATCATTAATTAATAGTTATAACGGACATTTTCCAATTGTATTTGTATTACATTATTCTAACAAACTAGTTAATATAATTAATTTTGCAGTCACATTTTGCGGCAAAAAGCACATCAAAAATGACATTTTTTTAAAAAGAAAATGGAAAAAGTATAAACTGATTAAAATTAAGATAAAACTGGGCTGCACCGCCAGGAGCCTGAGGGGTGTCCGACGCGTCTTCAACCACCGAACCCAAGTCCTGTGGGACTTATAACGCGCACGACCGGATTTGGCTCTCCGTATGCGCTTCAGCCGGTCGGGGGACCGCCACCTGCGGACTCCCCCGAACCCTTAGATCCATGTGTAGATAAACGATAACTGAAAAAAATCATATATATCTTTTTAATAAAAAAGCGGAAGAAATTGTCATACGGGAAAGGTTTAATAAGCGTACAACGTACAATAAACTTGCAAAAATGTACAACTTATGGAGAAAACGTACATCATGGCGACGCTGCAGAGTTGGGCAAATTTGTCATAGCAATTATCTGCAATGTAATTACAATTTAATTGTATGTAATTAATTATAGTTGCAATTACATGCTGTAAAAAGTTCTTGCAGTAATAGTAGCTCGAATTGACCCCCATCCCATTATTTGACGAAATTTCTGTGCTTGAGTGTGTTTAACTATAATCAATTATATTCAATAAAACTGTAATTATTACATTGCAGATAATTGCAATTACAAATTTTCTCAACTTTACAATGTCAAAAGAAAAAAATAAAACAATAACATAACAAACAACAACAACAACAACAAAACATTGCAGATAATTGCAATTACAAATTTTCTCAACTTTACAATGTCAAAAGAAAAAAATAAAACAATAACATAACAAACAACAACAACAACAACAAAACAACAACTAAGAACGAAGAATCATGCATCCGGCACAGATTATGAAACACTTTCCAACACTAACATAATATTATTAAGAAATTTAATTTTTTCATACGATGAAATGAGATACCTAAATAAGCAATTTAAATGATACATAACTCAATAAAAATTCATTTGCAGCAATTGCTGCCTATATACGAAGTCTTTCGTGCAGCCCTGTGTATGGTTTACAGAATTTAAAAACAACACGTAGTACACTAAAAATTACATAAAAAGACATATCAGAGCGGAAACAGCACTTCTAGCAATTGCCGATCATAGCCAGTCCTTTAACCAAATTATCTTGTACGTCTCTGAACGATAAATCTTACGCACTCTGTAATATATAGATAATAAGTTGTATTGAACCTTAGTGATCCTTTTAAATTTTATTATATTTCAAACATCATAACATGTTCATAATGCACCGCAAACGATTTTTCCACATAGATCAGAATGTAAAGGAATTATTTTGTACGTCCCTATAATTGAACTATAAATGCTACTAATTGTATACTCCAGTAAAAGCATGCTGTCGTCCACCTTAGTGACGCAAATTAATTTCATTATGTTTGAAATATCGTAACATCAATACAATGCGCCACAAGCGATTTTTACCCATAGACCATAATGTAATGGAATTCTTTTGTGTGTCCCTGTAAATGAACTATTAATGCTACACACTTCTTTTTCAATACCGAACATTCTATAGTAAAATTCAATATTGTATAAACATTTCATGACAATCCGAGTATGTTAAAAGGAAGAATACCAACGTTATAAATGCACAAATAATACACAAAAAAGCAGCAAATAGCTATTAAATTTACAAGCGAGATTCTTCTTCAGTGCAACAAAGAGCAAAGCACAGCACGCTAGAGCAAGTTGGCCCAGTCTTGCTTTTTCTAGCACGCTGTGCTTTGTTCTTTGTCTCACTGAAGAAGTTGTCGCTTGTAGATTCGAAATAGCCTATTTTTTTGTGTATTATTTGTGCATTTATAACGTTGGTATTTTTCCTTTTAATATTATTGCACAGAGGTTTTATTTTCTATTTTTATTTGCTATTTTTTTATAATCCGAGTATGTTTACAAGAGTTAGAATAGACGGACAGGCAGACGAACCAAATCCGTAAATATTTTTCAACTATGTTGGAAAGTGTTAAAAAGAGGTGACAAAAACCAACGAAATATTTTTGAAAAATAAAAACCTTTATTATTATTTTATCTATATTATTATTGTTATTTTTTTTTGTGTGTAGGATAACTCTAGGGTTGTAAGATTTCTCACATAAATTTACTTAGTTGGCATATGCTATTTTGAAATCCCCAAATTTGCTTATTCCCTCGAAGCAATTTTGCCGCAACAATGTAGTTCATTAATAGTCTTGTTGTTTTTGAACAATTACAAACATTAATTCCTATTACTTATTGTTATCTCATAATTCGCAACAATCCTCTTCCTTGTAAAAAGTTTTTTTCTCAACAATAAACACAATTGTTTAATTCAACAATTAATTCGATATTCTTTCAGTGTCACAACGGTTCTCATCTAAGTTGGTCCGAATTCTGATGTTAAATCACGATTTCAGGTAAATTTAATGAATAACCATAGATTAATAATAATCCTAGTTTAAAAATGAAATATAAATATCTTTATGCAATACATTAAATAGAGAAATGTGAATTTTACTGTTTGAGTAAGAACGTAATCCACAATGCTGAGCGTGTCAAATAGGGTTATCAGATTCATCTCTGAATAATAATAATAAAAAAAAATAAGCGAAAAATTTATATTGTCAGTAATTTATTTTGGTTTTATCCAACTACCGTTATTCTCCCCATCGTACTACATTGAATGCGTCAATGAGGTCTTCTTTAATGAATTTTCCATAAAAATAAATCATTAATTAATAAGTTATAACTGGCTTTTTTCAACTGTATTTACATTACATTATTTTAACATACTAACCAATTAAATTAATTTTCCAGTCACATTTTGTTGCAAAAAGTGCCTCAAAGTGAACTTAAAAAAAAAAAAAATTAAAAAATTAAACTTAATACAAATTCTTGAAATTATAAAAGTCAGATATGAAAAGAAAAAAGAGGAAGAAATTGTCATACAGAAATGTTTAAGTGTACAACGTATAATAAGCCTGAAAAACGTACAACTTGACGGGGAAAACGTACATTCTGGTAAACCTTGTGTCAAAAGACAAAAAGATGCGACAAAAACTAACGAAGTATTTCTGAAAAATAAATTTATTTATTTTTTGTGTATTTTTTTTATTGTGTGTGTGTGTGTGTAGGATAACTTTGGAGTTGGAATATACAACGTTGCAACATAAATTTACTTGGTTAGCATAAGCTTTTTTGAAATCATCCAAATTTGCTTATTTCTTCGAAGGCAATTTTGCCACAACAATGCATTTCGTTAATTTTCTTGCTATTTTTCAACAATTGTAAACATTAATTCTTATTACCTATCATCATTGTTATTCCCCAATTCACAACAATCATTTTCTCTGCGGAACGTTTTTTCATTTTTCCCGAAGATATTTTTTTCAACAATAAATACAATTGTTTAATTCAACAATTCATTCCATTCTCTCATTAGCACGATATTCCTCGTTTAAGCTGCTCCGAATTCTGATGTTAAACCATGATATCAGGTAAATTTAATAAATAATCGTAGATTAATAATAATTTCAGTTTAAAAATGAAATATAAATAGTATATGTAATATATTAAATAAAGAAATGTTAAGTTTACTATCTGAATAATCTAAAACTCTAAACTTATGTCTTTGCATTTATGTGACCATGGGCTTCAATCTCATTATGGATAAAATGCTGTAGAGAGTGAAAATTACGCCATTTCAACGCAATCGTAATAAACTGGTTGAAATTAATGAACAAAAAAATCATACTATATCTTAAATAGGATGATATTTTTATTGGGGAAAGCTTTTTGTTACGTATTAAGATTAGGGTCTATATTTTTCAGTATTTCCTAATTTTATAACATATGTGAGTGAAATTGAATTACACAAAAGTGGAATTTAGGTAGTTGTTATGAAGAGAATGAACATTTTTATCTTTTGGGTATTTTTATTTTTTGACATGTTTCTAGTTAATGATGTACACGTGTAGATGAACTAGATTAGATATATTTAATTGATTTCTGTCACCTTAATCGTTGGATTGTTTATTTAGAACGGCAAATTATGCGACGCATTCTTTGAATCGCAATTTCTAAACATTTTTAGTTAATTGCATCTTTTTTTGTAAGTTGATTAAAAGAAAAACCAGCAGCTAAGATTACAAGGCGATTCGATTAGGGTTAAAAACAAGGCCCGACTTAGACTATGTATTGCCCCCGGGCGAGCATTATTCTGAGGGAAGGGCCTTCTATATATCTTTAGAATTTTTCGTGAATTATGCTGAAGAGTTTGAAATTCTAAGGTGGCTGACATTTTGAAACAAGACAACATATTACAAAAATCAGGGATTCATTTATGAGTTGTTTAGTGAACTTGATTTCTCGCAAAGTATCTTTCATTGTTGTAGCCACTTTTGTAATGGAAGCTACCTAAACGTCCTTGTCCTTGAAAGCAATTTGCCGCAACAATGCATTTCAATAATGATACCTTATTGTTTTTTTTTAAATAATCACATACTTTAATCTTATCCGAAATCTTCATTGTTATTCCATAATTCGCAACAATTACGTCCGTTGCTAAAAGTATTTTCTTTCAGGGCAAGAAATTCAACAATAAAGACAACTGTTTAATTCAATAATGCATCAGTGCTACAATCTCTCTCATATAAGTTGCTTTGAAGTTCTCACGTCGTTCCATGATTTCAGGTAAATTTTAATAAATTACCATAAATTAACAATAATCCTAGCACAAAAAATAAAAAGTTTTGTACAATATATTAATTAAAATTTGTTAATTTTACTGTTTGAGTAAGTAAAATCTTTGGCATTTATATTATCATGAATTCTAGTCACATAATTGATAAAATATTGTAACAAATGAAACTTAAGAAATTTTTTTGAGATTAATGAATTAAAATTACGAATTTTATTTTAAATGTGACGGTCATTTTCATCAATGAAAGCTTTTCGTATTGTACTAAGATTAGTACATACT
This sequence comes from Maratus michaelseni, assembly GCA_963931845.1. Lineage (NCBI taxonomy): Eukaryota > Metazoa > Arthropoda > Arachnida > Araneae > Salticidae > Maratus > Maratus michaelseni. The sequence goes on along the minus strand of OZ007590.1, from coordinate 259,545,539 downwards.
AATTCTATAATTTTCTTTTGAGCTTATTATTCTTTGAGCTTATTTTCTAAAATGTAGGTGAAATTAAATTAGACATAAATGCAGCTTAAACAGTCCTCATGATGAAAATAATCATTTTAATTTGTAAAAAAAAAAAAAAAAAAAAAAAAAAAAATATATATATATATATATCCAATCAGTCAGTTTTTCTTTATTTTTTAAAAATCTCATTGTTTTCTAAATAAGTTAGGTTGGAAATCGTAAATTTCTAAAATAACAAGAATAAGATATTTTCTACTATTCCTTTTTTTACAACCTTGTAAATCTAATTCGTTTCGTAATTAAATATAGTGATATCTCGGCTAACAAATGCTTCTGTTAACGAATATTTCCGTTAACGAACATTCTAGTAGCTGTTTTATGACCAGGCTAAGGAACATAATTTCATCTAACGAATTCTTTATTGGATTCGCACGTTAACACAAAAAAGGCCACGTAGCATTTTAATTGGACAATAAATCCTCTGTTTGGGTTAACGAAGATTTGGGATAATAAATGTGATTCTGGAATGAATTATCTTCGTTAACTGAGGTTTCACTCTATTTATTATTTTCAATTTTAGAGTTAATTGATACTCAATTCTATTTAATATTTTCAAGTTTCTTTTAGTATTTTCAATTTCAGAATTAACTGGTTCTCTCCATTCTATTTTGTATTCCCAATTTCAGAGTAAATTAACTTTGGTACTCAATTTTATTTGTAATTTCAATTTCTATTTAGTATTTTCACTTTCAAACTTAATTAGCTGGTGGTGCACAATTTCTCTTTAGTATTTCAATTCCCGGCTAATTGATAGTCAATTATATTTAGTATTATGGAGTTTGTTTTAGTATTTTCAGTTTCACAATTACTTAATTCATACTCGATTATATTTGGTATTTTCAATTTCTGTTTAGTATTTTCAATTTCAGAGTTAATTAACTTCTAGTCAATTCTATTTAGTATTTTCAATTTCTATTTAGTATTTGCAATTTTCGGAGCCAATTAACTGATACTCATTTCTATTTAGTATTTTCAATTTCTATTTAGTATTTTCAATTTCCATTTAGTATTTTCATTTTTAAAATTAACTGACTGGTACTCTATTCTATTTGGTATTTTCAACTTCTTTTCAGTATTTTGAATTGCAGAGTTAACTCTTTCCATTCATTGATTTTCCAGGTTTAATTATCAACTCGTATGGATGCCCCGGGTGTGACAACTGGTAACCGTGTGTGCTGAACTCTGGCCCGACGATATCTGCGAGAAGACGTTCACCAAATTTTGATGGCTTGGATGCAACACCTGTGCCGCTAAACCGTCCACATTAGGTTAATCTGAATGACGGCACCGGAGGTTGAGTGACAAAAAAAAGGTAACCCAGGTTGTTGTGAAGACGGCTCAAGGTAGGACTGCTTTTTAACTTTTTATGTTTTTAAAAAGTGTATCAAAAACTCTATTTTTTATTTTCTTGTTAAACGAAAATATGAATAAAATATTATATTTTAAAGAACTTGGAAAAATGAGAGGCTTAGATAAAGGAGTGTTCAGTATTGAAAATGAAGGGTGTAGTATTTATAGTTCATTTACTGTGATACTGTAAAGAATTCCGTTACATTACGGTCTATGGCGAAAAGTCGTATGTGGTGGCATGGGAAAATCTTGTCTTAACACGGTACAATTGTTTGTTTAATTTTTCATTTTAAATATAACTTTAATAGCGTAATAACTTAAGTAGCGATATAACTACGAAATGAATGAAATTAAATGGTGATAGTTTGGATGGATTTAGAAAATAGAAAGAAGCCACGACCGTTAAAACCGTCTTCTTTGTTTTACTAAAAGTGATTTTATAAGTTATCCATTATACTTTTGGCCTTGTGCCATAGGGGACGACTTTTGAAAGGAAAATGAGCGGCATTTTCGTCTCATAGAAGGATAATCTTTAAAATTCTACTGGGACGTATTGTTAAAATTCTACTGATATCGATCCAATGAGCCGTGATCTCTGCTTTTAGTTCTTTATTTTGTGTCTACCATGCCAATCATTGGGCTCACTAGATCCATATTAAGTTCAAATGTGTGCTGATTTCTTTATTCAATTAAACAAATTATTAGTCCAAGATTACGAAACATACATCTATGTAAATAATGGTTAGAAACTATTGTATAATTTCAACTAATTTTGCAAATATGAGAAAAAAATTCGTATTAAATATTTTTAAATTAATAATTCTTCGAACTACCTATTTTTTACAGACATTATTTAAATTTTTCGACATATAGATAGGCATTGTACATTTTTCGAAAGTCTTAAAAACATCTCTAAAATCACATAAAATGAGTCCACACGTTAAAAGTTTCACAAAAGTAAAATATTTTCACCTGTTGTCCCAGGCATCTTCAACACTGATGTTATGGCTTTCTGCTCTGTCAATCCGATTTGTTTGAAATTCCCATTCTGTCTTTTCCTAACAACATCTGGCGCCATCTGGTATCAATTTTGGCGTGAGCAATGTCATTACAAGTTTCTGAATTTGATGTGTATATTTCTATTGCTTCTCTCTGTAATGCATAGTTTAGATTATTGTAATTGGCTAATTTTCAACATTACTAAAGTCTATTGTAATTGGGGATTTATTGTTTAATCTGGCTGTTGCAGTGGTTGATTTATTTAAGTTTATGTCTCTTCTGTGTTCTTTCATTCTCTCTTGAATTTTTCTTTTTGTCATGCCTATACATGAATTATCTTTTCCTTCGTTATCTTTGAAATTAATTTTGTATATCCCTGATGTCTGTGATTTTGTGTTCTTTTGTGAAACTTTTAACGTGTGGACTGGTTTTATGTGATTTTAGAGATGTTTTTAAGACTTTCGAAAAATGTACAATGCCTATCTATATGTTGAAAAATTAAAATAACGTCTGTAAAAATAGGTAGTTCGAAGAATTATTAAGTTAGAAAATGACATTATGAAAGATCATGGATTAGATACAATTTTTAAATTATATGAATTAAAATTGAAAGAAAGCGTGTCTTTTGTTTTTATTTTAAAACGAATCTTCAAAATTTTATTACGAGAATGAACCAAACGAATAAATATAAGTATGATATGCACGATATTTAATTTCGTCAATAGGAGACAGGGAAAGACACTTAATTTTGTAGATGGAAGACTAGGTAATATATTTAATTAATTTTGTGTATTGGGAACCGGGAACGACAGTTAATTTTGTGTATTGGACACCGGGATAGACTCTTAAATGTGTATACTAGTGACTGGGAAATACATTTAATTTTGTGTATTGGAGACCGGGAAAGACCCTTAATTTTTTATATCCCTGATGTCTGTGATTTTGTGTTCTTTTGTGAAACTTTTAACGTGTGGACTGGTTTTATGTGATTATTGACGATATTTAATTTCGTCAATAGGAGACAGGGAAAGACCCTTAATTTTGTAGATGGAAGACTAGGTAAGATATTTAATTAATTTTGTGTATTGGGAACCGGGAATGACAGTTAATTTTGTGTATTGGACACCGGGATAGACTCTTAAATGTGTATACTAGTGACTGGGAAATACATTTAATTTTGTGTATTGGAGACCGGGAAAGACCCTTAATTTTTTATATTGGAGACCTGGAAAGACAATAATTTTGCTCATTAGAGATCGGGAAAGACACTTCATTTTCTGAATTAGATACCGAGGAACTCACTTAATTTTGTGTATTGGATACCTGGAAAGAAACTTTATTTCGTCATTTGGAGACTGGGAAATACCCATTATTTTGTGTATTAGATGCTAAGAAAGACATTTAATTGTGTATTAGCGACCCGGAAAGAGACTTAATTAACTCCGGGTATTGGAGACCAGGAAAGACAATTAATTTCGTGTATTGAAGTACATGAAAAACCCTTAATGTCGTATATCGGAGAACGGGAAAGACATTAATTTGTTTTATATTGGATACCAGAAAAGAAACTTAAGTTGTATTAAACGGAAAGAACCTTAATTTTGTGTATTGGAAACCGGAAAATACTCCTAAATTCGTCGATTGGTGACCGGGAAATACTTTAATTTCGTCAATCTGATACCGGGAGAGATATTAATTTAGTCAATCGGAGAACGGGAAACACAATAATCTAGTGAATTGGAGACAGAGAAATACATTAATTTAGTCATTTGAAGACTGTGAAAGATACTTAATTTCGTCAGTTGTACACCAGAGAAGTTAATTTCGTCGATTGGAAACCGGGATAGGCTCTTCATTTTCCGAATTTTATACCGGGCAACTCCCTTAATTTTGTGTATTATCTCCCTGAAAAGACACTTTATTTCGTGAAATGGAGACCGGAAAATTCGTCGATTGGTGACCTGGAAAGACATTAATTTCGTCAATCTGATACCGGGAGAAATATTAATTTAGTAAATTGGAGACCGGGAAATACATTAATTTAGTCAATTGGAGACCGGGAAAGACACTTAGTTTGTCGATTAGAAACCGGGAAAGGCACTTCATTTTCTGTATTGGATACCTGGAAAAACACTTAATTTTGTGTATTGGATGTCAGGTAAGATACTTAATTTGTGTATTGGAGACCCGGAAAGAACCTTAATTTCTTGTATTGGAAAACGGGAAAGACCATTAAATTCGTCGATTGGTGAACGGGAAAGACATTAATTTCGTCAATCTGATACCGGGAGAGATATTAATTTAGTCAATCGGAAACCAGGAAAGACATTAATCTAGTGAATTGGAAACAGGGAAAGACATTAATTTAGTCAATTGGAGACCGGGAAAGACACTTCATTTTCGGTATCGGATAACGGGAAAGACTCTTAATTTTTTGTGTTGGATACCAAATAAGACACATAATTTGAGTATTGGAGACCGGGAAAGAACCTTAATTTCTTGTATTCGAAACCGGGAAAGACCATTAAATTCGTCGATTGGTGACCGGGAAAGACATTAATTTCGTCAATCTGATACCGGGAGAGACATTAGTTTAGTCAATCAGAGACCGGGAAAGACACTAATCTAATGCATTAGAGACCAGGAATGATTCTTAATTTCGGCAGTTGGACACCGGGGAAGATAATTTCGTCGATTGGAGACCGGGAAAGAAAATTTTGTCGATTGGATAGTTGGAAAGACCATTTAGTCGATTGAATACCGTTGAAAGACCCATTAATGTCGTCGATTGGAAACTTAATTTACTGTATTGGATACAAGGAAACACCCTTAAATATGTGTACTGGTTTTCGGGAGAAACCTTTAATTTGTATATTGGAGATTGGTAAAGACCCTTAATTTTTGTATTGGAGAGGGATAAGACCAATAATTTCGTGAGTTGGAGGCCGGAAAAACATTAATTTATTTAATCGTCGACCGGGAAACTGATTTAATTATTTAATTGGAGACCGGAAATTGTATCAAATTTCGTCAATTGTAGACCATGAAAGACAATTTCGTTAATTGAAAACCGGGAAAGACCCTTAATTTCTCCGATTATTGCATGGGAAAGTCATTTAACTTTGTGTATTGGAGACTGGTAAAAACAATTGGAGACCGTAAAATACATTAATTTCGTAAATCGAACATCTGGAAAGACCATTTATTAAATTTGTAGACCTTGAAAGAGAATTTCGTTAATTGGAGTTTGGGAAAGGCAATTTTGTCGATTGGAGATCAGGAGAAACAATTTCGTCGATTGAAGACAGGGAAACAAAATTTTCTCGACTGGAGACCTGTGAAGACAATTTCGATAGGAGTACTTCAAAGACATCTTCGTCGATTGGAAACCGGGAAAGACACTTCATTTTCTGAATTAGATACTGGACAACTCCCTTAATTTTGGTATTTGATACCTGTAAAGAAACTTTATTTCATCAATTGGAGACTGGGAAAGACGCACAATTTTGTGTATTAGATACCGAGAAAGACATTTAATTGTGTATTGGAGACCTGGAATGATCCGTAATTAATTCCGCGTAATGGAGACCAGGAATGACACTTAATTTCGTGTATTGGAGTACAAGAAAGATCTTTAATTTCATATATCGGAGAACGGGAAATACACTCATTTTGTGTATTGGATACCGGGAAAGAACCTTATTTTCGTGTATCGGAAACCGGGAAAGACCATTAAATTCGTCGATTGGTGACCTGGGAAGACATTAATTTCGTCAATCTGATACTGGGAGAGATATTAATTTGGTAAATTGGAAACCGTGAAAGACACTTAATTTCGTCGATTAGAAACCGGGAAAGACACTTTATCTTCTGTATTGGATACCGGGAAAGACACTTCATTTTGTGTATTGGATATCAGGTAAGACACTTAATTTGTGTATTGGAGACCAAGAAAGAACCTTAATTTCTTGTATTGGAAACCGGGAAAGACCATTAAATTCGTTGATTGGTGACCGGGAAAGACATTAATTTTGTCAATCTGATACCACAAGAGATATTAATTTAGTCAATCGGAGACCGGAAAAGACATTAATCTAGTGAATTGGAGACAGGGAAAGTCATTAATTTAGTCAATTGGAGACCGGGAAAGACTTTTCATTTTCGGTAATGGATAACGGGAAAAATTCTTAATTTTGTGTATTGGATACCAGGTAAGACACTTAATTTGTGTATTGGAGACCGGGAAAGACCCTTCAATTCGTCGATTGGTGCCCGGGAAAGACATAAATTTTTCTCAATCTGATATCGGGAGAGATATTAATTTAGTCAATCGAAGACCGGGAAAGACATTAATCTAATGACTTAGAGAACAGGAAATATTCTTAAATTCGGCAGTTGCACACCGGGAAAGACAATTTCGTCGATTGGAGACCAGGAAAGAAAATTTTGTCGATTGGATAGTGGGAAAGACCATTTAGTCGATTATTGAATGGAAAAGTAATTTAACTTTGTGTATTGGAGACCGGGAAAGACTTAAATTTTATTAATTGGAGACCATAAAATACATTAATTTCGTAAATTGAACACCGGGAAATACATTAATTTTGTTAATATGAGACTGGGAGAGACATTAATTTAGTCAATCGGAGACCAGGAAAGACAAGTTAATTAATTGGAGACCTGGAAAGACAATTTCGTCAATTTGAGTTTTTACATTAATTTATTATATCGGAGACTGGGAAATACATTAGTTTAGTCAATTGTAGAATGTGAAAAACAATAATTTAGTATATCGGAGAATCGGAAAAACATTAGTTTAGTCAAATGGAGATCGGGATAGATTGTTAATTACTTCGATTGGAAACAGGGAATGACCCTTAAATTTGTGTATTTAATACCGGGAAAGACACTTCATTTTCTGTATTGGATACATGGAAAAAACACTTAAACTTGTGTATTGGATATCAGGTAAGACACTTAACTTGTGTATTGGAGACCGAGAAAGAACCTTAATTTCTTGTATTGGAAAACGGGAAAGACCATTAAATTCGTCGATTGGTGACCTGGAATGACATTAATTTCGTCAATCTGATACCGGGAGAGATACTAATTTAGTAAATTGGAGACCGGGAAAGACATTAATTTAGTCAATTGGAGACCGGGAAAGACACTTAGTTTGTCTATTAGAAACCGGAAAAGACACTTCATTTTCTGTATTGGATACCTGGAAAAAACACTTAATCTTGTGTATTGGATATCAGGTAAGACACTTAACTTTTGTATTGGAGACCGGGAAAGAACCTTAATTTCTTGTATTGGAAAACGGGAAAGACCATTAAATTCGTCGATTGGTGACTTGGAATGACATTAATTTCGTCAATCTGACACAGGGAGAGATACTAATTTAGTAAATTGGAGACCGGGAAAGACATTAATTTAGTCAATTGGAGACCGGGAAAGACACTTCATTTTCTGTATTGGATACCTGGAAAAACACTTAATTTTGTGTATTTGATATCAGGTAAGACACTTAATTTGTGTATTGGAGACCGGGAAAGAACCTTAATTTCTTGTATTGGAAAACGGGAAAGACCATTAAATTTGTCGATTGGTGAACGGGAAAGACATTAATTTCGTCAATCTGATACCGGGAGAGATATTAATTTAGTCAATCGGAGACAGGGAAAGACATTAATTTAGTCAATTGGAGACCGGAAAGACACTTCATTTTCGGTATCGGATAACGGGAAAGACTCTTAATTTTTTGTATTGGATACCTGGAAAAAACACTTAATCTTTTGTATTGGATATCAGGTAAGACACTTAACTTGTGTATTGGAGACCGGGAAAGAACCTTAATTTCTTGTATTGGAAAACGGGAAAGACCATTAAATTCGTCGATTGGTGACCTGGAATGACATTAATTTCGTCAATCTGACACAGTGAGAGATACTAATTTAGTAAATTGGAGACCGGGAAAGACATTAATTTAGTCAATTGGAGACCGGGAAAGACACTTCATTTTCTGTATTGGATACCTGGAAAAACACTTAATTTTGTGTATTTGATATCAGGTAAGACACGTAATTTGTGCATTGGAGACCGGGAAAGAACCTTAATTTCTTGTATTGGAAAAAGGGAAAGACCATTAAATTCGTCGATTGGTGAACGGGAAAGACATTAATTTCGTCAATCTGATACCGGGAGAGACATTAGTTTAGTCAATCAGAGACCGGGAAAGACACTAATCTAATGCATTAGAGACCAGGAATGATTCTTAATTTCGGCAGTTGGACACCGGGGAAGATAATTTCGTCGATTGGAGACCGGGAAAGAAAATTTTGTCGATTGGATAGTTGGAAAGACCATTTAGTCGATTGAATACCGTTGAAAGACCCATTAATATCGTCGATTGGAAACTTAATTTACTGTATTGCATACAAGGAAAGACCCTTAAATATGTGTACTGGTTTTCGGGAAAGACCTTTAATTTGTACATTGGAGATTGGTAAAGAGCCTTAATTTTTGTATTGGAGAGGGATAAGAACAATAATTTCTTGAGTTGGAGGCCGGAAAAACATTAATTTAGTTAATCGTCGACCGGGAAGCTGATTTAATTATTTAATTGGAGACCGGAAATTGTATCTAATTTCGTCAATTGTAGACCATGAAGGACAATTTCGTTAATTGAAAACCGGGAAAGACCCTTAATTTCTCCGATTATTGCATGGGAAAGTCATTTAACTTTGTGTATTGGAGACTGGTAAAAACAATTGGAGACCGTAAAATACATTAATTTCGTAAATCGAACATCTGGAAAGACCATTTTTTAAATTTGTAGACATTGGAAGAGAATTTGGTTATTTGGAGTTTGGGAAAGGCAATTTTGTCGATTGGAGATCAGGAGAAACAATTTCGTCGATTGAAGACAGGGAAACAAAATTTTCTCGATTGGAGACCTGTAAAGAAAATTTCGATAGGAGTACTTCAAAGACATCTTCGTCGATTGGAAACCGGGAAAGACACTTCATTTTCTGAATTAGATACCGGGCAACTCGCTTAATTTTGGTATTTGATACCTGTAAAGAAACTTTATTTCATCAATTGGAGACTGGGAAAGACGCATAATTTTGTGTATTAGATACCGAGAAAAACATTTAATTGTGTATTGGAGACCTGGAATGATCCGTAATTAATTCCGCGTAATGGAGACCAGGAATGACACTTAATTTCGTGTATTGGAGTACAAGAAAGATATTTAATTTCATATATCGGAGAACGGGAAATACACTCATTTTGTGTATTGGATACCAGAAAAGAAACTTAAATTGTGTATTGGAGACCGGGAAAGAACCTTATTTTCGTGTATCGGAAACCGGGAAAGACCATTAAATTCGTCGATTGGTGACCTGGGAAGCCATTAATTTCGTCAATCTGATACCGGGAGAGATATTAATTTAGTAAAATGGAGACCGTGAAAGACACTTAATTTCGTCGATTAGAAACCGGGAAAGACACTTTATCTTCTGTATTGGATACCGGGAAAGACACTTCATTTGGTGTATTGGATATCAGGTAAGACACTTAATTTGTGTATTGGAGACCAAGAAAGAACCTTAATTTCTTTTATTGGAAACCGGGAAAGACCATTAAATTCGTTGATTGGTGACCGGGAAAGACATTAATTTAGTCAATCTGATACCGCAAGAGATATTAATTTAGTCAATCGGAGACCGGGAAAGACATTAATCTAGTGAATTGGAGACAGGGAAAGTCATTAATTTAGTCAATTGGAGACCGGGAAAGACTTTTCATTTTCGGTAATGGATAACGGGAAAGATTCTTAATTTTGTGTATTGGATACCAGGTAAGACACTTAATTTGTGTATTGGAGACCGGGAAAGACCCTTCAATTCGTCGATTGGTGCCCGGGAAAGACATAAATTTTTCTCAATCTGATATCGGGAGAGACATTAATTTAGTCAATCGAAGACCGGGAAAGACATTAATCTAATGATTTAGAGAACATCTTAAATTCGGCAGTTGCACACCGGGAAAGACAATTTCGTCGATTTTAGACCAGGAAAGAAAATTTTGTCGATTGGATTGTGGGAAAGACCATTTAGTCGATTATTGAATGGAAAAGTAATTTAACTTTGTGTATTGGAGACCGGGAAAGACCTAAATTTTATTAATTGGAGACCATAAAATACATTAATTTCGTAAATTGAACACCGGGAAATACATTAATTTTGTTACTCTGAGACCGGGAGAGACATTAATTTAGTCAATCGGAGACCAGGAAAGAAAAGTTAATTAATTGGAGACCTGGAAAGACAATTTCGTCAATTTGAGTTTTTACATTAATTTATTAATTTAACACATTTAATTTATTATATCGGAGACTGGGAAATACGTTAGTTTAGTCAATTGTAGAATGTGAAAAGCAATAATTTAGTATATCGGAGAATCGGAAAAACATTAGTTTAGTCAAATGGAGATCGGGATAGATTGTTAATTACTTCGATTGGAAACAGGGAAAGACCCTTAATTTTGTGTATTTAATACCGGGAAAGACACTTCATTTTCTGTATTGGATACCTGGAAAAACACTTAATTTTGTGTATTGGATATCAGGTAAGACACTTAATTTGTGCATTGGAGACCGGAAAATAACCTTAATTTCTTGTATTGGAAAACGGGAAAGACTATTAAATCCGTCGATTGGTGAACGGGAAAGACATTAATTTCGTCAATCGGATACCGGGAGAGACAGTAGTTTAGTCAATCAGAGACCGGGAAAGACACTAATCTAATGCATTAGAGACCAGGAATGATTCTTAATTTCGGCAGTTGGACACCGGGGAAGATAATTTCGTCGATTGGAGACCGGGAAAGAAAATTTTGTCGATTGGATAGTTGGAAAGACCATTTAGTCGATTGAATACCGTTGAAAGACCCATTAATATCGTCGATTGGAAACTTAATTTACTGTATTGGATACAAGGACCCTTAAATATGTGTACTGGTTTTCGGGAAAGACCTTTAATTTATATAAAAGACATTGGTAAATACCCTTAATTTTTGTATTGGAGAGGGATAAGACCAATAATTTCGTAAGTTGGAGACCGGAAAAACATTAATTTAGTTAATCGTCGACCGGGAAACTGATTTAATTATTTAATTGGAGACCGGAAACTGTATCTAATTTCGTCAATTGTTGACCATGAAAGACATTTTCGTTAATTGAAAACCGGGAAAGACCCTTAATTTCTCCGATTATTGCATGGGAAAGTCATTAAACTTTGTGTATTGGAGACTGGTAAAAACAATTGGAGACCGTAAAATACATTAATTTCGTAAATCGAACATCTGGAAAGACCATTTATTAAATTTGTAGACCTTGAAAGAGAAATTCGTTAATTGGAGTTTGGGAAAGGCAATTTAGTCGATTGGAGATCATGAGAAACAATTTCGTCGATTGAAGACAGGGAAACAAAATTTTCTCGATTGGAGACCTGTAAAGACAATTTCGATAGGAGTACTTCAAAGACATCTTCGTCGATTGAAAACCGGGAAAGACACTTCATTTTCTGAATTAGATACCGGACAACGCCCTTAATTTTGGTATTTGATACATGTAAAGAAACACTATTTCATCAATTGGAGACTGGGAAAGACGCATAATTTTGTGTATTAGATACCGAGAAAGACATTTAATTGTGTATTGGAGACCTGGAATGATTCGTAATTAATTCCGCGTAATGGAGACCAGGAATGACACTTAATTTCGTGTATTGGAGTACAAGAAAGATCTTTAATTTCATATATCGGACAACGGGAAATACACTCATTTTGTGTATTTGATACCAGAAAAGGAACTTAAATTGTGTATTGGAGACCGGGAAAGAACCTTATTTTTGTTTATCGGAAACCGGGAAAGACCATTAAATTCGTCGATTGGTGACCTGGGAAGACATTAATTTCGTCAATCTGATACCGGGAGAGATATTAATTTAGTAAATTGGAGACCGTGAAAGACACTTAATTTCGTCGATTAGAAACCGGGAAAGACACTTCATCTTCTGTATTGGATACCGGGAAAGACACTTAATTTTGTGTATTGAATATCAGGTAAGACACTTAATTTGTGTATTGGAGACCAAGAAAGAACCTTAATTTCTTGTATTGGAAACCGGGAAAGACCATTAAATTCCTCGATTGGTGACCGCGAAAGACATTAATTTTGTCAATCTGATACCGCAAGAGATATTAATTTAGTCAATCGGAGACCGGGAAATACATTAATCTAGTGAATTGGAGACCGGGAAAAACTTTTCATTTTCGGTATTGGATAACGGAAAAGATGCTTAATTTTGTGTATTGAATACCAGGTAAGACACTTAATTTGTGTATTGGAGACCGGGAAAGACAAATTTTTCTCAATCTGATATCGGGAGAGACATTAATTTAGTCAATCGAAGACCAGGCAAGACATTAATCTAATGATTTAGAGAACAGGAAATATTCTTAAATTCGGCAGTTGCACACCAGGAAAGACAATTTCGTCGATTGGAGAAGAGGAAAGAAAATTTTGTCGATTGGAAAGACCATTTAGTCGATTATTGAATGGAAAAGTAATTTAACTTTGTGTATTGGAGACCGGGAAAGACCTAAATTTTATCAATTGTAGACCATAAAATACATTAATTTCGTAAATTGAACACGGGGAAATACATTAATTTTGTTTATCTGAGACCGGGAGAGACATTAATTTATTCAATCCGAGACCAGGAAAGACAATTTAGTTAATTGGAGACCTGGAAAGACAATTTCGTCATTTGGAGTTTTTACATTAATGTATTAATTTAACACATTAATTTATTATATCGGAGACTGTGAAATACATTAGTTTAGTCAATTGTAGAATGTGAAATACATTAATTTAGTATATCGGAGACTCGAAAAACATTAGTTTAGTCAAATGGAGATCGGGATAGATTGTTAATTACTTCGATTGGAAACAGGGAAAGACCCTTAATTTTGTGTATTTAATACCGGGAAAGACACTTCATTTTCTGTATTGGATACCTGGAAAAACACTTAATTTTGTGTATTGGATATCAGGTAAGACACTTAATTTGTGCATTGGAGACCGGAAAATAACCTTAATTTCTTGTATTGGAAAACGGGAAAGACTATTAAATCCGTCGATTGGTGAACGGGAAAGACATTAATTTCGTCAATCGGAGACCGGTAAAGACATTAATCTAGTGAATTGGAGACAGGGAAAGACATTAATTTAGTCAATTGGAGACCGGGAAAGACACTTCATTTTCGGTATCGGATAACGGGAAAGACTCTTAATTTTTTGTATTGGATACCAGGTAAGACACTTAATTTGCGTATTGCAGACCGGGAAAGAACCTTAATTTCTTGCATTCGAAACCGGGTAAGACCATTAAATTCGTCGATTGGTGACCGGGAAAGACATTAATTTCGTCAATCGGATACCGGGAGAGATATTAATTTTGTCAATCGGAGACCGGGAAAGACATTAATATAGTGAATTGGAGACAGGGAAAGACATTAATTTAGTCAATTGGAGACCGGGAAAGACACTAATCTAATGCATTAGAGACCAGGAATGATTCTTAATTTCGGCAGTTGGACACCGGGGAAGATAATTTCGTCGATTGGAGACCGGGAAAGAAAATTATGTCCATTGGATAGTTGGAAAGACCATTTAGTCGATTGAATACCGTTGAAAGAGACATTAATGTCGTCGATTGGAAACTTAATTTACTGTATTGGATACAAGGAAAGACCCTTAAATATGTGGACTGGTTTTCGGGAAAGACCTTTAATTTGTATATTGGAGATTGGTAAAGACCCTTAATTTTTGTATTGGAGAGGGATAAGATATATAATTTCGTGAGTTGGAGGCCCCAAAAACATTAATTTAGTTAATCGTCGACCGGGAAACTGAATTAATTATTTAATTGGAGACCGGAAATTGTATCTAATTTCGTCAATTGTAGACCATGAAAGACAATTTCGTTAATTGAAAACCGGGAAAGACCCTTAATTTCTCCGATTATTGCATGGGAAAGTCATTTAACTTTGTGTATTGGAGACTGGTAAAAACAATTGGAGACCGTAAAATACATTAATTTCGTAAATCGATCATCTGGAAAGACCATTTATTAAATTTGTAGACCTTGAAAGAGAAATTCGTTAATTGGAGTTTGGGAAAGGCAATTTTGTCGATTGGAGATCAGGAGAAACAATTTCGTCGATTGAAGACAGGGAAACAAAATTTTCTCGATTGGAGACCTGTAAAGACAATTTCGATAGGAGTACTTCAAAGACATCTTCGTCGATTGGAAACCGGGAAAGACACTTCATTTTCTGAATTATATACTGTGCAACTCCCTTAATTTTGGTATTTGATACATGTAAAGAAACTTTATTTCTTCAATTGGAGACTGGGAAAGACGCATAATTTTGTGTATTAGATACCGAGAAAGACATTTAATTGTGTATTGGAGACCTGGAATGATCCATAATAAATTCCGCGTAATGGAGACCAGGAATGACACTTAATTTCGTGTATTGGAGTACAAGAAAGATCTTTAATTTCATATATCGGAGAACGGGAAATACACTCATTTTGTGTATTGGATACCAGAAAAGGAACTTAAATTGTGAATTGGAGACCGGAAAAGAACCTTATTTTCGTGTATCGGAGACCGGGAAAGACCATTAAATTCGTCGATTGGTGACCTGGGAAGACATTAATTTCGTCAATCTGACACCGGGAGAGATATTAATTATTAAATTGGAGACCGTGAAAGACACTTAATTTCGTCGATTAGAAACCGGGAAAGACACTTCATCTTCTGTATTGGATACCGGGAAAGACACTTCATTTTGTGTATTGGATATCAGGTAAGACACTTAATTTGTGTATTAGAGACCAAGAAAGAACCTTAATTTCTTGTATTGGAAACCGGGAAAGACCATTAAATTCGTCAATCGGAGACCGGGAAAGACATCAATCTAGTGAATTGGAGACAGGGAAAGACATTAATTTAGTGAATTGGAGACCGGGAAAGATTTTTCAGTTTCGGTGTTGGATAACGGGAAAGATTCTTAATTTTGTGTATTGGATACCAGGTAAGACACTTAATTTGTGTATTGGAGACCGGGAAAGACCCTTCAATTCGTCGATTGGTGCCCGGGAAAGAGAAATTTTTCTCAATCTGATATCGGGAGAGACATTAATTTAGTCAATCGAAGACCGGGAAAGACATTAATCTAATGATTTAGAGAACAGGAAATATTCTTAAATTCAGCAGTTGCACACCAGGAAAGACAATTTCGTCGATTGGAGTCCAGAAAAGAAAATTTTGTCGATTGGAAAGAGCATTTAGTCGATTATTGAATGGAAAAGTTATTTAACTTTGTGTATTGGAGACCGGGAAAGACCTAAATTTTATCAATTGGAGACCATAAAATACATTAATTTCGTAAATTGAACACCGGGAAATACATTAATTTTGTTAATCTGAGACCAGGAGAGACATTAATTTAGTCAATCCGAGACCAGGAAAGACAATTTAGTTAATTGGAGACCTGAAAAGACAATTTCGTCAATTGGAGCTTTTACATTAATTTATTAATTTAACACATTAATTTATTATATCGGAGTCTGGGAAATACATTAGTTTAGTCAATTGTAGAATGTGAAAGACATTAATTTAGTATATCGGAGACTCGGAAAAACATTAGTTTAGTCAAATGGAGATCGGGATAGATTGTTAATTACTTCGATTGGAAACAGGGAAAGACCCTTAATTTTGTGTATTTAATACCGGGAAAGACACTTTATTTCGTGAATTTCAGACCAGGAAAGACCCTTAATTTTGTGTATTTAATACCGGGAAAGACACTTTATATTGTGAATTTCAGACCAGGAAAGACCCTTAATTTTGTGTATTTAATACCGGGAAAGACACTTCATTTTCTGTATTGGATACCTGTCAAAACACTTAATTTTGTGTATTGGATATCAGGTAAGACACTTAATTTGTGTATTGGAGACCGGGAAAGAACCTTAATTTCTTGTATTGGAAAACGGAAAAGTGTATTAAATTCGTCGATTAGTGACCTGGAAAGACATTGATTTCGTCAATCTGATACCGGGTGAGATATTAATTTAGTAAATACGAGACCGGGAAATACATTAATTTAGTCAATTGGAGACCGGGAAAGACACTTAGTTTGTCGATTACAAACCGGAAAAGACACTTCATTTTCTGTATTGGATACCTGGAAAAACACTTAATTTTGTGTATTGGATATCATTTAAGACACTTAATTTGTGCATTGGAGACCGGAAAAGAACCTTAATTTCTTGTATTGGAAAACGGGAAAGACTATTAAATCCGTCGATTGGTGAACGGGAAAGACATTAATTTCGTCAATCGGATACCGGGAGAGATATTAATTTTGTCAATCGGAGACCGGGAAAGACATTAATATAGTGAATTGGAGACAGGGAAAGACATTAATTTAGTCAATTGGAGACCGGGAAAGACACTTCATTTTCTGAATTAGATACCGGACAACTCCCTTAATTTTGGTATTTGATACATGTAAAGAAACTCTATTTCATCAATTGGAGACTGGGAAAGACGCATAATTTTGTGTATTAGATACCGTGAAAGACATTTAATTGTGTATTGGAGACCTGGAATGATTCGTAATTAATTCCTCGTAATGGAGACCAGGAATGACACTTAATTTCGTGTATTGGAGTAAAAGAAAGATCTTTAATTTCATATATCGGAGAACGGGAAATACACTCATTTTGTGTATTGGATACCAGAAAAGGAACTTAAATTGTGTATTGGAGACCTGGAAAGAACCTTATTTTTGTGTATCGGAAACCGGGAAAGACCATTAAATTCGTCGATTGGTGACCTGGGAAGACATTAATTTCGTCAATCTGATACCGGGAGAGATATCAATTTAGTAAATTGGAGACCGTGAAAGACACTTAATTTCGTCGATTAGAAACCGGGAAAGACATTTCATCTTCTCTATTGGATACCGGGAAAGACACTTCATTTTCTGAATTAGATACCGGACAACTCCCTTAATTTTGGTATTTGATACATGTAAAGAAACTCTATTTCATCAATTGGAGACTGGGAAAGACGCATAATTTTGTGTATTAGATACCGTGAAAGACATTTAATTGAGTATTGGAGATCTGGAATGATTCGTAATTAATTCCGCGTAATGGAGACCAGGAATGACACTTAATTTCGTGTATTGGAGTACAAGAAAGATCTTTAATTTCATATATCGGAGAACGGGAAATACACTCATTTTGTGTATTGGATACCAGAAAAGGAACTTAAATTGTGTATTGGAGACCTGGAAAGAACCTTATTTTTGTGTATCGGAAACCGGGAAAGACCATTAAATTCGTCGATTGGTGACCTGGGAAGACATTAATTTCGTCAATCTGATACCGGGAGAGATATTAATTTAGTAAATTGGAGACCGTGAAAGACACTTAATTTTGTCGATTAGAAACCGGGAAAGACACTTCATCTTCTGTATTGGATACCGGGAAAGACACTTCATTTTGTGTATTGAATATCAGGTAAGACACTTAATTTGTGTATTGGAGACCAAGAAAGAAACTTAATTTCTTGTATTGGAAACCGGGAAAGACGATTAAATTCGTCGATTGGTGACAGGGAAAGACATTAATTTTGTCAATCTGATACCGCAAGAGATATTAATTTAGTCAATCGGAGACCGGGAAAGACATTAATCTAGTGAATTGGAGACCGGGAAAGACTTTTCATTTTCGGTATTGGATAACGGGAAAGATTCTTAATTTTATGTATTGAATACCAGGTAAGACACTTAATTTGTGTATTGGAGACCGGGAAAGACCCTTCAATTCGTCGATTGGTGCCCGAGAAAGACATAAATTTTTCTCAATCTGATATCGGGAGAGATATTAATTTAGTCAATCGATGACCGGGAAAGACATTAACCTAATGATGTAGAGAACAGGAAATATACTTAAATTCGGCAGTTGCACACCAGGAAAGACAATTTCGTCGATTGGAGACCAGGAAAGAAAATTTTGTCGATTGGAAAGACCATTTAGTCGATTAATGAATGGAAAAGTAATTTAACTTTGTGTATTGGAGACTGGGAAAGACCTAAATTTTATCAATTGAAGACCATAAAATACATTAATTTCGTAAATTGAACACCGGGAAATACATTAATTTTGTTAATCTGTGACCTTGAGAGACATTAATTTAGTCAATCGGAGACGAGGAAAGACAATTTAGTTAATTGGAGACCTGGAAAGACAATTTTGTCAATTGAAGTTTTTACATTAATTTATTAATTTAACACATTAATTTATTATATCGGAGACTGGGAAATACATTAGTTTAGTCAAATGTAGAATGTGAAAGACATTAATTTAGTATATCGGAGACTCGGAAAAACATTAGTTTAGTCAAATGGAGATCGGGATAGATTGTTAATTACTTCGATTGGAAACAGGGAAAGACCCTTAATTTTGTGTATTTAATACCGGGAAAGACACTTTATTTCGTGAATTTCAGACCAGGAAAGACCCTTAATTTTGTGTATTTAATACCGGGAAAGACACTTTATTTCGTGAATTTCAGACCAGGAAAGACCCTTAATTTTGTGTATTTAATACCGGGAAAGACACTTCATTTTCTGTATTGGATACCTGGAAAAACACTTAATTTTGTGTATTGGATATCAGGTAAGACACTTAATTTGTGTATTGGAGACCAATAAAGAACCTTAATTTCTTGTATTGGAAAACGGAAAAGTGTATTAAATTCGTCGATTAGTGACCTGGAAAGACATTGATTTCGTCAATCTGATACCGGGAGAGATATTAATTTAGTAAATACGAGACCGGGAAATACATTAATTTAGTCAATTGGAGACCGGGAAAGACACTTAGTTTGTCGATTAGAAACCGGAAAAGACACTTCATTTTCTGTATTGGATACCTGGAAAAACACTTAATTTTGTGTATTGGATATCATTTAAGACACTTAATTTGTGCATTGGAGACCGGGAAAGACCATTAAATTCGTCGATTGGTGACCTGGGAAGACATTAATTTCGTCAATCTGATACCGGGAGAGATATTAATTTAGTAAATTGGAGACCGTGAAAGACACTTAATTTTGTCGATTAGAAACCGGGAAAGACATTTCTTCTTCTGTATTGGATACCGGGAAAGACACTTCATTTTGTGTATTGAATATCAGGTAAGACACTTAATTTGTGTATTGGAGACCAAGAAAGAACCTTAATTTCTTGTATTGGAAACCGGGAAAGACGATTAAATTCGTCGATTGGTGACAGGGAAAGACATTAATTTTGTCAATCTGATACCGCAAGAGATATTAATTTAGTCAATCGGAGACCGGGAAAGACATTAATCTAGTGAATTGGAGACCGGGAAAGACTTTTCATTTTCGGTATTGGATAACGGGAAAGATTCTTAATTTTATGTATTGAATACCAGGTAAGACACTTAATTTGTGTATTGGAGACCGGGAAAGACCCTTCAATTCGTCGATTGGTGCCCGAGAAAGACATAAATTTTTCTCAATCTGATATCGGGAGAGACATTAATTTAGTCAATCGAAGACCGGGAAAGACATTAATCTAATGATTTAGAGAACAGGAAACATACTTAAATTTGGCAGTTGCACACCAGGAAAGACAATTTCGTCGATTGGAGACCAGGAAAGAAAATTTTGTCGATTGGAAAGACCATTAATCGATTAATGAATGGAAAAGTAATTTAACTTTGTGTATTGGAGACTGGGAAAGACCTAAATTTTATCAATTGAAGACCATAAAATACATTAATTTCGTAAATTGAACACCGGGAAATACATTAGTTTTGTTAATCTGTGACCTTGAGAGACATTAATTTCGTCAATCGGAGACGAGGAAAGACAATTAGGTAATTGGAGACCTGGAAAGACAATTTCGTCAATTGGAGTTTTTACATTAATTTATTAATTTAACACATTAATTTATTATATCGGAGACTGGGAAATACATTAGTTTAGTCAATTGTAGAATGTGAAAGACATTAATTTAGTATATCGGAGACTCGGAAAAACATTAGTTTAGTCAAATGGAGATCGGGATAGATTGTTAATTACTTCGATTGGAAACAGGGAAAGACCCTTAATTTTGTGTATTTAATACCGGGAAAGACACTTTATTTCGTGAATTTCAGACCAGGAAAGACCCTTAATTTTGTGTATTTAATACCGGGAAAGACACTTTATATTGTGAATTTCAGACCAGGAAAGACCCTTAATTTTGTATATTTAATACCGGGAAAGACACTTCATTTTCTGTATTGGATACCTGTCAAAACACTTAATTTTGTGTATTGGATATCAGGTAAGACACTTAATTTGTGTATTGGAGACCGGGAAAGAACCTTAATTTCTTGTATTGGAAAACGGAAAAGTGTATTAAATTCGTCGATTAGTGACCTGGAAAGACATTGATTTCGTCAATCTGATACCGGGAGAGATATTAATTTAGTAAATACGAGACCGGGAAATACATTAATTTAGTCAATTGGAGACCGGGAAAGACAGTTAGTTTGTCGATTACAAACCGGAAAAGACACTTCATTTTCTGTATTGGATACCTGGAAAAACACTTAATTTTGTGTATTGGATATCATTTAAGACACTTAATTTGTGCATTGGAGACCGGAAAAGAACCTTAATTTCTTGTATTGGAAAACGGGAAAGACTATTAAATACGTCGATTGGTGAACGGGAAAGACATTAATTTCGTCAATCGGATACCGGGAGAGATATTAATTTTGTCAATCGGAGACCGGGAAAGACATTAATATAGTGAATTGGAGACAGGGAAAGACATTAATTTAGTCAATTGGAGACCGGGAAAGACACTTCATTTTCTGAATTAGATACCGGACAACTCCCTTAATTTTGGTATTTGATACATGTAAAGAAACTCTATTTCATCAATTGGAGACTGGGAAAGACGCATAATTTTGTGTATTAGATACCGCGAAAGACATTTAATTGTGTATTGGAGACCTGGAATGATTCGTAATTAATTCCTCGTAATGGAGACCAGGAATGACACTTAATTTCGTGTATTGGAGTAAAAGAAAGATCTTTAATTTCATATATCGGAGAGCGGGAAATACACTCATTTTGTGTATTGGATACCAGAAAAGGAACTTAAATTGTGTATTGGAGACCTGGAAAGAACCTTATTTTTGTGTATCGGAAACCGGGAAAGACCATTAAATTCGTCGATTGGTGACCTGGGAAGACATTAATTTCGTCAATCTGATACCGGGAGAGATATCAATTTAGTAAATTGGAGACCGTGAAAGACACTTAATTTCGTCGATTAGAAACCGGGAAAGACATTTCATCTTCTCTATTGGATACCGGGAAAGACACTTCATTTTCTGAATTAGATACCGGACAACTCCCTTAATTTTGGTATTTGATACATGTAAAGAAACTCTATTTCATCAATTGGAGACTGGGAAAGACGCATAATTTTGTGTATTAGATACCGTGAAAGACATTTAATTGAGTATTGGAGATCTGGAATGATTCGTAATTAATTCCGCGTAATGGAGACCAGGAATGACACTTAATTTCGTGTATTGGAGTACAAGAAAGATCTTTAATTTCATATATCGGAGAACGGGAAATACACTCATTTTGTGTATTGGATACCAGAAAAGGAACTTAAATTGTGTATTGGAGACTTGGAAAGAACCTTATTTTCGTGTATCGGAAACCGGGAAAGACCATTAAATTCGTCGATTGGTGACCTGGGAAGACATTAATTTCGTCAATCTGATACCGGGAGAGATATTAATTTAGTAAATTGGAGACCGTGAAAGACACTTAATTTTGTCGATTAGAAACCGGGAAAGACACTTCATCTTCTGTATTGGATACCGGGAAAGACACTTCATTTTGTGTATTGAATATCAGGTAAGACACTTAATTTGTGTATTGGAGACCAAGAAAGAACCTTAATTTCTTGTATTGGAAACCGGGAAAGACGATTAAATTCGTCGATTGGTGACAGGGAAAGACATTAATTTTGTCAATCTGATACCGCAAGAGATATTAATTTAGTCAATCGGAGACCGGGAAAGACATTAATCTAGTGAATTGGAGACCGGGAAAGACTTTTCATTTTCGGTATTGGATAACGGGAAAGATTCTTAATTTTATGTATTGAATACCAGTTAAGACACTTAATTTGTGTATTGGAGACCGGGAAAGACCCTTCAATTCGTCGATTGGTGCCCGAGAAAGACATAAATTTTTCTCAATCTGATATCGGGAGAGACATTAATTTAGTCAATCGAAGACCGGGAAAGACATTAATCTAATGATTTAGAGAACAGGAAATATACTTAAATTCGGCAGTTGCACACCAGGAAAGACAATTTCGTCGATTGGAGACCAGGAAAGAAAATTTTGTCGATTGGAAAGACCATTTAGTCGATTAATGAATGGAAAAGTAATTTAACTTTGTGTATTGGAGACTGGGAAAGACCTAAATTTTATCAATTGAAGACCATAAAATACATTAATTTCGTAAATTGAACACCGGGAAATACATTAATTTTGTTAATCTGTGACCTTGAGAGACATTAATTTAGTCAATCGGAGACGAGGAAAGACAATTAGGTAATTGGAGACCTGGAAAGACAATTTCGTCAATTGGAGTTTTTACATTAATTTATTATATCGGAGACTGGGAAATACATTAGTTTAGTCAATTGTAGAATGTGAAAGACATTAATTTAGTATATCGGAGACTCGGAAAAACATTAGTTTAGTCAAATGGAGATCGGGATAGATTGTTAATTACTTCGATTGGAAACAGGGAAAGACCCTTAATTTTGTGTATTTAATACCGGGAAAGACACTTTATATTGTGAATTTCAGACCAGGAAAGACCCTTAATTTTGTGTATTTAATACCGGGAAAGACACTTCATTTTCTGTATTGGATACCTGTCAAAACACTTAATTTTGTGTATTGGATATCAGGTAAGACACTTAATTTGTGTATTGGAGACCGGTAAAGAACCTTAATTTCTTGTATTGGAAAACGGAAAAGTGTATTAAATTCGTCGATTAGTGACCTGGAAAGACATTGATTTCGTCAATCTGATACCGGGAGAGATATTAATTTAGTAAATACGAGACCGGGAAATACATTAATTTAGTCAATTGGAGACCGGGAAAGACACTTAGTTTGTCGACTAGAAACCGGAAAAGACACTTCATTTTCTGTATTGGATACCTGGAAAAACACTTAATTTTGTGTATTGGATATCATTTAAGACACTTAATTTGTGCATTGGAGACCGGAAAAGAACCTTAATTTCTTGTATTGGAAAACGGGAAAGACTATTAAATCCGTCGATTGGTGAACGGGAAATACATTAATTTCGTCAATCGGATACCGGGAGAGATATTAATTTTGTCAATCGGAGACCGGGAAAGACATTAATCTAGTGAATTGGAGACAGGGAAAGACATTAATTTAGTCAATTGGAGACCGGGAAAGACACTTCATTTTCTGAATTAGATATTGGACAACTCCCTTAATTTTGGTATTTGATACATGTAAAGAAACTCTATTTCATCAATTGGAGTTTTTACAGTAATTTATTAATTTAACACATTAATTTATTATATCGGAGACTGGGAAATACATTAGTTTAGTCAATTGTAGAATGTGAAAGACATTAATTTAGTATATCGGAGACTCGGAAAAACATTAGTTTAGTCAAATGGAGATCGGGATAGATTGTTAATTACTTCGATTGGAAACAGGGAAAGACCCTTAATTTTGTGTATTTAATACCGGGAAAGACACTTTATTTCGTGAATTTCAGACCAGGAAAGACCCTTAATTTTGTGTATTTAATACCGGGAAAGACACTTTATTTCGTGAATTTCAGACCAGGAAAGACCCTTAATTTTGTGTATTTAATACCGGGAAAGACACTTCATTTTCTGTATTGGATACCTGGAAAAACACTTAATTTTGTGTATTGGATATCAGGTAAGACACTTAATTTGTGTATTGGAGACCGGGAAAGAACCTTAATTTCTTGTATTGGAAAACGGAAAAGTGTATTAAATTCGTCGATTAGTGACCTGGAAAGACATTGATTTCGTCAATCTGATACCGGGAGAAATATTAATTTAGTAAATTGGAGACCGGGAAATACATTAATTTAGTCAATTGGAGACCGGGAAAGACACTTAGTTTGTCGATTAGAAACCGGAAAAACACTTCATTTTCTGTATTGGATACCTGGAAAAACACTTAATTTTGTGTATTGGATATCATTTAAGACACTTAATTTGTGCATTGGAGACCGGGAAAGACCATTAAATTCGTCGATTGGTGACCTGGGAAGACATTAATTTCGTCAATCTGATACCGGGAGAGATATTAATTTAGTAAATTGGAGACCGTGAAAGACACTTAATTTTGTCGATTAGAAACCGGGAAAGACACTTCTTCTTCTGTATTGGATACCGGGAAAGACACTTCATTTTGTGTATTGAATATCAGGTAAGACACTTAATTTGTGTATTGGAGACCAAGAAAGAACCTTAATTTCTTGTATTGGAAACCGGGAAAGACGATTAAATTCGTCGATTGGTGACAGGGAAAGACATTAATTTTGTCAATCTGATACCGCAAGAGATATTAATTTAGTCAATCGGAGACCGGGAAAGACATTAATCTAGTGAATTGGAGACCGGGAAAGACTTTTCATTTTCGGTATTGGATAACGGGAAAGATTCTTAATTTTATGTATTGAATACCAGGTAAGACACTTAATTTGTGTATTGGAGACCGGGAAAGACCCTTCAATTCGTCGATTGGTGCCCGAGAAAGACATAAATTTTTCTCAATCTGATATCGGGAGAGACATTAATTTAGTCAATCGAAGACCGGGAAAGACATTAATCTAATGATTTAGAGAACAGGAAACATACTTAAATTTGGCAGTTGCACACCAGGAAAGACAATTTCGTCGATTGGAGACCAGGAAAGAAAATTTTGTCGATTGGAAAGACCATTTAGTCGATTAATGAATGGAAAAGTAATTTAACTTTGTGTATTGGAGACTGGGAAAGACCTAAATTTTATCAATTGAAGACCATAAAATACATTAATTTCGTAAATTGAACACCGGGAAATACATTAATTTTGTTAATCTGTGACCTTGAGAGACATTAATTTAGTCAATCGGAGACGAGGAAAGACAATTTAGTTAATTGGAGACCTGGAAAGACAATTTTGTCAATTGAAGTTTTTACATTAATTTATTAATTTAACACATTAATTTATTATATCGGAGACTGGGAAATACATTAGTTTAGTCAAATGTAGAATGTGAAAAACATTAATTTAGTATATCGGAGACTCGGAAAAACATTAGTTTAGTCAAATGGAGATCGGGATAGATTGTTAATTACTTCGATTGGAAACAGGGAAAGACCCTTAATTTTGTGTATTTAATACCGGGAAAGACACTTTATTTCGTGAATTTCAGACCAGGAAAGACCCTTAATTTTGTGTATTTAATACCGGGAAAGACACTTTATATCGTGAATTTCAGACCAGGAAAGACCCTTAATTTTGTGTATTTAATACCGGGAAAGACGCTTCATTTTCTGTATTGGATACCTGGAAAAACACTTAATTTTGTGTATTGGATATCAGGTAAGACACTTAATTTGTGTATTGGAGACCGGGAAAGAACCTTAATTTCTTGTATTGGAAAACGGAAAAGTGTATTAAATTCGTCGATTAGTGACCTGGAAAGACATTGATTTCGTCAATCTGATACCGGGAGAGATATTAATTTAGTAAATACGAGACCGGGAAATACATTAATTTAATCAATTGGAGACCGGGAAAGACACTTAGTTTGTCGATTAGAAACCGGAAAAGACACTTCATTTTCTGTATTGGATACCTGGAAAAACACTTAATTTTGTGTATTGGATATCATTTAAGACACTTAATTTGTGCATTGGAGACCGGGAAAGACCATTAAATTCGTCGATTGGTGACCTGGGAAGACATTAATTTCGTCAATCTGATACCGGGAGAGATATTAATTTAGTAAATTGGAGACCGTGGAAGACACTTAATTTTGTCGATTAGAAACCGGGAAAGACACTTCTTCTTCTGTATTGGATACCGGGAAAGACACTTCATTTTGTGTATTGAATATCAGGTAAGACACTTAATTTGTGTATTGGAGACCAAGAAAGAACCTTAATTTCTTGTATTGGAAACCGGGAAAGACGATTAAATTCGTCGATTGGTGACAGGGAAAGACATTAATTTTGTCAATCTGATACCGCAAGAGATATTAATTTAGTCAATCGGAGACCGGGAAAGACATTAATCTAGTGAATTGGAGACCGGGAAAGACTTTTCATTTTCGGTATTGGATAACGGGAAAGATTCTTAATTTTATGTATTGAATACCAGGTAAGACACTTAATTTGTGTATTGGAGACCGGGAAAGACCCTTCAATTCGTCGATTGGTGCCCGAGAAAGACATAAATTTTTCTCAATCTGATATCGGGAGAGACATTAATTTAGTCAATCGAAGACCGGGAAAGACATTAATCTAATGATTTAGAGAACAGGAAACATACTTAAATTTGGCAGTTGCAAACCAGGAAAGACAATTTCGTCGATTGGAGACCAGGAAAGAAAATTTTGTCGATTGGAAAGACCATTAATCGATTAATGAATGGAAAAGTAATTTAACTTTGTGTATTGGAGACTGGGAAAGACCTAAATTTTATCAATTGAAGACCGTAAAATACATTAATTTCGTAAATTGAACACCGGGAAATACATTAGTTTTGTTAATCTGTGACCTTGAGAGACATTAATTTCGTCAATCGGAGACGAGGAAAGACAATTAGGTAATTGGAGACCTGGAAAGACAATTTCGTCAATTGGAGTTTTTACATTAATTTATTAATTTAACACATTAATTTATTATATCGGAGACTGGGAAATACATTAGTTTAGTCAATTGTAGAATGTGAAAGACATTAATTTAGTATATCGGAGACTCGGAAAAACATTAGTTTAGTCAAATGGAGATCGGGATAGATTGTTAATTACTTCGATTGGAAACAGGGAAAGACCCTTAATTTTGTGTATTTAATACCGGGAAAGACACTTTATTTCGTGAATTTCAGACCAGGAAAGACCCTTAATTTTGTGTATTTAATACCGGGAAAGACACTTTATATTGTGAATTTCAGACCAGGAAAGACCCTTAATTTTGTGTATTTAATACCGGGAAAGACACTTCATTTTCTGTATTGGATACCTGTCAAAACACTTAATTTTGTGTATTGGATATCAGGTAAGACACGTAATTTGTGTATTGGAGACCGGGAAAGAACCTTAATTTCTTGTATTGGAAAACGGAAAAGTGTATTAAATTCGTCGATTAGTGACCTGGAAAGACATTGATTTCGTCAATCTGATACCGGGAGAGATATTAATTTAGTAAATACGAGACCGGGAAATACATTAATTTAGTCAATTGGAGACCGGGAAAGACACTTAGTTTGTCGATTACAAACCGGAAAAGACACTTCATTTTCTGTATTGGATACCTGGAAAAACACTTAATTTTGTGTATTGGATATCATTTAAGACACTTAATTTGTGCATTGGAGACCGGAATAGAACCTTAATTTCTTGTATTGGAAAACGGGAAAGACTATTAAATCCGTCGATTGGTGAACGGGAAAGACATAAATTTCGTCAATCGGATACCGGGAGAGATATTAATTTTGTCAATCGGAGACCGGGAAAGACATTAATATAGTGAATTGGAGACAGGGAAAGACATTAATTTAGTCAATTGGAGACCGGGAAAGACACTTCATTTTCTGAATTAGATACCGGACAACTCCCTTAATTTTGGTATTTGATACATGTAAAGAAACTCTATTTCATCAATTGGAGACTGGGAAAGACGCATAATTTTGTGTATTAGATACCGTGAAAGACATTTAATTGTGTATTGGAGACCTGGAATGATTCGTAATTAATTCCTCGTAATGGAGACCAGGAATGACACTTAATTACGTGTATTGGAGTAAAAGAAAGATCTTTAATTTCATATATCGGGGAACGGGAAATACACTCATTTTGTGTATTGGATACCAGAAAAGGAACTTAAATTGTGTATTGGAGACCTGGAAAGAACCTTATTTTTGTGTATCGGAAACCGGGAAAGACCATTAAATTCGTCGATTGGTGACCTGGGAAGACATTAATTTCGTCAATCTGATACAGGGAGAGATATCAATTTAGTAAATTGGAGACCGTGAAAGACACTTAATTTCGTCGATTTGAAACCGGGAAAGACATTTCATCTTCTCTATTGGATACCGGGAAAGACACTTCATTTTCGGACCGGACAACTCCCTTAATTTTGGTATTTGATACATGTAAAGAAACTCTATTTCATCAATTGGAGACTGGGAAAGACGCATAATTTTGTGTATTAGATACCGTGAAAGACATTTAATTGAGTATTGGAGATCTGGAATGATTCGTAATTAATTCCGCGTAATGGAGACCAGGAATGACACTTAATTTCGTGTATTGGAGTACAAGAAAGATCTTTAATTTCATATATCGGAGAACGGGAAATACACTCATTTTGTGTATTGGATACCAGAAAAGGAACTTAAATTGTGTATTGGAGACCTGGAAAGAACCTTATTTTTGTGTATCGGAAACCGGGAAAGACCATTAAATTCGTCGATTGGTGACCTGGGAAGACATTAATTTCGTCGATCTGATACCGGGAGAGATATTAATTTAGTAAATTGGAGACCGTGAAAGACACTTAATTTTGTCGATTAGAAACCGGGAAAGACACTTCATCTTCTGTATTGGATACCGGGAAAGACACTTCATTTTGTGTATTGAATATCAGGTAAGACACTTAATTTGTGTATTGGAGACCAAGAAAGAACCTTAATTTCTTGTATTGGAAACCGGGAAAGACGATTAAATTCGTCGATTGGTGACAGGGAAAGACATTAATTTTGTCAATCTGATACCGCAAGAGATATTAATTTAGTCAATCGGAGACCGGGAAAGACATTAATCTAGTGAATTGGAGACCGGGAAAGACTTTTCATTTTCGGTATTGGATAACGGGAAAGATTCTTAATTTTATGTATTGAATACCAGGAAAGACACTTAATTTGTGTATTGGAGACCGGGAAAGACCCTTCAATTCGTCGATTGGTGCCCGAGAAAGACATAAATTTTTCTCAATCTGATATCGGGAGAGACATTAATTTAGTCAATCGAAGACCGGGAAAGACATTAATCTAATGATTTAGAGAACAGGAAATATACTTAAATTCGGCAGTTGCACACCAGGAAAGACAATTTCGTCGATTGGAGACCAGGAAAGAAAATTTTGTCGATTGGAAAGACCATTTAGTCGATTAATGAATGGAAAAGTAATTTAACTTTGTGTATTGGAGACTGGGAAAGACCTAAATTTTATCAATTGAAGACCATAAAATACATTAATTTCGTAAATTGAACACCGGGAAATACATTAATTTTGTTAATCTGTGACCTTGAGAGACATTAATTTAGTCAATCGGAGACGAGGAAAGACAATTAGGTAATTGGAGACCTGGAAAGACAATTTCGTCAATTGGAGTTTTTACATTAATTTATTAATTTAACACATTAATTTATTATATCGGAGACTCGGAAAAACATTAGTTTAGTCAAATGGAGATCGGGATAGATTGTTAATTACTTCGATTGGAAACAGGAAAGACCCTTAATTTTGTGTATTTAATACCGGGAAAGACACTTTATATTGTGAATTTCAGACCAGGAAAGACCCTTAATTTTGTGTATTTAATACCGGGAAAGACACTTCATTTTCTGTATTGGATACCTGTCAAAACACTTAATTTTGTGTATTGGATATCAGGTAAGACACTTAATTTGTGTATTGGAGACCGGGAAAGAACCTTAATTTCTTGTATTGGAAAACGGAAAAGTGTATTAAATTCGTCGATTAGTGACCTGTAAAGACATTGATTTCGTCAATCTGTTACCGGGAGAGATATTTATTTAGTAAATACGAGACCGGGAAATACATTAATTTAGTCAATTGGAGACCGGGAAAGACACTTCATTTTCTGAATTAGATATTGGACAACTCCCTTAATTTTGGTATTTGATACATGTAAAGAAACTCTATTTCATCAATTGGAGTTTTTACATTAATTTATTAATTTAACACATTAATTTATTATATCGGAGACTGGGAAATACATTAGTTTAGTCAATTGTAGAATGTGAAAGACATTAATTTAGTATATCGGAGACTCGGAAAAACATTAGTTTAGTCAAATGGAGATCGGGATAGATTGTTAATTACTTCGATTGGAAACAGGGAAAGACCCTTAATTTTGTGTATTTAATACCGGGAAAGACACTTTATTTCGTGAATTTCAGACCAGGAAAGACCCTTAATTTTGTGTATTTAATACCGGGGAAGACACTTTATTTCGTGAATTTCAGACCAGGAAAGACCCTTAATTTTGTGTATTTAATACCGGGAAAGACACTTCATTTTCTGTATTGGATACCTGGAAAAACACTTAATATTGTGTATTGGATATCAGGTAAGACACTTAATTTGTGTATTGGAGACCGGGAAAGAACCTTAATTTCTTGTATTGGAAAACGGAAAAGTGTATTAAATTCGTCGATTAGTGACCTGGAAAGACATTGATTTCGTCAATCTGATACCGGGAGAGATATTAATTTAGTAAATACGAGACCGGGAAATACATTAATTTAGTCAATTGGAGACCGGGAAAGACACTTAGTTTGTCGATTAGAAACCGGAAAAGACACTTCATTTTCTGTATTGGATACCTGGAAAAACACTTAATTTTGTGTATTGGATATCATTTAAGACACTTAATTTGTGCATTGGAGACCGGGAAAGACCATTAAATTCGTCGATTGGTGACCTGGGAAGACATTAATTTCGTCAATCTGATACCGGGAGAGATATTAATTTAGTAAATTGGAGACCGTGAAAGACACTTAATTTTGTCGATTAGAAACCGGGAAAGACACTTCTTCTTCTGTATTGGATACCGGGAAAGACACTTCATTTTGTGTATTGAATATCAGGTAAGACACTTAATTTGTGTATTGGAGACCAAGAAAGAACCTTAATTTCTTGTATTGGAAACCGGGAAAGACGATTAAATTCGCCGATTGGTGACAGGGAAAGACATTAATTTTGTCAATCTGATACCGCAAGAGATATTAATTTAGTCAATCGGAGACCGGGAAAGACATTAATCTAGTGAATTGGAGACCGGGAAAGACTTTTCATTTTCGGTATTGGATAACGGGAAAGATTCTTAATTTTATGTATTGAATACCAGGTAAGACACTTAATTTGTGTATTGGAGACCGGGAAAGACCCTTCAATTCGTCGATTGGTGCCCGAGAAAGACATAAATTTTTCTCAATCTGATATCGGGAGAGACATTAATTTAGTCAATCGAAGACCGGGAAAGACATTAATCTAATGATTTAGAGAACAGGAAATATACTTAAATTCGGCAGTTGCACACCAGGAAAGACAATTTCGTCGATTGGAGACCAGGAAAGAAAATTTTGTCGATTGGAAAGACCATTTAGTCGATTAATGAATGGAAAAGTAATTTAACTTTGTGTATTGGAGACTGGGAAAGACCTAAATTTTATCAATTGAAGACCATAAAATACATTAATTTCGTAAATTGAACACCGGGAAATACATTAGTTTTGTTAATCTGTGACCTTGAGAGACATTAATTTCGTCAATCGGAGACGAGGAAAGACAATTAGGTAATTGGAGACCTGGAAAGACAATTTCGTCAATTGGAGTTTTTACATTAATTTATTAATTTAACACATTAATTTATTATATCGGAGACTGGGAAATACATTAGTTTAGTCAATTGTAGAATGTGAAAGACATTAATTTAGTATATCGGAGACTCGGAAAAACATTAGTTTAGTCAAATGGAGATCGGGATAGATTGTTAATTACTTCGATTGGAAACAGGGAAAGACCCTTAATTTTGTGTATTTAATACCGGGAAAGACACTTTATTTCGTGAATTTCAGACCAGGAAAGACCCTTAATTTTGTGTATTTAATACCGGGAAAGACACTTTATATTGTGAATTTCAGACCAGGAAAGACCCTTAATTTTGTGTATTTAATACCGGGAAAGACACTTCATTTTCTGTATTGGATACCTGTCAAAACACTTAATTTTGTGTATTGGATATCAGGTAAGACACTTAATTTGTGTATTGGAGACCGGGAAAGAACCTTAATTTCTTGTATTGGAAAACGGAAAAGTGTATTAAATTCGTCGATTAGTGACCTGGAAAGACATTGATTTCGTCAATCTGATACCGGGAGAGATATTAATTTAGTAAATACGAGACCGGGAAATACATTAATTTAGTCAATTGGAGACCGGGAAAGACACTTAGTTTGTCGATTACAAACCGGAAAAGACACTTCATTTTCTGTATTGGATACCTGGAAAAACACTTAATTTTGTGTATTGGATATCATTTAAGACACTTAATTTGTGCATTGGAGACCGGAAAAGAACCTTAATTTCTTGTATTGTAAAACGGGAAAGACTATTAAATCCGTCGATTGGTGAACGGGAAAGCCATTAACTTCGTCAATCGGATACCGGGAGAGATATTAATTTTGTCAATCGGAGACCGGGAAAGACATTAATATAGTGAATTGGAGACAGGGAAAGACATTAATTTAGTCAATTGGAGACCGGGAAAGACACTTCATTTTCTGAATTAGATACCGGACAACTCCCTTAATTTTGGTATTTGATACATGTAAAGAAACTCTATTTCATCAATTGGAGACTGGGAAAGACGCATAATTTTGTGTATTAGATACCGTGAAAGACATTTAATTGTGTATTGGAGACCTGGAATGATTCGTAATTAATTCCTCGTAATGGAGACCAGGAATGACACTTAATTTCGTGTATTGGAGTAAAAGAAAGATCTTTAATTTCATATATCGGAGAACGGGAAATACACTCATTTTGTGTATTGGATACCAGAAAAGGAACTTAAATTGTGTATTGGAGACCTGGAAAGAACCTTATTTTTGTGTATCGGAAACCGGGAAAGACCATTAAATTCGTCGATTGGTGACCTGGGAAGACATTAATTTCGTCAATCTGATACCGGGAGAGATATCAATTTAGTAAATTGGAGACCGTGAAAGACACTTAATTTCGTCGATTAGAAACCGGGAAAGACATTTCATCTTCTCTATTGGATACCGGGAAAGACACTTCATTTTCTGAATTAGATACCGGACAACTCCCTTAATTTTGGTATTTGATACATGTAAAGAAACTCTATTTCATCAATTGGAGACTGGGAAAGACGCATAATTTTGTGTATTAGATACCGTGAAAGACATTTAATTGAGTATTGGAGATCTGGAATGATTCGTAATTAATTCCGCGTAATGGAGACCAGGAATGACACTTAATTTCGTGTATTGGAGTACAAGAAAGATCTTTAATTTCATATATCGGAGAACGGGAAATACACTCATTTTGTGTATTGGATACCAGAAAAGGAACTTAAATTGTGTATTGGAGACCTGGAAAGAACCTTATTTTTGTGTATCGGAAACCGGGAAAGACCATTAAATTCGTCGATTGGTGACCTGGGAAGACATTAATTTCGTCAATCTGATACCGGGAGAGATATTAATTTAGTAAATTGGAGACCGTGAAAGACACTTAATTTTGTCGATTAGAAACCGGGAAAGACACTTCATCTTCTGTATTGGATACCGGGAAAGACACTTCATTTTGTGTATTGAATATCAGGTAAGACACTTAATTTGTGTATTGGAGACCAAGAAAGAACCTTAATTTCTTGTATTGGAAACCGGGAAAGACGATTAAATTCGTCGATTGGTGACAGGGAAAGACATTAATTTTGTCAATCTGATACCGCAAGAGATATTAATTTAGTCAATCGGAGACCGGGAAAGACATTAATCTAGTGAATTGGAGACCGGGAAAGACTTTTCATTTTCGGTATTGGATAACGGGAAAGATTCTTAATTTTATGTATTGAATACCAGGTAAGACACTTAATTTGTGTATTGGAGACCGGGAAAGACCCTTCAATTCGTCGATTGGTGCCCGAGAAAGACATAAATTTTTCTCAATCTGATATCGGGAGAGACATTAATTTAGTCAATCGAAGACCGGGAAAGACATTAATCTAATGATTTAGAGAACAGGAAATATACTTAAATTCGGCAGTTGCACACCAGGAAAGACAATTTCGTCGATTGGAGACCAGGAAAGAAAATTTTGTCGATTGGAAAGACCATTTAGTCGATTAATGAATGGAAAAGTAATTTAACTTTGTGTATTGGAGACTGGGAAAGACCTAAATTTTATCAATTGAAGACCATAAAATACATTAATTTCGTAAATTGAAC
Organism: Maratus michaelseni; assembly: GCA_963931845.1. NCBI lineage: Eukaryota > Metazoa > Arthropoda > Arachnida > Araneae > Salticidae > Maratus > Maratus michaelseni. The sequence goes on along the minus strand of OZ007590.1, from coordinate 259,510,304 downwards.
ACCGGGAAATACATTAATTTTGTTAATCTGTGACCTTGAGAGACATTAATTTAGTCAATCGGAGACGAGGAAAGACAATTTAGTTAATTGGAGACCTGGAAAGACAATTTTGTCAATTGAAGTTTTTACATTAATTTATTAATTTAACACATTAATTTATTATATCGGAGACTGGGAAATACATTAGTTTAGTCAAATGTAGAATGTGAAAGACATTAATTTAGTATATCGGAGACTCGGAAAAACATTAGTTTAGTCAAATGGAGATCGGGATAGATTGTTAATTACTTCGATTGGAAACAGGGAAAGACCCTTAATTTTGTGTATTTAATACCGGGAAAGACACTTTATTTCGTGAATTTCAGACCAGGAAAGACCCTTAATTTTGTGTATTTAATACCGGGAAAGACACTTTATTTCGTGAATTTCAGACCAGGAAAGACCCTTAATTTTGTGTATTTAATACCGGGAAAGACACTTCATTTTCTGTATTGGATACCTGGAAAAACACTTAATTTTGTGTATTGGATATCAGGTAAGACACTTAATTTGTGTATTGGAGACCGGGAAAGAACCTTAATTTCTTGTATTGGAAAACGGAAAAGTGTATTAAATTCGTCGATTAGTGACCTGGAAAGACATTGATTTCGTCAATCTGATACCGGGAGAAATATTAATTTAGTAAATTGGAGACCGGGAAATACATTAATTTAGTCAATTGGAGACCGGGAAAGACACTTAGTTTGTCGATTAGAAACCGGAAAAACACTTCATTTTCTGTATTGGATACCTGGAAAAACACTTAATTTTGTGTATTGGATATCATTTAAGACACTTAATTTGTGCATTGGAGACCGGGAAAGACCATTAAATTCGTCGATTGGTGACCTGGGAAGACATTAATTTCGTCAATCTGATACCGGGAGAGATATTAATTTAGTAAATTGGAGACCGTGAAAGACACTTAATTTTGTCGATTAGAAACCGGGAAAGACACTTCTTCTTCTGTATTGGATACCGGGAAAGACACTTCATTTTGTGTATTGAATATCAGGTAAGACACTTAATTTGTGTATTGGAGACCAAGAAAGAACCTTAATTTCTTGTATTGGAAACCGGGAAAGACGATTAAATTCGTCGATTGGTGACAGGGAAAGACATTAATTTTGTCAATCTGATACCGCAAGAGATATTAATTTAGTCAATCGGAGACCGGGAAAGACATTAATCTAGTGAATTGGAGACCGGGAAAGACTTTTCATTTTCGGTATTGGATAACGGGAAAGATTCTTAATTTTATGTATTGAATACCAGGTAAGACACTTAATTTGTGTATTGGAGACCGGGAAAGACCCTTCAATTCGTCGATTGGTGCCCGAGAAAGACATAAATTTTTCTCAATCTGATATCGGGAGAGACATAAATTTAGTCAATCGAAAACCGGGAAAGACATTAATCTAATGATTTAGAGAACAGGAAATATACTTAAATTCGGCAGTTGCACACCAGGAAAGACAATTTCGTCGATTGGAGACCAGGAAAGAAAATTTTGTCGATTGGAAAGACCATTTAGTCGATTAATGAATGGAAAAGTAATTTAACTTTGTGTATTGGAGACTGGGAAAGACCTAAATTTTATCAATTGAAGACCATAAAATACATTAATTTCGTAAATTGAACACCGGGAAATACATTAATTTTGTTAATCTGTGACCTTGAGAGACATTAATTTAGTCAATCGGAGACGAGGAAAGACAATTAGGTAATTGGAGACCTGGAAAGACAATTTCGTCAATTGGAGTTTTTACATTAATTTATTAATTTAACACATTAATTTATTATATCGGAGACTGGGAAATACATTAGTTTAGTCAATTGTAGAATGTGAAAGACATTAATTTAGTATATCGGAGACTCGGAAAAACATTAGTTTAGTCAAATGGAGATCGGGATAGATTGTTAATTACTTCGATTGGAAACAGGGAAAGACCCTTAATTTTGTGTATTTAATACCGGGAAAGACACTTTATTTCGTGAATTTCAGACCAGGAAAGACCCTTAATTTTGTGTATTTAATACCGGGAAAGACACTTCATTTTCTGTAATGGATACCTGGAAAAACACTTAATTTTGTGTATTGGATATCAGGTAAGACACTTAATTTGTGTATTGGAGACCGGGAAAGAACCTTAATTTCTTGTATTGGAAAACGGAAAAGTGTATTAAATTCGTCGATTGGTGACCTGGAAAGACATTTATTTCGTCAATCTGATACCGGGAGAGATATTAATTTAGTAAATTGGAGACCGGGAAAGACATTAATTTGGTGAATTGGAGACCGGGAATGACACTTAGTTTGTCGATTAGAAACCGCAAAAGACACTTCATTTTCTGTATTGGATACCTGGAAAAACACTTAATTTTGTGTATTGGATATCAGGTAAGACACTTAATTTGTGCATTGGAGACCGGAAAAGAACCTTAATTTCTTGTATTGGAAAACGGGAAAGACTATTAAATCCGTCGATTGGTGAACGGGAAAGACATTAATTTCGTCAATCGGATACCGGGAGAGATATTAATTTTGTCAATCGGAGACCGGGAAAGACATTAATATAGTGAATTGGAGACAGGGAAAGACATTAATTTAGTCAATTGGAGACCGGGAAAGACACTTCATTTTCTGAATTAGATACCGGACAACTCCCTTAATTTTGGTATTTGATACATGTAAAGAAACTCTATTTCATCAATTGGAGACTGGGAAAGACGCATAATTTTGTGTATTAGATACCGTGAAAGACATTTAATTGTGTATTGGAGACCTGGAATGATTCGTAATTAATTCCTCGTAATGGAGACCAGGAATGACACTTAATTTCGTGTATTGGAGTAAAAGAAAGATCTTTAATTTCATATATCGGAGAACGGGAAATACACTCATTTTGTGTATTGGATACCAGAAAAGGAACTTAAATTGTGTATTGGAGACCTGGAAAGAACCTTATTTTTGTGTATCGGAAACCGGGAAAGACCATTAAATTCGTCGATTGGTGCCCTGGGAAGACATTAATTTCGTCAATCTGATACCGGGAGAGATATCAATTTAGTAAATTTGAGACCGTGAAAGACACTTAATTTCGTCGATTAGAAACCGGGAAAGACACTTCATCTTCTCTATTGGATACCGGGAAAGACACTTCATTTTCTGAATTAGATACCGGACAACTCCCTTAATTTTGGTATTTGATACATGTAAAGAAAATCTATTTCATCAATTGGAGACTGGGAAAGACGCATAATTTTGTGTATTAGATACCGTGAAAGACATTTAATTGAGTATTGGAGACCGGGAATGATTCGTAATTAATTCCGCGTAATGGAGACCAGGAATGACACTTAATTTCGTGTATTGGAGTACAAGAAAGATCTTTAATTTCATATATCGGAGAACGGGAAATACACTCATTTTGTGTATTGGATTCCAGAAAAGGAACTTAAATTGTGTATTGGTGACCTGGAAAGAACCTTATTTTTGTGTATCGGAAACCGGGAAAGACCATTAAATTCGTCGATTGGTGACCTGGGAAGACATTAATTTCGTCAATCTGATACCGGGAGAGATATTTATTTAGTAAATTGGAGACCGTGAAAGACACTTAATTTTGTCGATTAGAAACCGGGAAAGACACTTCTTCTTCTGTATTGGATACCGGGAAAGACACTTCATTTTGTGTATTGAATATCAGGTAAGACACTTAATTTGTGTATTGGAGACCAAGAAAGAACCTTAATTTCTTGTATTGGAAACCGGGAAAGACGATTAAATTCGTCGATTGGTGACAGGGAAAGACATTAATTTTGTCAATCTGATACCGCAAGAGATATTAATTTAGTCAATCGGAGACCGGGAAAGACATTAATCTAGTGAATTGGAGACCGGGAAAAACTTTTCATTTTCGGTATTGGATAACGGGAAAGATTCTTAATTTTATGTATTGAATACCAGGTAAGACACTTAATTTGTGTATTGGAGACCGGGAAAGACCCTTCAATTCGTCGATTGGTGCCCGAGAAAGACAAATTTTTCTCAATCTGATATCGGGAGAGACATTAATTTAGTCAATCGAAGACCGGGAAAGACATTAATCTAATGATTTAGAGAACAGGAAACATACTTAAATTCGGCAGTTGCACACCAGGAAAGACAATTTCGTCGATTGGAGACCAGGAAAGAAAATTTTGTCGATTGGAAAGATCATTTAGTCGATTAATGAATGGAAAAGTAATTTAACTTTGTGTATTGGAGACTGGGAAAGACCTAAATTTTATCAATTGAAGACCATAAAATACATTAATTTCGTAAATTGAACACCGGGAAATACATTAGTTTTGTTAATCTGTGACCTTGAGAGACATTAATTTCGTCAATCGGAGACGAGGAAAGACAATTAGGTAATTGGAGACCTGGAAAGACAATTTCGTCAATTGGAGTTTTACATTAATTTATTAATTTAACACATTAATTTATTATATCGGAGACTGGGAAATACATTAGTTTAGTCAATTGTAGAATGTGAAAGACATTAATTTAGTATATCGGAGACTCGGAAAAACATTAGTTTAGTCAAATGGAGATCGGGATAGATTGTTAATTACTTCGATTGGAAACAGGGAAAGACCCTTAATTTTGTGTATTTAATACCGGGAAAGACACTTTATTTCGTGAATTTCAGACCAGGAAAGACCCTTAATTTTGTGTATTTAATACCGGGAAAGACACTTTATATTGTGAATTTCAGACCAGGAAAGACCCTTAATTTTGTGTATTTAATACCGGGAAAGACACTTTATTTCGTGAATTTCAGACCAGGAAAGACCCTTAATTTTGTGTATTTAATACCGGGAAAGACACTTCATTTTCTGTATTGGATACCTGGAAAAACACTTAATTTTGTGTATTGGATGTCAGGTAAGACACTTAATTTGTGTATTGGAGACCGGGAAAGAACCTTAATTTCTTGTATTGGAAAACGGAAAAGTGTATTAAATTCGTCGATTAGTGACCTGGAAAGACAATGATTTCGTCAATCTGATACCGGGAGAGATATTAATTTAGTAAATACGAGACCGGGAAATACATTAATTTAGTCAATTGGAGACCGGGAAAGACACTTAGTTTGTCGATTAGAAACCGGAAAAGACACTTCATTTTCTGTATTGGATACCTGGAAAAACACTTAATTTTGTGTATTGGATATCATTTAAGACACTTAATTTGTGCATTGGAGACCAGGAAAGACCATTAAATTCGTCGATTGGTGACCTGGGAAGACATTAATTTCGTCAATCTGATACCGGGAGAGATATTAATTTAGTAAAATGGAGACCGTGAAAGACACTTAATTTTGTCGATTAGAAACCGGGAAAGACACTTCTTCTTCTGTATTGGATACCGGGAAAGACACTTCATTTTGTGTATTGAATATCAGGTAAGACACTTAATTTGTGTATTGGAGACCAAGAAAGAACCTTAATTTCTTGTATTGGAAACCGGGAAAGACGATTAAATTCGTCGATTGGTGACAGGGAAAGACATTAATTTTGTCAATCTGATACCGCAAGAGATATTAATTTAGTCAATCGGAGACCGGGAAAGACATTAATCTAGTGAATTGGAGACCGGGAAAAACTTTTCATTTTCGGTATTGGATAACGGGAAAGATTCTTAATTTTATGTATTGAATACCAGGTAAGACACTTAATTTGTGTATTGGAGACCGGGAAAGACCCTTCAATTCGTCGATTGGTGCCCGAGAAAGACAAATTTTTCTCAATCTGATATCGGGAGAGACATTAATTTAGTCAATCGAAGACCGGGAAAGACATTAATCTAATGATTTAGAGAACAGGAAACATACTTAAATTCGGCAGTTGCACACCAGGAAAGACAATTTCGTCGATTGGAGACCAGGAAAGAAAATTTTGTCGATTGGAAAGACCATTTAGTCGATTAATGAATGGAAAAGTAATTTAACTTTGTGTATTGGAGACTGGGAAAGACCTAAATTTTATCAATTGAAGACCATAAAATACATTAATTTCGTAAATTGAACACCGGGAAATACATTAGTTTTGTTAATCTGTGACCTTGAGAGACATTAATTTCGTCAATCGGAGACGAGGAAAGACAATTAGGTAATTGGAGACCTGGAAAGACAATTTCGTCAATTGGAGTTTTTACATTAATTTATTAATTTAACACATTAATTTATTATATCGGAGACTGGGAAATACATTAGTTTAGTCAATTGTAGAATGTGAAAGACATTAATTTAGTATATCGGAGACTCGGAAAAACATTAGTTTAGTCAAATGGAGATCGGGATAGATTGTTAATTACTTCGATTGGAAACAGGGAAAGACCCTTAATTTTGTGTATTTAATACCGGGAAAGACACTTTATTTCGTGAATTTCAGACCAGGAAAGACCCTTAATTTTGTGTATTTAATACCGGGAAAGACACTTTATATTGTGAATTTCAGACCAGGAAAGACCCTTAATTTTGTGTATTTAATACCGGGAAAGACACTTCATTTTCTGTATTGGATACCTGTCAAAACACTTAATTTTGTGTATTGGATATCAGGTAAGACACTTAATTTGTGTATTGGAGACCGGGAAAGAACCTTAATTTCTTGTATTGGAAAACGGAAAAGTGTATTAAATTCGTCGATTAGTGACCTGGAAAGACATTGATTTCGTCAATCTGATACCGGGAGAGATATTAATTTAGTAAATACGAGACCGGGAAATACATTAATTTAGTCAATTGGAGACCGGGAAAGACACTTAGTTTGTCGATTACAAACCGGAAAAGACACTTCATTTTCTGTATTGGATACCTGGAAAAACACTTAATTTTGTGTATTGGATATCATTTAAGACATTTAATTTGTGCATTGGAGACCGGAAAAGAACCTTAATTTCTTGTATTGGAAAACGGGAAAGACTATTAAATCCGTCGATTGGTGAACGGGAAAGACATTAATTTCGTCAATCGGATACCGGGAGAGATATTAATTTTGTCAATCGGAGACCGGGAAAGACATTAATATAGTGAATTGGAGACAGGGAAAGACATTAATTTAGTCAATTGGAGACCGGGAAAGACACTTCATTTTCTGAATTAGATACCGGACAACTCCCTTAATTTTGGTATTTGATACATGTAAAGAAACTCTATTTCATCAATTGGAGTCTGGGAAAGACGCATAATTTTGTGTATTAGATACCGTGAAAGACATTTAATTGTGTATTGGAGACCTGGAATGATTCGTAATTAATTCCTCGTAATGGAGACCAGGAATGACACTTAATTTCGTGTATTGGAGTAAAAGAAAGATCTTTAATTTCATATATCGGAGAACGGGAAATACACTCATTTTGTGTATTGTATACCAGAAAAGGAACTTAAATTGTGTATTGGAGACCTGGAAAGAACCTTATTTTTGTGTATCGGAAACCGGGAAAGACCATTAAATTCGTCGATTGGTGACCTGGGAAGACATTAATTTCGTCAATCTGATACCGGGAGAGATATCAATTTAGTAAATTGGAGACCGTGAAAGACACTTAATTTCGTCGATTAGAAACCGGGAAAGACATTTTATCTTCTCTATTGGATACCGGGAAAGACACTTCATTTTCTGAATTAGATACCGGGCAACTCCCTTAATTTTGGTATTTGATACATGTAAAGAAACTCTATTTCATCAATTGGAGACTGGGAAAGACGCATAATTTTGTGTATTAGATACCGTGAAAGACATTTAATTGAGTATTGGAGATCTGGAATGATTCGTAATTAATTCCGCGTAATGGAGACCAGGAATGACACTTAATTTCGTGTATTGGAGTACAAGAAAGATCTTTAATTTCATATATCGGAGAACGGGAAATACACTCATTTTGTGTATTGGATACCAGAAAAGGAACTTAAATTGTGTATTGGAGACCTGGAAAGAACCTTATTTTTGTGTATCGGAAACCGGGAAAGACCATTAAATTCGTCGATTGGTGACCTGGGAAGACATTAATTTCGTCAATCTGATACCGGGAGAGATATTAATTTAGTAAATTGGAGACCGTGAAAGACACTTAATTTTGTCGATTAGAAACCGGGAAAGACACTTCATCTTCTGTATTGGATACCGGGAAAGACACTTCATTTTGTGTATTGAATAACAGGTAAGACACTTAATTTGTGTATTGGAGACCAAGAAAGAACCTTAATTTCTTGTATTGGAAACCGGGAAAGACGATTAAATTCGTCGATTGGTGACAGGGAAAGACATTAATTTTGTCAATCTGATACCGCAAGAGATATTAATTTAGTCAATCGGAGACCGGGAAAGACATTAATCTAGTGAATTGGAGACCGGGAAAGACTTTTCATTTTCGGTATTGGATAACGGGAAAGATTCTTAATTTTATGTATTGAATACCAGGTAAGACACTTAATTTGTGTATTGGAGACCGGGAAAGACCCTTCAATTCGTCGATTGGTGCCCGAGAAAGACATAAATTTTTCTCAATCTGATATCGGGAGAGACATTAATTTAGTCAATCGAAGACCGGGAAAGACATTAATCTAATGATTTAGAGAACAGGAAATATACTTAAATTCGGCAGTTGCACACCAGGAAAGACAATTTCGTCGATTGGAGACCAGGAAAGAAAATTTTGTCGATTGGAAAGACCATTTAGTCGATTAATGAATGGAAAAGTAATTTAACTTTGTGTATTGGAGACTGGGAAAGACCTAAATTTTATCAATTGAAGACCATAAAATACATTAATTTCGTAAATTGAACACCGGGAAATACATTAATTTTGTTAATCTGTGACCTTGAGAGACATTAATTTAGTCAATCGGAGACGAGGAAAGACAATTAGGTAATTGGAGACCTGGAAAGACAATTTCGTCAATTGGAGTTTTTACATTAATTTATTAATTTAACACATTAATTTATTATATCGGAGACTGGGAAATACATTAGTTTAGTCAATTGTAGAATGTGAAAGACATTAATTTAGTATATCGGAGACTCGGAAAAACATTAGTTTAGTCAAATGGAGATCGGGATAGATTGTTAATTACTTCGATTGGAAACAGGGAAAGACCCTTAATTTTGTGTATTTAATACCGGGAAAGACACTTTATATTGTGAATTTCAGACCAGGAAAGACGCTTAATTTTGTGTATTTAATACCGGGAAAGACACTTCATTTTCTGTATTGGATACCTGTCAAAACACTTAATTTTGTGTATTGGATATCAGGTAAGACACTTAATTTTTGTATTGGAGACCGGGAAAGAACCTTAATTTCTTGTATTGGAAAACGGAAAAGTGTATTAAATTCGTCGATTAGTGACCTGGAAAGACATTGATTTCGTCAATCTGATACCGGGAGAGATATTAATTTAGTAAATACGAGACCGGGAAATACATTAATTTAGTCAATTGGAGACCGGGAAAGACACTTAGTTTGTCGACTAGAAACCGGAAAAGACACTTCATTTTCTGTATTGGATACCTGGAAAAACACTTAATTTTGTGTATTGGATATCATTTAAGACACTTAATTTGTGCATTGGAGACCGGAAAAGAACCTTAATTTCTTGTATTGGAAAACGGGAAAGACTATTAAATCCGTCGATTGGTGAACGGGAAATACATTAATTTCGTCAATCGGATACCGGGAGAGATATTAATTTTGTCAATCGGAGACCGGGAAAGACATTAATCTAGTGAATTGGAGACAGGGAAAGACATTAATTTAGTCAATTGGAGACCGGGAAAGACACTTCATTTTCTGAATTAGATATTGGACAACTCCCTTAATTTTGGTATTTGATACATGTAAAGAAACTCTATTTCATCAATTGGAGTTTTTACATTAATTTATTAATTTAACACATTAATTTATTATATCGGAGACTGGGAAATACATTAGTTTAGTCAATTGTAGAATGTGAAAGACATTAATTTAGTATATCGGAGACTCCGTAAAACATTAGTTTAGTCAAATGGAGATCGGGATAGATTGTTAATTACTTCGATTGGAAACAGGGAAAGACCCTTAATTTTGTGTATTTAATACCGGGAAAGACACTTTATTTCGTGAATTTCAGACCAGGAAAGACCCTTAATTTTGTGTATTTAATACCGGGAAAGACACTTTATTTCGTGAATTTCAGACCAGGAAAGACCCTTAATTTTGTGTATTTAATACCGGGAAAGACACTTCATTTTCTGTATTGGATACCTGGAAAAACACTTAATTTTGTGTATTGGATATCAGGTAAGACACTTAATTTGTGTATTGGAGACCGGGAAAGAACCTTAATTTCTTGTATTGGAAAACGGAAAAGTGTATTAAATTCGTCGATTAGTGACCTGGAAAGACATTGATTTCGTCAATCTGATACCGGGAGAGATATTAATTTAGTAAATACGAGACCGGGAAATACATTAATTTAGTCAATTGGAGACCGGGAAAGACACTTAGTTTGTCGATTAGAAACCGGAAAAGACACTTCATTTTCTGTATTGGATACCTGGAAAAACACTTAATTTTGTGTATTGGATATCATTTAAGACACTTAATTTGTGCATTGGAGACCGGGAAAGACCATTAAATTCGTCGATTGGTGACCTGGGAAGACATTAATTTCGTCAATCTGATACCGGGAGAGATATTAATTTAGTAAATTGGAGACCGTGAAAGACACTTAATTTTGTCGATTAGAAACCGGGAAAGACACTTCTTCTTCTGTATTGGATACCGGGAAAGACACTTCATTTTGTGTATTGAATATCAGGTAAGACACTTAATTTGTGTATTGGAGACCAAGAAAGAACCTTAATTTCTTGTATTGGAAACCGGGAAAGACGATTAAATTCGTCGATTGGTGACAGGGAAAGACATTAATTTTGTCAATCTGATACCGCAAGAGATATTAATTTAGTCAATCGGAGACCGGGAAAGACATTAATCTAGTGAATTGGAGACCGGGAAAGACTTTTCATTTTCGGTATTGGATAACGGGAAAGATTCTTAATTTTATGTATTGAATACCAGGTAAGACACTTAATTTGTGTATTGGAGACCGGGAAAGACCTTTCAATTCGTCGATTGGTGCCCGAGAAAGACATAAATTTTTCTCAATCTGATATCGGGAGAGACATTAATTTAGTCAATCGAAGACCGGGAAAGACATTAATCTAATGATTTAGAGAACAGGAAACATACTTAAATTCGGCAGTTGCACACCAGGAAAGACAATTTCGTCGATTGGAGACCAGGAAAGAAAATTTTGTCGATTGGAAAGACCATTTAGTCGATTAATGAATGGAAAAGTAATTTAACTTTGTGTATTGGAGACTGGGAAAGACCTAAATTTTATCAACTGAAGACCATAAAATACATTAATTTCGTAAATTGAACACCGGGAAATACATTAGTTTTGTTAATCTGTGACCTTGAGAGACATTAATTTCGTCAATCGGAGACGAGGAAAGACAATTAGGTAATTGCAGACCTGGAAAGACAATTTCGTCAATTGGAGTTTTTACATTAATTTATTAATTTAACACATTAATTTATTATATCGGAGACTGGGAAATACATTAGTTTAGTCAATTGTAGAATGTGAAAGACATTAATTTAGTATATCGGAGACTCGGAAAAACATTAGTTTAGTCAAATGGAGATCGGGATAGATTGTTAATTACTTCGATTGGAAACAGGGAAAGACCCTTAATTTTGTGTATTTAATACCGGGAAAGACACTTTATTTCGTGAATTTCAGACCAGGAAAGACCCTTAATTTTGTGTATTTAATACCGGGAAAGACACTTTATATTGTGAATTTCAGACCAGGAAAGACCCTTAATTTTGTGTATTTAATACCGGGAAAGACACTTCATTTTCTGTATTGGATACCTGTCAAAACACTTAATTTTGTGTATTGGATATCAGGTAAGACACTTAATTTGTGTATTGGAGACCGGGAAAGAACCTTAATTTCTTGTATTGGAAAACGGAAAAGTGTATTAAATTCGTCGATTAGTGACCTGGAAAGACATTGATTTCGTCAATCTGATACCGGGAGAGATATTAATTTAGTAAATACGAGACCGGGAAATACATTAATTTAGTCAATTGGAGACCGGGAAAGACACTTAGTTTGTCGATTACAAACCGGAAAAGACACTTCATTTTCTGTATTGGATACCTGGAAAAACACTTAATTTTGTGTATTGGATATCATTTAAGACACTTAATTTGTGCATTGGAGACCGGAAAAGAACCTTAATTTCTTGTATTGGAAAACGGGAAAGACTATTAAATCCGTCGATTGGTGAACGGGAAAGACATTAATTTCGTCAATCGGATACCGGGAGAGATATTAATTTTGTCAATCGGAGACCGGGAAAGACATTAATATAGTGAATTGGAGACAGGGAAAGACATTAATTTAGTCAATTGGAGACCGGGAAAGACACTTCATTTTCTGAATTAGATACCGGACAACTCCCTTAATTTTGGTATTTGATACATGTAAAGAAACTCCATTTCATCAATTGGAGACTGGGAAAGACGCATAATTTTGTGTATTAGATACCGTGAAAGACATTTAATTGTGTATTGGAGACCTGGAATGATTCGTAATTAATTCCTCGTAATGGAGACCGGGAATGACACTTAATTTCGTGTATTGGAGTAAAAGAAAGATCTTTAATTTCATATATCGGAGAACGGGAAATACACTCATTTTGTGTATTGGATACCAGAAAAGGAACTTAAATTGTGTATTGGAGACCTGGAAAGAACCTTAAATTTGTGTATCGGAAACCGGGAAAGACCATTAAATTCGTCGATTGGTGACCTGGGAAGACATTAATTTCGTCAATCTGATACCGGGAGAGATATCAATTTAGTAAATTGGAGACCGTGAAAGACACTTAATTTCGTCGATTAAAAACCGGGAAAGACATTTCATCTTCTCTATTGGATACCGGGAAAGACACTTCATTTTCTGAATTAGATACCGGACAACTCCCTTAATTTTGGTATTTGATACATGTAAAGAAACTCTATTTCATCAATTGGAGACTGGGAAAGACGCATAATTTTGTGTATTAGATACCGTGAAAGACATTTAATTGAGTATTGGAGATCTGGAATGATTCGTAATTAATTCCGCGTAATGGAGACCAGGAATGACACTTAATTTCGTGTATTGGAGTACAAGAAAGATCTTTAATTTCATATATCGGAGAACGGGAAATACACTCATTTTGTGTATTGGATACCAGAAAAGGAACTTAAATTGTGTATTGGAGACCTGGAAAGAACCTTATTTTTGTGTATCGGAAACCGGGAAAGACCATTAAATTCGTCGATTGGTGACCTGGGAAGACATTAATTTCGTCAATCTGATACCGGGAGAGATATTAATTTAGTAAATTGGAGACCGTGAAATACACTTAATTTTGTCGATTAGAAACCGGGAAAGACACTTCATCTTCTGTATTGGATACCGGGAAAGACACTTCATTTTGTGTATTGAATATCAGGTAAGACACTTAATTTGTGTATTGGAGACCAAGAAAGAACCTTAATTTCTTGTATTGGAAACCGGGAAAGACGATTAAATTCGTCGATTGGTGACAGGGAAAGACATTAATTTTGTCAATCTGATACCGCAAGAGATATTAATTTAGTCAATCGGAGACCGGGAAAGACTTTAATCTAGTGAATTGGAGACCGGGAAAGACTTTTCATTTTCGGTATTGGATAACGGGAAAGATTCTTAATTTTATGTATTGAATACCAGGTAAGACACTTAATTTGTGTATTGGAGACCGGGAAAGACCCTTCAATTCGTCGATTGGTGCCCGAGAAAGACATAAATTTTTCTCAATCTGATATCGGGAGAGACATTAATTTAGTCAATCGAAGACCGGGAAAGACATTAATCTAATGATTTAGAGAACAGGAAATATACTTAAATTCGGCAGTTGCACACCAGGAAAGACAATTTCGTCGATTGGAGACCAGGAAAGAAAATTTTGTCGATTGGAAAGACCATTTAGTCGATTAATGAATGGAAAAGTAATTTAACTTTGTGTATTGCAGACTGGGAAAGACCTAAATTTTATCAATTGAAGACCATAAAATACATTAATTTCGTAAATTGAACACCGGGAAATACATTAATTTTGTTAATCTGTGACCTTGAGAGACATTAATTTAGTCAATCGGAGACGAGGAAAGACAATTAGGTAATTGGAGACCTGGAAAGACAATTTCGTCAATTGGAGTTTTTACATTAATTTATTAATTTAACACATTAATTTATTATATCGGAGACTGGGAAATACATTAGTTTAGTCAATTGTAGAATGTGAAAGACATTAATTTAGTATATCGGAGACTCGGAAAAACATTAGTTTAGTCAAATGGAGATCGGGATAGATTGTTAATTACTTCGATTGGAAACAGGGAAAGACCCTTAATTTTGTGTATTTAATACCGGGAAAGACACTTCATTTTCTGTATTGGATACCTGTCAAAACACTTAATTTTGTGTATTGGATATCAGGTAAGACACTTAATTTGTGTATTGGAGACCGGGAAAGAACCTTAATTTCTTGTATTGGAAAACGGAAAAGTGTATTAAATTCGTCGATTAGTGACCTGGAAAGACATTGATTTCGTCAATCTGATACCGGGAGAGATATTAATTTAGTAAATACGAGACCGGGAAATACATTAATTTAGTCAATTGGAGACCGGGAAAGACACTTAGTTTGTCGACTAGAAACCGGAAAAGACACTTCATTTTCTGTATTGGATACCTGGAAAAACACTTAATTTTGTGTATTGGATATCATTTAAGACACTTAATTTGTGCATTGGAGACCGGAAAAGAACCTTAATTTCTTGTATTGGAAAACGGGAAAGACTATTAAATCCGTCGATTGGTGAACGGGAAATACATTAATTTCGTCAATCGGATACCGGGAGAGATATTAATTTTGTCAATCGGAGACCGGGAAAGACATTAATCTAGTGAATTGGAGACAGGGAAAGACATTAATTTAGTCAATTGGAGACCGGGAAAGACACTTCATTTTCTGAATTAGATATTGGACAACTCCCTTAATTTTGGTATTTGATACATGTAAAGAAACTCTATTTCATCAATTGGAGTTTTTACATTAATTTATTAATTTAACACATTAATTTATTATATCGGAGACTGGGAAATACATTAGTTTAGTCAATTGTAGAATGTGAAAGACATTAATTTAGTATATCGGAGACTCGGAAAAACATTAGTTTAGTCAAATGGAGATCGGGATAGATTGTTAATTACTTCGATTGGAAACAGGGAAAGACCCTTAATTTTGTGTATTTAATACCGGGAAAGACACTTTATTTCGTGAATTTCAGACCAGGAAAGACCCTTAATTTTGTGTATTTAATACCGGGAAAGACACTTTATTTCGTGAATTTCAGACCAGGAAAGACCCTTAATTTTGTGTATTTAATACCGGGAAAGACACTTCATTTTCTGTATTGGATACCTGGAAAAACACTTAATTTTGTGTATTGGATATCAGGTAAGACACTTAATTTGTGTATTGGAGACCGGGAAAGAACCTTAATTTCTTGTATTGGAAAACGGAAAAGTGTATTAAATTCGTCGATTAGTGACCTGGAAAGACATTGATTTCGTCAATCTGATACCGGGAGAAATATTAATTTAGTAAATTGGAGACCGGGAAATACATTAATTTAGTCAATTGGAGACCGGGAAAGACACTTAGTTTGTCGATTAGAAACCGGAAAAACACTTCATTTTCTGTATTGGATACCTGGAAAAACACTTAATTTTGTGTATTGGATATCATGTAAGACACTTAATTTGTGCATTGGAGACCGGAAAAGAACCTTAATTTCTTGTATTGGAAAACGGGAAAGACTATTAAATCCGTCGATTGGTGAACGGGAAAGACATTAATTTCGTCAATCGGATACCGGGAGAGATATTAATTTTGTCAATCGGAGACCGTGAAAGACATTAATCTAGTGAATTGGAGACAGGGAAAGACATTAATTTAGTCAATTGGAGACCGGGAAAGACACTTAGTTTGTCGATTAGAAACCGGAAAAGACACTTCATTTTCTGTATTGGATACCGGGAAAGACACTAATCTAATGCATTAGAGACCAGGAATGATTCTTAATTTCGGCAGTTGGACACCGGGGAAGATAATTTCGTCGATTGGAGACCGGGAAAGACACTTCATTTTCTGAATTAGATATTGGACAACTCCCTTAATTTTGGTATTTGATACATGTAAAGAAACTCTATTTCATCAATTGGAGTTTTTACATTAATTTATTAATTTAACACATTAATTTATTATATCGGAGACTGGGAAATACATTAGTTTAGTCAATTGTAGAATGTGAAAGACATTAATTTAGTATATCGGAGACTCGGAAAAACATTAGTTTAGTCAAATGGAGATCGGGATAGATTGTTAATTACTTCGATTGGAAACAGGGAAAGACCCTTAATTTTGTGTATTTAATACCGGGAAAGACACTTTATTTCGTGAATTTCAGACCAGGAAAGACCCTTAATTTTGTGTATTTAATACCGGGAAAGACACTTTATTTCGTGAATTTCAGACCAGGAAAGACCCTTAATTTTGTGTATTTAATACCGGGAAAGACACTTCATTTTCTGTATTGGATACCTGGAAAAACACTTAATTTTGTGTATTGGATATCAGGTAAGACACTTAATTTGTGTATTGGAGACCGGGAAAGAACCTTAATTTCTTGTATTGGAAAACGGAAAAGTGTATTAAATTCGTCGATTAGTGACCTGGAAAGACATTGATTTCGTCAATCTGATACCGGGAGAAATATTAATTTAGTAAATTGGAGACCGGGAAATACATTAATTTAGTCAATTGGAGACCGGGAAAGACACTTAGTTTGTCGATTAGAAACCGGAAAAACACTTCATTTTCTGTATTGGATACCTGGAAAAACACTTAATTTTGTGTATTGGATATCATGTAAGACACTTAATTTGTGCATTGGAGACCGGAAAAGAACCTTAATTTCTTGTATTGGAAAACGGGAAAGACTATTAAATCCGTCGATTGGTGAACGGGAAAGACATTAATTTCGTCAATCGGATACCGGGAGAGATATTAATTTTGTCAATCGGAGACCGTGAAAGACATTAATCTAGTGAATTGGAGACAGGGAAAGACATTAATTTAGTCAATTGGAGACCGGGAAAGACACTTAGTTTGTCGATTAGAAACCGGAAAAGACACTTCATTTTCTGTATTGGATACCGGGAAAGACACTAATCTAATGCATTAGAGACCAGGAATGATTCTTAATTTCGGCAGTTGGACACCGGGGAAGATAATTTCGTCGATTGGAGACCGGGAAAGAAAATTTTGTCGATTGGATAGTTGGAAAGACCATTTAGTCGATTGAATACCGTTGAAAGACCCATTAATGTCGTCGATTGGAAACTTAATTTACTGTATTGGATACAAGGAAAGACCCTTAAATATGTGTACTTGTTTTCGGGAAAGACCTTTAATTTGTATATTGGAGATTGGTAAAGACCCTTAATTTTTGTATTGGAGAGGGATAAGACCGATAATTTCGTGAGTTGGAGGCCGGAAAATCATTAATTTAGTTAATCGTCGACCGGGAAACTGATTTAATTATTTAATTGGAGACCGGAAATTGTATCTAATTTCGTCAATTGTAGACCATGAAAGACAATTTCGTTAATTGAAAACCGGGAAAGACCCTTAATTTCTCCGATTATTGCATGGGAAAGTCATTAATCTTTGTGTATTGGAGACTGGTAAAAACAATTGGAGACCGTAAAATACATTAATTTCGTAAATCGAACATCTGGATAGTAATTTATTAAATTTGTAGACCTTGAAAGAGAAATTCGTTAATATGAGTTTGGGAAAGGCAATTTTGTCGATTGGAGATCAGGAGACACAATTTCGTCGATTGAAGACAGGAAAACAAAATTTTCTCGATTGGAGACCTATAAAGACAATTTCGATAAGAGTACTTCAAAGACATCCTTGTCGATTGGAAACCGGGAAAGACACTTCATTTTCTGAATTAGGTACCGGGCAACTCCCTTAATTTTGGTATTTGATACATGTAAAGAAACTCTATTTCATCCATTGGAGACTGGGAAAGACGCATAATTTTGTGTATTAGATACCGAGAAAGACATTTAATTGTGTATTGGAGACCTGGAATGATTCGTAATTAATTCCGCGTAATGGAGACCAGGAATGACACTTAATTTCGTGTATTGGAGTACAAGAAAGATCTTTAATTTCATATATCGGAGAACGGGAAATACACTCATTTTGTGTATTGGATACCAGAAAAGGAACTTAAATTGTGTATTGGAGACCTGGAAAGAACCTTATTTTTGTGTATCGGAAACCGGGAAAGACCATTAAATTCGTCGATTGGTGACCTGGGAAGACATTAATTTCGTCAATCTGATACCGGGAGAGATATTAATTTAGTCAATCGGAGACCGGGAAAGACATTAATCTAGTGAATTGAAGACCGGGAAAGACCCTTCAATTCGTCGATTGGTGCCCGAGAAAGACATAAATTTTTCTCAATCTGATATCGGGAGAGACATTAATTTAGTCAATCGAAGACCGGGAAAGACATTAATCTAATGATTTAGAGAACAGGAAATATACTTAAATTCGGCAGTTGCACACCAGGAAAGACAATTTCGTCGATTAATGAATGGAAAAGTAATTTAACTTTGTGTATTGGAGACTGGGAAAGACCTAAATTTTATCATTTGGAGACCATAAAATACATTAATTTCTTAAATTGAACACCGGGAAATACATTAATTTTGTTAATCTGCGACCTTGAGAGACATTAATTTAGTCAATCGGAGACGAGGAAAGACAATTTAGTTAATTGGAGACGTGGAAAGACAATTTCGTCAATTGGAGTTTTTACATTAATTTATTAATTTAACACATTAATTTATTATATCGGAGACTGGGAAATACATTAGTTTAGTCAATTGTAGAATGTGAAAGACATTAATTTAGTATATCGGAGACTCGGAAAAACATTAGTTTAGTCGAATGGAGATCGGGATAGATTGTTAATTACTTCGATTGGAAACAGCGAAAGACCCTTAATTTTGTGTATTTAATACCGGGAAAGACACTTTATTTCGTGAATTTCAGACCAGGAAAGACCCTTAATTTTGTGTATTTAATACCGGGAAAGACACTTTATTTCGTGAATTTCAGACAAGGAAAGAACCTTAATTTTAAGTATTTAATACCGGGAAAGACACTTCATTTTCTGTATTGGATACCTGGAAAAACACTTAATTTTGTGTATTGGATATCAGGTAAGACACTTAATTTGTGTATTGGAGACCGGGAAAGAACCTTAATTTCTTGTATTGGAAAACGGAAAAGTGTATTAAATTCGTCGATTAGTGACCTGGAAAGATATTGATTTCGTCAATCTGATACCGGGAGAGATATTAATTTAGTAAATACGAGACCGGGAAATACATTAATTTAGTCAATTGGAGACCGAGAAAGACACTTAGTTTGTCGATTAGAAACCGGAAAAGACACTTCATTTTCTGTATTGGATACCTGAAAAAAACACTTAATTTTGTGTATTGGATATCAGGTAAGACACTTAATTTGTGCATTGGAGACCGGAAAAGAACCTTAATTTCTTGTATTGGAAAACGGGAAAGACTATTAAATCCGTCGATTGGTGAACGGGAAAGACATTAATTTCGTCAATCGGATACCGGGAGAGATATTAATTTTTTCAATCGGGGACCGGGAAAGACATTAATCCAGTGAATTGGAGACAGGGAAAGACATTAATTTAGTCAATTGGAGACCGGGAAAGACACTTCATTTTCGGTATCGGATAACGGGAAAGACTCTTAATTTTTTGTATTGGATACCAGGTAAGACACTTAATTTGCGTATTGGAGACCGGGAAAGAACCTTAATTTCTTGTATTCGAAACCGGGAAAGACCATTAAATTCGTCGATTGGTGACCGGGAAAGACATTAATTTCGTCAATCTGATACCGGGAGAGACATTAGTTTAGCCAATCAGAGACCGGGAAAGACAATAATCTAATGCATTAGAGACCAGGAATGATTCTTAATTTCGGCAGTTGGACACCGGGGAAGATAATTTCGTCGATTGGAGACCGGGAAAGAAAATTTTGTCCATTGGATAGTTGGAAAGACCATTTAGTCGATTGAATACCGTTGAAAGAGACATTAATGTCGTCGATTGGAAACTTAATTTACTGTATTGGATACAAGGAAAGACCCTTAAATATGTGGACTGGTTTTCGGGAAAGACCTTTAATTTGTATATTGGAGATTGGTAAAGACCCTTAATTTTTGTATTGGAGAGGGATAAGACCGATAATTTCGTGAGTTGGAGGCCGGAAAAACATTAATTTAGTTAATCGTGGACCGGGAAACTGAATTAATTATTTAATTGGAGACCGGAAATTGTATCTAATTTCGTCAATTGTAGACCATGAAAGACAATTTCGTTAATTGAAAACCGGGAAAGACCCTTAATTTCTCCGATTATTGCATGAGAAAGTCATTTAACTTTGTGTATTGGAGACTGGTAAAAACAATTTGAGACCGTAAAATACATTAATTTCGTAAATCGAACACCTGGAAAGACCATTTATTAAATCTGTAGACCTTGAAAGAGAAATTCGTTAATTGGAGTTTGGGAAAGGCAATTTTGTCGATTGGAGATCAGGAGAAACAATTTCGTCGATTGAAGACAGGGAAACAAAATTTTCTCGATTGGAGAACTGGAAAGACAATTTCGATAGGAGTACTTCAAAGACATCTTCGTCGATTGGAAACCGGGAAAGACACTTCATTTTCTGAATTATATACCGGGCAACTCCCTTAATTTTGGTATTTGATACATGTAAAGAAACTTTATTTCTTCAATTGGAGACTGGGAAAGACGCATAATTTTGTGTATTAGATACCGAGAAAGACATTTAATTGTGTATTGGAGACCTGGAATGATCCATAAAAAATTCCGCGTAATGGAGACCAGGAATGACACTTAATTTCGTGTATTGGAGTACAAGAAAGATCTTTTGATTCATATATCGGAGAACGGGAAATACACTAATTTTGTGTATTGGATACCAGAAAAGGAACTTAAATTGTGAATTGGAGACCGGTAAAGAACCTTATTTTCGTGTATCGGAGACCGGGAAAGACCATTAAATTCGTCGATTGGTGACCTGGGAAGACATTAATTTCGTCAATCTGACACCGGGAGAGATATTAATTATTAAATTGGAGACCGTGAAAGACACTTAATTTCGTCGATTAGAAACCGGGAAAGACACTTCATCTTCTGTATTGGATACCGAGAAAGACACTTCATTTTGTGTATTGGATATCAGGTAAGACACTTAATTTGTGTATTAGAGACCAAGAAAGAACCTTAATTTCTTGTATTGGAAACCGGGAAAGACCATTAAATTCGTCGATTGGTGACCGGGAAAGACATTAATTTTGTCAATCTGATACCGCAAGAGATATTAATTTAGTCAATCGGAGACCGGGAAAGACATCAATCTAGTGAATTGGAGACAGGGAAAGACATTAATTTAGTGAATTGGAGACCGGGAAAGATTTTTCATTTTCGGTATTGGATAACGGGAAAGATTCTTAATTTTGTGTATTGGATACCAGGTAAGACACTTAATTTGTGTATTGGAGACCGGGAAAGACCCTTCAATTCGTCGATTGATGCCCGGGAAAGACAAATTTTTCTCAATCTGATATCGGGAGAGACATTAATTTAGTCAATCGAAGACCGGGAAAGACATTAATCTAATGATTTAGAGAACAGGAAATATTTTTAAATTCGGCAGTTGCACACCAGGAAAGACAATTTCGTCGATTGGAGACCAGAAAAGAAAATTTTGTCGATTGGAAAGAGCATTTAGTCGATTATTGAATGGAAAAGTTATTTAACTTTGTGTATTGGAGACCGGGAAAGACCTAAATTTTATCAATTGGAGACCATAAAATACATTAATTTCGTAAATTGAACACCGGGAAATACATTAATTTTTTAATCTGAGAACGGAAGACATTAATTTAGTCAATCCGAGACCAGGAAGGACAATTTAGTTAATTGGAGACCTGAAAAGACAATTTCGTCAATTGGAGATTTTACATTAATTTATTAATTTAACACATTAATTTATTATATCGGAGTCTGGGAAATACATTAGTTTAGTCAATTGTAGAATGTGAAAGACATTAATTTAGTATATCAGAGACTCGGAAAAACATTAGTTTAGTCAAATGGAGATCGGGATAGATTGTTAATTACTTCGATTGGAAACAGGGAAAGACCCTTAATTTTGTGTATTTAATACCGGGAAAGACACTTTATTTCGTGAATTTCAGACCAGGAAAGACCCTAAATTTTGTGTATTTAATACCGGGAAAGACACTTCATTTTCTGTAATGGATACCTGGAAAAACACTTAATTTTGTGTATTGGATATCAGGTAAGACACTTAATTTGTGCATTGGAAACCGGAAAAGAACCTTAATTTCTTGTATTGGAAAACGGGAAAGACTATTAAATCCGTCGATTGGTGAACGGGAAAGACATTAATTTCGTCAATCGGATACCGGGAGAGATATTAATTTTGTCAATCGGAGACCGGGAAAGACATTAATCTAGTGAATTGGAGACAGGGAAAGACATTAATTTAGTCAATTGGAGACCGGAAAAGACACTTCATTTTCTGAATTAGATACCGGACAACTCCCTTAATTTTGGTATTTGATACATGTAAAGAAACTCTATTTCATCAATTGGAGACTGGGAAAGACGCATAATTTTGTGTATTAGATACCGTGAAAGACATTTAATTGAGTATTGGAGACCGGGAATGATTCGTAATTAATTCCGCGTAATGGAGACCAGGAATGACACTTAATTTCGTGTATTGGAGTACAAGAAAGATCTTTAATTTCATATATCGGAGAACGGGAAATACACTCATTTTGTGTATTGGATTCCAGAAAAGGAACTTAAATTGTGTATTGGAGACCTGGAAAGAACCTTATTTTTGTGTATCGGAAACCGGGAAAGACCATTAAATTCGTCGATTGGTGACCTGGGAAGACATTAATTTCGTCAATCTGATACCGGGAGAGATATTAATTTAGTAAATTGGAGACCGTGAAAGACACTGAATTTTGTCGATTAGAAACCGGGAAAGACACTTCATCTTCTGTATTGGATACCGGGAAAGACACTTCATTTTGTGTATTGAATATCAGGTAAGACACTTAATTTGTGTATTGGAGACCAAGAAAGAACCTTAATTTCTTGTATTGGAAACCGGGAAAGACGATTAAATTCGTCGATTGGTGACAGGGAAAGACATTAATTTTGTCAATCTGATACCGCAAGAGATATTAATTTAGTCAATCGGAGACCGGGAAAGACATTAATCTAGTGAACTGGAGACCGGGAAAGACTTTTCATTTTCGGTATTGGATAACGGGAAAGATTCTTAATTTTATGTATTGAATACCAGGTAAGACACTTAATTTGTGTATTGGAGACCGGGAAAGACATTAATCTAATGATTTAGAGAACAGGAAATATACTTAAATTCGGCAGTTGCACACCAGGAAAGACAATTTCGTCGATTGGAGACCAGGAAAGAAAATTTTGTCGACTGGAAAGACCATTTAGTCGATTAATGAATGGAAAAGTAATTTAACTTTGTCTATTGGAGACTGGGAAAGACCTAAATTTTATCATTTGGAGACCATAAAATACATTAATTTCTTAAATTGAACACCGGGAAATACATTAATTTTGTTAATCTGTGACCTTGAGAGACATTAATTTAGTCAATCGGAGACGAGGAAAGACAATTAGGTAATTGGAGACCTGGAAAGACAATTTCGTCAATTGGAGTTTTTACATTAATTTATTAATTTAACACATTAATTTATTATATCGGAGACTGGGAAATACATTAGTTTAGTCAATTGTAGAATGTGAAAGACATTAATTTAGTATATCGGAGACTCGGAAAAACATTAGTTTAGTCGAATGGAGATCGGGATAGATTGTTAATTACTTCGATTGGAAACAGCGAAAGACCCTTAATTTTGTGTATTTAATACCGGGAAAGACACTTTATTTCGTGAATTTCAGACCAGGAAAGACCCTTAATTTTGTGTATTTAATACCGGGAAAGACACTATATTTCGTGAATTTCAGACCAGGAAAGAACCTTAATTTTAAGTATTTAATACCGGGAAAGACACTTCATTTTCTGTATTGGATACCTGGAAAAACACTTAATTTTGTGTATTGGATATCAGGTAAGACACTTAATTTGTGTATTGGAGACCGGGAAAGAACCTTAATTTCTTGTATTGGAAAACGGAAAAGTGTATTAAATTCGTCGATTAGTGACCTGGAAAGACATTGATTTCGTCAATCTGATACCGGGAGAGATATTAATTTAGTAAATACGAGACCGGGAAATAAATTAATTTAGTCAATTGGAGACCGAGAAAGACACTTAGTTTGTCGATTAGAAACCGGAAAAGTCACTTCATTTTCTGTATTGGATACCTGAAAAAAACACTTAATTTTGTGTATTGGATATCAGGTAAGACACTTAATTTGTGCATTGGAGACCGGAAAAGAACCTTAATTTCTTGTATTGGAAAACGGGAAAGACTATTAAATCCGTCGATTGGTGAACGGGAAAGACATTAATTTCGTCAATCGGATACCGGGAGAGATATTAATTTTTTCAATCGGGGACCGGGAAAGACATTAATCCAGTGAATTGGAGACAGGGAAAGACATTAATTTAGTCAATTGGAGACCGGGAAAGACACTTCATTTTCGGTATCGGATAACGGGAAAGACTCTTAATTTTTTGTATTGGATACCAGGTAAGACACTTAATTTGCGTATTGGAGACCGGGAAAGAACCTTAATTTCTTGTATTCGAAACCGGGAAAGACCATTAAATTCGTCGATTGGTGACCGGGAAAGACATTAATTTCGTCAATCTGATACCGGGAGAGACATTAGTTTAGCCAATCAGAGACCGGGAAACACACTAATCTAATGCATTAGAGACCAGGAATGATTCTTAATTTCGGCAGTTGGACACCGGGGAAGATAATTTCGTCGATTGGAGACCGGGAAAGAAAATTTTGTCCATTGGATAGTTGGAAAGACCATTTAGTCGATTGAATACCGTTGAAAGAGACATTAATGTCGTCGATTGGAAACTTAATTTACTGTATTGGATACAAGGAAAGACCCTTAAATATGTGGACTGGTTTTCGGGAAAGACCTTTAATTTGTATATTGGAGATTGGTAAAGACCCTTAATTTTTGTATTGGAGAGGGATAAGACCGATAATTTCGTGAGTTGGAGGCCGGAAAAACATTAATTTAGTTAATCGTGGACCGGGAAACTGAATTAATTATTTAATTGGAGACCGGAAATTGTATCTAATTTCGTCAATTGTAGACCATGAAAGACAATTTCGTTAATTGAAAACCGGGAAAGACCCTTAATTTCTCCGATTATTGCATGAGAAAGTCATTTAACTTTGTGTATTGGAGACTGGTAAAAACAATTTGAGACCGTAAAATACATTAATTTCGTAAATCGAACACCTGGAAAGACCATTTATTAAATCTGTAGACCTTGAAAGAGAAATTCGTTAATTGGAGTTTGGGAAAGGCAATTTTGTCGATTGGAGATCAGGAGAAACAATTTCGTCGATTGAAGACAGGGAAACAAAATTTTCTCGATTGGAGAACTGTAAAGACAATTTCGATAGGAGTACTTCAAAGACTCCTCCAAAGTTTCGTCAATCTGATACCGGGAGAGATATTAATTTAGTAAATACGAGACCGGGAAATACATTAATTTATTCAATTGGAGACCGGGAAAGACACTTAGTTTGTCGATTAGAAACCGGAAAAGACACTTCATTTTCTGTATTGTATACCTGAAAAACACTTAATTTTGTGTATTGGATATCAGGTAAGACACTTAATTTGTGCATTGGAGACCGGAAAAGAACCTTAATTTTTTGTATTGGAAAACGGGAAAGACTATTAAATCCGTCGATTGGTGAACGGGAATTACATTAATTTCGTCAATCGGATACCGGGAGAGATATTAATTTTGTCAATCGGAGACCGGGAAATACATTAATCTAGTGAATTGGAGACAGGGAAAGACATTAATTTAGTCAATTGGAGATCGGGAAAGACACTTCATTTCCTGAATTAGATACCGGACAACTCCCTTAATTTTGGTATTTGATACATGTAAAGAAACTCTATTTCATCAATTGGAGATTTTACATTTTTTTATTAATTTAACATATTAATTTATTATATCGGAGACTGGGAAATACATTAGTTTAGTCAATTGTAGAATGTGAAAGACATTAATTTAGTATATCGGAGACTCCGTAAAACATTAGTTTAGTCAAATGGAGATCGGGATAGATTGTTAATTACTTCGATTGGAAAGAGGGAAAGACCCTTAATTTTGTGTATTTAATACCGGGAAAGACACTTTATTTCGTGAATTTCAGACCAGGAAAGACCCTTAATTTTGTGTATTTAATACCGGGAAAGACACTTTATATTGTGAATTTCAGACCAGGAAAGACCCTTAATTTTGTGTATTTAATACCGGGAAAGACACTTCATTTTCTGTATTGGATACCTGGAAAAACACTTAATTTTGTGTATTGGATATCAGGTAAGACACTTAATTTGTGTATTGGAGACCGGGAAAGAACCTTAATTTCTTGTATTGGAAAACGGAAAAGTGTATTAAATTCGTCGATTAGTGACTTGGAAAGACATTGATTTCGTCAATCTGATACCGGGAGAGATATTAATTTAGTAAATTGGAGACCGTGAAATACATTAATTTAGTCAATTGGAGACCGGGAAAGACACTTCATTTTCTGTATTGGATACCTGGAAAAACACTTAATTTTGCGTATTGGATATCAGGTAAGACACTTAATTTGTGCATTGGAGACCGGAAAAGAACCTTAATTTCTTGTATTCGAAACCGGGAAAGACCATTAAATTCGTCGATTGTTGACCGGGAAAGACATTAATTTCGTCAATCTGATACCGGGAGAGACATTAGTTTAGCCAATCAGAGACCGGGAAAGACACTAATCTAATGCATTAGAGACCAGGAATGATACTTAATTTCGGCAGTTGGACACCGGGGAAGATAATTTCGTCGATTGGAGACCGGGAAAGAAAATTTTGTCGATTGGATAGTTGGAAAGACCCATTAATGTTGTCGATTGGAAACTTAATTTACTGTATTGGATACAAGGAAAGACCCTTAAATATGTGTACTGGTTTTCGGGAAAGACCTTTAATTTGTATATTGGAGATTGGTAAAAACCCTTAATTTTTGTATTGGAGAGGGATAAGACCGATAATTTCGTGAGTTAGAGGCCAGAAATACATTAATTTAGTTAATCGTCGACCGGGAAACTGATTTAATTATTTAATTGGAGACCGGAAATTGTATCTAATTTCGTCAATTGTAGACCATGAAAGACAATTTCGTTAATTGAAAACCGGGAAAGACCCTTAATTTCTCCGATTATTGCATGGGAAAATCATTAAACTTTGTGTATTGGAGACTGGTAAAAACAACTGGAGACCGTAAAATACATTAATTTCGTAAATCGAACATCTGGATAGTAATTTATTAAATTTGTAGACCTTGAAAGAGAAATTCGTTAATTGGAGTTTGGGAAAGGCAATTTTGTCGATTGGAGATCAGGAGACACAATTTCGTCGATTGAAGACAGGGAAACAAAATTTTCTCGATTGGAGACATATAAAGACAATTTCGATAAGAGTACTTCAAAGACATCTTCGTCGATTGGAAACCGGGAAAGACACTTCATTTTCTGAATTAGATACCGGGCAACTCCCTTAATTTTGGTATTTGATACATGTAAAGAAACTCTATTTCATCCATTGGAGACTGGGAAAGACGCATAATTTTGTGTATTAGATACCGAGAAAGACATTTAATTGTGTATTGGAGACCTGGAATGATTCGTAATTAATTCCGCGTAATGGAGACCAGGAATGACACTTAATTTCGTGTATTGGAGTACAAGAAAGATCTTTAATTTCATATATCGGAGAACGGGAAATACACTCATTTTGTGTATTGGATACCAGAAAAGGAACTTAAATTGTGTATTGGAGACCGGGAAAGAAACTTATTTTCGTGTATCGGAAACCGGGAAAGACCATTAAATTCGTCGATTGGTGACCTGGGAAGACATTAATTTCGTCAATCTGATACCGGGAGAGATATTAATTTAGTAAATTGGAGACCGTGAAAGACACTTAATTTCGTCGATTAGAGACAAGGGAAAGACACTTCATCTTCTGTATTGGATACCGGGAAAGACACTTCATTTTGTGTATTGAATATCAGGTAAGACACTTAATTTGTGTATTGGAGACCAAGAAAGAACCTTAATTTCTTGTATTGGAAACCGGGAAAGACGATTAAATTCTTCGATTGGTGACCGGGAAAGACATTAATTTTGTCAATCTGATACCGCAAGAGATATTAATTTAGTCAATCGGAGACCGGGAAAGACATTAATCTAGTGAATTGGAGACCGGGAAAGAATTTTCATTTTCGGTATTGGATAACGGGAAAGATTCTTAATTTTTTGTATTGAATACCAGGTAAGACACTTAATTTGTGTATTGGAGACCGGGAAAGACCCTTCAATTCGTCGATTGGTGCCCGGGAAAGACATAAATTTTTCTCAATCTGATATCGGGAGAGACATTAATTTAGTCAATCGAAGACCGGGAAAGACATTAATCTAATGATTTAGAGAATAGGAAATATTCTTAAATTCGGCAGTTGCACACGAGGAAAGACAATTTCGTCGATTGGAGACCAGGAAAGAAAATTTTGTCGATTGGAAAGACCATTTAGTCGATTATTGAATGGAAAAGAAATTTAACTTTGTGTATTGGAGACCGGGAAAGACCTAAATTTTATCAATTGGAGACCATAAAATACATTAATTTCTTAAATTGTACACCGGGAAATACATTAATTTTGTAATCTGAGACCGGGAGAGACTTTAATTTAGTCAATCGGAGACCAGGAAAGACAATTTCGTTAATTGGAGACCTGGAAAGACAATTTCGTCAATTGGAGTTTTTACATTAATTTTTAATTTAACACATTAATTTATTATTTCGGAGACTGGGAAATACATTAGTTTAGTCAATTGTAGAATGTGAAAGACATTAATTTAGTATATCGGAGACTCGGAAAAACATTAGTTTAGTCAAATGGAGATCGGGATAGATTGTTAATTACTTCGATTGGAAACAGGGAAAGACCCTTAATTTTGTGTATTTAATACCGGGAAAGACACTTTATTTCGTGAATTTCAGACCAGGAAAGACCCTTAATTTTGTGTATTTAATACCGGGAAAGACACTTCATTTTCTGTATTGGATACCTGGAAAAACACTTAATTTTGTGTATTGGATATCAGGTAAGACACTTAATTTGTGTATTGGAGACCGGGAAAGAACCTTAATTTCTTGTATTGGAAAACGGAAAAGTGTATTAAATTCGTCGATTAGTGACCTGGAAAGACATTGATTTCGTCAATCTGATACCGGGAGAGATATTAATTTAGTAAATACGAGACCGGGAAATACATTAATTTAGTCAATTGGAGACCGGGAAAGACACTTAGTTTGTCGATTAGAAACCGGAAAAGACGCTTCATTTTCTGTATTGGATACCTGGAAAAACACTTAATTTTGTGTATTGGATATCAGGTAAGACACTTAATTTGTGCATTGGAGACCGGAAAATAACCTTAATTTCTTGTATTGGAAAACGGGAAAGACTATTAAATCCGTCGATTGGTGAACGGGAAATACATTAATTTCGTCAATCGGATACCGGGAGAGATATTAATTTTGTCAATCGGACACCGGGAAAGACATTAATCTAGTGAATTGGAGACAGGGAAAGACATTAATTTAGTCAATTGGAGACCGGGAAAGACACTTCATTTTCTGAATTAGATACCGGACAACTCCCTTAATTTTGGTATTTGATACATGTAAAGAAACTCTATTTCATCAATTGGAGTTTTTACATTAATTTATTAATTTAACACATTAATTTATTATATCGGAGACTGGGAAATACATTAGTTTAGTCAATTGTAGAATGTGTAAGACATTAATTTAGTATATCGGAGACTCGGAAAAACATGAGTTTAGTCAAATGGAGATCGGGATAGATTGTTAAGTACCTCGATTGGAAACAGGGAAAGACCCTTAATTTGTGTATTTAATACCGGGAAAGACATTTTATTTCGTGAATTTCAGACGAGGAAAGACCCTTAATTTTGTGTATTTAATACCGGGAAAGACACTTCATTTTCTGTATTGGATACCTGGAAAAACACTTAATTTTGTGTATTGGATATCAGGTAAGACACTTAATTTGTGCATTGGAGACCGGAAAAGAACCTTAATTCCTTGTATTGGAAAACGGGAAAGACTATTAAATCCGTCGATTGGTGAACGGGAAGGACATTAATTTCGTCAATCTGATACCGGGAGAGATATTAATTTTGTCAATCGGAGACCGGGAAAGACATTAATCTAGTGAATTGGAGGTAAGGAAAGACATTAATTTAGTCAATTGGAGACCGGGAAAGACACTTCATTTTCGGTATCGGATAACGGAAAGACTCTTAATTTTTTGTATTGGATACCAGGTAAGACACTTAATTTGCGTATTGGAGACCGGGAAAGAACCTTAATTTCTTGTATTCGAAACCGGGAAAGACCATTAAATTCGTCGATTGGTGACCGGGAAAGACATTAATTTCGTCAATCTGATACCGGGAGAGACATTAGTTTAGCCAATCAGAGACCGGGAAAGACACTAATCTAATGCATTAGAGACCAGGAATGATTCTTAATTTCGGCAGTTGGACACCGGGGAAGATAATTTCGTCGATTGGAGACCGGGAAAGAAAATTTTGTCGATTGGATAGTTGGAAAGACCATTTAGTCGATTGAATACCGTTGAAAGACCCATTAATGTCGTCGATTGGA
This sequence comes from Maratus michaelseni, assembly GCA_963931845.1. NCBI lineage: Eukaryota > Metazoa > Arthropoda > Arachnida > Araneae > Salticidae > Maratus > Maratus michaelseni. Next base: position 259,478,851 of record OZ007590.1, on the reverse strand, counting down.
AACTTAATTTACTGTATTGGATACAAGGAAAGAAACTTAAATATGTGTACTGGTTTTCGGGAAAGACCTTTAATTTGTATATTGGAGATTGGTAAAGACCCTTAATTTTTGTATTGGAGAGGGATAAGACCGATAATTTCGTGAGTTGGAGGCCGGAAAAACATTAATTTAGTTAATCGTCGACCGGGAAACTGATTTAATTATTTAATTGGAGACCGGAAATTGTATCTAATTTCGTCAATTGTAGACCATGAAAGACAATTTCGTTAATTGAAAACCGGGAAAGACCCTTAATTTCTCCGATTATTGCATGGGAAAGTCATTAAACTTTGTGTATTGGAGACTGGTAAAAACAATTGGAGACCGTAAAATACATTAATTTCGTAAATCGAACATCTGGATAGTAATTTATTAAATTTGTAGACCTTGAAAGAGAAATTCGTTAATTGGAGACTGGGAAAGACGCATAATTTTGTGTATTAGATACCGAGAAAGACATTTAATTGTGTATTGGAGACCTGGAATGATTCGTAATTAATTCCGCGTAATGGAGACCAGGAATGACTCTTAATTTCGTGTATTGGAGTACAAGAAAGATCTTTAATTTCATATATCGGAGAACGGGAAATACACTCATTTTGTGTTTTGGATACCAGAAAAGGAACTTAAATTGTGTATTGGAGACCTGGAAAGAACCTTATTTTTGTGTATCGGAAACCGGGAAAGACCATTAAATTCGTCGGTTGGTGACCTGGGAAGACATTAATTTCGTCAATCTGATACCGGGAGAGATATTAATTTAGTAAATTGGAGACCGTGAAAGACACTTAATTTTGTCGATTAGAAACCGGGAAAGACACTTCATCTTCTGTATTGGATACCGGGAAAGACACTTCATTTTGTGTATTGAATTTCAGGTAAGACACTTAATTTGTGTATTGGAGACCAAGAAAGAACCTTAATTTCTTGTATTGGAAACCGGGAAAGACGATTAAATTCGTCGATTGGTGACAGGGAAAGACATTAATTTTGTCGATCTGATACCGCATGAGATATTAATTTAGTCAATCGGAGACCGGGAAAGACATTAATCTAGTGAATTGGAGACCGGGAAAGACTTTAAATTTTCGGTATTGGATAACGGGTAAGATTCTTAATTTTATGTATTGAATACCAGGTAAGACACTTAATTTGTGTATTGGAGACCGGGAAAGACCCTTCAATTCGTCGATTGGTGCCCGAGAAAGACATAAATTTTTCTCAATCTGATATCGGGAGAGACATTAATTTAGTCAATCGAAGACCGGGAAAGACATTAATCTAATGATTTAGAGAACAGGAAATATACTTAAATTCGGCAGTTGCACACCAGGAAAGACAATTTCGTCGATTGGAGACCAGGAAAGAAAATTTTGTCGATTGGAAAGACCATTTAGTCGATTAATGAATGGAAAAGTACTTTAACTTTGTGTATTGGAGACTGGGAAAGACCTAAATTTTATCAATTGGAGACCATAAAATACATTAATTTCGTAAATTGAACACCGGGAAATACATTAATTTCGTCAATCTGATATCGGGAGAGACATTAATTTAGTCAATCGGAGACGAGGAAAGACAATTTAGTTAATTGGAGACCTGGAAAGACAATTTCGTCAATTGGAGTTTTTACATTAATTTATTAATTTAACACATTAATTTATTATATCGGAGACTGGGAAATACATTAGTTTAGTCAAATGTAGAATGTGAAAGACATTAATTTAGTATATCGGAGACTCGGAAAAACATTAGTTTAGTCAAATGGAGATCGGGATAGATTGTTAATTACTTCGATTGGAAACAGGGAAAGACCCTTAATTTTGTGTATTTAATACCGGGAAAGACACTTTATTTCGTGAATTTCAGACCAGGAAAGACCCTTAATTTTGTGTATTTAATACCGGGAAAGACACTTTATTTCGTGAATTTCAGACCAGGAAAGACCCTTAATTTTGTGTATTTAATACCGGGAAAGACACTTCATTTTCTGTATTGGATACCTGGAAAAACACTTAATTTTGTGTATTGGATATCAGGTAAGACACTTAATTTGTGTATTGGAGACCGGGAAAGAACCTTAATTTCTTGTATTGGAAAACGGAAAAGTGTATTAAATTCGTCGATTAGTGACCTGGAAAGACATTGATTTCGTCAATCTGATACCGGGAGAGATAATTATTTAGTAAATACGAGACCGGGAAATACATTAATTTATTCAATTCGAGACCGGGAAAGACACTTAGTTTGTCGATTAGAAACCGGAAAAGACACTTCATTTTCTGTATTGTATACCTGGAAAAACACTTAATTTTGTGTATTGATATCAGGTAAGACACTTAATTTGTGCATTGGAGACCGGAAAAGAACCTTAATTTCTTGTATTGGAAAACGGGAAAGACTATTAAATCCGTCGATTGGTGAACGGGAAATACATTAATTTCGTCAATCGGATACCGGGAGAGATATTAATTTTGTCAATCGGACACCGGGAAAGACATTAATCTAGTGAATTGGAGACAGGGAAAGACATTAATTTAGTCAATTGGAGACCGGGAAAGACACTTCATTTTCTGAATTAGATACCGGACAACTCCCTTAATTTTGGTATTTGATACATGTAAAGAAACTCTATTTCATCAATTGGAGTTTTTACATTAATTTATTAATTTAACACATTAATTTATTATATCGGAGACTGGGAAATACATTAGTTTAGTCAATTGTAGAATGTGTAAGACATTAATTTAGTATATAGTAGACTCGGAAAAACATTAGTTTAGTCAAATGGAGATCGGGATAGATTGTTAATTACCTCGATTGGAAACAGGGAAAGACCCTTAATTTGTGTATTTAATAACGGGAAAGACATTTTATTTCGTGAATTTCAGACCAGGACAGACTCTTAATTTTGTGTATTTAATACCGGGAAAGACACTTCATTTTCTGTATTGGATACCTGGAAAAACACTTAATTTTGTGTATTGGATATCAGGTAAGACACTTAATTTGTGCATTGGAGACCGGAAAAGAACCTTAATTCCTTGTATTGGAAAACGGGAAAGACTATTAAATCCGTCGATTGGTGAACGGGAAAGACATTAATTTCGTCAATCTGATACCGGGAGAGATATTAATTTTGTCAATCGGAGACCGGGAAAGACATTAATCTAGTGAATTGGAGGCAGGGAAAGACATTAATTTAGTCAATTGGAGACCGGGAAAGACACTTCATTTTCGGTATCGGATAACGGAAAGACTCTTAATTTTTTGTATTGGATACCAGGTAAGACACTTAATTTGCGTATTGGAGACCGGGAAAGAACCTTAATTTCTTGTATTCGAAACCGGGAAAGACCATTAAATTCCTCGATTGGTGAACGGGAAAGACATTAATTTCGTCAATCTGATACCGGGAGAGACATTAGTTTAGCCAATCAGAGACCGGGAAAGACACTAATCTAACGCATTAGAGACCAGGAATGATACTTAATTTCGGCAGTTGGACACCGGGGAAGATAATTTCGTCGATTGGAGACCGGGAAAGAAAATTTTGTCGATTGGATAGTTGGAAAGACCATTTAGTCGATTGAATACCGTTGAAAGACCCATTAATGTTGTCGATTGGAAACTTAATTTACTGTATTGGATACAAGGAAAGACCCTTAAATATGTGTACTGGTTTTCGGGAAAGACCTTTAATTTGTATATTGGAGATTGGTAAAGACCCTTAATTTTTGTATTGGAGAGGGATAAGACCGATAATTTCGTGAGTTGGAGGCCGGAAATACATTAATTTAGTTAATCGTCGACCGGGAAACTGATTTAATTATTTAATTGGAGACCGGAAATTGTATCTAATTTCGTCAATTGTAGACCATGAAAGACAATTTCGTTAATTGAAAACCGGGAAAGACCCTTAATTTCTCCGATTATTGCATGGGAAAGTCATTAAACTTTGTGTATTGGAGACTGGTAAAAACAATTGGAGACCGTAAAATACATTAATTTCGTAAATCGAACATCTGGATAGTAATTTATTAAATTTGTAGACCTTGAAAGAGAAATTCGCTAATTGGAGTTTGGGAAAGGCAATTTTGTCGATTGGAGATCAGGAGACACAATTTCGTCGATTGAAGACAGGGAAACAAAATTTTCTCGATTGGAGACCTATAAAGACAATTTCGATAAGAGTACTTCAAAGACATCTTCGTCGATTGGAAACCGGGAAAGACACTTCATTTTGTGAATTAGATACCGGGCAACTCCCTTAATTTTGGTATTTGATACATGTAAAGAAACTCTATTTCATCCATTGGAGACTGGGAAAGACGCATAATTTTGTGTATTAGATACCGAGAAAGACATTTAATTGTGTATTGGAGACCTGGAATGATTCGTAATTAATTCCGCGTAATGGAGACCAGGAATGACACTTAATTTCGTGTATTGGAGTACAAGAAAGATCTTTAATTTCATATATCGGAGAGCGGGAAATACACTCATTTTGTGTATTGGATACCAGAAAAGGAACTTAAATTGTGTATTGGAGACCGGGAAAGAAACTTATTTTCGTGTATCGGAAACCAGGAAAGACCATTAAATTCGTCGATTGGTGACCTGGGAAGACATTAATTTCGTCAATCTGATACCGGGAGAGATATTAATTTAGTAAATTGGAGACCGTGAAAGACACTTAATTTCGTCGATTAGAGACAAGGGAAAGACACTTCATCTTCTGTATTGGATACCGGGAAAGACACTTCATTTTGTGTATTGAATATCAGGTAAGACACTTAATTTGTGTATTGGAGACCAAGAAAGAACCTTAATTTCTTGTATTGGAAACCGGGAAATACGATTAAATTCGTCGATTGGTGACCGGGAAAGACATTAATTTTGTCAATCTGATACCGCAAGAGATATTAATTTAGTCAATCGGAGACGGGGAAAGACATTAATCTAGTGAATTGGAGACCGGGAAAGAATTTTCATTTTCGGTATTGGATAACGGGAAAGATTCTTAATTTTTTGTATTGAATACCAGGTAAGACACTTAATTTGTGTATTGGAGACCGTGAAAGACCCTTCAATTCGTCGATTGGTGCCCGGGAAAGACATAAATTTTTCTCAATCTGATATCGGGAGAGACATTAATTTAGTCAATCGAAGACCGGGAAAGACATTAATCTAATGATTTAGAGAATAGGAAATATTCTTAAATTCGGCAGTTGCACACCAGGAAAGACAATTTCGTCGATTGGAGACCAGGAAAGAAAATTTTGTCGATTGGAAAGACCATTTAGTCGATTATTGAATGGAAAAGAAAATTAACTTTGTGTATTGGAGACCGGGAAAGACGTAAATTTTATCAATTGGAGACCATAAAATACATTAATTTCGTAAATTGAACACCGGGAAATACATTAATTTTGTAATCTGAGACCGGGAGAGACTTTTATTTAGTCAATCGGAGACCAGGAAAGACAATTTAGTTAATTGGAGACCTGGAAAGACAATTTCGTCAATTGGAGTTTTTACATTAATTTATTAATTTAATACATTAATTTATTATTTCGGAGACTGGGAAATACATTAGTTTAGTCAATTGTAGAATGTGAAAGACATTAATTTAGTATATCGGAGACTCGGAAAAACATTAGTTTAGTCAAATGGAGATCGGGATAGATTGTTACTTACTTCGATTGGAAACAGGGTAATACCCTTAATTTTGTGTATTTAATACCGGGAAAGACACTTTATTTCGTGAATTTCAGACCAGGAAAGACCCTTAATTTTGTGTATTTAATACCGGGAAAGACACTTTATTTCGTGAATTTCAGACCAGGAAAGACCCTTAATTTTGTGTATTTAATACCGGGAAAGACACTTCATTTTCTGTATTGGATACCTGGAAAAACACTTAATTTTGTGTATTGGATATGTTGTAAGACACTTAATTTGTGTATTGGAGACTGGGAAATAACCTTAATTTCTTGTATTGGAAAACGGAAAAGTGTATTAAATTCGTCGATTAGTGACCTGGAAAGACATTGATTTCGTCAATCTGATACCGGGAGAGATATTCATTTAGTAAATACGAGACCGGGAAATACATTAATTTAGTCAATTGGAGACCGGGAAAGACACTTAGTTTGTCGATTAGAAACCGGAAAAGACGCTTCATTTTCTGTATTGGATACCTGGAAAAACACTTAATTTTGTGTATTGGATATCAGGTAAGACACTTAATTTGTGCATTGGAGACCGGAAAAGAACCTTAATTTCTTGTATTGGAAAACGGGAAAGACTATTAAATCCGTCGATTGGTGAACGGGAAATACATTAATTTCGTCAATCGGATACCGGGAGAGATATTAATTTTGTCAATCGGAGACCGGGAAAGACATTAATCTAGTGAATTGGAGACAGGGAAAGACATTAATTTAGTCAATTGGAGACCGGGAAAGAAACTTCATTTTCTGAATTAGATACCGGACAACTCCCTTAATTTTGGTGTTTGATACATGTAAAGAAACTCTATTTCATCAATTGGAGACTGGGAAAGATGCATAATTTTGTGTATTATATAACGTGAAAGACATTTAATTGTGTATTGGAGACCTGGAATGATTCGTAATTAATTCCGCGTAATGGAGACCAGGAATGACACTTAATTTCGTGTATTGGAGTACAAGAAAGATCTTTAATTTCATATATCGGAGAACGCGAAATACACTCATTTTGTGTATTGGATACCAGAAAAGGAACTTAAATTGTGTATTGGAGACCGGGAAAGAAACTTATTTTTGTGTATCGGAAACCGGGAAAGACCATTAAATTCGTTGATTGGTGACCTGGGAAGACATTAATTTCGTCAATCTGATACCGGGAGAGATATTAATTTAGTCAATCGAAGACCGGGAAGGACATTAATCTAATGATTTAAAGAACAGGAAATATTCTTAAATTCGGCAGTTGCACACCAGGAAAGACAATTTCGTCGATTGGAGACCAGGAAAGAAAATTTTGTCGATTGGAAAGACCATTTAGTCGATTATTGAATGGAAAAGTAATTTAACTTTGTGTATTGGAGACTTGGAAAGACCTAAATTTTATCAATTGGAGACCATAAAATACATTAATTTCGTAAATTGAACACCGGGAAATACATTAATTTTGTTAATCTGAGACCGGGAGAGACATTAATTTAGTCAATCGGAGACCAGGAAAGACAATTTCGTCAATTGGAGTTTTTACATTAATTTATTAATTTAACACATTAATTTATTATATCGGTGACTGGGAAATACATTAGTTTAGTCAATTGTAGAATGTGAAAGAGATTAATTTAGTATATTGGAGACTCGGAAAACATTAGTTTAGTCAAATGGAGATCGGGATAGATTGTTAATTACTTCGATTGGAAACAGGGAAAGACCCTTAATTTTGTGTATTTAATGCCGGGAAAGATACTTTATTTCGTGAATTTCAGACCAGCAAAGACGCTTAATTTTGTGTATTTAATACCGGGAAAGACACTTCATTTTCTGTATTGCATACCTGGAAAAACACTTAATTTTGTGTATTGGATATCAGGTAAGACACTTAACTTGTGTATTGGAGACCGGGAAAGAACCTTAATTTCTTGTATTAGAAAACGGAAAAGAGTGTTAAATTCGTCGATTGGTGACCTGGAAAGACATTAATTTCGTCAATCTGATATCGGGAGAGATATTAATTTTGTCAATCGGAGACCGGGAAAGACATTAACCTAGTGAATTGGAGACAGGGAAAGACATTAATTTAGTCAATTGGAGACCGGGAAAGACACTTCATTTTCGGTATCGGATAACGGGAAAGACTCTTAATTTTTTGTATTGGATACCAGGTAAGACACTTAATTTGCGTATTGGAGACCGGGAAAGAACCTTAATTTCTTGTATTCGAAACCGGGAAAGACCATTAAATTCGTCGATTGGTGACCGGGAAAGACATTAATTTCGTCAATCTGATACCGGGAGAGACATTAGTTTAGAAAATCAGAGACCGGAAAAGTCACTAATCTAATGCATTAGAGACCAGGAAGGATTCTTAATTTCGGCAGTTGGACACCGGGGAAGATAATTTCGTCGATTGGAGACCGGGAAAGAAAATTTTGTCGATTGGATAGTTGGAAAGACCATTTAGTCGATTGAATACCGTTGAAAGACCCATTAATGTCGTCGATTGGAAACTTAATTTACTGTATTGGATACAAGGAAAGATCCTTAAATATGTGTACTGGTTTTCGGGAAAGACCATTAATTTGTATATTGGAGATTGGTAAAGACCCTTAATTTTTGTATTGGAGAGGGATAAGACCAATAATTTCGTGAGTTGGAGGCCGGAAAAACATTAATTTAGTTAATCGTCGACCGGGAAACTGATTTAATTATTTAATTGGAGATCGGAAATTGTATCTAATTTCGTCAATTGTAGACCATGAAAGACAATTTCGTTAATTGAAAACCGGGAAAGACCCTTAATTTCTCCGATTATTGCATGGGAAAGTCATTTAACTTTGTGTATTGGAGACTGGTAAAAAAAACAATTGGAGACCGTAAAATACATTAATTTCGTAAATCGAACATCTGGAAAGACCATTTATTAAATTTGTAGACCTTGAAAGAGTATTTCGTCAACTGGTGTTTGGGAAAGGCAATTTTGTCGATTGGAGATCAGGAGAAACAATTTCGTCGATTGAAGACAGGGAAACAAAATTTTCTCGATTGGAGACCTGTAAAGACAATTTCGATAGGAGTACTTCAAAGACATCTTCGTCGATTGGAAACCGGGAAAACACTTCATTTTCTGAGTTAGATACCTGGCAACTCCCTTAATTTTGGTATTTCATACATGTAAAGAAACTTTATTTCATCAATTGGAGACTGGGAAAGACGCATAATTTTGTGTATTAGATACCGAGAAAGACATTTAATTGTGTATTGGAGACCTGGAATGATCCGTAATTAATTCCGCGTAATGGAGACCAGGAATGACACTTAATTTCGTGTATTGGAGTACAAGAAAGATCTTTAATTTCATATATCGGAGTACGGGAAAGACACTCATTTTGTTTATTGGATACCAGAAAAGGAACTTAAATTGTGTATTGGAGACCGGGAAAGAACCTTATTTTCGTGTATCGGAAACCGGGAAAGACCATTAAATTCGTCGATTGGTGACCTGGGAAGACATTAATTTCGTCAATCTGATACCGAGAGAGATATTAATTTTGTAAATTGGAGACCGTGAAAGACACTTAATTTCGTCGATTAGAAACCGAGAAAGACACTTCATCTTCTGTATTGGATACCGGGAAAGACACTTCATTTTCTGTATTGAATATCAGGTAAGACACTTAATTTGTGTATTGGAGACCAAGAAAGAACCTTAATTTCTTGTATTGGAAACCGGGAAAGACCATTAAATTCGTCGATTGGTGACCGGGAAAGACATTAATTTTGTCAATCTGATACCGCTAGAGATATTAATTTAGTCAATCGGAGACCGGGAAAGACATTAATCTAGTGAATTGGAGACCAGGAAAGACTTTTCATTTTCGGAATTGGATAACGGGAAAGATTCTTAATTTTGTGTATTGAATACCAGGTAAGACACTTAATTTGTGTATTGGAGACCGGGAAAGACCTAAATTTTATCAATTGGAGACCATAAAATACATTAATTTCGTAAATTGCACACCGGGAAATACATTAATTTTGTTAATCTGAGACCGGGAGAGACATTAATTTAGTCAATCGGAGACCAGGAAAGACAATTTCGTCAATTGGAGTTTTTACATTAATTTATTAATTTAACACATTAATTTATTATATCGGTGACTGGGAAATACATTAGTTTAGTCAATTGTAGAATGTGAAAGAGATTAATTTAGTATATTGGAGACTCGGAAAACATTAGTTTAGTCAAATGGAGATCGGGATAGATTGTTAATTACTTCGATTGGAAACAGGGAAAGACCCTTAATTTTGTGTATTTAATGCCGGGAAAGATACTTTATTTCGTGAATTTCAGACCAGCAAAGACGCTTAATTTTGTGTATTTAATACCGGGAAAGACACTTCATTTTCTGTATTGCATACCTGGAAAAACACTTAATTTTGTGTATTGGATATCAGGTAAGACACTTAACTTGTGTATTGGAGACCGGGAAAGAACCTTAATTTCTTGTATTAGAAAACGGAAAAGAGTGTTAAATTCGTCGATTGGTGACCTGGAAAGACATTAATTTCGTCAATCTGATACCGGTAGAGATATTAATTTAGTAAATTGGAGACCGGGAAAGACATTAATATAGTCAATATGAGACCGGGAAAGACACTTAGTTTGTCGATTAGAAACCGGAAAAGACACTTCATTTTCTTTATTGAATACATGGAAAAACACTTAATTTTGTGTATTGGATATCAGGTAAGACACTTAATTTGTGCATTGGACACCGGGAAAGAACCTTAATTTCTTGTATTGGAAAACGGGAAAGACTATTAAATTCGTCGATTGGTGAACGGGAAAGACATTAATTTCGTCAATCTGATATCGGGAGAGATATTAATTTTGTCAATCGGACACCGGGAAAGACATTAATCTAGTGAATTGGAGACAGGGAAAGACATTAATTTAGTCAATTGGAGACCGGGAAAGACACTTCATTTTCGGTATCGGATAACGGGAAAGACTCTTAATTTTTTGTATTGGATACCAGGTAAGACACTTAATTTGCGTATTGGAGACCGGGAAAGAACCTTAATTTCTTGTATTCGAAACCGGGAAAGATCATTAAATTCGTCGATTGGTGACCGGGAAAGACATTAATTTCGTCAATCTGATACCGGGAGAGACATTAGTTTAGAAAATCAGAGACCGGAAAAGTCACTAATCTAATGCATTAGAGACCAGGAAGGATTCTTAATTTCGGCAGTTGGACACCGGGGAAGATAATTTCGTCGATTGGAGACCGGGAAAGAAAATTTTGTCGATTGGATAGTTGGAAAGACCATTTAGTCGATTGAATACCGTTGAAAGACCCATTAATGTCGTCGATTGGAAACTTAATTTACTGTATTGGATACAAGGAAAGATCCTTAAATATGTGTACTGGTTTTCGGGAAAGACCATTAATTTGTATATTGGAGATTGGTAAAGACCCTTAATTTTTGTATTGGAGAGGGATAAGACCAATAATTTCGTGAGTTGGAGGCCGGAAAAACATTAATTTAGTTAATCGTCGACCGGGAAACTGATTTAATTATTTAATTGGAGATCGGAAATTGTATCTAATTTCGTCAATTGTAGACCATGAAAGACAATTTCGTTAATTGAAAACCGGGAAAGACCCTTAATTTCTCCGATTATTGCATGGGAAAGTCATTTAACTTTGTGTATTGGAGACTGGTAAAAAAAACAATTGGAGACCGTAAAATACATTAATTTCGTAAATCGAACATCTGGAAAGACCATTTATTAAATTTGTAGACCTTGAAAGAGAATTTCGTCAACTGGAGTTTGGGAAAGGCAATTTTGTCGATTGGAGATCAGGAGAAACAATTTCGTCGATTGAAGACAGGAAAAAAATTTTCTCGATTGGAGACCTGTAAAGACAATTTCGATAGGAGTACTTCAAAGACATCTTCGTCGATTGGAAACCGGGAAAACACTTCATTTTCTGAATTAGATACCGGGCAACTCCCTTAATTTTGGTATTTCATACATGTAAAGAAAGTTTATTTCATCAATTGGAGACTGGGAAAGACGCATAATTTTGTGTATTAGATACCGAGAAAGACATTTAATTGTGTATTGGAGACCTGGAATGATCCGTAATTAATTCCGCGTAATGGAGACCAGGAATGACACTTAATTTCGTGTATTGGAGTACAAGAAAGATCTTTAATTTCATATATCGGAGTACGGGAAAGACACTCATTTTGTTTATTGGATACCAGAAAAGGAACTTAAATTGTGTATTGGAGACCGGGAAAGAACCTTATTTTCGTGTATCGGAAACCGGGAAAGACCATTAAATTCGTCGATTGGTGACATGGGAAGACATTAATTTCGTCAATCTGATACCGGGAGAGATATTAATTTAGTAAATTGGAGACCGTGAAAGACACTTAATTTCGTCGATTAGAAACCGGAAAGACACTTCATCTTCTGTATTGGATACCGGGAAAGACACTTCATTTTGTGTATTGGATATCAGGTAAGACACTTAATTTGTGTATTGGAGACCAAGAAAGAACCTTAATTTCTTGTATTGGAAACCGGGAAAGACCATTAAATTCGTTGATTGGTGACCGGGAAAGACATTAATTTTGTCAATCTGATACCGCAAGAGATATTAATTTAGTCAATCGGAGACCGGGAAAGACATTAATCTAGTGAATTTGAGACAGGGAAAGACATTAATTTAGTCAATTGGAGACCGGGAAAGACTTTTCATTTTCGGTATTGGATAACGGGAAAGATTCTTAATTTTGTGTATTGGATACCAGGTAAGGCACTTAATTTGTGTATTGGAGACCGGGAAAGACCCTTCAATTCGTCGATTGTTGCCCGGGAAAGACATAAATTTTTCTCAATTTGATATCGGGAGAGACATTAATTTAGTCAATCGAAGACCGGGAAAGACATTAATCTAATGATTTAGAGAACAGGAAATATTCTTAAATTCGGCAGTTGCACACCGGGAAAGACAATTTTGTCGATTGGAGACCAGGAAAGAAAATTTTGTCGATTGGATAGTGGGAAAGACCATTTAGTCGATTATTGAATGGAAAAGTCATTTAACTTTGTGTATTGGAGACTGGTAAAAAAAACAATTGGAGACCGTAAAATACATTAATTTCGTAAATCGAACATCTGGAAAGACCATTTATTAAATTTGTAGACCTTGAAAGAGAATTTCGTCAACTGGAGTTTGGGAAAGGCAATTTTGTCGATTGGAGATCAGGAGAAACAATTTCGTCGATTGAAGACAGGGAAAAAAAATTTTCTCGATTGGAGACCTGTAAAGACAATTTCGATAGGAGTACTTCAAAGTCATCTTCGTCGATTGGAAACCGGGAAAACACTTCATTTTCTGAATTAGATACCGGGCAACTCCCTTAATTTTGGTATTTCATACATGTAAAGAAACTTTATTTCATCAATTGGAGACTGGGAAAGACGCATAATTTTGTGTATTAGATACCGAGAAAGACATTTAATTGTGTATTGGAGACCTGGAATGATCCGTAATTAATTCCGCGTAATGGAGACCAGGAATGACACTTAATTTCGTGTATTGGAGTACAAGAAAGATCTTTAATTTCATATATCGGAGTACGGGAAAGACACTCATTTTGTTTATTGGATACCAGAAAAGGAACTTAAATTGTGTATTGGAGACCGGGAAAGAACCTTATTTTCGTGTATCGGAAACCGGGAAAGACCATTAAATTCGTCGATTGGTGACATGGGAAGACATTAATTTCGTCAATCTGATACCGGGAGAGATATTAATTTAGTAAATTGGAGACCGTGAAAGACACTTAATTTCGTCGATTAGAAACCGGAAAGACACTTCATCTTCTGTATTGGATACCGGGAAAGACACTTCATTTTGTGTATTGGATATCAGGTAAGACACTTAATTTGTGTATTGGAGACCAAGAAAGAACCTTAATTTCTTGTATTGGAAACCGGGAAAGACCATTAAATTCGTTGATTGGTGACCGGGAAAGACATTAATTTTGTCAATCTGATACCGCAAGAGATATTAATTTAGTCAATCGGAGACCGGGAAAGACATTAATCTAGTGAATTTGAGACAGGGAAAGACATTAATTTAGTCAATTGGAGACCGGGAAAGACTTTTCATTTTCGGTATTGGATAACGGGAAAGATTCTTAATTTTGTGTATTGGATACCAGGTAAGGCACTTAATTTGTGTATTGGAGACCGGGAAAGACCCTTCAATTCGTCGATTGTTGCCCGGGAAAGACATAAATTTTTCTCAATTTGATATCGGGAGAGACATTAATTTAGTCAATCGAAGACCGGGAAAGACATTAATCTAATGATTTAGAGAACAGGAAATATTCTTAAATTCGGCAGTTGCACACCGGGAAAGACAATTTTGTCGATTGGAGACCAGGAAAGAAAATTTTGTCGATTGGATAGTGGGAAAGACCATTTAGTCGATTATTGAATGGAAAAGTCATTTAACTTTGTGTATTGGAGACTGGTAAAAAAAACAATTGGAGACCGTAAAATACATTAATTTCGTAAATCGAACATCTGGAAAGACCATTTATTAAATTTGTAGACCTTGAAAGAGAATTTCGTCAACTGGAGTTTGGGAAAGGCAATTTTGTCGATTGGAGATCAGGAGAAACAATTTCGTCGATTGAAGACAGGGAAAAAAAATTTTCTCGATTGGAGACCTGTAAAGACAATTTCGATAGGAGTACTTCAAAGACATCTTCGTCGATTGGAAACCGGGAAAACACTTCATTTTCTGAATTAGATACCGGGCAACTCCCTTAATTTTGGTATTTCATACATGTAAAGAAACTTTATTTCATCAATTGGAGACTGGGAAAGACGCATAATTTTGTGTATTAGATACCGAGAAAGACATTTAATTGTGTATTGGAGACCTGGAATGATCCGTAATTAATTCCGCGTAATGGAGACCAGGAATGACACTTAATTTCGTGTATTGGAGTACAAGAAAGATCTTTAATTTCATATATCGGAGTACGGGAAAGACACTCATTTTGTTTATTGGATACCAGAAAAGGAACTTAAATTGTGTATTGGAGACCGGGAAAGAACCTTATTTTCGTGTATCGGAAACCGGGAAAGACCATTAAATTCGTCGATTGGTGACATGGGAAGACATTAATTTCGTCAATCTGATACCGGGAGAGATATTAATTTAGTAAATTGGAGACCGTGAAAGACACTTAATTTCGTCGATTAGAAACCGGAAAGACACTTCATCTTCTGTATTGGATACCGGGAAAGACACTTCATTTTGTGTATTGGATATCAGGTAAGACACTTAATTTGTGTATTGGAGACCAAGAAAGAACCTTAATTTCTTGTATTGGAAACCGGGAAAGACCATTAAATTCGTTGATTGGTGACCGGGAAAGACATTAATTTTGTCAATCTGATACCGCAAGAGATATTAATTTAGTCAATCGGAGACCGGGAAAGACATTAATCTAGTGAATTTGAGACAGGGAAAGACATTAATTTAGTCAATTGGAGACCGGGAAAGACTTTTCATTTTCGGTATTGGATAACGGGAAAGATTCTTAATTTTGTGTATTGGATACCAGGTAAGGCACTTAATTTGTGTATTGGAGACCGGGAAAGACCCTTCAATTCGTCGATTGTTGCCCGGGAAAGACATAAATTTTTCTCAATTTGATATCGGGAGAGACATTAATTTAGTCAATCGAAGACCGGGAAAGACATTAATCTAATGATTTAGAGAACAGGAAATATTCTTAAATTCGGCAGTTGCACACCGGGAAAGACAATTTTGTCGATTGGAGACCAGGAAAGAAAATTTTGTCGATTGGATAGTGGGAAAGACCATTTAGTCGATTATTGAATGGAAAAGTAATTTAACTTTGTGTATTGGAGACCAGGAAAGACTTAAATTTTATCAGTTGGAGACCAAAAAATACATTAATTTCTTAAATTGAACACCGGAAAATACATTACTTTTGTTTATCTGAGACCGGGAGAGACATTAATTTAGTCAATCGGAGACCAGGAAAGACAATTTAGTTAATTGGAGATCTGGAAAGACAATTTCGTCAATTGGAGTTTTTACATTAATTTATTAATTTAACACATTGATTTATTATATCGGAGACTGGGAAATACATTCGTTTAGTCAATTGTAGAATGTGAAAGACATTAATTTAGTATATCGGAGACGCGGAAAAACATTAGTTTAGTCAAATGGAGATCGGGATAGATTGTTAATTACTTCGATTGGAAACAGGGAAAGACCCTTAATTTTGTGTATTTAATACCGGGAAAGACACTTTATTTCGTGAATTTCAGACCAGGAAAGACCCTTAATTTTGTGTATTTCAGATTGGGAAAGACTCTAAATTTTCTGCATTGGAGACAGGTGAAGACTACTAATTTTTTGTATTAGAGACTTCGAAACACCTATAATTTCAGTAGTTGGATACCGGGAAAGAAATTAATTAAGTCAATCGCAGACCAGGAAAAATATTTAATTTCGTCAATTGGAGACCGGAAAGACAAGTTCGTTAATCGGAGACCGGGAAAGATATTAAGTCAATTGAAGACCGGTAAATATATTAAGTCAATTAAAAACCGGGAAAAACATTCATTTAATCAATCGGAGAACGGGAAAGACATTAATCTAGCCAAATGGAGAACGGGAAAGGCATTAACTATGTCAATAAGAGACCGGGAAAGACATTATTCTAGCGGAATGGAGAACAGGAAAGACATTAATTTAGTCGATTCGTCGGCAATTTCGTCGATTGGAGACCGGGAAAGACAATTTCATCGATAGGAAACCGAGAAATATAATTTTGCCGATTCGAAATCAGGAAGACAATTTCTCCGATTAGAGATTGGGAAAGACAATTTCGATAAGAGAACGGAAAAGTAAATTTCGGCGATTGGTGATCGGGGATAGATATTAATTTAGTCAGCTGGAGACCGGGAAAGACACTTAATTTTCTGTATTGGATATCGTAATAAAACCTTATTTTGTGTATTCGGGACCTGGAAAGACAGTTAATTTTGTGTATTGGAGACTTGGAAAGACTCTTAATTTTTTGTATTTTTAAACGGAATTGACCCATAATGTTTTGCATTATAGACTCTGAAAAACATTTATATTCGTCAATCAAAGACTGGAAAAGGCATTAATTTAGTACACTGGAGACCAGAAAAGACAATGTGGTCAATTAAAAACATGGAAAGTCCCTTGATTTCGTTAAATGGAGACCGGGAAAGATATTAACTTTTTCAATCGAAGAAAAGGAAAGACATTAATTTAGTCAAATGGAGACCGGTAAAGACATTAGTTTACTCAATTGGAGACCATGGAAAGCATTAAGTTAGTCGTTTGAGACCGGAATGACATGAATTTCGTCAATTGAAGACCAGGAAACACCCTTAATTTCTTCGATTGGAGGCTGGGAAAGAGTTTTATTTCGTCAATATTATACCAGGAGAGAAATTAATTTAGTCAATCGGTTACCGGTCAAATGGATACAGGGAAAGACATTAATTTTAGGATATCGGACACCAGGTAAGACATTAGTGTAGTTAAAACCGGAAGAGACAATTTTGTCGATTGGAGACCGGAAAAGACACTTTCGTCACTTTGAGACCGGGAAAGACAGTTTCGTCGATTGGAGACAGGGAAAGACATTTTTGTCAATTGGAGAATGGAAGAGACAATTTTGTCAAATGGAGACCGGAAAAGACAGTTTCGTTGATTTGAGACAGGGAAAGAGAATTTCATCGATTGAAGACCATGAAAAGAACCTTAATTTCGTAAATTGGAGACCGGAAAAGACCAATAATTTTGTGTATTTGAATCCGGGAAAACCCCTTAATTTCGCGTATTCGATTGACAAAAATTTGACCTTTTTTTTCAAGTTCATAAACGTCTGATGCAAAATATATGCCTCAGCGTGATATAAAAAAAAAGGAAACGATCAGCCACTCTAAAAAGGCTTCTGAGCCGTTTATAGAACCAGTGATTGGATATATTGTGGGATAATTAAAAGAAAAAAATTTAAATGTGGAGGTACACTTTTAAAAAATACTAACTGTAAAGAGTTTTACATTTCAACACATCAGGTGCACAAATTTCCGATGAAAATTTCTTATGAATGCTTCTTCGCGATTTATACTAAAGAAACAACCAACCAATCTATAATGAATTCTGTGCCGTTTATAGAATTAATGATTTGATATATTCTGAGAGAGATAACAGAAAAACTACTCAAATGTGGAGGTATATTATTAGATAATTTTAACTGTGAAGATTTATACATTTTAACTTAAATGTTTATTTAATACTAGCCGCCACTGGCGACCAGTTTGGTCTCCCTTAAATGTATGTTAAACATTGCAACACGTTACATTTATTCATAATTTAATTTTCCCTTAATCCTTCGCCAAATCGGAAGATTCTAATAGACAAATCATGAACTTTTGCGATCATGGTAGCATTTCGCATATTTTTTGGGCACAAATGTCACATACGCACGTTGGCGCGATTCCCCCCCCCCCTCACCCGCCAATTTGGCGAAAACTTTGTTATGGAAATTGTTGTTTATTTACTTTTATTTTTTATTTTAATACTATAAATTATTTTTGATATGTATATCAATATTTATTTACATCAAACTATCATTTATTTATTTTTATTCTTTTTTTTAATTATGAGTATTTTTGTTAGCCGGGAGCAGATGATAATTCGCCAAATATTGTTTCCCATCACCGTCATTCATACTACAATTAATTTAATTTTAAATTATAAACCTGTCACTCATTTCATTTAAAATACTTAACTTTAATCTAAAATGCTTATATTACATAAATATAAAATACTTCACACTTTTCATTTAAAAGAGAAAATAAATAAATAAATAAGAAATAATATCATAAATCAAAACATTTGATTTCAAAATCAAAGTATCATTTCTAATTTGTACACGCGATAAATAAAAGCTGTATTAGCGATTTTAAAAATGCTAAAAATCTGATTCATTAAATATTATTACATGAGTTCAATTTACGTCAAGAAAAGGTCCGAAAGTTGAGTTGTATAGCACATAATTATGGTAAACTTTGATTGTCTCACTGGTGCGAATTATTTTTTTGACGCGAGGCAGCGGTCCAAAAATTCATTCGCGAAGAACTTGCTTTGCGAATGATTACCTCCATGATTTAATATTTTAAATGTTCACGACGAATCTGTGGGGTGTGGCTCGTAGAATGTTAGAAAGGAGCGTGAATAATATATTTATTCTCGTAGATAATTGTCTTTATAAAACTTATTAAATATCACAAAAATACAGCAGCCAAACGATACCATTTTATTCTTTTTCTTCCATTCTAATGACAACAAAACCTGGACCGTTGCCAGATTTCAAATCAAAAATGTTCCGATAATTTTAACAGCTAATAAATAAAAATGAAATAAAATAAATGGAACATGGAGTTAATAAAATGGATATTCAGTTGCTTTAAACTGAGTAATCGAGCCACTACATTTACTCCCCTACCAGTAACGAACGTTACGTTAAAAAGAGGTAGGAAAGTTTAAAACATATAGATAACAATATATATACAAAATAAATACAATTTTACAATTATTCAAAATATTTACAAAAGAAATAGTTATAAAACACTTCAGAAAATTTTTAGTCTCTAAATCTTACTGGAAGTTTAATTGTTCTACCAGTTCGTGATTGTTTCAAAACAGATACAGGCTTTTCCACTGTATTACCAGGTTGAATAAAGTTTCTATTGTTCAGATTTTGTGTAGATGAAGTCTTAACTTGTAACTGAGTTGCTTGTTCAGGGTGTGAAACTATTTTGGGATCATCTGAGAGAATATATGCTGGTTTCAGTCTATCTATAGATACATTCACATTATTACCTTTAAATTTTATAGTGAAATATTTTGAAGAGCGACTAATTACTTCATAAGGACCTTCATATGGTGGTTCTAGTTGTTTGCGTACTCTGTCTATCCTTAGGAAAACGTGTGTACTTGATTCCAAATCCTTATGAACAAATATATTTGGAATATATTTATGTTGAATTTTTCTTGGTCCAATTAGTTGAATCTGCTCTTGTAATTTATGAATAAAACTTCCTGGTGAGACTTGCATGGTACTCGGCTGTAAAAATTCACCGGGCAGCCGAAGTTTCTCTCCATAAACCATTTCTGCTATAGTGTAGGGAGTATCTGTTCGAATTGCTGTGCGAAGACCCAATAGAGCTGTAGGTAAGGTTTCAGTCCAATTTATTTGATTATGCGCTTTCAGAGAAGCTTTTAGTGATCTGTGGAGCCGTTCTACTTTGCCATTGCATTGCGGATGATAGGCTGTTGTATGTTGTAGCCTAATACCGCATAATCTTGAAAGGGCTTGTACTATTTCTGAATAGAATTGACCTCCACGATCAGAAATGAGCTTTGAAGGTGTTCCGAATCTAGAGATCCAATTATTATAAAAGGCTTTTGCTACAGTCTCTGCCGTGCTGTTATCCAGTGGAATGGCTTCCATCCAGTTGGTGTATCTGTCTATGCAGGTTAAGCAATAGATGTTGCCATTTGATGGTGGTAGTGGACCAACGAGATCAATATGGACTACTCGAAATCTCTCTGAGGGCTCTTGAAATTCACCAATTGTTGATTTTGTATGACGAGTAATTTTTACTTTTTGGCATGAAATGCATGATCTAGCCCATTTTGTAACATCTTTATTAATGTTAGGCCAAATGAATTTCGATGTTATTAGCTTAACTGTTGATTTTACTCCCGGATGGGATAATCCGTGAAATTTCTGGAAAATCTTCATTCGGTAAGTATGAGGTATATAAGGACGAATATTGGAAGTAGAAACATCACACCACAGATTCTGACCAGAAGGAAGAGGGTATTGTTTTAACTGTAAAGTTTTAGACTTTTGCAAATCTTTAATTTCTTCGTCTTGAGATTGTTCTTTTGCTATTTCATCATAATCGATTATTGTAATTTCTTCAAGTCTTGATAATGAATCTGCTACAATATTATTTTTATCTTTGACATATCTGATGTTAGTAGTAAATTCGGAAATATATTGTAATTGTCTGCACTGTCTTGGTGATGCTTTGTTAGGCTTTTGCAAAAAGGCATACACCAACGGTTCATGATCCGTATAAATCGTAAAGGTTCTTCCTTCAAGTAAGTATTTAAAATATTTTACCGATAAGTAAATGCCTAATAGTTCACGGTCGTATGTGCTATAATTCTGTTGAGTGACGCTTAACTTCTTCGAATAAAAACCGATAGGTTTCCAAGATTTATTTTCGTATTGGTGCATTACAGAGCCTATGGCCAAATCTGATGCATCTGTAAACAAACCTAGAGGTAAATCAGAATTTGGGAAGGATAATAAAGCTGTATTTGCTAGATTTTGTTTGCAAATTTCAAATTGCTTTCGTGCTTCTTCAGTCCAGTCAATTTTTCTTTTATCTTTTTTCTTGGAACCTTTAAGGTATTCATGTAGTAATGCTTGGTGTTTAGCAGCATCTTTTAAATAACGACGGTAAAAATTAATCATGCCAAGAAAAGTTCTTAAATCATGAATGGTTTCTGGTAATTTATAATTTAAAATAGCTTGAACTTTTTCTGGTAAGGGGCGTGAACCTTCGGGTGTAATAAGATAACCTAGAAATTCTATTTCTGGAACTGCAAATACTGATTTGGAAATATTGATTCTGGGGCCGTATTTGTGTAATCTTTCAAAAACTAAATTAAGGTGATTTTCATGTTGGTTTTCATCAGCAGAAGCAATTAGTATGTCATCTAAATATGGAAAAACAAATTCAAGATCTCTTAACACTTCGTGAATAAATGTTTGGAACGTTGCGGGGGCATTTTTAAGACCAAAACTCATGACATTAAACTCATATAATCCAAAAGGAGTAATGATAGCTGTCTTGCATTTATCCTCTTCTGCAATCGGTATTTGATAGTAAGCTTTAAAAAGATCTATTTTTGAGAAAAGTTTTGCACCTTTCAAAATATGATGAAAATCGTCAATTCTGGGAATTGGGTATCTGTCAGGAATGGTACAGGAATAAAGCTGTCTGTAATCACCACAAGGACGATAAGATCCATCCTTTTTAACCACTAAATGTAATGGACTTGCCCATTGGGATTTAGAAAGACGAATAATATCATTGTCGAGCATGTATTTAAATTCTTCTTTGGCTATTGCCAGTCGTTTTGAATCGAGTTGACGAGCTTTATTGTACACTGGAGGACCTTCCGTACAGATAAAGTGCCTCACATCATGCTTGGATGTTGAAATTAGCAAATTTGGCTTCGCAATATCAGGATACTTAGAAAATAAATTTTGAAATTTAACAGTTTTGTTCAGTGTGCCAATATTGTTAAAAGCAATTGAAGAAACTTCACCTTTTACACAAAGTTTTTTTTCTCCATCAATTAACTGTTTATTTTTCAGGTCAATTAGAAGATTATATTTATTCAAAAAGTCTGCTCCAAGAATTCCTTTTGTAACTTTAGCAATCACGAAAGGGAATTGAAAATCCCTTCGAAATCCTAAGTCTAGATTTAGAATTTTAATGCCAAAAGTTTCTATTTCTGTTCCGTTTGCTGCATATAGCTTATAATCGGAAGATTCTTTATTTTTTTCAGTGGCTGGAAGAACACTTATATCAGCACCACTGTCAACTAAAAATCGCAAATTTGTTCTTAAATCTTTCACATATAATCGAAATTTGCGACAACTTTCGACATTTTCTGCAGTAGTATGTGCCGCTAGATCTACTGCAGATCCAAGTTTTCCTGTTTGGAATCGATTTTTTTGTTCCAAGCACATGACTGAATGCATTTATCAGGGAAACAACGATTACGGAAACTGAAATGTAAATAACAGAGTTTGCCGTTAGGATTGTAGCGCTGACGAGACCTGCTTCGGGAGCGAGAACGGTTTTCGTTATTTCGAAAGTTAGATCTGGACTGTCGTGAAACGCACAGTTGTGAAATTTGCTGTTCCAAAGAAGCAATTCGATTTAAAAGTTCATTATTGGCAAACGACGTCGTGCTATCATTAACAATTTCAGTTTTATTACTTGTGGCAAAGATTTCGGTTTTGGGATTCATATCGCTGATTTTGTCTGCCATTACAGCTAATTTATTTAAATCTTCTTCACTAACAAGCAATATATTTTTTATGCAATCGGGCAATTTTTCAAGCCAAAGCGTCTTAATCAACTTTTCTGAAACATCAGCAGTAGCGACAGTTTTTAACTTTTGAAGTAGCTGACTAGGTTTCATAGTGCCAAGTTCAATTCCGGTTATCAATCGCTTAATTCGAACATTTTCACTTTCTTTAAATAAATTAAGCAATCTGGTTTTCGAATCGGAATATTTGGTTAAGCTTTCACTACTTATTATGTCCCAAATATTCTCTATGAATTTCGGCTCAAGTTGCGCAACTAAATAATTGAATTTAGTTTCCTCTTTAGTGATTTCGTTAATTTTAAACTGAGCCTCAACTTGATAAAACCAGATCTCTGGTCTATCAATCCAGAAAGGTGGAATTTTAATACTCACCTTGTTAACTTCCGGCTTTACCGTGGAAGGCGAATCATTCTTCTCCTGTTCACTGTCACTCGTAGACATTTTTAAAACTTAACGGGTCACCAGTTTGTGTGGGGTGTGGCTCGTAGAATGTTAGAAAGGAGCGTGAATAATATATTTATTCTCGTAGATAATTGTCTTTATAAAACTTATTAAATATCACAAAAATACAGCAGCCAAACGATACCATTTTATTCTTTTTCTTCCATTCTAATGACAACAAAACCTGGACCGTTGCCAGATTTCAAATCAAAAATGTTCCGATAATTTTAACAGCTAATAAATAAAAATGAAATAAAATAAATGGAACATGGAGTTAATAAAATGGATATTCAGTTGCTTTAAACTGAGTAATCGAGCCACTACAAATCAATCTTTTTTTTGTTTACTTTTATGAATAGAGAATTTGAACTGCGAATCTTTCGACTGAAGTTATTGCAGAATATATACATAATTGAACGCAAGTCATCTCTCAAATATTAATTTATTTTGAACGATCTTTCTTAAAATGTAACTTTTATGCAGTTTATTCGAAAAAATAATTTTGAATAAAAATGGCCGCTTGGCATATGAAAAAGTGAAACGGACATCCCGGAACTGTTGAGGACAGTCACATGACTTACGGTTTTATTTTAGAAGATTTGACGAAAATCTAACATTTCCTTTCAGGTGCATTAATTTCTGATGAAAATTAAATGTCCCTCCACATTCGCTTAAAATGACTTCTGAGCCGTTGAATTAATGATTGGATATACTCTGAGTGAGTTAAAAGGAAAACTGTTCAAATGTGGAGGTATGTTTTTAAACAACACTAATTGTCAAGAGTTGTACATTTTAATATATATATATATATATTTAATATTTGACGAAAATATAACATTTCTTTTCAGGTGCATAAATTTCTGATGAAAAATATATGTCCCTCCACGATTTATACAAAAGAAACAACCAAACACTCTTAAAATGACATCCGATCCGTTTATTGAATTGATGATAGGATATACTCTGAAAGAGAGAAATCTTCAAATGTGGAGGTATGTTTTTAAACAATACTAACTGTAAATAGATCTACATTTTTACATATATATCGAAACTAATAAAAGAAAGTTTCTCTCTCTCTCTCTCTCTCTCTCTGTGTGTGTGTGTGTGTGTATTGGCTAGCGAAATCTAGCGCACCTAGAAATCAAAAAATTTAGGTGAAGATAGTCCAAATCCTCTCCTAGTGCAGCTGTGTCTCAGAATTTTAATATTTTGAAAATTAGAGTAGTTATTAATTAAAAACTGATCAAAGATCACAAACAAAAACTCTTTCGAAATCCACACACGCATGCTCAGAAGCCCTTTTTTTGCACCTTCCGTGAAGAGAAGAACCAAAGTTCAAGTATACTCGTTTCTTTTCCCATTTTTCTAAATTCGCCATGGGCGAACGGCCGAAAATACAGAAAAGCAGTCTACATATTCTTGAAGAATGTACCTATACGTCTCGAACGATTCGGTCGGTTCGAAAATTTTTTACATTTAACCATTTCAACAAAAATAATTAAGAATCGTCGAATTCATGTTTTTTATTTTCTCCCGTTTTCCGAGCCTCGCATCCGCCGGACTACGATAGATTCGGAAAAACAGAGTGCCCCAAATTAAAGATTTGACTTTGCCCTTTTCAAAGCCACCTTCGGTTTTAAAAAATACAAAAGTTAACACTTCGAAAAAGCATATTTTCTGTACGCTGTTTCGCGATTTCGCCGATATTTAAAAATTCGCATCGGTGGTTTCGAGCGAGTTACGAAAAACAAAAACTACCAAACAATATCCCCATTCATTCCGTTTTCGATATCTGCAATTCTTTTCGAAAAATACGAATGCATCAGCTCTTTAAAATAACCAAACAAAAAACAAACACACCTAAAGACATCTACGTTTCATCGGGTTCAGGCAGAAATCTTTAGTTAACAAAAAAACCGTTAACCCTTTCGAAATCATTTTTTTACTGTAAGTCAATTTCGCATTTTTAATGATTTCTCCTATATTTAAAAATTCAGATCTGCGTTTATAAACAAGATATGAAAATAAAAACAATTGTATTGCTCTGATTAAGACAAAATAAATGCAATTTATAAGTTTAACATTTTTAGCTTCATCCGTAGCGTTTTATAAATGTTATATATAGAGAATACCAGAAATTTCAAATAACGATTTTTATAAAAATCAAATTTATGTACCTAATAAAAGTACACAACTCGTATTCACTTGATCTATACCAACAATCAAAGTAATTGATTTGTTGATGTGCACTTGACCTAGCGCCCCCTGGCAGACAATCCTACAAGTTTTTTTTTTTTTAACTGCGCATTCTTATTTCTCGATGGCTTCTTATTTCCCCTTAGGCCCGATCACAACGGGGTTTGGATGATTCAATTTGGTTTTCGATCGCGTTACAAATTTTAGTTTACCTTCCACTGACAGGGTTGCATTATTTTCTCAATTTCTATGGGGCCCGATTTCGACACGTGTCGAATGAAACAGAGTGCATCCCCTGGCGGCGAAAGGTGGAACTAAAAGACTTTGCAACACGCCTAGAATACGGTGCCGCAGGCAGCGGAAACACGTGTAGGAGGATCGTTTAGATCAGAATGCGCCCCCGGTCGGCAGAAGGGGAAAATAAAGTCTTTTCAGTCACGTGCCCAGTATTTAAAAAAAATAAATTCATACATAATTGAGTTGAATATATAAAATCATACAACCTTTAGGTTTATTTAATTTTATCACGGGCCCGGAAAACGCCGGGCGGGTCAGGTAGAAGCTATATTTAATATTTGACGAAAATCTAACATATCTTTTTATGTGCATAAATTTCTGATGAAAAATATATCTCCCTCCATGAATTATACAAAAGAAAAGACCAGCCACTCTCAAAATGACTTCTGATCCGTTTATTGAATTGACAATAGGATATACTCTGAAAGAGATAAAAGAAAAAATCTTCAAATGTGGAGGTATGTTATAAACATTACTAAATGTAAATAGTTGTACATTTTAACTTATACATATATTTAATATTTGAAGAAAATCTAACATTTCTTTTCCGGTGCATAATATTCTGATGTAAAATATATGTCCCTCAACGATTTATACAAAAGAAACGAGCAGCCACTCTTAAAAAGACTTCCGATCCGTTTATTGAATTGATGATAGGATATACTCTAAAAGAGCTAAAAGAAATAATGTTCCAATGTGGAGGTATATTTTTAAATTATACTAACTGTGAATAGTTGTACGTTTTAGCATATATACATTTAATATTTGACAAAAATCTAACATTTCTCTTCAGGTGCATAAATTTCTGATGAAAAATATATGTCCCTCCACGATTTATACGAAAGAAACGACCAGTCACTCTTGAAATGACTTCTGATCCATTTAATGAATTGATGATAGGATATACTCTGAAAGAGATAAATCTTCAAATCTGGAGGTATATTTTTAAACAATACTAACTGTAAATAGTTGTACATTTTAATATATATATATTTAATATTTGACGAAAATTCAACATTTCTTTTCAGGTGCATAAATTGCTGATGAAATATATATCTGACTCCAAAGAATTATACAAAAGAAAAGACCAGCCACTCTCAAAATGACTTCTGATCCATTTATTGAATTGTTGATAAGATATACTCTGAAAGAGATAAAAGAAAAAAAATCATCAAATGTGGAGGTATGTTTTTAAATAATACTAACTGTAAACAGTTGTACATTTTAGCATATATATATTTAATATTTGACGAAAATCTAACATTTCTCTTCAGGTGTATAAATCCCCGATTAAAAAATATATGTACCTCCACGATTTATACGAAAGAAACGACCAGCCACTCTTAAAATGACTTCTGATCCATTTAATGAATTGATGATAGGATATACTCTGAAAGAGATAAATCTTCAAATATGGAGGTATGTTTATAAACAATACTAACTGTAAATAATTGTACATTTTAACATATATATATTTAACATTTGACGAAAATCTACACTGTTAAAAATTTGCAGTAAACTGTCCAGTCATTTGACCGTTTTTATAGAAAATGGTTACATAAACTTAATTTAACTCGATTCTGACCATAATATAGGCTATAATATGATCAGAATAGAGTTAAATCACGGTTATGTAGCCGGTTTCTGTAAAAACGGTGAAATGACTGGATAGTTTGCTGCAAATGTTTAACAGTGTAGCATCTTTTCAGGTTCATAAATTTCTGATGAAAAGTATATGTTCCTCCACGATTTATACAAAAGAAACGACCAGCCACTCTTAAAATGACTTCCGATCTGTTTATTGAATTGATGATAGGATATTATCTGAAAGAGATAAAAGAAAAAAATTTCAAATGTGGAAGTACATTTATAAACAATACTAACTGTAAATAGTTGTACATTTTAACATATATACAATTAATATATGACGAAAACCTAGAATTTCATTTCAGGTGCATATATTGGTGACGAAAAATATATCTACCTCCAAAGAATTATACAAAAGAAAAGACCAGCCACTCTCAAAATGACTTCTGATCCGTTTATTAAATTGATGATAAGATGTACTCTGAAAGAGATAAAAGAAAAAAAATCTTCAAATGTGGTGCCATGTTTTTAAACAATACTAACTGTAAATAGTTGTACATTTTAGCATAGATATATTCAATATTTGACGAAAACCTAGCATTTCTCTTGAGGTGCATAAATTTCTGATGAAAAATATATGTCCTTTAACAATTTATACGAAAGAAATGACCAGCCACTCTTAAAATAACTTCTGATCCGTTTATTGAATTAATGATAGGATATACTCTAAAAGAGATAAAAGAAAAAAAATCTTCAAATGTGGAGGTATGTTTTTAAACAATACTAACTGTAAATAGTTGTACATTTTAACACACACACACACACACAAACACATATATATATATATATATATATATATATATATAATATTTGACGAAAATCTAACATTTCATTTTAGGTGCATAAATTTCCGATGAAAAATATATGTCATTCCACGATTTATACAAAAGAAACCTACTCTCAAAATGTCTTCTGATCCGTTTATTGAATTGATGATAAGATGTTTATCTGAAAGAGATAAAAGAAGGAAATCTTCAAAAGTGGAGGTATGTTTTTAAATTATACTAACTGTAAATAGTTGTACATTTAACATATATATATTTAATATTTGACGAAAATCTACACTGTTAAAAATTTGCAGTAAACTGTCCAGTCATTTGACCGTTTTTATAGAAAATGGTTACATAAACTTAATTTAACACGATTCTGACCATAATATAGGCAATAATATGATCAGAATAGAGTTAAATCACGGTTATGTAACGGGTTTCTGTAAAACGGTCAAATGACTGGACAGTTTGCTGCAAATGTTTAATAGTGTAGCATCTTTTCAGGTTCATAAATTTCTGATGAAAAGTATATGTTCCTCCACGATTTATACAAAAGAAACGACCAGCCAATCTTAAAATGACTTCTGATCTGTTTATTGAATTGATGATAGGATATTATCTGAAAGAGATAAATTTTTTTTTTCAAATGGGGAAGTACATTTATAAACAATACGAACTGTAAATAGTTGTACATTTTAACATATATACATTTAATATTTGACGAAAACTTAGAATTTCTTTTCAGGTGCATATATTGCTGACGAAAAATATATCTACCTCCAAAGAATTATATAAAAGAAAAAACCATCCACGCTTAAAATGACTTGTGATCCATTTCATGAATTGGTGATAGGATATACTCTGAAAGAAATAAATCTTCAAATGTGGAGGTATGTTTATAAACAATACTAACTGTAAATAGTTGTACATTTTAACATATATATATTTAACATTTGACGAAAATCTACACTGTTAAAAATTTGCAGTAAACTGTCCAGTCATTTGACCGTTTTTATAGAAAATGGTTACATAAACTTAATTTAACTCGATTCTGACCATAATATAGGCAATAATATGATCAGAAAAGAGTTAAATCAAGGTTATGTAATTTCTGTAAAAACGGTGAAATGACTGGACAGTTTGCTGCAAATTTTTATAAGTGTATCATCTTTTCAGGTTCATAAATTTCTGATGAAAAGTATATGTTCCTCCACGATTTATACAAAAGAAACGACCAGCCACTCTTAAAATGACTTCTGATCTGTGTATTGAATTGATGATAGGATATTATCTGAAAGAGATAAAAGAAAAAAAAATCAAATGTGGAAGTACATTTATAAACAATACAAACTGTAAATAGTTATACATTTTAACAAATATACATTTAATATTTGACGAAAACCTAGAATTTCTTTTCAGGTGCATATATTGCTGACGAAAAATATATCTACCTCCAAAGAATTATACAAAAGAAAAGACCAGCCACTCTCAAAATGACTTCTGATCCGTTTATTGAATTCATGATAAGATGTACTCTGAAAGAGATAAAAGAAAAAAAAATCTTCAAATGTGGAGCCATATTTTTAAACAATACTGACTGTAAATAGTTGTACATTTTAGCATATATTCAATATTTTATGAAAATCTAACATTGGTCTTCAGGTGCACAAATTTCTGATGAAAAATATATGTCCTTTCACGATTTATACGAAAGAAACGACCAGCTATTCTTAAAATGACTTCTGATCCGTTTATTGAATTGATGATAGGATATATTCTGATAGAGATAAAAAAAATGTTCAAATGTGGAGGTATGTTTTTAAACAATACTATCTGTAAACAGTTGTACATTTTAACATATATATATTTAATATTTGACGAAAACCTAGCATTTCCCTTGAGGTGCATAAATTTCTGATGAAAAGTATATGTTCCTCCACGATTTTTACAAAAGAAACGACCAGCCACTCTTAAAATGACTTCTGATCTGTGTATTGAATTGATGATAGGATATTATCTGAAAGAGATAAAAGAAAAAAAATTCAAGTGTGGAAGTACATTTATAAACAATACTAACTGTAAATAGTTATACATTTTAACAAATATACATTTAATATTTGACGAAAACCTAGAATTTCTTTTCAGGTGCATATATTGCTGACGAAAAATATATTTACCTCCAAAGAATTATAGAAAAGAAAAGACCAGCCACTCTCAAAATGACTTCTGATCCGTTTATTGAATTGATGATAAGATGTACTCTGAAAGAGATAAAAGAAAAAAAATCTTCAAATGTGGAGCCATGTTTTTAAACAATACTGACTGTAAAAAGTTATATATTTTAGCATATATATATATTCAATATTTTATGAAAATCTAACATTTCTCTTCAGGTGCACAAATTTCTGATGAAAAATATATGTCCTTTCACGATTTATACGAAAGAAACGACCAGCTATTCTTAAAATGACTTCTGATCCGTTTATTGAATTGATGATAGGATATATTCTGATAGAGATAAAAAAAAATGTTCAAATATGGAGGTATGTTTTTAAACAATACTATCTGCAAACAGTTATACATTTTAACATATATATATATATATATATTTAATATTTGATGAAAACCTAGCATTTCTCTTGAGGTGCATAAATTTCTGATAAAAATATATGTCCCTTAACAATTTATACTTAAGAAATGACCAGCCACTCTTAAAATAACTTCTGATCCGTTTATTGAATTAATGATAGGATATACTCTGAAAGAGATAAAAGAAAAAAATCTTCACATGTGGAGGTATGTTTTTAAACAATACTAACTGTAAATAGTTGTACATTTTAACACACATATATATGTATATAATATTTGACGAAAATCTAACATTTCTTTTTAGGTGCATAAATTTCCGATGAAAAATATATGTCCTTCCACGATTTATACAAAAGAAACGACTACCCACTCTCAAAATGACTTCTGATCCGTTTATTGAATTGATGATAAGATGTTTATCTGAAAGAGATAAAAGAAAGAAATCTTCAAATGTGGAGGTATGTTTTTCAATTATACTAACTGTAAATAGTTGTACATTTAACATATATATATTTAATATTTGACGAAAATCTAACATTTCTTTTCAGGTGCATAAATTTCTGGTGAAAAATATATGTCCCTCCACGATTTATACAAAAGAAACAACCAACTACTCTAAAAATGACTTCCGATCCGTTTATTAAATTGATGATAGGATATACTCTGATATAGATAAAAAAAATGTTCAAATGTGGAGGTGTGTTTTTAAACAATACTATCTGTAAATAGTTGTACATTTTAATACACACACATATATATATATATATATTTAATATTTGACGAAAATCTAACATTTCTCTTGAGGTGCATAAATTTCTGATGAAAAACATATGTCTCTTCACGATTTATACGAAAGATACGACTACCCACTCTGAAAATGACTTCTGATCCGTTTATTGAATTGATGATAGGATATACTCTGAAAGAAATAAATCTTCAAATGTGGAGGTATGTTTATAAACAATACTAACTGTAAGTAGTTGTACATTTTAACATATATATATTTAATATTTGACAAAAATCTACACTGTTAAAAATTTGCAGTAAACTGTCCAGTCATTTGACCGTTTTTATAGAAAATGGTTACATAAACTTAATTTAACTCGATTCTGACCATAATATAGGCAATAATATGATCAGAATAGAGTTAAATCACGGTTATGTAACCGGTTTCTGTAAAATGGTCAAATGACTGGACAGTTTGCTGCAAATTTTTAACAGTGTAGCATCTTTTCAGGTTCATAAATTTCTGATGAAAAGTATATGTTCCTCCACGATTTATACAAAAGAAACGACCAGTCAATCTTAAAATAACTTCTGATCTGTTTATTGAATTAATGATAGGATATTATCTGAAAGAGATAATTTTTTTTTTCAAAAGTGGAGGTACATTTATAAACAATACTAACTGTAAATAGTTGTACATTTTAACATATATACATTTAATATTTGACGAAAACCTAGAATTTCTTTTCAGGTGCATATATTGCTGACGAAAAATATATCTACCTCCAAAGAATTATACAAAAGAAAAAACCAGCCACTCTCAAAATGACTTCTGATCCGTTTATTGAATTGATGATAAGAAGTACCCTGAAAGAGATAAAAGAAAAAAATCTTCAAATGTGGAGCCATGTTTTTAAACAATACTAACTGTAAATAGTTGTACATTTTAGCATAGATATATTCAATATTTTATGAAAATCTAACATTTCTCTTCAGGTGCACAAATTTCTGATGAAAAATATATGTCCTTTCACGATTTATACGAAAGAAACGACCAGCCATTCTTAAAATGACTTCTGATCCGTTTATTGAATTGATGATAGGATATACTCTGAAAGAAATGAAAGAAAAAATGTTCCAATGTGGAGGTATGTTTTTAAATTATACTAACTGTAAATAGTTGTACATTTTAACATATATATATTTAATATTTGACGAAAATCTAACATTTCTTTTCAGGTGCATAAATTTCTGATGAAAAATATATGTCCCTCCACGATTTATAGAAAAGCAAAAACCAGCTACTCTTAAAATGAGTTCCGATCCGTTTATTCAATTGATGATAGGATATACTCTGAAAGAGAGAAATCTTCAAATGTGGAGGTATGTTTTTAAACAAGACTAATTGTAAATAGTTGTACATTTTGACATATATATATATATATATTTTATTTTTCAGAATAAATAATATTTAGCAAGATGTTAGTTCCATTAAGTGTGTGTAGCCATTTTGGTATTTCTTTTAAACTTGCATTGTTATTTATAAAATGAAAATCTAATTTTATTTTTCAGGGTTAATAAAATTTTGCAAGATGTTAGTTCCAATAAGTGCATGTAGTCATATTGGTAAATCTTTTAAGCTTGCATATAATTATTTATAAAATGAAAATTTAATTTGACTTCTACAATAATATTTTAGATTTTATGGGTTTATTTATGTTTTGAAATTATTTAAATGTTGACATATGTAAAAATAAATAGATAAAATAATTTTATACTGAAAATTTACTTAATCAAAATAATTAATAGTTATTTAGATATTGTTTTAATCTTTAACTAGATGGCAGCACCATATAATGATTTTAAAAAAACTATTACTATTATTCTTTAGTATTATTTTTTAGTTATTGTTTATTATAAAACCAGATGGCAGCACCATATAAATTTTCACAATTTTTTTTTCTCTTTTAACTGAAAACTTGGAATACAAGTGAAATTTTTAAATATTCCAATAATATAATATATATATTAAAATTATTTAAGTTAAAAAATATTTTTAGTAAATGAGTTTATAGTTTTTATATTATTTATTTGTATTTTTATATTTTAAATTAGAAATAGTTAAAATCACAATGGTTAAATTAATAACTGCTACTTTTAGAAAATTAACTGTAGTTTTAACTTGTACGTTTGAATTCACTTATTCACTTTACCATGTGCTTAGCACAAAACATTTTTGGCTTCGGATTCTGGACAAATTTATGTTGTAATGTATAGATTTTCTTTGTCTTCCTTTGTATTTATTTGTTTATAAATGGATTTTTTTTCTTCCGTTTGATTTGTAGTGTTCTATTTTCAAAGGTATCCTTTTTTTTTTTTTTTTTTTTTTTCCAATTTTTTTCCAATGATTGTTAGGGCTTGGAATTGTCACAAAATTTTGGCTTTAAGCTTGTGACAGTTACAGAAAACAATCATTCTTTGCTTATAATGTGGTTTCCCAGCCCTTGAAAAAGTAAATTACATTATAAGCTTGCATTTGAGTTTTTTTTTTTTTTTTTTTTTTTACTTATGTTTCACTTTTTGAATAAATATTTCATTTGTTAGGACTATGTTTTATAATGTGTAATTTGACATAGCTATTTGGGATAATAATTTCATTGCATTTGGTCAGTTATTTCTGTTTCAATGGTTAATTTTTGCAATAAGTTTATATATATATATATATATATATATATATTTAATATTTGACGAAAATCTAACATTTCTCTTTAGGTGCATAAATTTCCGATGAAAAATATATGTCCTTCCACGATTTATACAAAAGAAACGACTACCCACTCTCAAAATGACTTCTGATCCGTTTATTGAATTGATGATAAGATGTATTCTTAAAGAGATAAAAGAAAGAAATCTCTTGACGAAAATCTAACATTTCTTTTTAGGTGCATAAATTTCTGATGAAAAATATATGTCCCTCCACGATTTATACAAAAGAAACAACCAACCACTCTTAAAATGACTTCCGATCCGTTTATTGAATTGATGATAGGATATACTCTGAAAAAGAGAAATCTTCAAAAGTGGAGGTATGTTTTTAAACAATAATTATTGTAAATAGTTGTACATTTTAACATATATATATATATATATATATATATATATATATATATATATATATATATATATTTAATATTTGACGAAAATCTAACATTTCTTTTCAGGTACATAAATTTCTGAAGAAAAATATATGTTCCTCCACGATTTGTACAAAAGAAACGACTACCCACTCTCAAAATGACTTCTGATCCGTTTATTGAATTGATGATAGGATATACTCTGATATAGATTTAAAAAAATGTTCAAACGTTGAGGTATGTTTTTAACCAATACTATCTGTAAATAGTTGTACATTTTAACACACACACACATATATATATATATATGTTTAATATTTGACGAAAATCTAACATTTCTCTTGAGGTGCATAAATGTCTGATGAAATATATATGTCTCTTCATGATTTATACGAAAGATACGACTACCCACTCTGAAAATGACTTCTGATCCGTTTATTGAATTGATGATAGGATATACTCTGAAAGAAATAAAAGAAAAAATGTTCCAGTGTGGAGATATGTTTTTAAATTATACTAACTGTAAATAGTTGTACGTTTTAGCATATATATATTTAATATTTGACAAAAATCTAACATTTCTCTTCAGGTGCATAAATTTCCGATTAAAAAATATATGTACCTCCACGATTTATACGAAAGAAACGACCAGCCACTCTTGAAATGACTTCTGATCCATTTAATGAATTGATGATAGGATATACTCTGAAAGAGATAAATCTTCAAATGTGGAGGTATGTTTATAAACAATACTAACTGTAAGTAGTTGTACATTTTAACATATATATATTTAATGTTTGACGAAAATCTACAATGTTAAAAATTTGCAGTAAACTGTCCTGTCATTTGACCGTTTTTATAGAAAATGGTTACATAAACTTAATTTAACTCGATTCTCAAGTAATGAGTGTAACACTCATTACTTGATTGCCGCTGGAGAAAAATGTTGGAAGAGGGAGAGAGAGAGAGAGAGAGAGAGAGATAGAGAATATTGAAAGCCGATAGGGGGAGCTCTTCAGCCAACAGGCATGTATATAATGGAGAGGAAGTTGGTTAGAGATCACAACTGATGATGTCCTGGCGGGGGGTGAAAGTGCTTTTGTTAGATGGTGGAAGTTTTTATTGCAGACTGTTTCTAATTTTTTTAAATGAAGGACGTTTTTAATGGAAATTTTTAACCATGCTACTTTATAAATAATGTCTGAAAAAATTGGTAAAATGTATAAGTAGTGTATGTACAGACATTAACAAGTGAACACCTATTTTTAATATATATATATAATTTTTTACGAAAATCAAACATTTCTTTTCATGTGCATAAATTTCTGATGAA
This sequence comes from Maratus michaelseni, assembly GCA_963931845.1. Lineage (NCBI taxonomy): Eukaryota > Metazoa > Arthropoda > Arachnida > Araneae > Salticidae > Maratus > Maratus michaelseni. Next base: position 259,442,620 of record OZ007590.1, on the reverse strand, counting down.
AAATATATGTCCCACCACGATTTATACAAAAGAAACGACTACCCACTCTAAAAATGACTTCTGATTCGTTTATTGAATTCATGATAGGATATACTCTGATAGATATTAAAAAAAAATGTTCAAATGTGGAGGTATGTTTTTAAACAAAGCTATCTGTAAATAGTTGTACATTTTAACATAGGGGCTTATGATGGCACTTGACCATCACAATTGAGCCATTTTCGTATAGTGGTGTATAAAATCTCAGGTTCGAAACATTTTTTTTACTGGAAGAAAAGTTTTTTTCAAAAGATTAAATAATTCCATTTCGTGCTCAACTGATTCTTTATTTGCAAGTGAATATGAAAGTAACAAAGATGCTGATGAGTCAAGAGGCATAGCATTAGCACTCAAAAATTATTAAAAACAGACATGAGTATTTTTCTTTCAATCCACGTTAACAGGAGCACACGCTTTTTTGCTACTCTCACACTTACATATCTAACTGATTTTTTTTTTAATTAAAAAGAAACATTGGCGAAAAAAATAGATTCCCAAGTTGGATAGCAAAGTAACTTTGCGGTAACAGACGTTAGATAGAAAATAAAGGGAAAATTTAAATTGAGTGCGTAGAAAGAAAAAAAAAAACACATCGCCTTTTGGCGAAACGAAGATGCCAAACACGACAACCCTATCGGAGCCGCCTAGTCTACCAACACAATTGTGCTATTACTTAAATTAACGTTTTTATTTAAATTAAAACAGACAACCGAAATAAAAATGAATATAAAAGGAGAAGTATAAAATTTAATTGTTTTTAACACTTTATCAAACTGTAGCGGAAAAAAAGGAAAATAGAAAAGAAATGATATTTTAAAGTTGTATATTAATTATGTCTTATTATTAGGTTTTATTTATTAGAAATTAGAAATTTAGGAAAACGCACTCAATAAAGAAATAAAAAATAAATGTTTTTTTTTTTTTAATGCAGTTTAAATGGGGAAATATTAAATTTGAAACATTTTAAAATGAAAAAAGAAATAAAATATGTGACTCATCACATATTATCACTCAAAAGACCGCTAATTTTTTTTTAATTTAATTGTATTCTCAAAAAAATTCGCATTTTTTTTAAAATTTAAAATGTTGGGAATCTATTTACAATACACTAGCACAATAAACAATTATACACTAAAATAAATGAATATCCATAATACTATATAACTTATATGACATAAAGAATATTTATTTTATATTGTATTCTATACGTAAGAGAATACCAAAATTTGAATATCATTTTATGTGATGCCTAGGTCTTTTTTATCAGTCTTTTCAAACAGTTCGATGTGATGCCTAGGTCTTTTGTTTTATCAGTCTTTTCAAACAGTTCGATGTGATGCCTAGGTCTTTTGTTTTATCAGTCTTTTCAAACAGTTCGATGTGTACACATCAATGTTTATTTAATATATGTAGTCATCTTTTCAAGTGAAAGCGCTTATAAAAAAATATTTCTTCTGCAGAAGCAATTTTTTTAAAGATGACATATTTTCTCTTATTTGTAGAAACTGTTCATAGTTTTTATAGATGTTGCTTAAAAATATTTGCAACTAGATTTATAGTTATCATAACAGTCCAATAGTCTGTTTTGAACACAGAACGAAATAAGTGCTCAATTTGCTATACATATATAAGCAAATCTTTTATAATATAGCATGAAAATATAATGTAATATTAATAATCCAATATTTATTTTATGCACAAAGAAATTACTAAATAGTAACATTTATTAGTATTAAACAATGTTTAGAAAGTATAATTAATGCAATTCCAATAAAGTGGAGGGGAAAATTACATAAGTATATTATAAAATAAAAGCATTAAAATAGTACAGTAATTAACTGATAGATATTGTAACAAGAAAACAAAATATAAAACCAAATTTGTATACTGCATAAATAATATTATACACCATAAACTGTACCAGCCAGTAAACTAGTAAAAGATTGAATATATATAGCACATAATCAAACATAGTTCCATGTCCTGGCCAGTTGACATAAAACATGTGGTATTCCTTTTATTTTCTTTTTCTAAGATTATATCTGGAGATTATATTATGAGGAGTGTTGTTATTATTATCTTTCTGATAATTATTGCTATTATTAGTACTTGAATTATTGTTAAAATTAGAATTAAGATAGGTATTTCTAGGTGGAGTTAGTAAAAGTCTATCAATGTGCACACTAAACGAAGCAGCATGTGGATACTGATATTTTCTTACAGTGAATGAAACAGGTGAATGTTTCATAATAATTTCATAAGGTCCAGTATATTTAGGTTTATATTTATCTCTAGATTTCAGATAAACAATATCTTGCACAGTTAATGGTCTTAATTTTGCATGTTGAGAAAAGTTTTGGTTTCTTTAATTTTGAGCAGAAACAATGTTTTCATAAGTTTTTCTGGTACATTGAGTCAAGTTCTTTTAATAATTTATATGTGTCAACATTATCAAGAAATGGTTGATTTGCATGAGTGTCGTATGTGTCAAAAATCAATGATAATTCGCGCCCAAAATGTAAAAGATTGGGTGAGAATTTAGTAGATGAATGTGTAGAGCCATTGTATAAGCATTTGTGAATCAATACCACTTATCTGACAGATTTCTAAATTTTTGTTATTTTTATTTTGATTTTTAAAACCAAAATTTCTAGAATTCTTTGATTTATATAAATTACAATTGTCCTTCTTAAAACTAGGGCGTGTTTGACATTGTTTAGAGTCATCAGATTGTGCATTATTTACAAATGACAAAGCATTTATTTTTTCAGTTAATTCAGATATTTGTTCAGAAAAATCAACATGATTAGAATACTCATTATGAATGTTAATTCATTTTTCATTGGACAAAATATTTTGTAAAAATTCTGCTATATTTAATATTTGACGTCAGCTATATTTAATATTTGAAGAAAATCTAAATTTTTTTTTCAGGTGCCTAAATTTTTGATGAAAAATATATGTCTCTTCACGATGTATACAAAAAAAACAAAAAAAACGGCCAGCCACGCTTAAAATGGCTTCAGAGCCTTTTATTGAATTAATGATACGATATACTCTGAAAGAAATAAAAGAAAAACTGTTCAAATGTGGAGGTATGTTTTAAAAAAATACTAACTTCAAAGAGTTGTACATTTTAATATATGTACAACTATACCACAACTGACAAACGAAGTCCAACTGTAGTACAACTGTAGTACTGTAGTACAACTATACTGCAAACTTCTGAGCCGTTCTTTGAATTAATGATTGGATATATTCTGAGTGAGATAAAAGAAAAACTGTTCAAATCTGGAGGTTTGTTTTTAAATAATACTAACTGTAAGGAGTTATACATTTTAACACACACACACACACACACACACACACACACACACACACATATATATTAAAGAACTAAGAACTTTTAGTAAGAAAACTATATTCCCTTAACGGTAAATTTTTAATTATTTGTTTCTTTTCACGTTCATGTGTTTCAAATTTATCTTAAAGAAGGGGTTCAAACCATCCTTGACAAAAAATAAATTAATTTTTCAACACTTTTGAAAATAGCTGGCGGAAACATATTTTTAAATATTTAATATTGATAATTGTCAAATGTCTGAATTGCTTTTTGTGCTGACTGCTACACGTTTTAATGACTGTCTTACATCAAGGGGGGGGGGGATTATTAATTCAATCATTTTCATTCTCCATTTAAAAAAAACGTCGCTAAGACTGAGGATTACAAGGACATCTGTTTCAAGATATTCTAAAAATATATACCCGGATTTTGATCGTCCAGCGCCCATGAAACTCTCCCTAATTATTCTGCTCAATGTAATATTTTTTTGTCCAAAACATAAAGCACAAAAGAAAATAGGAATTTATCATTCAATAAACACACTTAGTATTGATTTAGTATGAATATTTTTATTTTCTTAAAGTAGGAATAAGTGTTTAATTGGTGAAAAATTAAGATAGCTGAAAAGTTTTAATTTGTAAATGTGACTACTCTTGACAGTTTGTTTTCTTTTTCTTCCTTCTCTTTTCTTTCTTCTCTTTCCTCTCTTTTATTAATATGTGTAGACTTTTATATCCCCATATTTTCTAAAATGCTAATTTTAAAAACTTTCTTCATTTATTTATGATGACTTTTCCTCTCGTAGAATACTGATAAAATTTCTAAAATAATTAAAAAAGTCAATAAGAAAGGGTTTGGTATTTTCTTGAAATATTGTATTTGAACATTTTTTTAAACAATTGTTTCCACAGATTTGGATAAAATATTTAGGAACTATTTTTACTTTGAATTCTATGCGAAATACTTTCCATTATTATTATTATTATTATTATTAATATTTATATATTTTAAATAAAAATCGTGCTAAAACATTAAACTTTGTTTGGTGTCGCCATCTTCTAGTACAATTTGGAACAATCTTTCTATCTTATTCCAATTTAATTTAATAATTGGATAAATGGTTTAATTTTCTTCAAAATGGAGCCGTAGCTTATATAACACGTTTCTTTCCTCAAAAATTTCCAACATTATCTTTAATTAGGAAACAGGCAAAACTTTTGAAGTAAAAAGAACTATTCAATAAATCGGAATTTTTACTTTCTGTAAAAAAAAGGAAAAAAAAAACATATTTAAATTCACCTTTATTAATCACAAGTTCTTTGTCAACATTTCAGATGAAGTAGTCTCGAAATCACCATTTCTTTTACAATTTATGTCACAAGATTTTATATTATCAATTATTTTATTGTGTAAAAAGTTTGAAATTTCTTCCCGTATGAAAGAACATAAGATTTGTTTAGTGTCGCCATCTGTCTGTTTAGTTTAGAACAATTTTAATATCTGCAATGCGTTTGAATTTTAATAATGAAGGTTGAAGGTCAGCTGGCTTAATTACTAAAGAATGGTGTTGTGTTGTACGTGTAAAACGATAATTCTTCACCCTTTTTCTATTTAAATAATGAAATTCTGATATTTATTATTTTGATATAGATTTAAAATACACGTTTTTGATATACTTAATTATAAATATCGTTTTTAAAAGTTTGACACTAAGTGTTGAATTCAGACATTTTTCTCCAGGAGGGAATTTTTCAGCTCCGGGGAGGACAGTATGGAATTCTAGGGGTGATTTGAAGTTTTAGACCATTATCAAATACACAATCTCCAATCTTCCGGAGGGAGGTTGGGATATTTTGATTCTCCGAGGGGTGAGTCCCCCTTATTTGGACCATCCCTGAATTCATCACTGACCGATACTTGCAACTGTTGATACATTCGCTTTCTTAGAATGAAATATAAGCTGCTTTTGAAAACGATTAGGGTTCAGTCTACCATTTATTTACTATATACGTACCTAATTAATCGATCATTCTGACGTTTATCGCCATATATGGTATATTTCGCCATGTTTTCAAAGTTTATCCACCCTTACCTCTCACAATAAATAAAAAAAGCTTTAAAACTTGTGACAAAGAAATAGAACTTGTTATAAAAATGCTCTACATAGAATTATAGATCAGTGTTTTAACATTTTGAAACATACCGTGCGTTTTGGCAGGCCTTAATCAAAATGATGTTTTGCGTGTATTGTTGTTCAGAAATTACAAATGAAGATAAAGTAAATACTATTATAGAATGAAATTAAAGATATGATATTTTTTGAATCATTAAAAATCTCTGAATATCGAGTGAAACTACCATAAAAATTTGCTTTTGCTCTATAGTACAATTTTCAATTTTCATTTTTGCTAGTATATGACTAAAATTACTTACGTCAATAGAAAACAATATCTATATACTAAAAGCATAAAATTCCACGAGCTTTATGCATGCGTAACATACATACATATAAATATGTATAGTTCTCCCCCCCCCCCCCATATAAAAAGAGAACACCCAATATACTTTAATCACCAAATTGTTCTAAACAACAAAAAAAAAAAAAAAAAAAAAAAAAAACCTAGCGTGAATAGCCATTTGACTGAAAATTATGTCATTTTTTAATTTATGTTAAAAAAAAGGTTAGGGGGTCGTCTACATACTTAAATTCACCAAAGTCTAAAATTTCCAATACGAACACCTAATTTTGACATCATATTTGGCTTTTGTGATAAATTTTATCTTAGATTTACCAAACGTGAAATCTTTCGGCCAACTAATTTAGGAATTAGGAATGATTAAAGTTAGAAACTCTTAATGTTAAATTAATTTGTAATCGTTGCAAAATGGTTTGCAATGTGGAATAAATTAAGAACTCTTTGGCGGAATGTGGTATAATTTCGGATTCGCAAATTAAAAACAATTGGAAATCGATTTCTTTTAAAAAATTTATAGTTTAGAATTCATATATTTTTCAAAACTTAATTAACAAAACGTATTTTCGACATAAATTTTAGAAACATTTATTAATTGCCAGCTATGTTACGGTCAATATGATTAATCCGGTCATTATTAATAATAACCGGTTATTATTAATAATGACCGCGGTATTATTAATAATAATCGGCCTTTATGTCCAGTCATTATTAATAATAACCGGTTATTATTAATAATGACCGGATTAATCATATTGACCGTAACATAATATTTTTTTCAGAAATCCATTTCTTGAAGCTTTAAAAATGCGAATCCAAAATTACGGCTTATTCCGCCAAGAACTTCTTGGCGGAATAAGCTTGTAAACATATTGTAATGGGGATATATTTTTAAGCATAAGTCAAGAAGTTCCTGATTTATGCTTAAAAAATATCCGCATTACAATCTGTTTTGAAACGATTACAAATTAAACATTAGCAGTTGCAAACTTTAAACCTTCATAATTTCCAAACTACATAACCGAATGACTTTTCGTTTGGTATCCTAAGGTAAAATTTACCGTAAATATCAAGTATGATGTCAAAATTATGTGTTCGTATTGAAAATTTCAGAGTTTGGTACAAATTCAGTAAAAAGACGATCTTTTAAGTTTTCTTAAAAAAAAATAAAAATAAAACATAAATTGAAAAAAGACAAGTTCCAGTATTTCCGTTTCTTTCTTTGATAATTTGAAAATTAAAATGTATGGGATGTTTTCCTTTTTTGTCCGACTGTACACTAGGGTGGGTCGAGAAAACCGAAATGTGTATAATCCTAACATAATAGTGCGGGAAAGTTGCCATTGGTAATAAGGAATAAATTAGTAAAATATTACACCAAATGGCTAATATCTTTTACCGCCGCAAGTGGCCAAAGTTTCAAAAAATCGCAAAAAAAAAAAAAAAAAAAAAAAAAAAAAAAATTAACCATAGCAATACAATTTCTAATAGAATGCAACAGCTACATCACAATGTTAGTGATGTTCCAATAAAATTTGTTCAGGGTGAAATCATTTCTATTACCACCGCAAAAACGGACAAATTTTTGGAAAAAACGTCAAAAATTTCAATTTTCAGTTTTCTTTTTTTTTTTTTTAACTTTCACCATTTTTATTATATGTCTAGAATTAAATAAATTTACATTATATCTAGTAATAACATATAAATGACTAGTAATTTTCCTCATGGGCGTAGCCAACCAAGGCCGAGAGGGGTCGCCCCCCACCTAAATTTTAGAGAAAGGGTCTTTTTGAAGGTATTTTTGTGATTTTCTGAGAATTTATTGTGATTTTTTTGTAGGGGAGGGCTGAAGAGTAGAAAATGATGGGGAATTTATGTATGGAGTCCCCCCCCCCCACCTACAAAAACTTTCACCAAAATTTTTCCTGAAAATCCCCGAAATTTCTTCAAAAAGCCCCTTTTTTTCGAATTTAGGGGGCGCGGGGCCCTTTCGTCCTTTGTTGGCAATGCCCATGATCAAAATTACAAGACATTTATAAGTTATTACTAGGTATAATGTAAATTTATTTAATTCCAGACATATAATAAAAATGGTAAAAATTGAAAAAAGAAACGGAAAATTAAAATTTTTGCTGTTTTTTTTTTTTTTTTCAAAATTTTGTCCGCCCCTGCTAAGGTAATAGAAATGATTTCCCCATAATGAAATTTTATTTGAACATTACTAACATCTTGATGTAGCTGTTGCATTCTATTAGAAATTGTATTGCTATAGTTGGATAATTTTTTTTTTTTTTTTTTTTTTTTTTTTAGAAAAAAAACATTTTTTTTTGCGATTTTTTTAAATTTTGGCCCCTTTGCGGCGGTAAAAGATATTAACCATTTGGTGTAATATTTTACGAATTTATTCCTTATTACCAATGGAAACTTTACCGCACTATTACGTTTCGATTATATAAATTTCGGTTTTTTCAACCCACCCTACTGTACACACATACAAAATCGTATGCGGTATGCTTATCGTATGCTAATACTAGGTGTTAGATATTGTTTGTTTTAGATATTATTTGTTCTGAAGATTACTATAAGCCAGTATTTATCATGTTCACACTTGATTTATATTTAAAATGACTAACTGTAACTTGTAGCTATTGTAGTTCTATTTTTCTATCATGAAAACATGAAGCATTATGTTATTTGAGAATTTATTAAATGTTATTAATTGTTTATATTTTAATTAGTGCATTTTTAGCATCTTAAATGGTGCTCGCAAATTTTCTAAGAAGTGGTTGATAGTTTTGCATTTTAGACACACACATAAAAAGCTATTTTTTAAGATTTTTCTGCATTTTTTTCTTTTAATAAAACTTAAATAAATATAAGTAAAAGAATTAATAAGTTTTTACTCAAGAGAGAAACATTGAAAATACTTTCAAAAATTGATCAACTATAAACATCTGTAGACTCACATCCTTCTTTATCTTTAACCTTCGTCATCTTTATTTCACTTTTATGCGCTCTTATAGCTTGTGACACAACCATGTATAAAAAAGTTGCAAGATATTTAAAAATAAATAAAATATTAATTTATCAAGCAAATTAAAGCAATGTCATATCAAATAGTATTTAAGTGATGAATATAATGGTAATAAGGGCCTTGCTAATAAGGCTATAAAGGACAAATGAAATTCAGACCACTTTTTTTCTGGAAATGCCATCGAGGATATCTCTCCTACGATTAATCCTGTTATTTCTACAGTTAGCACTCAAAGGAAGAAAAACCAAAAAAACAAACAATACATACAGATAGCTACAATTGGGAATGAAAGAGTCGTTCTTAGGTTTCGTTTTTTTCTCCCTTTCCCCCATATTTTGAATTATTTGATCTAAAAAAATATGTAGATTGTTTAAATTTCATCATATTACAAATCAAGGCTAAACTACCCATTCCAAACGAATAAAATTTCAATATTGATTTAAATGAATGATTAAAAAAAATCACAGTAATTTAAATCGTGATTTTAATCAACCAGATTTAAACTGACGTCGTACGTGCTAGTAAGTATACAAATACTACACGTTATTAATTACAAGTCTAGACTCATGCCCAATATTAGGACTGGAAGCTTGTTAAGAACTGTGTCTTTTATAAAGATTGAATTTCATCAATAATAATCTTATCGAAACGTCAAAATAAGATCTCGAAAAAATTGAAGATTTTTTTCTGGTAAGGAAATATTTGCACGAACTTCAAAAATTAAAGAAAAACTGTTTTCTTCAGGTAGAAATACCCCTTGAAATTTCTCTTACTTTACATAACAAAGTGAAAGAAGAGCTAACTAATATGGTAGAAGCTGGTATAATAGCTAAAGTTTAAAATGGAACAAAATTAATAAGCAACATGTTTGTAGTTCATTCGTAAAAAAAACTGTGAATTTGCCTTTATCCAAGACCCCTAAATAAGGTTATCCAAAGACCTCATTACCGGGGCCTCCGAGATGACGCTGTGTGTCCTGAACCGGGCCTGCTACAAGTGATGTCACAACCTGCTGACGTCAAAACAGTGATCCATAATAACTTAAAATTTTTCATGTACTTTGTTCGTTTGTACGGATTGTTTACGATAGTATTTTGATTTTATTTATTGTTTTATATAGTAATTAATAATATTTTTCAGTGTATTTAGATTGTAACGCTATCATTAATTATTGATTATAATTATTAAAGAAAGTGTGGATTATATCTATAAAATAATGAGAAGAAAATGTTGTGCTCCTAGTTTCTAATCTAAGTCTTCAAATTCGCTACTGATAATGAAAAGAAGAAATTTTAGCTACGAAAATTACCTTGTGATAATTTTACTTACAACATTTCAACAGAAGTGGTCTGCATTAAATGTTTCGATATACGTTTCATAATTCGTGAAGCTAGAATTAATATGATGGTATTGAACTTGTGCCGAGAAAAAAAACCCTAACAACAAATGTCTAGCCTACTGTAATGGAAATATTCTGGCATATTTGAATGAATTTGTACTTCCAAATCGAAAAGAGTCAAATGATCTTCAGAAAAAAAAATAAATGAAGCAGACGATAAACAGTATAAAAATGATTTTGAAAGAAATACTGTAATAAATTGAATGAAATCTGGATACGTTTAGTTAGAAGTGACTGTGCTTTGTTTATAAAATTAAAAGTAACTGATTTACACAACTTAGTAGTTCTACGTAGTTCCATTTAACATTTTAGCTAACTTAAGTGTACAAATATATTATGAAAATAAATCTTTTGATAAGTTAATTTGAGTGGTTATTAGGTCCTAGACCCAAGTACAATAAATAGACAATTTTTAAAATATTACAAATCAGTTACAAAGTTAAGATAGAAAATTGGGTACTTTTCGGTTAGCCGGGCGCCAGTGATATAGATACATATATATACACACACACACACATATATATATACACACATATATCTACACACACATATATATATACACATATCTACACACACATATATATATACACATATCTACACACACATATATATACACACATATATGTATGAATTAATATATATATATTTATATATGTACATGTATCACTGCCGCCCGGCTAACCGAAAAGTACCGAAAAGGGCTTATGGCGAGAGAAGGAAAGTTGGCAACATATTTTCTGGCAACCTATTCGTAGTTTCATATAAATAAGTATTTTTTTTTCAATATTTATATAATTTATTTAATATAAAGAAGCCATTTATCTCTTTTTATATGCAGGTAGAACAGAATTGTATATATAAAAAAAATATATATATAAATAAACATAAAAGTTCATTAGGTTTGTTTTCATAATTGTGTATATAATTTTAAAACATATCTAACTTTCTGAAGCCCGGATTACGCCAAAGCGTTAAAAAAAAGTGCCAAGGTCTCAATAGTTAAAAAATGTGGATTTCTCTATTTAAATTGACATTTATTGTGTTTTGGTGGTTAAATTATGGTATGTAGTTGTAAAAGGGAAGAATGGGATTGATTTTGTAAAGTCTTTGGTAGATTTATTATATTTTTTGTACGTATATTTATTGTAAAATAATGTGTTTAGGAAAAGGTAAGTCAATGGGTTCAATCTGATTTATTAATCTTAGCATTTTTTTTAATTTAAAACTTTTAATTTCCTTTAATAAAACAAGTGTATTAATTCCCTTTTATTTTACGATTATGAAATTTAATATTACTTATGTAATCACAAATTATAAGAGCGGAAATGCTCTTTTTATTACATCTTTCTGCTGCGATACATTGACCAAAGTGGATCACTATTGTGGTATTATAACTTAGTTATAAATGCATCTGCAGGGGAGATCGGGTAATGACGGGGCCTCCGAGATGACGCTGTGTGTCCTGAACCGGGCCTGCTACAAGTATTAGTGACGTCACAATAGTGATCCACTTTGGTCAATGTATCGCAGCAGAAAGATGTAATAAAAAGAGCATTTCCGCTTTAATAATTTGTGATTACATAAATAATATTAAATTTCATAATCGTGAAATAAAAGGGAATTAATACACTTGTTTTATTAAAGGAAATTAAAAGTTTTAAATAAAAAAAATGCTAAGATTAATAAATCAGATTGAACCCATTGACTTACCTTTTCCTAAACACATTATTTTACAATAAATATACGTACAAAAAATATAATAAATCTACCAAAGACTTTACAAAATCAATCCCATTCCTCCCTTTTACAACTACATACATTTAACCACCAAAACACAATAAATGTCAATTTAAATAGAGAAATCCACATTTTTTAACTATAGAGACCTTGGCACTTTTTTTAACGCTTTGGCGTAATCCGGGCTTCAGAAAGTTAGATATGTTTTAAAATTATATACACAATTATGAAAACAAACCTAATGAACTTTTATGTTTATTTATATATATAATTTTTTTTATATATACTATTCTGTTCTACCTGCATATAAAAAGAGATAAATGGCTTCTTTATACTAAATAAATTATATAAATATTGAAAAAAAAAATACTTATTTATATGAAACTACGAATAGGTTGCCAGAAAATATGTTGCCAACTTTCCTTCTCTCGCCATAAGCCCTTTTCGGTACTTTTCAGTTAGCCGGGCGCCAGTGATACATGTAATATATAAATATATATATATTAATTCATACATATATGCGTGTATATATATGTGTGCGTAGATATGTGTATATATATGTGTGTGTGTAGATATATGTGTGTGTGTGTGTGTGTGTATGTATATATATCACTAGCGCCTGGCTAACCGAAAAGTACCCAATTTTCTATCTTCGTAAAAAATCCGATCGGTCGTTAAAGATTGGTCGACAAAGTTTTACATTGAGGAATCATTACTTTTACATTGAGTAGAACAGCCAACTTAACTAAACATTCTAGTGAAACGAGCCTTTTCAGCTTTTCTACGATAGTTGTTTGCGATTGTGTGTTTGAGATTGTGTTCACAAAAACTTGAGGATGTTTCGAATCTTTCAAAAATAGAAAAATTCACTTTACCCCCTTAAATTTAGCTAGTCTTTCTCCATTCCAGGTGGCAACATATTGCAAATATTTATTATTGCTATCTATACCTGTTCTGACGACAATGTAGCTCCTGTTTTCAGAATTATTGTATTTCAAAAAGATTTACTGCATACAAAACTGATTGTTTTTTTTTTATTTCTAAAGTATTTCAATAAAGAATATTTCGAAACATTAAAAAAAAAACATTTATTTAGTAGCTATGGATATCTGGCTGAAAACTGGATTTTTACCCTCTTAAGAGGCAATTTGTAAAGGCCAGACTCATTCGCAGTTGTGAATTTTCATCCAGACTCATTCGCAGTTGTGAATTTTCATCCAGACTCATTCGCAGTTGTGAATTTTCATTTGCTATATAACCGGAAAACTTGTAAAAGAATATATTTTATAAAATTTTAGATTTTCTTATATTAGAAATTTTTTAAACATTTTTTCTGGTAATAGTCTTATTTTAGAATAATTATGCAATGAAGCATAAGAAAGACTGATGTATCCGTTTCATGCACGTAATAGGTTAAAAAGCATTGAAACTGGCTAAGATTTGTGAACTGTAATTAAATGCTGCAATCTCTTTATGATCGACCAAGGGAGGGGTGATTGTCCCACCGACCCTCCCTTGGATCCGCTTTGATAATCAGTGGAATCTAAAAAAAATAACAAGGGTTGACTTAAAAACAGACCTTGTTTATTATATATATATATATATATATATATATATACATAGATGCAAACACCGAAAAAAAAAAAGATGCCCAAATAAGAAACACCTGATGCTCTATAGCAGCGTTTCTTAAACTTTGCGATCTCGCGGACCCCCTTTGATGTGATATGTATTTCGGGGACCCCCAACACATTTTTCTTAATATAAAATAAGAAATTATTTTAATATAATGCACCTTATTTATTTTTAATTACACATATTCTGTGTTTAGTTGTTTGAAAAAATCAGCTGCATTTATAAAGAAAATAATATACATTTTAAGAAGGTTAAAATGTACATACTACTATTTCCCATGATAAAGATGCTGCTGCTTTTTTGCTACTAAGATGTGCATCGTTTTTTGTTTATTGTTTGAAACATGTATCCATAAGTCTGTTTCATTCAGTTGAATTCTACATTTGTTTTCCATGTGCACAAGGCTGAAGAAAGTCCTTTCACACAAGTATGTGGTACAGAAGGGAAATAATGCTTGATAGCTTTTTCTGCTATTTATGCATACGTATTTCACATACACAACTAAAAATTGGGAAAGCTATTTACTTGGAAAGCAATTTTCATGGAGCCATCGTGTGATAATTCCGCAAGTTGTTCCTGCAATAAGAATGTTAACGTGTCGATTTCACTTATTTATTGGAAATGAAATGGATCCCTCATTATATCATTTTCTGACTTCGAGGGATGAAAATTAACTCTGAAAGTTTATTCCAAGTACTTCAGATATACAACAAAATTTTCAGTAATATCAGGGTAAATTGTATCGCCAGAGGTTTATAAGAAATTGAATAATTTCATTGGTAATGATTCAGAAATATTATTTTCAAATATATTTGCCCAGAAATTAATATTTATTTGCTTGCTTTGTCCTGGACTTTGAAAAACTGGTACAGATGTTCTTTAACAGCTTAATTTCAGCTCATTCAAAAAACTTAAAATATATGTCAAGCATGCCACATTGACAAGCCAGAAGAAATCACTAAAATAACCTTTCAAATGGAAATTGGAATTAATTAAAAACAGTCTTACATCATCACGCAGTGATAAAATGAGATTAAAAACTTTTCCTCGTGGCAGCCACCTAATTTCTGTATGCAAAAGTAGCTATTTGTGTTGACTCTCAACTTTTTCGCACAAAATTTTAAAATGTGTCGAATACAATGGACGATCCTTGATATAATTTTTTACTGAAATAACTTCGTTGAATGTAGACTTCAAACCTTCATGCATTTTTCTGTGATCTAGTGATTGACGGTGAATACAACAGTGTGTCCAAACTACATGCAGTGATTTAGCTTTAACCAAGCTGATCAAACCATTAACATTTCCACTCATAGCTCGAGCCCCATAAGTACTTATTCAGACACATTTTGAACATTTTATCTCTTCTTTTTTGAAAGAAATTGTCTCATTATGTGAATAAAGCTGCATTTGTTGTGCGAGTTGTTTTTTTTTAAATCTTCACATACCTTACCACCATATTCATAATGTACGAAAACTAGCAAATGTACATACAAACTCTCATCCATGTGAAATAAGGATTGATTTTTACGTGATCTATCAACTGATCCTCAATATTTTTACACAAGTCTCTGATTCTGTCCTTAACAGTATCACTGATTATGAAGATAAATTTAAATCCTTTGTTGTTTTCTCTCCTAGCATTATTGTGACCATTGCTTTACTATCAGGTACAGTTCACTTCTCTGCAATCGTATGATGTTTTGCAGATTTTTCTACTATAAGAGGCAAAAACGATGGAGGCTTGATACGAGGAAAAAATGCCCTTTTCAATACTGGAATAAGTTGAAGACTTTTAAAATATTTCTGACTTGTTTTCAGTTTTTTTAACCTGCTTTTAAAAAAGTCAGTTGGTTTGTGTTTAGTTAGTAAAGGTCTACTGAATGTTAGTGGTTTCACATACTCATTTGACAGTATATCTTGACAAATAACACAGACAGGCTGTTCAGATGAATAAAAAAGTATAAGTATGTAACAAGAGTGACTGAAATACGAGCAATGCATTTAAAAATGACAATGTGGCTAGAATTCACTCACTAGCGTTTTCTTCTAGCAGCATACTAACGCATGTGCACTGCAAAAGAAATGCTAATTAGAGAAGCAAGCATGAAACAACAAGTAAATGTTTTGAAAAATACGAACCGATTCCCATTACCTCTTAAAAACGAATTAAATTTCATTTCTCATACGTGAATCCTCATTTTTGAAAAATAAAAATTCTTGCACATTTAGAAAAAGAAAAAGTTTGTGAATTTAGTGAAGTTTGTTCGAATCTGAAAGTATTTTCCAGTTTTGGGAAAAACTGTACTTTTCGTAGATTTTAAAACTGTCGATAATAATGGGCTGCATACTTTAAATAATGGAATTCACAAGTTTGTAGCTTCGTCTACTTTTTTGTTCGGAAATTTAAAAATAAAAATTTCTCTCTCTTTTTTTTTTTTTTTTTTTTTTTTTTTTTCTGTAGAACCTTTATTAAAAACAAAATTTGCTTTCGGCTTGCTTAATAAACTGACGTATGGTTACGTGATTGCTACTATGACAATACGATTTTGTATGCATATTTAAAGTGAACTTAGGTAGATGGTAGTTTATTAAGATGCGTATACTCTGTCTCGTTGTTTCATAAAAAATGTTCGGTAAAAATGTTTGGTTTGCACAGAGATAAATTCAGAGTGTGGCTCTTGTAGGTAGGGGGGGGGGATCCCCTTCCGGGCATTGCAATCTCTCATCCTAAAATATTTAGGTGTTTATTAATGGTCCTTGACTAGTCCTGCAACCCCTCTTTCCCCTTCTCCGCTGCAGCTACAGAAATTCCTCCCGAAGAAAAATATCGGAATTCAACACTGAGTTTGAGGACTCCCGGCTGTAAGCTCGTGGACCACGAGGGGTCCGCGGACCACAGTTTAAGAAACGCTGCTCTATAGTTTCTTAACTTATCTGAGACAGTACATTCTTTAACGTCCAGTCATTTGGGCAAACAAGTTGTCATTCCCATGTATGCGTTTCACAGCTTAATATGTGTAATGTACTGATGCATACTAGTGTGCGCAATTGTCCCACCTTTCATTAATACGTGAATATTACCTTAAATAGGTCTGCTCTTTTATGAATTACTATATAGCTTTAATGAAAGAGCGTAGGTACCTTCTTAGCTATCAAACCGTTATTCTATTACCTCAATCCTCCGACTCGCCTTAAAGCAGCTTAAAAAGGCATCTCATAAATAAAGCGTAATTAGTATGAAAACAAATTTTACTTTTTAATTGAAATGCGAATTTAATAGCAATCCGAATTTAAACGAAAGTCATTAAGTAGAGCTTTAAGATAAGCTGGATAATCGTGGCATTTCGGAAGGCATTCATTAAATTTATGTGATATGTAATCAGGAGAAGGGGATAAAATAATTTCACGTGATCTTGTCTCCAAAAGAATACACTTTTAAGATAGCTAATTTGGTATTTATTTTAGAGAGAAATCAATATTTCCAGATTTATATCACCTAAATAATGACTTTAATGAGACATCCACTTCTAACCAAATTCAAAAATGTTATTTAAATATCTTATTAATGAACTCCCTAAAAAGCTTTTATCACGTTAAAAGGATCTTTATTCTTTGACATAAAATTTAAGATCCTTTTTGGTTAATTATGTTTATGGCTGGCTATAAATGTTTCCTATCATTTAGACACAGAAATGTAGACAGAATGAGAACTAATATCCTCTCAGAGCATTAGTTTACTTTAAGATACCCATTTAAATTATATTTATTCAGTATTCAGCATTTGTTGCATTTTGTTGTTTTAGGTAATTTTGCAGGTAATGAAACAGATAATTTCGCTTTATTGTTGGAATATTTCATCTATGAATATTTATATTTTAGACATAAACTATTTTAAGTCTAAATTTTTTGCTATTCAGTCATTTGAAAACGAACAATTTTGTAACATGTAATGAAAAGGTTTAATTGTTTAAGAGTATTTTATGACTGTATTTTATGGCTATATTTAATTAAACAACATTTTTTCTAATCATAAAAAATGAATTAAATGTTATATCAACGTCAAAATAGTTTTACGGTGTCGAATGATTTGAGAATCCTGCCTTTTTACCGTCATGCAGTTAATAAATGAAAAGTGTGGTGTAATAAAAATTTGAAATTCATATTGTTTTTATTTTCTTCTATATACATAAGAAGAAAGAATTAGAATCGTAAAAAATTTAGACTTCCGTTTTTTGATGGATTTATATGTTTTGGGATGTCTTGAACGTGGTCTGACTATTTTTGGAAAATGCCTGTCTGTCTATGTATCTATGTCTGTATGTATGTAGCACAAATTTTGTGGGCACTTTTACCTCAAGAACTAATGCACGGAATTTCCCCAAACTTCATATTCCGTAAGATCGTGACAAAAAAGTGGTGCTAATTATGTATGTGTGTATATAGCTCAACATGTGGCGCTACTATTCTGTATTATTCACGATTTCCGTGATAAATATAACTCGGCATCTATCAAATGGAATATCATCAAATGTGATACTCAGTTAGACCTGGATACATATAGGTGCTAATAAGGTTTTGGTGCGCATAGCTCAGAACAAAAAATGTATCATTTCATAAATTTAACACAGCTTTTCACAGTCAAATAGAAGAAAATAATATATGCTTTAATAATATAAAAGATATAGATACATTTAATGATATTTACGAAAAATTCATCACATTACTCACCAATATGTGTAAGAAAAATTTTAAAAGAAGAAAGTCAGCGTATACACCACAAATAAAATGGTGGACGGAGGATATCAGAAAACAAAGAAATTTGGTTCAAGCTTTAAGAAAGAAATCAAAATTACCAGAGTCTACTCCTGAACATTATGCAAAATATAAATTAGAGAAAGCTAAATACAGAAAGCTTATAAAGAAAGCTAAGAATGATGCATGGAATCAGTTTTGTAAAAAAACAAAAAATCCATATGGGAAACTACAAAAAGTAGCTTTTCAAGATTTCTATCATAAAGAATCGTATGCGCTTTCTTTCTCAGACACCATAACCCAAACTAAAAAGCAACTATTCACAGATCTCACAAAAGGAATTTTTGGTCCATCAGCTAATCTAAAAGTTAATCTGCATCCACAGTCAACGGACACTGTACCACCGTTCACTATTCAAGAATTGAGAGACATCATCTACTCTTTTGATGCTAACAAAGCGCCGGGAATAGATGACATCGATCATCGCATAGTAAGAAATATTTTCAAAATTAAAAAAGATCTCCTACTCCAAATGTACATAACACTATTGAAACTGAACTATTTTCCAGATGTTTGGAAAATAGGAGAGTTGGTGTATTTTTTAAAATCGGGCAAACCCCCTACAGAGATTGACTCCTACAGGCCAATAACTTTGCTCCCTGTTTTCGGAAAGATATATGAAAAACTCTTACTGCGAAGGATAAACTTCTCTTTACACAGAAATGGAATACTCTTTGAAAATCAACATGATACACGGAAGGGAGAT
Organism: Maratus michaelseni; assembly: GCA_963931845.1. Lineage (NCBI taxonomy): Eukaryota > Metazoa > Arthropoda > Arachnida > Araneae > Salticidae > Maratus > Maratus michaelseni. The sequence continues at coordinate 259,423,438 of OZ007590.1, read as the reverse complement.
CAACAGAAACAGCAATTCAAACACTATTCTCACACATAGAAATAATTAAACAAAACAACTCGTATATATCCCTGTTGTCAAAAGATTTTAAAAATGTATTTGATAATCTTCCGTGGGAGCAGACATTAATCCTACTTCAACAACTAAATATTGAACAGCCCTATATTAACACGACAAGGTCTTTCCTCACTAAAAGAGGAGCATATCCCAACTGGCTAATGGATGAAATACATTGGTTCTTCAAAGGCTGCCCACAAGGCTCGTGCTATGGTCCTTTCGCGTGGAAAGTGTTTATGCAGCAATTAATCGATATTCTTAGCAATGAAAATATAAGAGTCATAGCATATGCGGATGATTTAATTTTAATCATTGAGGCAAGAACTAGAGCCGAACTAGAAAGGAGAGGAAATGAAGCTCTTCAAATAGTTAGAGATTGGGCTCAAACTTCAGATCTGAAAATATCATATCACAAGTCCCAATGTCTGAATCTCAGACGTCCAAAGTATTTAAAACGGCGTCCAATCTTCAAACTTGATTCACATAATCTTAAAACTGAAAATACAATGCCATATCTAGGAATACATTTAGATTCAACCCTATCATTTTTGCCACATCTTAGAATCAAACGGGATGAAATGTCAGCAACAATACAAAACTTGTTAAAATTCGCATCAACCACAAGTGGCATTTCCAAACAAATCATAAAAACTTGGTACACTTCCATTCTAGAAAAGAAAGTTTCATATGCACCAGCTACATGGTTTCCGAGATTGCAAAAGTCACATGGCTTTCATCTGCTCTTATCTATTCAGCGTCGTTGTTTGCTACTAATCTCTGGAGCATATAAAAAATCTCCTACATCGGCTCTAAATGTCCTGACAGGAATTCCTCCACTACCTTTAAAACTGAAACAGATTGCAGACCAAGGAATGATACTGAGACTGGGAGTGCCATCACACCCACATCACTCTGATACATTTCAAAACAAAGCATACAAAAAATATATAGATACCTCAAAAGAATATCTTAATATACTGGATGCACAAAATAAAATAGAGACAGATGTGCAAATATACACGGATGGCTCAAAAACTGAAATCGGCACGGGTTATGCCTACTGTGTATTTAAAGAAGAAGAAATAATATATACATATCAGCAAAGAATACAGAACGAAAACTCAACGTATCAAGCGGAACAGCTGGCAATCTTGGACTCAATACAATGGTCAAAACAATCAAAATATCGCACAATAGTTATAAAATCAGATAGCCAATCTACAATATCAGCACTAAAAGATATATCTACAAAAAATATAATAATCAGCCAAATAATCCAATCTCTGCAGGGAGCAACACAAAAAATTTATCTACAATGGGTCAAAGGACATTCAGGCATAACAGGTAATGAATTAGTGGATCGGTTAGCAAAGGAAGCAACTGACCCAAATCCATTAATAACAGAAAAATTTATACCATATCCATCCTCATATCTTAAGAGAATGTTAAAGCAAACTTTACATAACTCATGGCAACGTGATTGGGACTTATGTCCCACTGGGCGATATACCTATGCATTGAAGCCAAAAGTTTCAGAAGACTATCTTCTAAGTCATCGATATCTATATATATTCGCTATCAATCATGGCCCTTTCCCGGCTTATTTAATTAAATTTAATAAAGTTTTGTCTTCAAGATGCACTTGTGGTGCAAGAGGGGATTCGCCACATTACGTTCTCACATGCCCATTGACAGCTACTCTACATTTGAGGAAAACAGACACCATCTATCTGTCGAATTGGTTCAAATCAATCTCGGCGAATTCCTCATTGCTTCAAAAGATAATTAGCTGCATGTCCTTAATAGAAAAAAACCAATTGTTATTCCAAATGCCCCCAGTACACATCATTGGTGGTGATGATGATGATGATGATGCTTTTCCTGATGATGGACTTTTCTGCTGAAATGACTTTTGATTATGACTTTTTGAGTATGACTTTTTTTCTTTTTGCAAATTAAGCTGGGCTGCTTTGTCAAATATGTAAAAATATGTAATTTTTTTTTAAATAAACTTGCCAAGCAGGGCTTGCAGGGACTAAAGCCATATGGTAGGCCTCCCTGCTTGGTTGAATCTGAATCTGAATCTGAAATCTGAATCTTCTATGCTCCCTTATTCAAGATTTCCGTGATACCTATATTACAGCATCTATGGAATGAAATTCGATCAAATTTAAGTAGACCGTGACATAAATTGATATTTATCAGGTTTGGTTTATATTGATCAATAGGAGGCTCAGCTATACTGTGCTTTTCACCAAATTTCATATGTAAGATATTTATTAAAAAATATGTTGATTCAATTTTAGCTTTGTTCACTCAACAGGAGGCGCTGCTGTGATGTGTTTTTTGCGATGTTTGGGATAGCTATATCTTGTCAACTATGGGGTGCAATTTCACCAAATTTAATATGTAAAATATTTGTTAAAAATTTTGTTGAATCCATTTTTGATTTGTTCACTCAATAGAGGCCTTGTTATTCTACTTTTTATTTTGTTTATTTGCGATGAACATTATAGATGTATCTCATTTTCTGTTACGTAGAAATGAAGCCAATTTTATATTTGAAGTTATTAATTAAAAATATATATGTTTTTCTAATTTGTAGTTGAATAGACAACAGGAGGCTCTGTCGAATTCTACTTTTTTAAAAATAGGCTGATCATTATAACTCTAAGTTAAATTTAAAGAAATGCAATATACTTCGTAATGTTTGGTGTGTAACAGGACTATTTGAGTTAATATATAGGGTTGTCCAAAAAGACTGAAAGAAACTTCAATTTTTTATTTGTTGGAGATATGTAGGAAATTTAAATTGAAAAAGTGTTCAAAATTAGGAAATAAGATTATGTTGATAAAATAGTCGTGCCATTAATTTAAAAAAAAGTTACACATTTTAATTTTTTATGTGGTCCCTGGGTTCTGTAAGTTATATTTAGAAAAATATTTCTCCACGCTGTGACAAGTTAAAAAGTAAAAATTCCATTCTTCTACGGAAAAAGTTCACTGAATTATGATACTTTGAACTTTATGAAATTTCGAAGCTTTGAAACTGAAAACGGACAGGCGATGTTTTAGTGCCGTAAAGTTCAAAAATTTCTGAAAATTCAAAGTATCATAACTTGGTAAATTTTGGTCATAGAAGAATGGAATTGTTACTATTATACATGGCAAAGCAAAGAGCAAATTGTTCTAAATATAACTTTTAGAATCCAGAGACCGTATAAAAATTTAACAAGAGTATGACTTTTTTGAAAATTAATGACACGACTGTTTTATTCACATGATCTTAATTCTTTACCTTATTTTGAACAATTTTTCAATTTACATTGGCTACGTTTTTCCAACAGGTAAAATATTAAAGAGCGTTTCAATTTTTTTGGAACACCCTGCATTACAATAATATAGAAGAAATTTTTGTAACTGCCACAGGCCAAAGCATACCAGTTACTTTCTTCCATACAGGGTGTCCCAAAAACATTGATCTCGGTTTTTATTCCTTAAATATTGATCATACACATATATTATAAATTACAAAGTTACGAAAAAAATAATTTTATCATAAAAAGTCGCAGAGATATGATTAAACAAAGGTGGTGAGGCGTTAACCATAAATTAAAATGTAAATGTTTACAGCTGTGCAAATGACGCAGGAATGCATTATAAGCAAAGAAAATATGGCTCTTATCTTTAGTTTTATTTACAAATTTACAAAACTATGCTTCCTGAGAAATATCTTAAAACTTTACATGATGAATTACAGAATAAAACCTGGAAATGGCACAGTCAATGAACATTAAAACAGATTAGAAATGTTTAACAGAAATGTAAACATAATGTAAACATTTTGACAAACTTTGTAATATCAGATGTAATTTTCCTAACTGGGACAAAAAGTCCGCGCCAGAATTCGAACCAGGGATCTATTGGCTGAAGCTGTCAATGCTTTACCAACTGACCAATTCCGGAAAAATATGGTGGAACTAATTCACTCAGTTAACCTTTATTGATCATAGCATCTGGTCTGATAAAATTTGAATAGTTGTGTCAAAATTAATCTAAGTTTTGTAATCTTTGCATAAAGTTATTATTTATGCACAATTTAGATACTTTTGCACCAATAAATAGCACAATTATTATTTATTTATGCAATCATTGTTTTCTTTCTTAATTTGTGAATGACCCAACGCGATCATCCGACATGATTTTTCCCCTTTGCGAACTCATATCCAGGCATCGAACAGTAGTTTAAGTCAGTATTAATGTATTTTCATATTTCTGCGACTTTTTATGATAAAATTCTGAAATTATGTACATGATCGTATTAGTGTATGGTGTACATTTTACACGTTGGGAATTTCTTTGTACGGGACCGTATGAAAATTTAACTATTGTTTTTCTTCAAAATTAATCTCCTGAAAATTTTAATCGATTTCATAAAATTCTGTACTTTTTTTTTTACGTAACTTTGTAATTTATAACATAAGTCTATGATCAATATTTAAGGAATAATAGTCGAGGTTAATGTTTTTGGGACATCCTGTATACATGGGAAGAAAGTATTGGAACCGTCGAAATTTTGTACTTTCGTTTTTTGATGGATTTACCCGTTTTGGGAAGTGTTAAACACGATTTGACTATTTTTGGGAAATGTCTGTCTTTATGTATGAGACACAAATTTTGCGGTCGCTCTATCTGAAGAAATAATTCACGAAATGTCATTTTATTCTGTTAAATCTAGTGCTGATTAGATTTGTGTGTATGAAGATTGACAGGTGGCTGCTATTATTTACGATTTCCGTGATAGATATATATTGCAGCATCTACGGAATGGAATTTTAACAAAGGCCATATTCAGATAGACCTTGGAATAAATAGGTGCTGATAAGGTTTTGGTGTATATAGTTTAACAAGTGGCACTGCTATGCTTCGTTACTCACGATTTCTGTGATAGCTATATCTTGGCATCTATGGGATGGAATTTGATCAAATTTCGTCCCCTCCTCCAGCCAGACACAAATTGTTTTAACCAGATGATGTATCCCTTGGATTGATTAAACATGTATTTCCAAATGCTTTCCAAAATTCCAACGCATTTCCGAGATAAAGACTTTTGTCGGATCCTGTAGCATATTTAGCATCTCATGCTATTGAAATTAGCTTTATGATGAATTAATATAGTTATTGAGGATTCAATTTTAGGATATGTATGGTTTTAAAAATAGAAAAAAATTTGGGAGTAGCATAAAAAATATATATAACAGAAAACACAAAATGTTGAATAACAGTTCAAGTCTTGAAGATGATCCGGGGCACAGAATTTTACATTTTTAACTCATGAACATTTTTTTGTTCATTTTTTTAAAAATGAATTTTATTTATGTATTTCTTTACAGATGTAAATTCTGTAACAAAAAAAATTAAATTTTAACCGTGTTTAAAATTTGATATATCCTCTGAAAAGTCATTTTAAGAATTTTTCATTTTTGAGTACAGAAAAGAATAAATATTTATTTGTTTTCGAGATGTATTTAAAAAAGTAATTTCTAAAATAAAATAATTTCTTTTCTTTTTTTTTTTTTTAAATATTATTATTGTTTTACCGCAAGAATCATATTTTCAAGATTTTCTCTGAAAACTAAAGTTTCCGAGGACAATTTAAAGAATATATAACTGAAAAACAGAATACAAATAATTGTAACTTTATCTTTTATAGAAATTTATATATATTTATAATTTTAAATATAACATATGTAGAAAAAATGTATTCTGAGAAAAATGCATTTAAATTCTGGAAAAAAGCGCTAACAACTATCGTTAGCTCTATATACGAGTCGTTATATATTTTAATCTGATAACAGTATTTACATGCAGTTTACATAATTTTATTCTAAAAACTGTAGAGTTAAAAGTGTATTCATTTTTTAAGCTAAAAAAGCAAAAAGAGATAGATTTTTTTTGTCCCATATAACCTTAATACATTTTATCAATATTTATTTCTTGTTACAAATCAAATGAAATAACTTTCAGTTTTATCCCAACTTTGACTTATGAACCATCAATCACTTTCTCCCAAAAGAGTTAAAAGTATAAAAAAGCGTATTGAATATTTGGCCTTTTAGCGAAATTTTTATGATTTATTGGAAAAACCACGTTAAAAGTCTGTCTACCATTAAGAAATATTCTCAATTTTTAGATACAATTGAAAATCTACTTGAAGGAGTTATAATTCCTATATACATTTAAAACCAAGGACAGAAATGGAGAATATTGAAAGAAAAAAGTGATAAAGTTTAGAAAGAGGAATTTTAGATGACGCAGCTATGAAATAGTATTTTCCTATTTTATGCCTTTGAGGAACTTAAATCGTTTCATATGTCAGCGAAAGCGAGAGTTTTTTCTTTGTTTTGTTATGCTTAAAATACATTTCTAACTCAGATAAAAGTTTTTTCCCCCGATACGATATGATGTGGAGGTGGGACATTATTTTTGAAGAAAGATTATGTGAAGAATCTACTATTATAGAAAAAAAACTATGGAGAAAAAGTTTATTCATTTTCATTTTTTATATTATTCTGATAGATGTTGCTTTCGTTCTAGAGTATCCCCTAAGACGTTTTTAGAGTTATGCATTAATCATGAAGGTTACATGCATAAGTTTTTTCGTGTGTTTTTATACGCAATGTTATTATTATTATTTTTTAAAGTATATGTGACTTAACAAAATAAATCTGAATTTTTAATATCCGGTTTATCGTCAACTAAGTTTCTGGTTTATTTATTAAATTCATTTATCAACGAATTTTAAAAGCTATATGCACTCGTGAGTGATGCTGTCGTACGCATATGTGATGCGCGGGCTGACAGGCTTTGTGCTGTGAGCGTTTCACAGATTTTTCTTACAGGGGATGATTTATTTAGTGCTGCCATCTGTTGGTTATGAGATGAGTTTATTGTTGTTGTTGAAGGTTGATGCGTGTTTGTCCGGGTCACCAGGCCGGCGGCGGGTTGAACCAGGGGTATGAACAGTAGGCGAGAGCGTTAGCGTCAAGCAAAAGGCCAAGTCAGTTACTTTCAGCTAGTAACTCGTTTTAAACTGTTCATGTGAGATGAAATTGCTACAAGTACATTGATTTAATTTATTTTTAGTGTTTTAAGATGAAGTTTTTTAAGCGATAGAGTAACTTATTTCTTTTAAATACTGGGAAACGCTGAGTCATAATCGAGTCATTTAGGATAAATGCGTTCTGATTAAAGAAGACTCCACATAAGCTCCTGTTTTATGCCTCATTTGCAGAATTTTTTTTTGTTATATCTGTGTGTTTGGAAGTTCTGATTAAACTCTCTGTTAGCGATAAAAATATTTTTATGTTTAAAATAGGTATAAAAGTAAAAATAGTTAAAAAATACAAACAAAAACAAACAAACAAACAAACAAACAGACAAACAAACAAACAAAAAAACAGACAAACAAACAGCAACAACAACAACAAAAAAACACACACTTTTATTCGCATTCAATGTTCAACTTGAAAATCACGCCTAATTTTTTTAATATAATTCCTGTTTTTCTTCAAAAAATTACGTTACAATATATTAATTTGGCGTTTGCAACTATCTCGACTATGAAAAAATCCATTGCTTTTTTTACGCTTGGTAGAAAGTGCAAACAAGTGAATCCATTAAAAAATATATATTTTTAATCTCTTTCTCTTTTAAGATAGGGCAACATTATTTAAACTATTTTTTTTAAGATTTCTAAATTTATTTTTCCACGTATAGTCGTAAATTAATGATTATTAAACTGTTAATTGGTAAAGGAGTATAGTTTTAAATATGCTCTTCATTTTTTATTTATAATTTATTTTCTACTTTATAGCCTTTAAAATGTTTCATTGTTGCAGTTTCATAGCCATTTGGCATACTTTGGTAAATATTTATTGGCACATAAATACATTGTTGTTTTATTTCGTGTAAAATTGTACCAGTTACAGAGAATATTTGGCGAATTAGCACCTGTGGCGGGCTAACGGAAATATGTCTTAAAGTGTATTAATTTATAATTAAGTTCTAAAAATATTAAAATGCTGTACTGTCATCGGAAACACTGTAAACGTGTTTAAAAAAATTAATTCTGGTATATCGGAAAGTGGGTTAAAAATCGATTAAAAAATTCCATCTCTACACACAAAAACCGGATTGAGTTAAATAAATAAAATGAAAAATGCAGCATAGCAGCGCCACCTGTTAGGCGATTTACACCAAAAGCTAATCAACACCAAGTTATACCAAGGACTAACTGAATCTAAAGTTTTATTAAATTCCGTGCATTATCTCTTGAGGTAGAGCGCCTACAAAATTTTTGTCGCATGCAGACACACAAACACACACTCACACAGAGACAGACAGACAGTCAGTCAAATCTTGTTCAGGACCTCCTAAAAAGTATAAATCCGTCGAAAACCGGAAGTCGAAATTTTTCATGAATCCAATACTTTCTTCTTATAAAGATAGAAGAAAGTAAAAAGATCAAAACTTTCTCAAGAGAATGATGTATTGTTGTTTTATTCTACTCAGCAGAAGGTACAAAAAATGTGTTTCAGCCAATTAGAGATTACCCCTGGAACTTAATTAATGCGTATCGATAAAATAGTTTTAATTAAATCGCGGTTTTCACGGGGAAACAAAAGAACGCATCAGTATTGCGTAGTCAATAGAATATAAAATAGGCTTAATTTTAAAAAAATGTTGTAATAGAATAAATTTAATACAGATAAAAATGTAGTAAAAATTAATCTTAGGTTTGGAATAAGAAATTTTAAGAAATTATTAAGTAAGATACTATATTACGGTTATTATATTAATAATGGATAATTTAGAAATTTAAGACATGAAATTTAAAATTTATTATATTTTTGTCTACGGGGTGATTAAAACAGTTGCCGATACATGAGCCTCTAGCGACCGTAAAATTAAATGAAATGGGATATGCCATTTGGGATGTGGCTATTTTATAACATAGGTTGGAGTATGAGGTAAATAAAAACAATCTATGTCTCACAGTTCAGAGACAAAATTTCGAAAATTTCAAATGGCAACGCCCGATTTGTTTCACCACAAAAGTCACAGGGAAGAAGCTAATTTTAGCGGCAGAAATGTTGATATGAAACAAACAGAAAGAAGACTATTTCGTGCTTCACGTGTGCTGTAGGAATAAATTTGTGACATTGTCATCTACAGAGCCATTTCACATTACCGTAGTCGGCAGGATCACCGAAATACATCTCAATCGGCTTTTGTCCTTTGGGGTATTTAAAATTCTAGGCATACCCGTGAAATTCGCCAAGTGAGAATGACATGAAAAGCGCCATCAAACGTAAGATCCTGCATTATCTTCATGTTGTGATTTATTGTTGTCCATAGTCTCGCGCATAATATGTGTAATAATCTGGGAACGTAAACACTTAAAATTTTTGCAATATGAACCAAATTATTTATTTTTTGTCATCTGTGTGGGCGCATTTGTTCTTCTCACTTATTTGTGTTTGTTTTTTTGTCGCCATTTCTACAGCAAAAATTAATTTTTTAACGTTATTTACAGTGAAGATCATTTTGCGAAAATAAAAATAAAAATGGGTGTTGCCATTTGGAATTTTTGAAATTATATCTCTATAAACGTAATTGTGAGACCTTGATTGTTGTTCTCTATCCTATTGTCGAGCTCATGCTATAAAATAACCCCATCCCAAATGGCACCCCGTTTACTTGAACGGCACGGTTGTTAGTGGCTCATATATAGACAAAGGTCTTTGCATAATCATCCCATACAGCCATCTATCCAGCTATCTATCTACCTCTATATACGTATATACACATGCAAATATTGACATAAAGATAAAGAAAGTAATATTAAATACGCATTGCAAGATGCACTTTAAAATTATTCTAGCATCTCTAATATCATATATTTTGTGAATCGGTATGAACCATAAAAACTCGAAAAAGATATTCAAGTTATAAATAAAATTTCAGAAGTCGAGGCAGATGTATAAAATGGGAAATAAAGCTTTTACGTAAAGCGTATCGAAAATGAGCTATGAAATTCAAAATATATCGCATTTTGACTTCAAGCCACTGTCAATATATCTTCAGCTTTTGTAAAGGGATATTTCGCTATCACATGAAAACATTCATTTTCTTTAACTGCTGAACTGTGAATACTTTGCTTCGGCAAAATATTTTGTGTCACAGTAAAGATAAATATGAATTTTAGATTCTTCTTCTTACGATAATACATATTATATTTATAAAGTTCATTCATTCTATTTTAAGCAATTATTTTTATTATCAGGTTTATTGAATTTCGTATGAAAAAAAAGATAGATCATTTGATTTACGTCGAAGTATTAGCAGGTGAATATGAGAAAACTTAATAGTTAAAAATGCATAACTTTTGGATAGAATTATAAAACCTTATATAGCGTATTGAAAAGATGAGAAATGCAAATATGAAATAATTTATGTCTTATTGTGTACATTAAATATTTTCAAGAAATTTCCAACATTTTCACATCAAAATGGAATTACAATTATCCATCCATTAAGGTCAATGTCCGTATGTGTGATGACCGTTAAATGCTACAAAGTTATTGCATCTAAAATTCTAAGGCAAGAACCATAAATGCGTCAAAGTTCTTGTATCTAAAATCCTAACACAAGAACCTATATAAATGTGACATAATTAAACGTCCGCATTTAAGGAACAAAATGCGAAACATGTTAATATGTATTTAAAGCGTTTTTTAGGATCCCTTATTCCGAATTCTCATTGCAGGAACGATGTTTTCATTACAGGAAACATAGTTAAATATCAAACTTTAACCACACTTTCTAAATGCAGGGAATGATCTCGAAATCGAGATTACCATTTCGTTTTCTAATTTACCAGAAGTGAAAGCGGGAAAAGACGACACATTTTGAACTTGAGTTTTTCTAAAATTTCCATCGTATTTTGATGTTTGGTTTTTTTATAACTTATTAGGGACGAATTGGATCCTTCAAGTGCGGAGAGGATTTCAGCAGATGTACTAAAGTAAATTTATATGTGGCAATTTCATATATTAAATTAAAATGATGTTTAAAAGGAGAAAGTGGGAAGAATTGTACTTTGTTGAATTGCTATATTTAGGAATTTCCACATAATGATATATTAGTGCTTTTCTTTGGCTGAGTACTTATTCCTTTCAAAGAGGCTGTGTGAAGTATATTTCCCAATTAATTTGAATTCCTAAATACCAAAATTGTGCTAGAATTTTTGAAAGAAATTTTGTTTTTATAATGTACGTGAAGAAAAGCAATTATTTATTTTCAAATCAATATGTTCTTAAATTATTTTGTTTTCCAGTCAATCATTTCAATATTTTAGCAATAGAAATTTTTTTGACCGTTAAAAGGGATTACGTATTTCAAATGATCAAAGGTATGAAAATTCATGACTTTAAAAAATAATTTTAAAAAATGACGCAATAATAGAGATGTATATTTTATACAAGAATAAAGAATATGATCAATGGAACAAGTTTTGAATTCAAAGGATAGGAGGTAACGGCAAAAGGGCCCTTTCCTACTTTCCCTAGAATCATGGGGCTTAAGGTAAATTGTCAAACTTATTATATTTAGTTATTTTTCATTACTTTTATTAAAGATTTTTCTATTATATAATAAATATGTTTTATTCAATAAAAATCCATTAATATTTTTTATTTTCTTTCTGGATGTAATTTCTAACTAACAAAACGGTTAAGGTAGCTTCTAAAAAGTAATTTAAGATAAAAAAAATGCCGAGGATGTTAAAGCTAGACGATTGACATCATGATATAATGTAAACTAAAAATATGGAATTTTGGGGACAGTTAAGTTGCTTATCTGATAAAATGCTAATTGAAAAGTTAGCAGCTATGTAATAGATGAGTATGAGGAGGGATTTTTTCAACTAAGTACTAATAAGTATGAATTTTTTTAACTAAGTACTAACTACTGCATTCCAGGAATCCCTAGGTATAAGAAATTTAGTTTATGAAATTAGTTGTATAGAACATACAATAATAAACATTGTTTGGTAAATTTAATGTTGTATTAGTCATTCATTCGTTAGTTATTGTTTATTAATTGTTAAAGTTTAAAGTATGGGTAATACATTATTTATTATTTAGATATAATGCAGTAATTAAATATTTAAAAAACTGATAACAAAAAAATTAATAAAATTAAGATGAACTGACATGCATAAAATGCAATTTCACATTTAGATACTTTCGACATCACAATTAGGTTTTAACTACCTAACTGAGTAAATACATTTATGGTAATAAATGTCACAAAAATCATCTAAATGTGACAAAGATATACTTTTGCTTGTATTACAGATAATACTTAAATTTCTTCAAAACAAATTTAGTTGTGCCTTAAAAGCATATTTGTTTTGCTTATATTTGGCATTTTGCGTTTAATAAAATTCAAAATATATCTTAAATGGGACAAACTTATGGGAAATCGCATCGTATTCATATTTTATATTATGTCCAATGGCTTTATATTTTGTCTGTCTTACACTGTTAAAAGTTTTGTACTGGATTCAACCAAGTATTGGTGATGCAGTAGCTACAACCATAAGATGGTGAAATCGTGTTCCAACATTTGTTGCTCAATTGAACCATAACTTCAAATGTTTGAACAAGATTTACCCATCTCATGGTTGCAGCTACTGCAGTACCAAAAGTTAGTTCTACTCAACACAAAAAGTTTAGCAAAGATAGATCGGAAATATCAATAATAGATAAAAGTAGATAAAAGTGGTTTCTTGACAAATTAAAAAATTGTACAGCCGACAAAACATACAAAATAATTTTATGTCCTTAAATATCATATTTAATGTAGTTACACTTTTCAATTGCACACATAAAAAAGTATATATTTTTTGGTTAAAGAGACAAGGTTTGATGCTAAACGAAACCCGAACGTGAAATATTAATGAAGTAAGAAATTATGGAAAATTTATTGAAGCAAGTTTTTTCTACATTTGAAAAGAATACTGTATGAATTCTACGTAAAACCATTATTTGTTTTTCAATATCTTTCTCATAAGAATTGGATGCATTCGTTTAAAGTATTTTTTCTGGAAATACAAAATAAAAATGTTATTTATTTATTGTATTTATATATTTATTTTTAAACCCGTCATACTTGTTGAAGATATGTCACAGTTCTTTATATTCCATGAAGAAAATCAAATATAAGAATGAAATGAGCTTTAAAACATATAATACTAGCAAAATTTGCCGTAAAAAAACTTTATTTCAGTATTGCATCTATTTTATTGATGAAATAATGAAATATGGCCACCTAATAAGCAACGCCTTATCCGATAATGATAAATTGATTTTATCAATTTCATAACAAGTAATAGATGAAACTTAATTTAGCGTACGCAATTTGTTATCATTGTTGAAAGAAACTGCCGATAGGTTTTGAAAGCATCAGTGAGTAAATATAGCACGATAGAAAATGACAAATTTATTCAATAATGATTAATAACTTGCACTATTGAAAGGTTTCAATATCAAAAATGGGAATTAGGGTCACATTTTAAAATAATTTTACTCTAGATACAATATTTCAAATGCTACTTTGACACAAAATATTTTATATGGGAACAACTATTGTCTAACAAAAAGCTGCAATGATTTGTTTACTAAGACACACAAATTTATTCGTAATTTACAGGGTAACAAGAAATAACTTGGACACACATGATACATTATAACTTTAATGATAATGAAAATATTACGACCGAACTTCAAAATAAATATGAATACATTATTTCGTCTAATATATTTACAAATTTTCAAAGTGGCTACATTTAGCCTTAATACAGAGCTTTAAACGTGTCACAAAATTTTCGGCTATGGCCCGCAACTCACTTACTGATATTTTATCCCATTCCTTGCATAAGGATTTCTTTAGGGATGCGAAAGTTTTATGAGTTTTAGCACACACCCTTGTCTCCAAGATGGACCAAACAGAATAATCCATTGGATTCAAATCTGGGGAACATGGTGGCCATTCTTGAGTTCCAATGAAGTCAGGAAAATGTGTCTTGCACCAATCTTGAGTGCCTTTAGCTCTGTGTGCAGGTGCGGAATCCTGTTGGAAGATCCATCTTTTGTTTCCAAAGAACTTTTATGACCAAGGTTAGACAACATCTTCCAAAATGAGTTTGCAATATGTTTGTTGATTAATCTTTATCTCTTGATCAACAAAAACAAGTGGTATTTTCCCACTAGCACATACCCCACCCCAAACCATTACAGATTGGGGTCGTTGACGCCGTTCAACAATGCAAGAATGTCCAGGTGCTTCTGCTGACCAAACTCTATCATTATGGCTATTGTGAGCTTGTTTAATCGAAAACAGTTACTCATTTGTGAAGACAAATGTTTGCCATCGATCACCTGCGGCCCGCTTTAACAGTTCTTTACTCCTTTGAAGTCTTGTGCGTTTGTTCTCTGCTGTTAGCTTTTGAGCCTCTTTCATTTTGTAAGGGTGAAGACCAAGCTCTACTCTTACCATAAAACGTGCGGTTTCTCTGTTGATCTTCATCTCTCTAGCAACTTTTCTCATTGAAATCCTAGGCTTTCATTGAACTCGCTTTTTGATAACTATCCGGTTTCTTGATGTGTTAACTGTGTGCTTTCTTCCTCTTCCTGGCCTGTCACCATCATGTCCGAGTTCTTTAAACCTTTTGATTGTGTATGAAACCGTCTGCTTAGGCATTTTCAATCGTTGTACAATTTCACATTGTTTCATTCCTTGCTTATGTAATTCAAATATGGCAGATCGTTTGTTAACTATAATGGTTATCACAACTAACTTACTTACACCTGTTTAGTATCTTTTTAGAATCAATTCCCTATGACAATAACTTTATAACTTTAGTGGTAGTTACAGATTTTTGGTTTGAAACTTCGTCCAAGTTATTTCTTGTCCCCTGTATATATATTTAAAAATGAAAACACATTTTAAAAACGAATACACATATATATATATAATTAAAAAATTCTTAAAATGTTTTACGAGTTTTATCAGTGGATCATTATTTATATTAGTATTTATGATATTGATATTAAACAAGTGATAATAATTATAAAACAGAAAAACAGTCAAACTTACAAAACGCAAACACAAATACAAAAAACAAACTGTGAGATAGAATTTTAATGAAAGAGAATGGTGACATTAACAACTTTGCATGTTTCTAATACTACAAATGACGCTGAGGTGTGACAGTCAAATTTGAAAAACTTTAAAATATATCTAATATAATTTTGTTAGAAAGTAAAAAGTGAAATTGAAAACTAAATATTCTTTAGCAGTTTGAGTTTGGTAAATTCAGTAAACGAAATATAAAAATGGTGTACGGAAACAGACGTTATACAGAGTATGAAAGAGTGTTGCAGCATGTTCTTAACATCAGAAAACAATTTAACAATGATTTTTGATAAAGATTTGTCAAAATTAAATTAGATTTTTTGAATATAGAAAACATCACCTTAAAAAAACAAAACAAAAATAAAACATTTTATTAGATTTAGCAAATATGAATAACTACAATAATTTGTAATTAGATAAAATTTCAATAGCTAGCGAAGCCATCCGTGATACAACATTTTATATTCATTATGATTAATTTCAAATATGAAGGGTGGTTTTAGAAAGGCTGGACAAGTTTTTAGAGGTTGTAGTGCACATTAGAGATGAGTTTGGGCTCTTTTTTTGCAGTTCGTTCCTGACGATTTGAAGTTTGAACCCGCTACCAAAAGTACGCAGTAGACAATTGTTAATATCATTTTAAAATTGTTTTATGATTAATTTTCTCATTTAAAAATATCTACTTACGTAGAAATAAGTATTAATCCTAAATACTCACTCATGACAATGTTTAGTTATTGTCATATCACTGAAAATCTGTTTACAATAGGAAATTTGTTATTTATACGCAACCACTGGCATCTGCAAAAGTCACAATTCTGAATCTTTAAAAATATCGTTGTACAGCTATGGCAGAAAGACATAAGTTCTGTTTTGCAGTAACCCTGGAAAAGAACTTCAAACAGAACGCGAGAACAGACAAAGGCTATCCCAAGGCACGTTATACTACTAACATTGAGTGCAAAGGTTTCAGATTCAGAGATACTATTTTTTATCTTTATGTCCAATCAATAACAAATCAACAATTAATAACATCAATAACAATCAATAACCTTTCAAGCTGACTTTTAAAAGATTGTAAAACCTTTGAAGAAACTTAGACTACAATCTTATTTATAATTGGTGGATTGAACTTTGTGCCGTTATATTAAAATAAATGATCAACGTAAAAATAGCACAAATAAAAATATATAAAATACCAAACAGCTGTTTCAGAGCCCTATAAAGCTCCATCATCAGTGCTAAATTAAAAAGATTAAGATTTTATTTAAGACTTTTGGATCAGTTTTTAATCTTTTAAATTTGGCACTGATGATGGACCTTTAGGGCTCCGAAACAGCTGTTTGCCATTTTATATATTTTTATTTGTGCTATTTTTACGTTGATATTTTAATTTTAATACAATCTTGCTTCTCAAATAGCACCCCCCCCTTTTTTTTTCAATTTGTGAATAAATGCAATTTTTACTTTAAGACCATATTTGATTTTTTTTTAACCCGAAGATTGGTATAAAAATCGAGTCCGTGTCCGTCTTATCTCTAGTGCACATCAAAGCAAACAATTTTTGACAAGAAAACCAGGGTGGTTATCCATTTTTTTTTACTAAAAAATACAGGGTATCTCACTCCAATCAAAACATAATTACCATGGATAAGTTTAACTAAAATAAAGATATTTGAGAGCAATTTTCCACAGACATACCTTTCCTGTGTAAAATGTAATGATATCATGAAAAGTTATAGAAGTGTACGGCATTCTAGGTAAGTGAAACCGTATGAACTGTCAGTTACATTTGGAACTATGAAGCCTCTTAGTTAAGCTCTATTTGGATAAGTATGGCAGCCAAGAATACTATTTCTCGTGACATCTTTACATTTAAAAAAAAGAAAAAAAAAAGGACAATTTTAAATTTTATTAAAATATCTTCATTATTGTTAAGGGCAAAATCCGAATTCAAATTCGAGTCTGGTAAAAAAATTGTTTGTTATAGTGTGCACTACCACTTCTTAAAGTTTGTGCAATCTTTTTATAATCACCCTGCATATATAACAATGGTGCTAAGAAAATTCATGTTCTAATTTATATTGCGATGTCTTACTTTAAAAATTTCATCTACATTAGCATCTCAATTTCCATGGAAAAAAAATCTGGTTTTCTGAAGTAGGAAAAATAAATATTTAAAATTAATAGTATAGTTATTTAAAATGCAAAATGTCTGGACTGCCCTTTTTACTAAACCGATTTTACCAACAATAATAATACATATATATATTTTAAACTGAAAGAAGTACATTTTTAGATGTGCTAGAAATATCTCTTTTTAAAAATACTTATATAAATTTTTAAAATTATTTTTTCTTTTTTCTTTCTTTCTTTCTTTCTTTTCTTTTTTTTAAAATATTTTAAAGAAATTTCTTTATATTGATGATAGTTGGCTTGTTACTCCACTGTCGTTGAAAAATATTAAATAATTTATTTTTAATTTTGAAAAAATAAAATTATTGAAATTTCTTTATAATGGTGGCAATTGGGGTACTCTATTGTTATGGGGATTATTATTTTTTCATTAATGCCATTCACTCATTACAATTAGAAGGAAACTAAATATTTCTAATTTGACTATACAATGTTTAAAATAATCAAGGTATTCAAGAGCCTAAATTATATTTGATTAAAAAAATCCATTAATTTATTTCATAAAATTAAATTTTTCTACAATTGCATTAAAAAAATCATTTTCAGAGTTTTTTTTATTATAACAACTATGAAATTAGAGGCCGAATCTCCAAAGGAATCTCCAATGCTTTCATATGTGAAATTGACATTATTTTTAAAAGGCATTAGACTGAACCTGTACATTTTCATTTAGGAAACTACAGCGTTTTACTAAGACTGTGCCTAAATGGGGTTATTTAAATTGACTTTTCTTTCTTGCTTTCGAGAATTACATTGGGAAAACTTCCTTTTTGATTTACCCTGAAATTATAATGATAAAGTCCTGCAGAAGTTTTCTTCTTTATTAGTTAAAGGCTATTTGATATTTTTACTGAATAAACATTAACTATTATCCACATATAGAAGTTAAAAATAATTATAGGCAATGATTTAAACAGAAAAATCACTATCCATTAACGAATGTTGTTTAACTTTGAAGTCGCTATTTCAGATAAAAAAGAAACTTTTAAGTATTTTTTATTTTGCACCCTTTTCAGCTTATTTAGATAAAAGAAAAATAAAGCCTTTTAAAGCGCTTTTATTTATCTTGTTTTAATTAATTAGAACGTATTATTACCTTTTGCACAAAGAGGAAATAACTTAATAAGATTCAATCTCAGAACATCGTTCTCTTTTGATTATTATTCAAAGCATTAATATATTTTTTAAATCTTATCTTTAAAACTTCAATTCTAGTTTCTTATGAATGCACATAACGTTTTTATGCGATAAGATTAAAGAAATAAGTAAGGTTTTAAATCCCCTATTAAATAGTAATTATAATAGTGCATAATTATAAAGAGTTCTTTTTTCTATTGTTTGCCCAGTAAAATTAAACTATTTACTAATACGCAATTTCGGAAATAGGAATAATTAAAAATAGCAATAAGGTATTCTTTTGTAACTGAAATATTGACATGAGAGGCGTACGAGTGTGTGGTTTGGACGAAGATGCTTTTAATGGTCAAACGTTTTGTTTAAACAAAGAAGTTAGTCCAGAACATTACCCGTAGGTGACGCTATACCTTCAAAGCTGAGAAAAAAACATTCAAAAGCATAAAAAACAAGCTTTCGCGGACTATTTATTTTTTTTACAATCTACTACAATGTTTCAACGTGTGCGATCTTTGTAGCTTGAGTTACACTGAATTTCATAGTATACGATGAAATGTGAAAGGAAATGCCTAGTTGTTCAAAGGAAAAATAAAAGAGAGAACAACCCCCTTACGTTTTAGATGCCAAATTGTCGCAGAGTAAAGCGAGAATAGCGATTTGATGTAGAATTATCTTGTTTTTTAAATTTATTCTATGGAAAGTAAAGATTTGTAACGGCTTATTTTGAATTTTTGATGATTTTTGTTCACATTTGAAGGCATAGCACCATCTATGAAAAAAAAAATTGAATTAGTTTTTTTTAATGTGCTTGAAAATTTTTTCGATAATAAAAAGTATTTCCACTCAGATCGTATGGCTGTACATCATTTACTTTATTTTTCATTGAATTTTAAAATGTGTCAAAGATTTTTAGCCCACCCTGAATTTATTCAAAAAAAGTGACTGCGCCAGATTTAGAAGATTTTCTAGGTTATTAAGTTTGCATAAGCAAAATAATTTGAGCCACCCTCCCTTCAAAGAGCTTCTCTGAAATTTATTCTTTCATAGCAATATCACCTAAGCTGGTTGATGCTTAATAAGAAAGGGTGTAGCATTTGAGCCATATTTGAAATATTTTTAAGAATTAAAAAATAAGGTCAATCTTTCTGTTTCAGATTAAAATTTTTGAAGAAATCTATCTATCTATCTATCTATCTATCTATATTATTTCCTTAATATTGTTAAATTCTGTTTCATGCTGTGAGATATTTACAAAGGGAATTTCGTTGGGATTCTTTCCTTCCCACAACGTCATGAATATATCGACGAGTTTTTCACTTGAAATACGTTGCAAGCGTTGAACATTCGTTTTTTACATTGTCTAGACATTTTAGCAGTAATCGAAGATGAAGATGAACATTTATTACTTATACTACTTGAAAAAGATGTTATACAAACCCTTTCACCACCAGACCGTTTTATTCATGAGATTATGACGTGCGTAGAGTACAACATAGAGGCAGTGCTGAAGTTGGAAAAAAATATTTGTGGGAACTCACCTTTTCATAGAGTAGATGTTGATGCTACCGGAATTTTTGGTAAGCCAAGAACCAACTTTTTAAAATTAATTTCTTTAATTAATTTAATACTTTTTTAATTTTTTTAATTAATCTTCTTTCTGATCGCAACCAAGATTTCAGGACAAAATTCTTTTAAGAGACGTCCTACACGGCTTATGAATGTATAAGTAAACTGGCTCTTGCAATAAGGAGTAAATTTTTCGCATAGGTCATGATGTTATTCATACAGCTGAATGCTCTTTCGCATTCAGACATTGAAATGAGTATAGTTTTCATAGTCTGAAAAAAGGGCTTTTGCTCGTACGTGATTTTTTTTTCTTTTTTTTTGTATAGTAACAAACCAAATATTTCTGGGAACGGCGTTCCCACGCGTTCCCACCCAACTACAGCACTGCATAGAGGTGAAGAGGTTAAAGAAAGAAAAACATTACTCTTGTTCAGATGTTAATATTCTTGATGATAATTTTGTACATATACTGGATGGTTAAATGTTCAATACATAAGTCCTGACGGAGCCGGATGTGCTGCAGGAAGTAAAAGTTTGGGCACCAGGAAAATATTCAGTCGTCAAATTTTTTAAAAAGAGGATATACACATATCTTAATTAGCATTTTTTAAGCAAAAAAGTAAATTTTCACAGAACAAAAAAATTCTTGATTTATATATCATGTTCCGACATTTATAGGTCAGTCCATTCTAGATATGTCCCTTGGTTTAACCTGGCAGTTTACGCACAGCAAAACTTAAAATAAAAATGGTTTGAAATGAAGAAGGATTTTAAAATTTGAATGTTTGCAGTAGAGTCTAAAATAAAACATTTAACATTGGCTTTAGAACAAACGTTCACCGAAATTGAGCTTTGCTTTCTTAAGTTTTCTTGTATGAAAATAAGAAAGGTTTTTGCAATATATAAACTGATTGAACCGCTATTTCTAGTACATTTCGAACAGGAAGTAAGCAGAATATTTTCCCTTGGAATTAAATCAGGTTTTAGTTGCAGAACATCACTTACTATCGTGAAAGATTTCTGCAGATCTGGCACGGAAAAAGGAACCTTTACACTTAATTTTGGTATATCTAAAATGCTGACATTGAAATGAGACAATTACTACACAAAATATGGATTGAGGAAGGAAGCTAAACTCTAGCTACTGGCTTGTAATATTTTAAATACAAATTTATATATTTTTGAGAGATGAAGAATAAGGACGATACTTTTAATAGTTAGTAATATTTCTGTTTCAAATTGAATCTCTTGATGGACTTCATATTTGTTTATGTTATTTGCTTTACTTTACGAAATTTTGTTTCATTCTATAAACTTATACGATTGGAATTTAAGGGTTACCAACAAAATCATCATTTGTGCAAAAGTTACAAAAATTAACTAACCAGTGCGGTTTTCAACGGTACTCACAACACAGTAAAAATGTGTAAGTAAGAAAACAACTCATGCCCTTGTTAAGAGGAAAACAAGTTTTGGTTGTCCCATACAAACAACGATTATCCAGAGAAGTTTTTTCTTTTCTAAAAATCGTGAATTTAGTGTTTAGTTGAGAAATCTTCAACTTTATTTGAATCTGCAAAATTCTTATCGAAATAGCGAATAAATATAATTTGTTGTCTGGAGAACAATGATTTCACCAATTAATTCATTTTTTAAAGAGCACTTTTAATACAGAAGGAATACTTTTTTTAAGACCCATCATTTATTATTTGCAACAACCCACAACAAAAACACACTAAAGAATAAAAAATGTTTTATTACGACCGTAATTTATCTAAATTGTACGGAAATAGAAAAATGAGACTCGATTTTCAAACAATGGATGATTAACGATTGATGATTTTTAAAATAATGATGGTTTTTTCAACAGGGTATTTATCTTTAGTTTATTTTTATTTTCTGGTATTATATAAATTTAAGGACATAATGTATATTCACTTCGAAATTGACTAAGAGTGTTGATTTATCTTTTATTTATTGCTTCCTTTCTTTTTTTTTACATTCAGTAATTAGTTCCAGTATTTATCTATATTAATAAAATAAAGTTGTTTGTCTGTGTGTTTGTATGCGACAGTTAGCGAAATCTGCCGCACTTACACGACTGAAAATTTGGGTTCAGATAATTCAAAGCAGTTTCTGATGCACCTGAGGCTCAGATTTTATTAATTTATTAAGATCCGTACCCCTTGGGCAGCTTTAAGTTTTTGTGCTCTAAATTGTTAATAACCTGTTCCATTTTTATTCGATCTTCTTCGTTTTAGGGGCCCTTTCTCCATTCAACTTTCCCCCATTTCTACTTTCCAGTTAAGACTCTGGTCCCCTGGGGAACGGTACGGAGCCTGTTGAAGTTATTGTTTCCAAATAACTTGCCCCCTTTTAATCCAGTCTTCTTCATTTTTGGAGCCTTTTCTCCATTTAGTTATTCTCCCATGTCTATTCTCCAGTTAAGACCCTGGCTCCCTGGGGCTCGGGGAAATTTTTTGCACCCCTTTGAACATTTTTGCGCCATGCATCTTTCACCCTTTTAATTGTATCATCTTCTCAATGCATAACTTTAAATTTGAGTTTTGGACTCCTCTCCTCGGGCCAACAGTCTCATATTAGGATTACACTATTATTGGGGTCCAAGGGCTCCTTTTTAAACATTTCTTTAAAATTTTATTCTAATGATTAATTCATACACTATGCTTAAATTCAACTAATTGAAGATCTAAAGCGCTAAGTACTAGGATCTTTTAAGATGTTTTCATCTTAGGGCCCTGCTCAAAACTATCAGTTGGCCCCTTTCGGACCCCTAATATAGTTCTATTAAAAGTCGTTCGATTCACTAGCTTTTTTTTCTAACCACTTCTTAGGTTCTCCAGCTACCACATTAACAACAAAAAATTCTAGGACCTCAGCTACCACCAATTTTGAATATTAATCTATTACATCTCCTCTCGAATATTAATCTCCTGCCCTTGGTGCAGCTTCTTTAAAAATGATCCGATTCTCTTGCAATTTTCTTTTACGTAGTTCTAGGGTCCTCCAGCTGTTTTACAAACTACTAAAACTCCAAGCTACCACCTTTTTTAAGTATTAATCTTCTTTTCGACATCATCTTACGCTTACTCACTACAGCCATAAATTAAAAATTGCGTTACTGTTAAAAATACGTGGTTAATTTTAGAGGGGGAGGGGATTTCATCCGTAAATTACTAAATATAGCGTTAATCTTAAAGGTAATTCGTTAATTTACAGGGGGTGGCACCTTCCACCACCTGGGGGAGCATTCTTTTTTTGGATTCTATGGAGACCATTTCAATGGGAATTGATCATTCAACTTAGCTTACGATTGTTTAACAGATTTTAGTTCCATTTTCCACCTCTAGATGGCACATTCTTATCTCGGGTTCTGTGGGCCCGATTACAACGAGGTTTGGCTCATTCAGCTTGGTTTTCGATTGTTTTACAAATTTTAGTTCCACCTTCCACCACCAGGGAACGCATTCTTATCTTCGGTTCTATGAGCCCGATTACTACGGCGTTTGGCTCATTCAATCTGATTTTCGATTGCCTTCGGCGTGTGCGAAGCACTCCCGGTATAAGCTGCCTTAGACATTGGGGTCCCCTAAACTAAGTTTATTTGAAACACCATACGCTGCCGAAGGCAGTAGGGCCCCCGAAACTATATTCATTTGAAAGATTTTCCGAAGATATAAAATCATACAAACTCGAGTTTTGTTTAAGATTATTATCGCGGGCCCGGGCAACGCCGGGTCGGTCATCTAGTTAAGTAAAAATTTAAAGTTTTCTTTTCAGACAAACTTTTTTCATTCTTTTACATTCTTTTTTCTTGATCTTCACATTTTTTTTTAAATCTATTTCGAGTAATTTAAAATATTATTATTATTTTTTTTTACAAAATAGTATTAAATTCGTAAATCAAGTTGGTATTTATTACGATAAATTTCAAAGTTAAAACTTTACAAATACATACTTACGCTTTGAGAAACCAAAATTTTTCATTCCGTGCTACACTTTTGTGAAGTTTTATTATAGCGAAAATTGTTTTTTTGTATTTTTTCCCATCAATTTCTGCGCTTTCATTATTATTTGTAATATATCACATGTAAAAAATATAATCAAAATTGAAAGCGCACAAAATTTCTGATGAATTGATTGATTGAATTTTCCTGAGAACATCAAAATATCGATTTTGTTCGGCTGTTCATAAATTTTTGTGTTTAATGCAATCTTAATGACTTGAAAAATTCGATTCATTAAATTTATGCTGCAGCAAGAGTTTTCAAAATTTTCCTATGAAATAATGATCATTTAGAAAGTAAAATTAAAGAAGTGCAATTTCTTTGAAGTTTTGAGAAAATATTCATAAAGATTAATGGAAAAGAAAATTTCCCCGCTACATTTGAATATAAGAAAGATTGAAATGAAAATGCAATAAAACAAGAAATTCTTTGTGAAAAATGGACTTTTGCATAGGAGCGTAATAATATGCTTTTGATAATATTCTCTTTTTATTTGTTACTTTTTCAGATTCTTTACAGTTAACATAACAAAATTTATGATAAAAAGATATCGCCTCGAAATGTGAAAACTTTTTAAACCAACGAACTTTAAAAAAGAAATATTTGCACTGCTTTTTGTTATGAATTATTATACAAGAACAGATTCATTTATTTATCATCACTGTAAAAAAAGACAAATGTTTCTTAATCTACGAAAATATAATGCAACCACGAAAGAAAATATAATATAACCACGAACGAAAATATACAATAACCTCTTCCGAGTTACCCGTGATTCCCAAAAGCGTTCTTTATCTTTAGAAAAGTTCTTTATCTCAGAAACCAATATATTTTTGAGATTTAAAGAATCTATATATTTAAAATGAAAAGCGCATTCTGTGAAATTTTCCACATGAATATTGTCTCTTTGCGCAAGCGTCAATGTTTTTTGAAGGCTTCTCCCCTCAGAAAGGGGAAACCTGATGGATTATCCCTCACCTGTTTAGCTTAGGGGGATTGAAAGGGTTGATTGAAAATGGATGGAGTCACCATTGCATTGAAAGCATAGACTTTCTAATATATTTTTGCTCTGAGATTAAAATCTAAAACATTTTTTTACGAACCCATGTTTCCACTACAAAATATGCATATTTATTTTCTATGCAAATTTTATTATTATTGCATTTTTTATGCAAATTTTAAAGAGAGCTTAGATACAGTTGTATTTATAACGGATTGAAATGTCAGATAGTTCGGAAGATGATAACAATATTTTTATTGCTATGTTAAAGGAGCCGACGCGAAAACACACAAACAAACAAACAAAAAAGCGAGAAGAAAACATTTCTCTTACAACTAAATAACAATATTTTTTCGCGAAATTCTTACATGGGCTGTAAAGCCGTTTTATTTATCACAATAAAGATTTCAAAGAGTTCGGACAAAAATAACTTTTTATTTTAAAACTGTGAAATGACCCAACGTAAAAAAAACAATAAAATAAGCGCTTTTATCACTAAAAATTAATATGTTTTCGCGAATTTTTCATTTTAAAATATAATTTCATACAAAATCCAATTAAAGGTATACAAAAATAAAAATTTGATGCTTTTTTTAAGAGCCCGGGCAACGTCGGACGGAGGTCAGCTAGTAATTTATAAAAACAAAGTTTCTTTTGGTGGCACTGATTTTTGGAAACGTTTCCGAGTAGTTTTTATTATGTATTAACCCGTTTTCTCAAACCGAAATATAGGTTTTAGGATGCTATCGATTCTCAATTAAACATTTTCAGCTGCGTAATTGAGTTTATATATGCAATATACACAAAATAATGTTATTGTTAATAATGCTAATTTATCATGATTGTCCACGAAACATGTTTGTTGAACATGAAAATATTTATTTGAGAATCGATAGAGTCCGTATAACCGATATTCTGGGTTGAAAAAACTGATTGAGCGCTATGAAAATTACTCGGAAACGTTTCCGAAAATCATTGGCAGCAAAAGAAACTTTGAGTTTCTAAATGCTTCTTTAAATCTCAAAAATACTCGTATATTGGTTTCCAAGGTTTCTAAATATAAAGAACGCTTTTCGGAATCGTTAGTAACCGGAATGAAGTTATTGTATATTTTCGTTTGTGATTTTATATTATATTTACCCAGATTAAGAAACACCTGTCTTTGTTTTACAGTATAAATGCTTTATGTGTCACATTTAAATACAATATTAAAAATTGTTTGGTTTATTATTGTTATACTATTTTATTTAGTTTACCTTCGTTTTTGTGCGTAAAGATGGAATTTTGCAAACGGTTTTTCATCCACTTCCTGATATTCTAGAATTATAAAAAAATATCCACACAGGTGTATTTCCAATGACAATACTATATTTTCATATCTTTAGAACTTAATTATCAATTAACATATTAATTTTAAAGCATTTTTCCGTTAGCATGCCACAGGTAATAAATTGTCAAATAATCTTCGGATAAATTCGGATACCATACTGTATCTGAAATGTTTTGTGTGTCCCTCTAAGTGAACGATAAAAGCTAGGCGCATTATATTCTACAGTAAGCGTCTTGTAGTAAACCTCAGTAATATATATATACATTTCATCATGTTTGAAATAGTGCAACATAATTTAAAATTACTCTGCAAACAGTCTTTCCCCCGTCGACCATTGTATAATCGAATTCTTTTGTGTGACCCTGTAAATGAATTATAATTGCTTTGTACTCCATATTTTACAGAAATCATGTTGCAGGGCACCTTAGAAATTCATATCAATTTCATTATGTTTGTAACAGTGCAACATCATTAAAATAGACCGCAAACGATTCCCCCCCCCATAGAGCATAATATAACGGAATTCTTTTGCGTGCCGCTGTAAATGATCTGTAAGTGCTACATATAACATATTCTTGAAGTGCACATCAATAATTCATATAAATTTCATTATGTTTCAAATTGTGTAACATTATTAAAATTCACTGCAAGTGATTTTTCCTCATAGACTATACTGTAACAGAATACTTTTGAGTGCCCCTGTAAAAAATATATAAAGGCTTCATACTCCATTGTCAATACCGAAATGCCATAGCAAACCTCAATAACATATATCAGTTTCATGGCAATCCAAGTATATTTACGCTAGTTTGAACTCGGAGAGATAGACGGCAAGACGGCCAGACAAATCGAATTCACAAACACTTTTCAACTATGTTAATAAAAAATAAACGTAGAATTTTGCAATTTCCCTCCAAAAAAATAAGTTTCCAATTGCTAATTGTAACCTCCTATTCTAGATGAAAATAAAGTTATAGAAAATGTTTTTTTAACTTATTGATTTAAAGGATAAGATAGAAATTGATATAGATAATTGCTATCTGTTTTTACTATTGTTTTTTAAAGATGGCAGCTCATTAAAATAGTGACCCCGGACAAACCTCGCATTTTTAACACTAACATATAGTTGAAAAGTGTTTATGACTTTGATTTAACCGTCTTTATGGCCATATGCCGCACTGTAAAAAAAAATTTCTGCGGTTACTAAAATTTTTTTAGTATTTTTGTATTCCACAGATTTTTTTTAGTAACCGTTACTATAAACTGGAATCGTTGCTGTTTTCTAGTAATGTTGTTAGCTGTTTTCTAGTAATTCTTACAAATTTTCTTGTAACTGAGTAAGAATACAAAAAAAATTTTTAGTAATTGCAAAGATTTAGTGAGAAAAGCTAGAATATGTTTAGTAGATCGACCCATTTTTTTTACAGTGCGTCTGGCCATTCATCCGTGCTCTAACTCTCGTAAATATACTCAGATTGACCAGAAATTTTCGTAAATTATTGACGTTTACTATAACATGATCCCTATTGAAAATGAAGTAACATGTATAGTTTATTTACGGGGACAGTCAAAAGTATTCCGTTATATTACAGTCAATGGGAAAAATCATATCAAATGCATTTTGATGATGCTACGTCATTTGAAACATGATGAAATTGGTATACAATTATGAAGCACACTAAAACATATTTTTTATAAAGTATGGTGTGCAAAGCATTTATTATTCATTTACAGGGTCACACAAAAACATTGTTCTACGGGGAAAAATCGTTTGCAGTGTAATTTAAATGATGTTTCACATTTTCAACCATAATGAAATTTATATGTATTAGTGAAGTACACTATAAATTGGTCATCGAAAAGTATGGTGTGCATTGCGTTTTTCGTTCATTTACAGGGACACACAAAATAATTCGGTTGCAGTCTTAGTGCGATAATTGCAGTCTATGTGTGATAAGTGCGTTTTCAACTTTGGTTTGTGTTTTGAAGGTTACCTAATTTTTTGCTTAGTACGTAGTGTGTAGAAATTCTGTTGGTCAGATACAGGGTTACACAAAAGAATTCGTAAGTATTACTGACTATGGGAGTAAATTGCTTATTTGTATTTTCAATAGTGTTACACATTTTCCTGCTGAACTATATTTAGTAGACTAATATAAGTTTGTGGAATATAAATAAATTCATATACAGGGTTACACAAAGAACAAGTTACATAACGTTTATGGTTGGTAATGGCTGGAAGTGTTTTTTAAGTTGCCCTATGAGTTTTTTACCTGAATTAAATTTTAGCTTAATATGTGGTGTTTACAAAAGTCTTTATATAATATACAGGAATGTACAAAATATTTCGAGGACATTTCCATCGATTGGTGAAAATTGCTAAATGTGAATTCCCTAACTCAACTAAATTTTATCATGCTATGTAGTGCACATCCAGATCATATATAGGGCTGCACAAAATAATTTGACAACTTTTTTGACTATGGAAGGTAAATGCTAAAGCAGTATTTTAAAATGTGTTATATGTTTCCTAAACTGTATACTACACATTTCTTTCACCTTATTTTACGGTAAAGTTTATTTCCAGTTTTCTGGATGCGTTGGAAAGTGTTTCATAATATATGCTTGACGTATGATTTTCCGTTCTTGTTCATTAAGTGTAATGGATCACATTTAATTTTTTTAAGAATTGGATTTAATTTTATCACACAATAGAAATTATCACTTTTTTCTGAAATTAAAATCGTTATTTATATAAATATATATTGTTAAATATAAATTAAAATACAACATTTAGATTGAACATGGAATTAGAAATATCAATTAATAAATGATGTAAAATATAAATTGAAAGAAAAGTGTTTTACAGTTCTGAACAAATTATTAAGAATGTATATATACACAGATCTTAAATAAGTATATTGTATGTATAATATACATAGCACACCTTGTTCTAAATATATTGAGTTAGTTTCTTCTGAGGATCTCTTTAAGCTGCCAGATTCAGTCTCAAGCGGTTGTTCAGAAAAAGTAGTTTTAAATAGGAAATTTTATTTATCTGGTTATGAAAATATCCATCGATTTGATGAATTTTGAATGTGACACATTACGATATTGAAGGCCATTAGCTTTATCCAGAAGACCGTCCAAATAAACTCGTTTCGTACTAGGAATATTATTGAAATTAAATGAATTTCGTAAAGGAAATAAGTTACACTTTACTAAATAAAATTTCTGGTGGAAATACATTTAGATAATTTATTAGGTGAAATCTCCATAAGTGGGGAAGTTTGACAAAGTTTACAAATTTATAGAAAATAATTAGAAAAATTCATTTAGCACCTTTTCACAAAAACGGCACCCTAAAAAGATAGTGTTTGAAACTCTATGATTATTTGTATATATAGGTAGCGCTACACGCTTTTCCTTTTTTTTTTCTTCTTTGATTAGGTAATTTTTTTTCAGTTGAAATTGGAATGTAGAATGTGGCTTTTGCCGCTTAATAATGTTTATTGAAAGGCTGCATCTAAATAGTATAAATAAAATTGTTATTTTTTAAAATGCAGCATTAATTAATTTACAAGTACATATTCATAAACTGACGTAATTAATAGAATTTGAAATGAACATTAAATAAATCGGAATCCATTTATGTATATTTAGATATTCAAAAGAATAATCGAATGATCGACGAAGTGTCATACAGATACAATACATAATAAGCTATTTATATGAGAAAAATTGAAACGCTGTTGTATGCCAAACACAAATAGCGAGCATTTTAGTTAATTTTCTCTTTTAAAATCTCAAGTCGGCTCCATGTGACCAAGGTATTTATCTAATAGTTAACATATCTAGCTAAGAGGGAGATATAAATGGGGAAAATAGGGAAAAATACTTAAGATACGGTTTTCGGCATTGACTTTTCAAATCATTCGGAGGAATGGAGAGTGAATGGGGAAAAATTTGCGTTCTGATACATAAACCATCTGATAAAGATGTATGAGGAGGCGAAACAAGAAAGTGCCAAGTCACATTTTTGGTGAAATAAATCTAACATTCTAATCTGTTGCTTAATATTGTAAATCATAATATTCTACATATAATTTGTTTATAATGTCACTTGGTGGCAGCATATGTCACAGGTTTCGTTTTTGCCCCAGACATTTTTGCCCCCAATGAAGATAGCTAATTTACAAAAAACATAATATTAATATTATTAAAGTGATGCCATATTGTTACTCAGAATATCTTAAATGTTACTAAGACATTGGCGAATAATCTTTTTGTTATATATCATGATTTGAGTATTTGATAAAATTTTCAAATTGAAATATCTCAGAAGTTCAAAAATGTGGTTTAGCACCCTTTTGCCCCGATTCCTTCATATATATAAAATTTAAAACTGACTTGATTTTTTTTTTCTTATGGCATTTGCCAAAAATGTATAATTAACTTTTAAGTGAAAGTCATTATTTTTTTGTGAATAATAGAAATTAATGTAATTTGATTTCTCATAAAAGCTGATGTAAAATCAGTGAAAAATATTGTAGTGAGAAAAGAAATATGCTATACTATTTGAATCATAATAATAATAATAATCCAAATACAATTGTAAATTATAAACCTAATTTCTTAAATTTCATAAGCATATACATCAAGCTTCATGTCGATCTCAATCGGATTATTTTTTACACTATTATTGCGTGATAATAGAAAGACAGAGAGACGGAAATGAAAATCTGATCGAGTCTCTATAATAGACTTCCAAATGACGCTTTGACTATAATTAGTAACATAGAATTTTCAAATTAAAACACTGAGCTAGCACACCTTCCCCCCAAAAATTTCAAAGATATGTGTTTTAACACATTTCAAAAATTTTTATTAGGAAAATAATAACTTGTTCTATCGCTATTGAGAATTTCACTTCTTTGAGACAACTTTTTTCCAATTCATTGATTTATTTAACATTTAATTATAAGTAATGGCATCAGGAAAATGCCACTGCTATATTAGACCTATTGGACTCTCATTTGAGTCTTGAGAATATTGAAAGCACTTCTCTACATCTGGATGATTTATCAGAACTCTTTCAGTCTCACTTTTTTCTAATTTCTTTTACATATTTTTATAATCTTTAAAAAGTCAGATTTTTTTGAAAAAAAAAAAAGTGAAACGACAATATTTGCTGGGTATTTTAAAACAAATCGCGCAAAGCAATATCTGTAATCACGCTGGTTATGACAACAAATGTGCCAGGTGTTCTCTAAGTAAACAAAGCTTAAAATGATATTTAAACACAATTTTCTCGAAACAATGTTTTAAAACTACATAACTGTACTCAAAATATCTCTGCAACGGATGAACCAATTTCCTTGTTGTTTGTTTTTTAAATGAAAGATTATATATTTCCATAGCTTTTCACGGATGCTTTTTCAAAATTTTTTCATTCGTTCAATTTTTTTTTATATAAACAAAACTAAATCATATTTTGTGTTGGAAACCGATGCATTAAATTTGGCAGTCTGACAATATCTATAAAGGGTAAATAATCGTTTTAACGCACTGTTAAAAATTTTCAGGAAACTGTCCAGTCATTTGACCGTTTTTTTACAAAAATTCGGTCAAATGATTGGACAGTTTGCTGCAAATTTTTAACAGTGCGTGCTGTTTGTTTTATTGGTTTTAGATGAAACTCCTTAGAGAAATCTTGAGTACAGTGGAACGTTACATGCGAGGAAAAAGCGAGTCCAGACTCTGCACACTGTAAAGAAAAATCCAGAGGTTACTAAAAATTTTTTAGTATATCTGTATTCCACAGAATTTTTTAGTAACCGGTATTAAAAACTAGAATCGTTGCTAGCTGTTTTGTAGTAATGTTGCTAGCTGTTTTCTAGTAATTCTTACAGATTTTCTCGTAACTGAGTAAGAATACAAAAAAATGTTTAGTAATTGTAAAGATCAATGAGAAAAAACTAAAATTTTTTTATTATACCGACCATTCTTTTCTTTTTTTTACAGTGCATTTTAAAAATATTTTAATAAAAATTTGATTTTTGAAAGCTAAAAATATATACGTATGTTCATGCAAAAAGTACGTATTTCTACCTCGTTTGTAGACGTAATAATACAAAAATTATGCTTATTTTTAAAGTCGAAAAATCCAAAGTCCCATGCCCTCTTAATTTAACAAAGACGTAATTTTTATTTCTATGAAATAAGTTAATTATTAAGTAACAGATACTATTGTAACTTGGAAAGTCTTGAAAAATATAAGTAAAAAAAAAAAGTTTAAATGAATGCGATGTAAACATCGCATAGAAATTTACTTATGTGTTAAAAGATATATCACATGCCAATTACTTGTTGAGAACAAAAATAATATAAGGTTGGTAAGGTTTCAGTAATCTC
This sequence comes from Maratus michaelseni, assembly GCA_963931845.1. NCBI lineage: Eukaryota > Metazoa > Arthropoda > Arachnida > Araneae > Salticidae > Maratus > Maratus michaelseni. The sequence continues at coordinate 259,390,449 of OZ007590.1, read as the reverse complement.
AAACTAAAAGAGTAATTATGTGAGGCTGGAAATTGCTCGGAAGGAAAACAGCAAAGATTAATTTGAAAGAGCGTAAAGAAAAATAGTCGTACTGACATCTTCAGGTTTAATTCAGCGGCAGAAAAAGAGCCTGTAAGGAATTTTGTAAATGATTTGGTGCAGAAAATTCAAGAGATTTTGTATATTTTCTTATTTTTAGCTTCTGTTGTTTATGGGAAATTGGCTTAAGTAACTTATTGAACATTATATACGATTAAAAAATTTTTTGTTATGCATTGTTCAGAAATTATTATTAGGACCACAAAAAACAGAATACAGGATATTTTAACATAATATATTTCTCTTTAATTATTTGCTTAATAACAGTATTTATAATTATACGTTAGATTAAATAGCAAGAATTTTTATTAAAAAAAATCAAATAAAAAAAGAATATTCAAATTTGTATACAAATGTAGCGCAAATATTAAAAGTAAGAATTATTTCCTGTAAAACGCATACTATTAAAATAACAATACATGTTTGATCTCGAAATGTTTCTTTAAGAATATGCTCGAGTTTTTTTTATTTGAAAAATACTTTATTTGTATAGTCGTAGAAAAATACTTCCCCAGATAAATTCTAAACTATACAAATATTTTGTTTTTATCATATTTTAGAGCAGCATGATAAATACATATATTTGCTAAAATACACTAAAAAAAAGAATATCTTGTCAATCCGAACAGAATTTTGTTGATTTAACTAAGAACTTTTTCTGAAACGCAATTATAAAAGTGTTTAGTTTAACAGAGAAAACATCACACAAATAATATTTGGAATCTAGGATTGCTTCGTTGTTATAATATCGATTCCTTTTAGAAACTTAAAAAAAAATATATTAATGAAAATTAAAGAAAGTTTACCTTTAAATTATTTATTATTTCAATGGGAGATAAAAGAAATCATTGTTAAAAGTTTAAAATTTTTTATAATCGACAAAAATAATTGTACGTAAATTATCATAATTAAAACCAACTATCTTGATAAGGATGTTTAAACATCCGTATCAAAATAATTGGTTTTAAATATATCAATCTTAAAAGTTTTAAGTAAATTTAAATATTAATAAGTAAAATTTATTTAAAGATGCTTGTATAATCAGATGAAAATAGCCTTTTTTATTAACAGTTTCGTTGACATTTTTTATTAAAATTTGTATTAAAATTTCATAAACATTTTTATTTTTTAAGTTTTTTAACTTATGTTTGTACATTACTAAATTTAAATAATTAAACTTCAGTAATATATAGATATTATTAGTACAATTGTTATTCAAATTAATTATGATCTATTAAAAAAATAATAAAATTAACAAAAGTAATCGATGTACTTTACAACATAACAAATTTCAGCACCCATTAAAAAAAATATTTTATCGAAAATGTAATTTAACTATCTACAATTATTTTGAAAATTGGAAAAAAAGTGAAATAAATTACAATTATAAACGAAACTGAACTTTAAAAAGCTAATCCAAATACATTTATATTTTTTCATACCTTATTACATACAACTGTTAACATTCTATTAGGATACAAATATTCGGAGTCAAAACTGATAGTGCACAAACCTGAGAAATAGGCCGTTTTTGGCAAAGGATTGCACAAAATCGAATGAGCGTATGGCCGGTGGAAAATACGAATCTCCAGAGCACACTATCGAGCATTGTCTGTGTAACAGACAGAGTAGTTTAATTATAAATTATCATCTTATGGTCATGTTTTTCCTAACAATTTAGACTCATGAACGCGCAACCTTTTTTGGCTTAAGGGGTCAGGTAACCTTTAAAGTGCCAGAAATTTGAAAAAAAAATTATTAGCTTATAATTAAATAGGATTCTTTAGGAACAATTTAAAATAAACACCATGCAAAAATTCACTTTAGAAGTGGAGTTATGTCTAAAACAGTCTGGGCGTTTTGTATATGATCAAGGGACAGTTTGATATTTGAAGTCAATTTTCTGAAAACGACGATTTTGGTCATTGCGCGCACGATTTAAGAAAAATGATTGATTAGAATTTTATGAAATTTTGACTGAATGTCTTAACCAAACAGATGCACAAAATGACCTACTATTATGTTTCTCAAGTAACAAGTTTAGAATTTATGACTACTTTTGTAGTAAAAAAAAACTCGATATTTCGAATTTCTCTAAAAATTTTTTTTTCTCAAGAACTACACATTTCATTTTTTTCATCGTAGGTCATTTTGAGAACACATTATATATGTACTCATTAAAATTTTTTTGAATGGTTTTAGCAATTCAAATGTGAAAAATCGTGCGCGCAGTACATGCAAGATTAATTCTTTCGTAAAAAAATTATTATATTTTAAAATAAATTTAAAAGCTTTATATGAGTGTAAACATTTTTGGAGAATTTTAATTTATAAAATAAACCTTTATTAATATGCATTTAAAATTTTATAATTCAAAGTCAAATAGTTACGGAGTTATGATAATTCTTACAGAGGTCTCCTTTTCATGTATTTTGTGAGTTCAAAGGTTACCTGACCCCGTAAGTCAATTTGTTTTATGATTTTTTTCATGACGGTGAAGATGAAACTTTCCCTTTTATAAATGGTATACCGTCAACCAGTATATTTAATTTACTAAAAAAAAAAGGACAGTAGTATACTCAGAGTAAAAATGTTTTGGTCAAACTATCCTCTTTTTAAATTAGTTTATTTACAAATTTAATCATGATTAGCAGAAAAATAGACGGTAATATTTTTTGATTATGCCACAAACTTTGGACTTTAACCATTATTTTCCGCATACTCATTTGTTAAAGCAAATAATAGTAACTCAGCTTTAATTTATTAATCTCTGTTATATATTCGTAGATTCTCAATATAAAACGCGAAAAAAATATTTTGGAAGCACTTTCTCTTTTTTGAGAAACGTATTAAATGATTTAATGGAAACAAATTCTTATATCTAATTTATGGATATTTATGCATATGCAAGACTATAAAGCAGTTTAAAGTGTTGATAAAACAAAATAATACCCATACTGTATAAATAAACACAATGCATCGTTCTTTTCTTTTAGAAAACAAAATATGAATAACGATCCAATTTATTTTGCACTTATGGGTATAACTTTTGAAGCGCTTACGTTCCGAGAACTAAACTTTGAAGATATTTATTATAAGGGAAAGAAATTTCTTCTCCAGGGAAAACTCTCAAATACGGAAGATTTCTTTCAAGAGATAAAGATAACAAACATGTTTCGTTTCCACATCTTTCTCGCGTTTCAGATGAAGAAGATTTTTAAAATGATGGATTTGCCTGGCGAGATAAAAATATCGATTTCACTTGAAGATTCTCTGATGAGGAACAAGAAAAATCTTATTGTACGAAATTGTGAGTTATATTTCTCCCCAGTTTACATAATATGAAAAACATAGAGAAAATGACTTGTGATAGTTTAAGAACCAAATATTTGGATTCGGATTAGAATCCTGCATGGGTTGGGTTATACCCTATCCGAACCCGAATATTCTATTTAAAATCAGCCCGACCCGAACACGACACACTTCAAACCGAATCCGAATCGAACCCAAAATGGAAGAAAAATAATCCGTATTTTAATAAAATTACGGAAAAGTAATCCACAGGTATAGCTATAATATCAATTCTATCTTTTATGTTGAAAAACGAACATGCACATATTCATTAATGTTCAAATATATAGCTTTTTTTCACGCGACAAAAATATTTTAGACTTTTTTGAAAAATTGGGTCAATCTGAACCCGACTCGCAAGAGTCAAATCCCAACTCGAAAGAGAACCGAAATGAACCCGACCGCAACGAAGAAAACTCTTTTATTCGGTTCGGGAAAAATCGGGTTAACCGACCCGATGCAATACTCTAATTCGGATGCATTATCGTATGACCTTTTACTAACTGCGATGGAAGTTAGTTTCTTTCTAACAGAAGTTTCGAGCAAAAAGTTTTGTTTTATAATTGCAGAAACAAACAACAGAGTTTCAAATGAAACCATTTCGTTACTACTATTTCAAACTGTCGAATCTGAAAATTCCAGCTTTTTTGAGGCCAACAAATATTTTTTAAGAAAAAAAAACGACTTCAAGAGAATGTTTATTATTGCATTGATATTTACTTATTGCATGTCATTTGGCGTATTTTAATAGAGTGGTTTGTCACAACAGTGAGTTTTGTGGTAACCCTTTATTGTTATTTACAATCATTTTAAATCCCATTGTCGCCAATATCACTTATTTTGAAGTGTAGTAGACGATAATACATTATTTCTTTTACGTATCCCTGAACAGGAAAATTATACATGATACAGCAACTATTTTAAAAACAAAATAGCACCATGCTCCTTAAAAACATAGTAAAATTTCGTGACGATTAAGCAATTGTTACGAAAGTTACGGCATAGGAGTTCATAAAAAGACAAGAGTACAGATAGAAAGACAAACATACCAATTTTGAATTCCAATGAATTTGGGACCATCACCAGAAAAAACCCCTTCTAGCAAAAGAAAATAAGAGAATCCGTTCAAATGTTATGCGCGGACATACCTAAAAAATATATATAAATAAATTGTGCACCTCCTTTGTTGGAAGTCTGTTAAAAAAAGCATCAAAATGGAATGTGATATTATTTTTGTCAGGGAAATTTAGAGACTTTCCAATACACTTTCACATTTGAGAACTACAGTGATCATGACAACTTATTATTAGTGAAATCAAGAAAGAAAAAGCATTCGCCAAATACAGATTATGAAACACTTTCCAATAATTCCATAATACTGTAACTAAACTTCACCGTTTAATAAGGTGAAAAAAATATCTTAAGTGAAAGATTTATAAAACGCATAATACATTTGAAACCCAATATCAGCAATTACTGTTCATAGTCGTAAAGGTTAGTAACGCCTTTCCGACTGTCAATAAATTTGTATATATGCTACATAATTCAGTCCAGTTAGTAAACGCATAACACTGTTGCAAAATCGTATTTAGCAATTTCCGTCAAATGAGGGAAATGTACTCGTATCTTTTTGTACAAATCTATGTGCTATTCACAGATTTTTATAAGCACCAAAAAACGCATAATACAGGTAAAACGCATTTCTACCAATTTCAGTTTTTGCATACTCATGAGTTTATTTTCAGTCCACAAACATCTTTTAGTGTGCTAAATATAACGGCTCTCAGTTCACTTGGAAAATACAATACACAGTTAAAAACCACCATTAAACAATTCACGGCCATAGACAATAATGCTTTCTAATTCTTTTGTGTAGCCCTGTACATGACCTATAGAATTTATATACATGATGCAATATGCAAATATTTCGTTAAACATAAAAAAATGTCGAAAACGTGCTTCTACAAATTATCGCTTATAGTTATCGCTCATTGTAGCGTAACCAAATTCTCTTGTGTGTTCCTGTAAATGAACGATAAATATTACGCACTCTATATTCTACAGTAAAAATCTTTTAATTTCATTAGGTTTGAAATAGTGTAACATCATTAAAATACACTGCAAACGATTTTTTCCGGGAGACCATTATGGTAAATCTCAGTAACATATGTCAATAACGTAGAAATCGAAGTAGATTTACGAGAGTTAGAGCGCAGACAGAGACAGATGAATAGAATTCATAAACACTTTTCAACAATGTGGAAAGTGCTAACAAAAAGGGTAATTTAACACAGTAGCAACGATGTAATTTTTGTGAAATTTTATCTAAATCTGTTAGAGATCGATACATAGGAAATCATTATATTTAATATTTTAATTGTCTCATCCTTCACGTTGTATGAAATAATGAATACATCTAATAAATAAAGTGATGGATTCAGTTCTACATAATTTCGAACTCTTTTAGACACATAAATTCATGTATGCTTGCGCATATTCTTACATAGTCATTTTATTCATCAAAGGAAAAATAATAAATATTAACTCAATATTTGTACAGATGTAATTTCGCTGGATAAAAATTTTAAATGCATAATTTTCTACTATACTTAATTACAAGTTTAAGTAATACGTTAAGAATTCTAGTAATTATAAAATACATTTGTCAATCTGATATTCAACGAAAATACTTTCAGTTATGAACAATGGAGAAAGAAATCGTTTTTAGGAAGAATTTTTTTTAAAGAAATGCAGCAATAATAATCATCAATGAGGAATAATTAAAATTCACGAAGATTGAGAGAAAAGCTTTGTGGCGGACTCTTCGGGTCCGGCACTTGAATGAGTAGCCACGACACTGAAATAACAATGAAAATGGTTTACTGAAAATCTATGATAGATGAGTTTGGCAGGGGAGCAGAGCAGAAGGTTATCATTGACCAAATTTAAAGCTCAAACATTAAAATAACGAAAGAGAGCAATGCTGAACCCAAGAATTCCTCTCGATTCTATCGCTAACGCTAAGTAAGATGGCTGAAGTAGTAACTCTGAAAATGTCACTAATATGCAATATCACAGGAAATACTAAATATATCTATATATATTGCCATAAAAAATGTCTCTAACTTGAAGGGAATCCCGTAGATCCCCAAACTCTTTCATTAAAATACGTAGGTGTAATACCTTACCACTAGGCAAAACTCCTGAGCTTAAGTCTCTATTCCACACTCAGACAACATCGAACGTCACTAAACTATATGTAATTTCAATGGACTTCTCAAGGTCAGTTTCCCGATCTTTATTTTATGTCAGTAACTATGGTAACACCGCATTTGCCTGACTGATCGCTCTTTTCCACCACATTACTTGGGATCAGTAGAAAGGTTCATCCTTTGTTCAATTATAGCAGTGGGAAAAATTGAACCACGGGTTCGCCTCTTCTATTGCCATGACAACGAAGGAATGAAGTGGGAAGGGTGGATGTCCTTGAGAAGCCAATTGAATTTATATAGAGTATAGCTGTCAGCACGTGGCTAAGACCAAACTTCAAGTTCCGAAGCGATGAAGCTCCAGTTTGATATTCTATAAATAATAGGACACGGCCAAATTCAATGATACTGGCTTCTACCAGCGTATTATCCAGCCGACCACAGAAACCTAGTTAGCATATTACTGCGCAAAATAACGCGACAGTCAGATTCAGGGAAATTTAACCATACTTTGCAAAAGTAAAAGAAATGACAGAATAGTGGTAGTGTTAGCATAAGTGTTAGAATTTGGAAAACACGTTCACACCAAAAACTCAACAATCCATTTAATCCTAGACTACCTTAATAAAGAGAGTAACTAGGCACTACTCAACAAGCTAAATATAAATGTTTCACTGAGTTCAATTTAAAAATGTACAATATCTATAAAAATACTTTCACCATAATTAAGCACTATGTTTTTCTTTTTTTTCCTCAATAATTATAATATATATTTAAAAAAATGCAAATAGCGAAGTTTAGTGTAACTATTTATAACTTCAGTGGTATAAAATATTAACGTGTGGTTTATTACAATTCATATACAGCCATATTTGTAGTGCATTATGAAACAGTTAAAAAAAGCAACTGAATAACATAATTTTGATATGATTTTATGAAGAATTTGCATTAAAAATCAAATTACTAAATAAGATGCGCGGTATTCCATTAATATCTAGCAGCTGAACAGAGCATTTACTCATGTCAGAATTATTTAGTTCAAGAACGCGTGACTCGTTCTTATGGAATTCAATGCAAATAATCCGCATTTATAAAGTATTAAAGGTGATAAAAGCCGGTTTTCAGTTCTATTCTTTGCTTGACAATATGTTCATTGAAATGAAAAAGAAATTGGGAAAATTATGAGAATATTCTGGCTTTTATGAAGTTGTATGCCATTATATTAAAGTAACTTCATAATTTTTTCTTACAAACTTTGTTTATTTTTTGGAACAATGGTACAATATATATTGTAAAGTCAAAACATGTCTATCAGAAATTTTGACATTATAACTATGGTGCCAACAATAAGATTACAACTGTATGATAGCTTAAACGATGAATTTAATTATGTTTCACATATATTCGTATCTAAATATCACGTAATATCAATTATTATATCATCTTATAGGAGAAATATATATAATCAAATAAATTCTGTTTGAAAATCACAAATCAATTTAATGTCATGTTTAAGGATTTTTTAAAAAATAATTTTCAAGCATGATTTAAAATGCAATCTATTCACAAGCTATCTATTGACAAGCAAAACTCTTAACAAGCAGCAAGTTTGGTGAGAACTTCTTCTTCAGCTTCATTATCTGTCAAAAAAGTGTAACTTCTTTCGCAAAACTGAAAAAAGCTGAACTAATTTCTTTGAAACTTTATATATAGATAGATTATAAACTAGATTATAGGGCATAAGTTAATTATTTCATCTAAACATATAGTTTTTAATAAATTTCAAAACTTTATTATGTGAATGCATAATTGATATCTTTCATATAAAAATTCTTTAATGGTGCCGGTGGTGGGTAATCTAAAGCAATATGTTCAATATAAAAAAAAATCTATTAACGTTTTAAATTTAAAAATTATTTCTATATATTTTCTGTACATCTTGCAAAGCGCGGGTTAAATTCCATGGCGAATATTAATAGATCTTTCATTATTTTCCTGATAACGAGTAGAACTGGATTTCTGAATTATACACTAACAGATAAAATTTCTTTCAAGGTCTAGAAAGGAACTATAGAATGCTAGTAATGTGTACACTACCTTTATAAATTTTATTATGTTCGATAGCATAATTGCATATTGTATTATGGAAATGGTATTTGTTAAAGAATTTAATTTTGTCATTTAATGAGCATGAAAGATATTTCTTAAAACATTAAAGACGTGAGTATGAAACATCACAAATTTGCTGAATGGTGTATACAAATGTCAAATTTAAAATTTTATGCATACATTAAAATTAAAAATATCGACGTTTCGACCACATTCTATGGTCAGCGTCTGGAAATATTTGTTATATTGCTTCTCCCTTGTCTTGCTTCCAGAAGCAATATAACAAATATTTCCTGAGAGGTAGATAGACCATAGAAGGTGGTCAAAACGTTGATATTTTTAATTTTAATGTATGTATAAAATTTTAAATTTGACATTTGTATACACCATTCAGTAAATTTGTGATGTTTCATACTCACGTCTTTAAAGTTGTAATGTTTCATGGTGTAATCGTCCAGCATTTATACTGATATTTTTTCCATTGAATACTTTACTTAATTACTTGGAAAACAATTTTTACAGCAGCTTTAATGTCATTTATGTAAAACTTACAGATTTTTCATTTTGTTTAGTACAAATGTAACTTTCTGGTACAGTGAAATTGATGACATTTTAGCGACATAATGTCAAAAATAATAATTCATGGTTACTGCGTTTCCTAATACGATTTTAACAATTATTTTATAGCATAAAATTCTGTATAAAAATAAAAGTCTGTTTACGATGGATTTCATAATTAAATATTATATCCATGATATAGGAATATATTCGCAGCAGAATATATATTCTCACCACTTTTTAAATGTGGATTGATGTTTGGTTTGAAAATGATTTTGTACGTTCGACGTACTGCGTTTAATTCAGACATTTTTCTCCGGGAGGGATTTCCAGCTCTAAATTTGACATTACGGAGTTTCGGGGGGAGAAATTGCACTTTTAAACCATTAATATATAGAATATGTGAAAATTTCCGGAAGAAATGTTTTCCCTGAATTTCTTTTGAATTTATCATTGCGAAATATAACGCGCATTTTTAAACCTAAGAGAATGCATATCACAATTCTTTTATTGTTTAAATATGTATTAATTTGTCCAAATGTTTTAAACAGAGAAAACATCAAGTTTTTGTTTTACTACTCCATTTTCGAAGAAAACATTATTATATACATTTCATTAAGACACATAATTTTTTGCATTGAAAATTTTTATGTAAGTCTTACGTTCAAAAAATAGGAAAGATTGTTGGGAACGAACATATATGTAAAAAGAAAAATAGAAAATAAAAATTTTAATAAGTTTCAATTTAGTGTTAATATAATTGAAAAATGTCACAGAAGATAAAAAGGTACTCTATATATTGATTATTAGGATTACAAGCATGCTAAAATTTGAGCTGCACACGTAGTTGAAGTCATATATTTCATTAGCTTAAATAAAGGTATCAATAACTATGTTATTGAAAAACATTAAAATTATGACAATGGAATAATACGATGACTTAATGGAAATAATGCGGTGAAAATAATACGGTGGCTTATTTTGAAACGCCTTTATCATATCGATTTGTCTACTCAAAAATAAAAATCAATACATAAGCTACTCAAAACTAAGTAAAAAAGCGAAGGATTAGTTACAAAGAATAGAAATAGTGTTATGTTTAAAAATAGAACTATAACCCTCCCCCCCGCCTTTTTTTTATAAGTCTTATTCAAGCTTTTGCCAAAGCAAAACCTATTAAGTTTTGTTGAAAAAAAAAAAAAAAACATTCCATTTATTTGGAAAAATATCCGTTACTGAAATATCCAAAAATCTTATTATCAAAGAAAATCTCCCTGGAATTTTCATTGTGTCTTTTGTGAATGTAGTAATTACGGCAGGATCCAGTGCATTCCATTTCGAATTACAGCTTTCCAAGTGAATAGTATTCTTCTTAAGGTAAAAACCTCCTCCAAATAGCTGACTTCAGATAAGAAAGAAAATAAACATTGGAAAATAAGATGAGTTTAATAATGTCCTATTAAGGCAAAGTAGAATAGTTGTTTTTTATTTTGAAAAAGAAAATAATGCGGTGACTTATTTTGAAACGCCTTTATCATATCGATTCGTCTATTATTTTTTGAAACTCAAGATACAGTTGCTTGTAACTGATTAAAATTACTAGAATTAAAAAAAAATATCTTATTGTTTACAATTGTGGTATTAGAAAAACTAACTACTTTAGTAATAGAAGATTGTTTTTATATTTATACTATATTTTTTATACTTGTACTATATTTTTTATACTTGTACTATTTTTTTCATGTTTGGTTAACATGGTAATTTTTTATTAATGATATTTTCCATTCTCAGTTAGCAGGACAATTCCTCTATTCTGGAACAATTCCTCTATAAATTTAATTTTAAAAGGATCAGGGTCCATAATCCGGGTTTTTGGCCCATGAAATAGACTAAAACTCGATTTTGTTATACTGACTTAATTATTTCACTTTTTAATATTAGAAGGTTTATCCTGTACGATTTCAAGAATAGTTTTTGCATATTGTTCGGATTTATATGACTTACACAAGCTCAAAATTCGTATTATTCGTAGTTTTTGATGAAAAATATGCAATTTCTCCTAATTTTACCTCAATTATTTATATGAGGGCAATCGTGCGACACTTTCTTCTTTACATATATTATAAAATATATCAAAAGGTACAATATATGTAGAAATAAAAGTGTTGCAAAGCTGCGCTCACAGTAAAATATTAAAAAAATATATTAAAAATTAAGGTAAAATTAGGAGAAATTGCGTATTTTTCATCAAAAACTACGAATAATATGAACTTTGAGCTTGTGTAAGTTATATAAATCCGAACAAAATGCAAACAATATTGTTGAAATCGTACAGGTTAAACCTTCTAATATTAAAAAGTGAAATAATTAAGTCAGTATAACAAAATCAAATTTTAGCCTTATTTCATGGGCCATAAACACGGCTTATGGACCCTGATCCTTTCCATAAATATTATATTTGTCACTTTATGTAGTGCTATACAAATTTTATAAATTATTATGGTTAAAAATGACTTTATGACACTGTGCATGCAATGCATAACAATGGCTTTACAGTGATAGATTGTAAGATATCTTGGAAAAAGTAAATTAAATCATTGCAATGAATTTTCTGATAACATTAAGATAGAAGATATTCATCATAATCACTTAAAGCTTACAAAGATTTTTAATTCATGAAAATAAATATTTTATAAAGTGTTGCAGTGCCTGTTTGCTTTTTCCGCTTTAAAATTAAAGTCTTATCAAGGTGATATACAGCCGTAATGATTATGTCGAAAACATTATGTCAAATACCTACTTTTTTAATGAAATAGTCATAAACGAAAGTATTTTCTACTTTCTTCAATATACATAAGAAGGAGGTATTGGAATCGTAAAAATTTTCGACTTCCGTTTTTTGATGGATTTACACATTTTGTGATGTCCTGAACACGATTTGACTATTTTTGGGAAAAGTCTGTCTGTCTGTTAGTTCGTATTCGTAAAAAGAAATTTGTAGTTACTCTATCTGAACAAATAATGCACGGAATTTCATGAAACAACTTATTCCGTTAAAACTTGATGTAATTTGGTGCTGATTATGTTTGGGTGTATATCGTCTGACAGGTGGCGCTACTATGCAGCATTTTTCATGATTTACATGATAGCTATAGAACAAGAATTAACACACAGAATTTTATCAAACTACATATTCTGTTACACCATAACATAGATTGGTACTGATTATATTTTCGGCCAACAGAAAGGCGCTTCTAAGGAGTGTTTTTCACAATTATCGGGATAGTTGTATCTCAAGAACTAATGCGCGAAATTTTATAAAACTTCATATTCAGTTAGACACTCATTAATGCTGATTACGTTTTGGTGTATATCACCCAACAGGTGACTCTGTAATGCTGTGTTTTTCTGAATTTCCGTGAAATCTACACCTCGACATCTGGTGGGTGAAATTGCGCCAAATTTTATGAGTTGCTTTTTTTTTGAAAATCGATGCTAATTCAATTTTGGCTTTGATTACACAACAAGTGACGCTGCTATCTTATGCTTGGGGAAAGTTTCATAATCGGGTCCACAACCAATTGATGCAATTTAGTGCCCGTGGTTTGCCGTATAATTTAAGTACATTTTTATAACATTTATACATTTCAAACCACATTATTGCCGGGATCGCATTTTTGTTTGCAACTTTGTTTGTGGATTTGATGACTTGCCCTGTGCTTTTTGTAATGAACATTATTGTTATATCTCATTTTTATTGTGTAGAAATGCACCAAATTTTTTATTTCAGATTAAGGATAAAAATTATATATGTTGATATTATTTAAAATTTTAATGCCCGTCAGGAGACGCTGTTTTGCTGTTTTTTTTTAAATTCACTGATCACAGTAATTATGTGTTAAATTAAAAAAAAAGAACCATGCTTTATATTCATAATTGTTGATACTATTATAAATATATTAGAATGATATAGAAGAAAATTTTGTGATGGGCAGAGTACACTAGTTATTTATGCTTAAAAAATGAGACACATATATTTTTATAGAGTTTCTCGTGAAATGAAATACATGTCTTTATTCAGATTATTCTGACTGTAAACAATTTTTCGTATATAATTGAAAAAAAAAAACAGAAATTATACCATATAACAGAAATAATATTCACAAAATTGTTATAATGTTATGTTATGAACTTCATATTATCTTTTTTTAAGTTTCAAAAACTTAAAAAAGACGCCGAAAATTATAAAGCTTTTGATTGTTATTTTGTTTGTCAGCTTTCTGAAAGAAGTAAAGCAAACACTTATGTATCATCATAAATCAACGTCAAAAAGCAATAGGTCACTTCATTACTCAAGAGTTATTTATTTTATCACAATTTTATTTTTTTGTAGTTTTTAAAATGTAAACAAAATTTTTGCATCACAGTACAATTTTTTTGGACTGTGATTTTAAGGAATCGCTGAGATGCAAAAGGATGTAAAATACGCATGAATGAAAATGTGACATGTCTTCTAGGCAACCTAACACGTTACAGAACTTTACATATATTTTTCTTGTGTTGTTGGTGTGAATATAGACTTATGTTAGTTTTTCCAATAGTTATATCATGAGTGGTCTTCTATAAAAGTATCTAAAACTCACATAAGAAATAAAAATTCAATAATTCGAAAAGTATAGACAACAACATCATCTGATTTTTACAGAAATGTACAGAAATGTACAGGAGACAGGAGAGACCTTCCACGGTGGCCGACCAATTGGGTTTATAGCCGAGAATACACAAGAGAAAGGATCTATCTATTCCCAGCAACCTAATGAATCCCGAGCCAGGAAAATAAAATCCCCATATATTGAAACTTTGAAAAGGAAATTTTGCATTGTTTCACAATGACATTAGAATTTCGGAGTTTACATATAGAATTTTAAAATATCATGATTTCAAAGATATAAATTTTAAATTATTTATTTTAACAATATATATATTTTTAATACATGAAATAATGAAATTACGTTCATAAATTTAGATTAATACGTTCATAGATTATTACGTTCATAAATTTCATATTCCAGTTTAACTTAAAAAAAAAAACAACGAAATCTGATTGTATTGCTGCAAAGATGAGAAATGATACTTGAGGATCTTCTTTTAGGAGGAAAATTCTTCAGCTCTTGTTATAATACTTGAGAAATTTTTGTATCACGAGAAATGTTTTTATGAAAATCCTCTTAAATATGTTGTTATATGTTGTAACCTGTTATTATTAATAATGACCGGACATAATAGCCGGTTATTATTAATAATAACCGGCTATTAACCACTTATTAACTTATATAACCACTTATTAATAATAACCACGGTCATTGTTAATAATATCTAAAATTTTTGTGGATTTAACTTTGTGTCGTTATATTAAAAATAAATTAACAACGTGAAATAGAACAAATAAAACATATAAACTGGCAAACAGCTGTTTCGGAGCCCCTAAAGCTCTATCATCAGTGCCAATGCAAAAGATTAAAACCGATTTAAAATCCTAAGCCATGTCAATTTGCCTGCGTTTTTCGCATGCGCCAAGATGGAATGGCGGCGACCTCTCCAAAAACAACAGCGGAGTCAGAAAACACATGTAACGGAGAGACATGTCTCATGTCTCATACTGTATTCTGACTCTGTAATGTATTCTTAATTTCAGAATTTTTAAAGGCTGAGACAGAACAGCGCTACTTGTTTAATAGAAATTTGAATTAATTTTTAAATTACTAGATACAAAATTTATGAGCTACTTTAAAAACATGTTAGATATTTCATTTTTGTATTTATTATAGTTAATGCATTATTTAAATTTTAAAATTGAGGCGTTCTTTTCTTAAACACCCTATCTATATCTATCTATCTATCTATCTATCTATATATATATATATATATATATATATATATATATATATATATATACAGGGTGACTTTTAATTAACCTACAACTTTTAATTGAAATAACACTTGAGTCGTTGCAGATATCACTAAAAACATTTTTGTATTGAAAAGAACGTGGAAAAGGAATTTAATGGATAAGGTTTTCAATGTGAGAATCTTCAAAGGGGATACAATAGCGCAATTTAATCACAAAGTTGTCAATAACAAAATCGAGCGTTTCTTTTTTTATACTTGAAAATGAGTCAGTTATGGAACTTTTGAGGCTAATAAGGTCTGTTGGCTTCTTTTTGTAAACCAAATCTTTCATATGACCCCAAAGATAGAAATCGTATAGATTCATATCTAGTGAATAAGGTAGCCAATTTTCTTATGAGATCTCTTACCAATGCTCTAGAAGGCTTAAGTCGGTTTCTGAATGTTGAAAACCACTTCCGTAGAAATAATGTTGCATTTTCATCATGTAAATACCAATTTTTAACAATAAAAACCCGATCTTCAGTTGAATATGACGCTTTGGGAGACATTTTCAAAATTACTTTAAACTGTGTAATATAACTGTGTAGACAAATTCCTTTTAGGTCCTCTCTCACTGCACGCATTCGTGCCGCCATCTAGCGAAGCTTTGAGAAGTTATTTCAGTTTAAAGTTGTAGGTTAATTAAAAGTCACCCTGTATATATATGTCAGTTTCTATTGTGATTCTGAAAAAAAAAAAGAAAAAAACCCGAACAAACAAACAAAAAAACTATTTAAAACCATACCGAATTTCTACGTTTAATTCACGTTCTGATTAATATAACCAACCATATGTCATCCTCATTTATTTTTTATTCACTGTTGCATCATTTTTTGAAAAAACTAACAAGTAAAGCAAACTGAAAATTATATAATTCCGAGTAAGCATTAAAAATAGAAGCTTATTAAAACTGTGCAATAACCGATTCGTGGAAACTCATGAAGCAGAACATAATATGGGATCTGACACGAGAGTAAGAAATTCGATTAAATTTTTTATTTGAAATTTATATTTAGAAACTCTTAACTAGTTATGAAATAATATAGACGAAGAGGGGAAAACTGTATATCTTATTATGAGTTGCTTTCTGAAGCCAGAATTTCCAGAAGAATTTAATGCAAGTTTACGTACACACTTTGCACTTATCCTTATTATATCAAAATATGATTTTAAATATATGATTAGTTCATCACATTTGTATTAATAAATTATTATTTATAGTCAAATCACCCGGTCTGACCCCAAGGTTCAAAGGTGGTTCAAACATCGAAACAATATAAATTTTACAACTTTTAAATAAGAAACTAAACTAATAATATTTCTATTGTAAGTCTAATGATTTAATATTTAAAAAAAAATGTCACCTCTTTATCAGCTTTATAAAAAATATAATTATTATTTACCATGTGGTTTTGTCTCCCTTTTCTTCAAACATTGTTTACAATTTCTTCAATTATTGTTTTCCAATATCCCTTTTCATTCCACGTAGGATATCCGGTTTTACCCCAAGGGAAACGAAGGTCGCATATCAAGTCATAAAATTGCACTTATAAATGCTAATAACAATTTGATTATGAGAAATAAATTCTTATTAAATATGCTACACACAATAATATAAAAAGTTTCAATAACTTTAAATGTGTTCATATTTTAGAATTTTAAAAACTAGCAAAGATTAAAACAATCTTTCCAATACAGTAACTACACAAATGTCAGAATGGAAATACCGTAATGGCGGCTTCTTAGTCTTGCATAGACAAGTAAGGGTAAGTATTTCAATCATTAGCCACGATACGGCTGCTCCAATTGAGTCAAACTGAGATATCAGTCTTACCGGCTCACGTCCGAATCATCCCAGAGTTGCAGTACAGCTAAAAAGGTGTAAAACTTAACTTCCTGGGTGGTTATATCCATTTTTAGGTGTGTTCGTAATTATATAAATACGTAGTACCTATAGTCGTCGTCTGATCCGTCCGTCTGTCCGCGTATAACAGCGCAAAAACTACCCAACCGAATGGTTTGAAATTTAATATATATAATAGCTGCAAAATTTTGTCGAGCGTTTTCAAATTTCATGAAAATCAAATCAAAACTTAAAAAGATATTAATAAAAGTTTTCTTCATTCTATTAAATCCTATCATACGTAATTAATTCAATGACATCCCATGATAAATAAAGATTCTATGTTACCATGACGATTGCATCATATTTAAGATGGAGTCATATTATTTCCGTATTACTGAATTTAAAAACCGAATTTGTATACTAAAATTGTTTAATTATAGCAATCATATAACCTACCGACAGTTTTTGGGATAGATGCTTTCGAAGAAATAGGTATTAAATGGAGAAATAGTCTAAATATGTATTTCAAGTTCTGAAATTTTCAAAGCTAGGCTTAAGTTTCCAACTGGAATTTTTAGTAAATGTCCACAAAAGATAAAATGTTGCCAACTTAAAATGTACTTATTTTATCACTTCATTTTATGATATTAATCATATCATAATAACAGACGATATAATCAATTTCACTGAAACTAATTATAGTACGAACGTACCTCATTTGTCATGTTTGACGTACAATTTCCAACTTGTTTCATTTTCACCCGACTATACGGTTTTACCCTATTTTCCCCTTCTGAATGAACCCCAATGAGTGTTTTGATTTTTATGGGTTCCTCCTAATTCTGGATTCCAGCTCGATATTTCAGTTGCTTTTATATTACATAAAAGACGAAATTTCATTAATTTTAAGTAAATATTTTTTAATGCGAATAATTAAAATATTTGTTTTGATAAGTTTTCTCTCTCTTTTAATAAAAATATAAAAGAATTATTAAAAATGAAAAATATTAAAAAAAAATATGAAAAATATGAAAGAAAAAAAAAACGTTTTATTTTCCTTTCATAACAAATAAGGCACAAAATTATTTATTCTATAAAGCCCTAAAGAAATTTTACTTAAAAAAAGGTAACTTGTTTGCGATGCATATTAGTAGCTTTCTTAGTTTTCTTATTTTATTTTAAATATTTGAAAAAAAACATTTCAAAAGTTATTTAAATTGTTTCGATCTGCATCAGTTGCAACTAATGTATGGCTTATTTTAAACAGAAAACATATACAATAACAGGAAATTAACAGTATGCTTAATTATTTAACACTTGTTATGTTAGGGCGACTTCTTTGCTCAACTGACCGGATGAATGCAAAAAAAGAAAAAAAAATTGAAATGATCAATGACTACTTTTATTTTTATTTTGCTATATCATAGATGCCAAACTCTCACTTTAAAAAAAAAAAAAAGTCAAATAAACATATTTTGAACCCAAAAACTTAATTAATAAATTAAATAATATAAGTACCAAAAACCTTCAAAATCTTTAAATTTAATACATTTTTTAGAGTATAGAAATAAAAAGCAAAATAAACGCTAAAGCATCGCCTATAAGAACAGAATCACCTTCACTGCAAAAACAAGTCGTTGATTTTACGGTATAATAATGGCACCCCAGCTGCCAGTATTATACCGTAAAATCAACAATTTATTTTTGCAGTGTTAACATTTGAAAAATAATTTTGCCATTTAAAGATACTCACAATTTGTTTGAATAACAATAAGCGAGCGTCAGTTCCTTTAGAAATTCTAGGTTTTGTTTTGTCTTAAACCTTTAATTGTTTTCGCTAGGAATAGTTTTGTGAGATAAGTTTTGCCCGAATTCTTCTAAAACCTTGAATATTACTGCATGACTTCAAATACAAATACGTGCTTTGGAAAAGTCATTAAAGCAGAATAATGGGTATATATCTTTTTACAATTTTCTCGGCAAATAATTCTCTATTGTTTTGAATTATTGAATTTGTGAGCGACTACAGCAATCTTAATTATCTGAAAACCAATTGCTGAGACACATTTATTTTAAATATTTGCTTAACAAATCCCTTTAGGTAAAGAAAAAAGCAAAAATAAATGGTGCGACAACTTATTAAAGACTGAATTTGTTAAGGGAATAAATAAATGGCATATTTCCTTCCTTTCATTACCTTGTGTCAAATAATTTTTAAAGTAAGATTGCTTGAAACAATAATTGAATGTTTAAAACGACAAAGAAGTTCCATTAATATTTGATATATACTAGAATATTTTAATTTGAGTAATCTATACATTTGTTTCATTTATATATAAGTCAAATCATAGTTTTGGGGTGTTTACGAGTATTCTACTAGATATGGTTTCGTGATATGTGTTTTCAATCCTTTACCTAAATATGATATTGTATTCATCTTTCGTAAAATGGAAATATGCTATACAGCTGTACTTTGAATGGTGAATGTTCGACATGCGACAGATAATGAAATTAAAATTTATGTTACAAGTATCAAAATATTATTCAATTTCAGTGTTAATTTGGATGAAGAATCCGTTTTGAATTTATGTTTAACTTTTATATTTGTCAAAATGGTACATCGCGAATGTTTTCTAACGCAAGTTGTATATAAATGAGCAGTGTCAACTAAACAAATTATTAAAGTAAAATAAGAGAAAAAAATATTATTTTATGTTTTTAAAATTCAACTTAGTTTAAAAAAATCGGTACAAAACGCTAAATAAATATATATTATAAAACTATACTGCTTTAAATTATATTGTTTCAAAATTCTCAGTATACATTTTAAAGGGAATTATTAAACACTATGTCCCACAGTGGACTGTTTGAGACAAAATCCCGGCCAAAATTATTTTTCATGTGTTTTTAAGGTAAAATCTTTGCTGTTGACTTGCTATTAGTATATGCACTTAATTAATGCTATACACACATAACTGTATGCATTTATTTAAAAAACAAATATATAATACAAAGTTTACTTAGCTGTTTATAAGAGGAAAGTTATTCTTGATAGATTTGTTTTATTTACAAGTAATGTTTAAATAAATGTGGTTAATTTTATTATATATAAAAATTTAATTATTTATATAAACCAACGTATATAATATATATATTATTTGCATTTAGTATTTAGCAAAGTTGAGTGTCTATGGTATAGAGATGATGGTTTCTGAGTGTCTTTAATAGATTACTAGCCCCCCTCCCCCTCCAAAAAAAATTATTTATATATAAAAATGGCAACTATATGCGGTACATTTTTTAAAAATTGGTCTTCAAAACTATAACCAACATAATTATAATTCAAAAAGGTCCGACAAACCCTGACACACTTCTAAAAAGCTTTCAACATTAAAATACACATTTAAACATAATAACAAAGCTGAAACGTAACAAAAAAGCACGTCTTCTCACAAAGAAACATTCTCTTTTACTGAGGCTTAGGAGCCGCCAGATACGATTCATGCTCCTGAAATAGACGCAGTTCGAAGCACCAGTTATTCAGCAGTTACAAAATATGCTTTTTACAATTGTTGAACAAATTTTAATTTTGGCACTTTTGGCCAGGTTTTTCCTTCAAATACTCCTCTGTGCGTCCCTACTACGCTTGCCAGTTGATGTCTTATAAACTTATTAAATTTAGCTTTTAATTTTTTTATGAGTTAGTGTTGAGAGGAAGGGGCCCGATTCATATGAACTTTCTTTACATCGGGAAAGCATAGCGGAAACAGTAACTGTGGGAGATAGGAAAAATACAAAGATACATCAAGAATTTTATACAGAAAACCGTGCAAGGTGCTGTTTTCGACAAAACGTAACAATGCTATATAGATAGGTACAGAATAATTTTCACAAGATGTTGTCGAATTCAGACATTTGCAGAACTCAACACCAACTCTAGATTGTGAGGCTTTTCAGACTCCTGGAATTTGCGGTTTGTCTTCTCAACCTCCTAACCAGAAATTTGCTGCTTTAAATACTTTTGTTTTTCGGGCTTCCAATATTTGTTCCAATCCTCAGTTACTTACAAGGGGACTGCCAAACATGATGCACACAGATTTTGATGATTTTCAGGTATGTTGTAGGGGTCATATACCTAACAATTCAGGTAGAAGGTTTCCTTCAAATGGCCTTTAGTTTTCGAGAAATACGGGGTTAAAGTTCAGGATGCGTTTCAAATACCCATTAGATTAGAAGTCTGTGGACTGTCCGTGGCGCTGAGCTAGCGCTCGAAATTCCTGCCTCGGAGGCGAGGGTTCTGTCCCACCCTATGCTTTTTTTTTCTTTTTTAAATAATTTTACATTTTTGGCGCGTTGTACGCTTTAAGCAGAATTATGAATTCTGCGTCTTTGTACTTTTTTATATTTTTCGAATTTTTTATAAAAAATTATACTTTTTTTCTGAAATATTAAACTAATATTTCTGTCGACGAAAATCCAAACTAATTTATGTCTAAAAATCCCGTTTTTTTTTTTTTTTTTTTTTTTTTTTATATATAACTTACATTTATGTATATTTATTTATTATTTATTTATTTATCATAGTTATAAAATAATGCATAATTTTTTTTACTTGCATTTTCTATTTAAAAAAGTATTTAATTGATTAGGAAAAAAATTATATCTTTTTAATGTTTGATTTGTTCTTAATATATTGCAATATCTTAACTGATGAAATACAAAAAATTATTATCATTACCGTCATCGACATTTTTAATTAAATAAATATAGAATTAACTGGGTGATACATATCGTAAAAATATTCAAAACCTAAAATGGCATTAAAAATTATCATAAAAATAATTTCTTAACATGAATTTTTTTTAACAATGGTGGAAGAATGCGTAAATTAACATAATATATATATTTTTTAAATACTTGATTTTGCAAAGTATATTAAAAAATGCATTAAAAGTTGAAAAAAATAAATGCTTAATTATCATCCGTATAAGTGCAAATAAATACACTTTTAATCAAGGATAGTTATTGTAAAAATATTCAAAACATAAAGCGACATTAGAAACAGCACAATTTATAAAAACGACTTTTTTGAGCTATGGAATTCTTCAGCCATAGCTTTAGAAGCACTAGAAATATTAACAGATGTCGAATTTGTAAAGAGATTATCATATTCTAACAATGCCTCGCAATATTTTAGAGCATTCGTTATTTCATCTTTTAGTTTCTCTTCCAAACCAGAATTTTCCAGATCAGTGCTTGTCCCTTCCATTATATTACAATCTGTAGCGTGCTGTCAACTTTCACATGGAAAGTTTTCCTATATACAGCATTATGCCAAACATTGCAATTCGCAGCAAAAGAGGCTTATATCAAGGAAAATAGTTTCACTCTGATATTACAGTGCAAGTCGCAGCAGACGATTTTAAAAAAAAATGTTTTTTTTACATGTATTGTAAATTTTATCTCTCATTTACGGACGATTCTTGCATTTCCATTTGCATTTTCATGTATGACATCAACAATGTTTTTACTTGTTAGAATGAAAAAATTCTGAAATATAATCTGTCATTTTTTTGTGCAAGTGAAAAATGATGCTGAGTTTGAAATTTACAGATAAATGTATTTAGAGTACAGTAAATATTTATACAACTGGTAAAAACTTACATATAAGCGTTACTGCTTTAAAATTTTATTATTCCTTTGTAGGTATGGTTTTGGAATTATCTAATCACACATACGTTTGGGAGATTCAAAGTGAAAACTATTTTTTATAAATTATACAAAAAATGGTAAATTATTTAAAATTGTATAACGTTAAAAAAGAGTATTATTTCAGAACTGTGCTTAAAATGTAAAAATGTAAAAAATAATAAATAAATAAAAACCTATACATAAATTAGCTTGGAGATCCGTAAATATAAGTTTTATAATTGCGGACAAAATTATAAATTTTAATGAAAAATTCGAAAATGTAAATATTTATTAGGAAAATATAAAAAAGTTCAAAGATGCAGAATTTATAATTCTGCTTAAAACGTACAACGCGCCAAAAATATAAAATTATTTCAAAAAGGTATAGAATGGGAGATAAACCTCGCCTTCGAGCCAGGAATCTCGCGCGCTAGCTCAGCGACACGGAGACCTCGTACAGAATGCTAATCGAATGGGTATTTGAAACGCATGATGAACTTTAACCCCAAATTTCTCAAATACTAAGGGCCATTTGAAGGTAACCTTTGACCTGAATAGTTAGAGGTATTACCCCTACAACATACCTTAAAATCATCAAAATCTGTGCGCATCATGTTTGGCGGCCCTTGTTACTGCTGAATTTGATTATCTCATAGCTATTGCTGTTGATCGTGGTTATTTTTTAATATTATAGATTTTATTTATAAGAAATTGACGAAACCCGTCCATTCTGCTAAGAATTTTAATTCCAACTCTAATACTTCAGTTGTTTTGCCATTTTTCCCTAAAATCAGTCAGAAAATTACTAAAATTTTAACAATGTTTGAATTCAATGTTATTTCTCTCCTGTATTTTTCTCCTGTAGTTATTTGTGGTATAGGTGCGTATAATTGTCACTTCCACTATGGTGACACACTTTCTCATCTCGTGATATCGTTGCATTTCACAAAAACAAGATAAATCTGAGATATTTTGACTGAACAAATGGATTATGCCCCTGTTATCAGACAGAATAACTATTTGGTGTAATGTGCCATATCATCTCTAAAATTTTCTTCCATACTTCCTGAAACGCCTTGTGTAAGGCAATGATTAAAATGTCAGGTAACCAGAATATAAGAGTTTCACATCAGGTATAAAGTTTTAAATTTTGGGAACTTAATATGAAAAAATAAATTGACAAGTTTGGTTGATCAAATATGAAGAGAATAACATAGTTTAAAAAAGAAAATACTTTAAACACATTTAGTTTAAACAAGTAAATGTGTGCTCTATTTTAAAATTATGAAAGAAAAATAAAGATATATTCTCCATAAAAAAAAAAAACATTATTAATTTAAATTACGGTCTTCAAAAGATACATTCTCACAACAGAAATTCCATTGAGATCTTTGAAAGGTTTATAAACAAAATCCTATAAGGTGTGAAAAGCAAATTTATGGCTTTAAAGAGGATGTCTTCGGAATATGAAAGGAAATCTTATTACGCAAAGCCGCTCTCGAGAGAATTGATTGACGATATTTCATATTAAACTTAAAGAACTGGAACTCCAAATATTAATATGTTTCTTATAAGAATGCACTCTTAAATTTTCTGCCCGCTACTTATCGGAAACATATATTTTTATGAAAAGTGAATGCATTATTTATTTTCACTAATAAGTTAGAAATTTATTAAACGTATTATTGGAATATTACATATCTGATTTTGTTCTTCTTTTATTATATCATTATAGAGTAGACAATGGAAAAGTCACATTTGAAGAATTGATTTTAGAAACTTTCTAAAAATTTAAGCATATTCTTAATATATATTTTACTTTGTTACGTCAAACATTTAATAAAACAAATATCTTTAAATATAATCAAAGAAAAAAAGAATTTAAAAAATCAATAACGTCGGTAATATTATTTAACGAATTTAGTAATGCATGTATGATTTAGTGTATTGCACACTTTAAAGAGTTAAAATTATTGAATACCATAGTTGCTAACCTTCCGTTGTTTTTTTCTCAAGTCAAAAAACGTATTTGGTACCACAAAATGTATTTAATAAAATTATTTAATAATATGAATTGCTTCTATGTGGTACTTATTTGGCTTCTCTAGGATGCGATACACAAATACTCATAGTCAGGGAGTGGACTTGCAGGAGGACTGGGAATCCCCTTGAACCAATAAACTGATTAATCGATTAACAATGACATTTAAGTAATAGTACTCATTTGATTTCATTTTTGCTAAAAAAGTTTCTGGTTCAAAGTTTGTTTATTTGATAAAAAAATCCTGGGAGGTGGCAGTTACGCAATAGAAATGAGTACATTGTCTGTTTGCAACAAAAGATGCTTTATCATTCATTGAAAATAGTAGAAAAACTTACATTCAAAGATAAAGAAAAACGAAAATTATAAACTCCACTTAATTTGTTTACAAATCATTAGGTTTTTAAAACTATAACACTATTAAAACAGACTATAAAGATGAGATTCTAAAACAACGCACAGAGCTTAAAAAGTGGAACTTTTTTTGAAGGGGTGAAGGGGGGGGGGGGTTGCAAATTAAGTACAAAATATCCAGCACTGTTTATGGTTGTTTCCTCTTTGGGAAACAACCGATCGAGCAATGAAATTGAATAAACTTAAGGGATCAGGTACCTTCGAAATAAAAAAAGTGAAAGTTTTATAGCTCGTTAATTTAAATTTGTTAGAGACATTTGTACAAAATAAAAAAAAATTAAAAACACTATTTTTTTTACATTTTGCTTTTATAAGAAATAATATATAACTTAAAAATGGTATAAATTATTTCTATATGTATACTGTTTTCGAGAATTTAAACATAGGAGCGCTCGATAACACTTACCCATCATACTTATCAGTTAATTTCGTATTAATGCTTCAAATAGTGTCTAAAGATATGCTGCATATAGCGCTCAAATAATGTGCTGCATAGAATTAATTTTCTGTTATTTAAACAAGTTTTTAAGATACAACAAAACATGAAATAAGAGTCAGTACACATATAACTAAGAATGATACGACTCATAACAGTTTTCATCTGCATAATTAAACTTTCTTATAAATTCTTATTTATTATAAATTAAACTTTCATCTACATAATTAAACGAAAGACAGCGTCCGCTGGGAAAATCTATCAGACGTAGATGTCTGAAAATTTGGGTAACTATCGGCGAACACAGGTTCGAATGTACCTAAGTCTCAGACTTTTGATTTTGTGATAATTAGCCGATATACTAACTAAACACACCAATGAAGACAATGTTGCCTCCATCTCTGGGTTCATTTAAATACATTTTCGTTTAAAAATATAATATCATATAAATTCGACGGTATACGTTGCCAAAGGCAGTTGGTCCCCCAACACTAAATCCTTCCAAGAGAAAAATATTTGAATTCAATACAGATTTTAGGCATATTTAAGGTTATTACACTGGGTCGGGAAACGCCGTGAAGATCACGTAGTAAAAATAAAATTATAGTAACGTGCTTTGTGCCAAAAACCGTTTTAATTACATTGGCTGTGTTAATTAATAGATTAAAAACTTTTTATAAAAAATACCTATCAGCATATATGTAAATTTAGAAATAACTTTCAAAAACGAGTAAACGATTTAGCAGAATTACGAATACTGTTTCAAGTTCTTCAATACGTTAATTAAGAAGTTAATTAATCGCTAATTACTGTATGTAAGGTTTTAAAATGTTATTTCGTCAAGTAATAGTATATAGCATACGTAATGTCTGATAAATGAATAAATGCACTAATAAAGCTATAAAGTATTCAGCATGCATACTATTAAGAACACCGAGTACAGCAGAAAGCAAATGCTACAAATTAGCAGTAACAAACACATGCTTCCTTATACACTGGCGGAAAAAAAAATCCCAACACCAAGAAAGACTTGTGTTAGATAAACGAAATTTGGTAGGCGTGTTTATACATCTGAAAGATGACATCGATTCAAATTTCGCGACTCGCGTATAAGTGTGGCGCTAGCGGCGCCACTCAGAACTTGCAAATCAGGTTTGCTTTAAATGCATGCTGTAAAGTTCATGAGCGTTATTTATCTTCGAAATTTGACGTATTGAGTTGATGTTAGCCAAAAATGTCTTTAAGAAGACGAAGAAGCCATTATTAACAACTCACCGAAGTTGAACGAGGTCGTATAATAGGGCTACGAGTAGCTGGATTTTCTTTCCGCGATATTGCAGAAAGACTTGGCCGTAATGTATCCACTGTGTATGATTGTTGGGAGTAGTGGTCAAGGGATGGTACAGGCTCAAGAAGACCGGGTTCCGGGCGGCCACGTGGCACTACTGAGAGGGAAGGCTGCCGTATTCAGCGTACGGCTGTGGCGCATCTTACTGCGTCTGCGGAAGAAATTCGAGCTGCAGTTGGTACCACAGTGGCACAACGAACTGTTAGAAACAGGTTACTTCAAGGGAAGCTCCGAGCCAGGCGTTCTGTAGTGTGCATTCCAGTAACGCCAAGTCATTGTCGTTTGCGTCGCCAGTGGTGTCAAGCCAGAGCTCATTGGAGGACGGAGTGGAGATCTGTTGTGTTTTCTGATGAAAGTAGGTTCTGCCTGAGTGCCAGTGATGGCCGTGTGTTGGTCAGAAGGAAGTCAGGGTAACGCCTACAACCAAACTGTCTCCGGCCTAGACAAAATGGACCTACACCTGCAGTCATATTCTGGGGAGCAATTTCCTATGCCAGCAGGAGGACTCTAGTGGTTATCCCAAACAAACTGAATGCAAATTTGTACGTCAGTCTGGTAATTCAACCTGTAGTGCTGCCATTCATGAACAGCATTCAAGGGGGGGTTTCTGACATGATAAAGCTTACTCTCATACCAATGTTGCAACGCAACGTGCTCTACAGAGTGTCGACATGTTACCTTGGCCTGCGAGATCACCAGATCTGTCTACAATTGAGCACGTATGGCATATCATTGGACGACAACTCCAGCATCATCCACAGCCAGCACTGACCATCTCAGTATTGACACAACAAGTACAACAAGCATGGAACTCTATACCACAAAGTGACATTCGGCACCTGTATGACACAATGCATGCACGTTTGCAGGTTTGCATTCAAAATTCTGGAGGTTACACCGGCTATTAATGTAACAGCATTTCACATTTGAAATGCATTTTCTTGAGCTTAAATTAACCTGTGATCTTGAAAATCTAATCAATTAAACATGTTAACTAGACAAATGCATTGTCCAAATTTCACTGCTCTACAATAATTTTTTCTTGGTGTTGGGATTTTTTTTTCCGTCAGTGTAGTTTTGCTGTAAGGAAATGGTGTAAAAAAATAGTTGTATCTGAACTTTTATGAAATATTCGAAGTTGCACTTGGCAATTGTGGAAAAGAAAATATCAGAAATTACTATACCCAATAAGAAAAACGAACACGTTAGAGAAAAATGAACTGAGAGATTGAGGTGCACAAATTTAGAGATTTCCAAATTTTGATAAATCATTCTCTCTTGCATTAATCATTCGCTAAGCGGAAGATCTTGCACGTTATGAGTTGTCAAAAGAAGAAGAAATAAAATAATACCCTAATGTTAAAATTTTTTTATCAATGCAAAACACATTGCAATGCGTGTAGTTTTTTAAACTTGATAAAAAACTACTTGCGAGAATGATTTGTAATTTTGGATTTTCATATTTGAAGATTGTAGAAATCGATATCTGATAAAAAATGCATAGAATATAATTTATATTTTTTTCGAATATTAATTTCAAAATACATAAATTACGGAATTAACATTCGAAAATGTTGCGCAGGTATATTTTATTTGATAAATTTGCTATATTTCATTCTTATAAATGTACAATAAACATGATACGGTAAGTAAGTTTTCCACTCACCTTTTATTTGTTATCCGTTTAGTAGTACTTCATTGTTGCTGCTTTAATCCATTAGTAATCCTTTTGCACGGAGTATCCTTTATCTCAATATGCTTTGTTTAGCTGCTGAAAAACACTTGTTTAAGACAATAAGACATGTTGCCTTTAGTTTTAAAGTATATATATATTAAAATATTACGTACACATTTAAGCTACAAAAGCTATATATATATATATTTAAAGATAAGTATTGAGCTTTAGCAGAGAGCTCCCTATAGTGCGGGTTACATTTTCATTCTGAATAATATATTTAGAGTTCAAAATAAGATAGAAAGGCAATAGTTCGGAAAAACCCAGACGGTATCAGAGTTTATGGCGTGATTATCGCATAGAGCTATGAAAGTTGGATTTTTCAATTACGAGGATAATTACCGTCGATTGCCGCTTGTTCGGGTAACTCTGTTAATTGATTTCATAAGATCTTTCTTTATACTTTTATTAGAATGGATAATATTATGAGTTGATTCTCGCTTTATGAGATTACTTGATGTTGTTTATTTCTAATATCCCCTTTTAATTTCAGAAGAGGGATGAACTAGTAGTTTTAAGTTTGAACGATGTTTTTGAAAATCGGGTTTGGGAATGGGTTTGATGAGTATATCAGCTGTTATCAACTTAGTTGGGCAATATTTTACGTCGATGATGCCTTCCTCCATGAGATGTTTGATTGCGTGAGAACGTATGTTGACGTGTTTTGTTCTACGAGTATATTTTTCGTTTTCTGCCATCTTGATACAAGATTATCTTCATATGAGGTAATTTGTTGTTTCTGAGGTAGGTTTAGGTCTTCCAAAAATTTTATTAGCCATAATATTTCTTGTGCTGCGTTGGCGGCCGATACATATTCGGCCTTTGCTGATCAGAGTGCTATACAGGTCTGTCTTTTGGTTGACCACTGGATTGACTTTCCCCCTAATAGGAATAAATTACCGTTCGTGGTTTTTCTGGTTTTTGTGTCACAGGCCCAGTCGGCATCTGCATAGGCTTCGAGGATAGGTTCACTTTTCGAACTTATTATTAAATTTAAATCTTTCGTAGTGTTTAGATATCGAATAATTCTTTTTACTGCTTCCCAATCCTTCTCACGTGCTTGTTCATTTCTTCTGCTTAAAATTTTTACTGCGGCGGATATATCGGTTCTAGTTACCGTTGTTACGTAAAGTAGTGCTCCTACTGCCTGCCTGTATTTGGTGTTGTTGGGTAATAAATTATCATTATCTTCAAGACGGGTGTAGCCTTGTTCCATTTGCAAGGTTTCGAATTTTCAAGATTAAATTTTTTCACAAATTCATTTATTTTTTACTTTTAATTGAGTAGGAAACCTTCTTTTGTTTTTAGTATATGGATCCCTAGACATTTATTGACTTGTCCTAGGTCCTTTAATTCATATTATTTTCTTAGGCATTTTAGGATATCTGTTATTGTTTCGCCTTTTCCGGCTATTAGTATCGTCAACATAAAATATGATGTATGTTGAATTTTCCCCCTTTTCGCGTATGTATGGGCATGAATCAGCGGTGCTTTGCAGAAAATTCATTTTCTTTAAAGAGTGGGCTATTTTCATATGTCATGCTCTAGCTGCCTGCTTCAGCCTGTAAATTTATTTATTAAGTCTACACTTTTTATTATCTTCATTTGGGGCAGTATACCCTTCTGGTTGTTTCATGTGTACCTCCTCTTCTAAATAACCGTGTAGAAATGGTTTATTTATAGCTCTGTAATTTACATTTAATTTGCGGTGTGCAACTGCTTCTAGGAATGTTGGGATGGTAGTGTGAGAAACTAATGGTGCGAATGTCTCGTCCTAATCTTCGCCGTATTTTTGACTAAATCCTTTCGCAACTAGGCTAGCTTTATAGCTTTGAATCCTTGATTGTGATATTTAACTTTAAATGCACATTTGGAACCAATCGTTCTTTTGCCTGGATGAAGGTCGACTAGTGTCCATGTTTTGTTTTTCCCCAAACAGTTTATTTTGTCTTGTGTGGCTTTGAGCCAATTTTGTCTGGCGATTATAATTTCTTTATCTATCGTGTTTATGCGATATCCTTTAGAGTGCACGTTTTATCCGACATAAATTCATTCTTGGGATCTGTCATCTAATTTGCAGCGATGTGTTTTATTTACATATACATAGGCTTTACAGTCAAAGACTCGTAAATAATAAAGATTTGGCTTGCGTTTGTCCACAATTCATAAGGCGTTTTATTATTTGATTTTCTGGGAAATCTGTTTTGTAGTTGTGTGTCTGCATGCATTGCTTTTCCTCAGAACCTTTGATGTAAATTAGCTTTTGAGAGCATGCGTCTTGTCATATAGAGAATACCGTTCTGGCTCAGACAATATGGTAATATCAGCTGGTGTTGAATTCGGTGTGTTCTTAAGTATTCTTCTGTTTCGTTATTTATATATTCGTCCCCATTGTTCGATCTTATTTCTTTTGGTTTTTTGCCGAATTTGTTGTGTACCGTAGCTACGTATTCCTTTAACTTTTCAAATACTTTGCTTTTTATCGATAACAAGTAAATTATTGTGAATCTTGAGTAATCATTGATGAAAGAAAAAAAATGTATTTTACCGCCTATTGTGAGTGTATTTATAGAGTCGCATACGTCAGAATGATTTAATTCCAGAATTTTATTTGCTCTATGTTCGGACGATTTGGGACATGGTGCGTCGTTTGTATTTGCCTTGATGCTTGTTTTGCACATCGTTTCATGCTTGCAATTGCTAATTAATATTGCACGATTGTTTTTATTGCTTTGTAGTTTCTTTGACCTAGTCGTCTGAGTCACAGTTCTAGACATTCTTTATTGTTGCAACTATAAGAGATGTTTGCGTGGTTTGCTGTTGTAAAATAATCTATCTGTTCAACTACGTATAAGTTGTTTTTTATTTTTCTTTGTAGGCAAGTTCTGCCATTGAACGTTAAGTCACATTTGTCATTTTTCGAAAATTAATTTAGATCTATTCTGTGTTGCTTTTCTAACTGAAATTAAATTGGACTCCAATTCCAGGACATATATAACTTACTTTAGTGCTATTCTGTTCATTTCAGCGTCGGGTGTTTTTGTTTTTATTACAGCTTCTCCTGAACCGTACGCTTACAGTTTATTTTCTTTCGCTATAATAACTGTTGATTTACCAGTCTTATTATTTTTACTATTTAATTCTTTGTTGTTCACTATATGTGATGTACTCCCGCTGTCAATAATCCAGGTTTGTTTTACTAGTTTTTTAGTTAGAAATGTGAGATCTTTGATCTGATTGGCATTTGTTTTCTTTTCTATCATTCTTTTGCCAATATGTAGTTATTGGGGTTGGTGGAGTTTTTGATACAACTTCGAACTACACTTTTTTGATTAATAGAATTTATAGCTTAAATTTCCAGTGGAATAGTTGTTTGAATTTAATTTTTCTATAATTTGGCTTTCTTTTGAAGAAGCAATTTCTATAACTTCCACCCTGATTTAGAATTAAAATAACCCCTTAACTTTGGGGATACTAAAAGTGGCGTTTAATTATTTCTACTTTCAGTTATATGCTAAACGGTTTATTTAATTAATTTAGATTAGAGACACTCAGTCTCATAGTAATCGGTTGTTCAAGTATATTTTATTTGATAAATTTGCTATATTTCATTCTTATTGAGAGAGTTTTCCACTCAACTTTTATTTGTTATCCTTTTAGTAGCAATTCATTGTCGCTGCTTTTATCCATTAGTAATCCTTTTGCACGGATTATCCTTTAATCTTATTCTTTATCTTCTTATGGTTTGCTGCTTTAACTGCTGAAAAAACACTTGTTTTGTGTTATTTTGCATATTTAATATAAGACATGTTGCCTTTAGTTTAAAGTATATATATTAAAATACTAAGCGCACATTTAAGTTACAAAATCTATCTATATATGTATTTAAACGTAAGTATTGGAGCATTAACAGAGAGCTCATTATAGTTTGGGTTACATTTTCATTCTGAATAATACAATTAGATTTCAAAATAAGAAAGAAAGTCAACAGTTTGGACAAACCCAGATAATATCAGAGTTTATGTCGTGATTATTGCATCGAGCTATTAAAGTTGGATTTTTCACTTACGAGGAAAATTGCTGTCGATTACCGCTCGTTTGCCCAACTCTGCTGATTGATTTCATAAGTTCTTTCTTTATACTTTTATTAGGATGAATAATATTATGAGTTGATTCCCGCTTTATGGGATTACTTGATGTTGTTTATTTCCAATAGAAAAGAAAATTATTGAACATATTGTGCAGAAACGATGTGTCCCAACTAACCAGAATCTACTGTATATCTTTTTCTTCTTATGATTTGTATTGCTTTTTTTCCAAAATACGCTTTAAAATAAATCCTATTAAAAATAATTTCTTTGTTTATTTTGAGTAATTAAGGACCTCTAAAATGCTATGCACACATATTTAAATAAAACTTACTTTGAGATACAATAATTTTTTTTCTGATGTTTAACATTGTATCTAAAACTCAATGTAGTATTTTGTAAATTTGAGCTTAAAAAATGACGTGAATAGTTTCTTTTTTCATCCTATAAAAGAAAAGTACGTAAGATAATAATCTAGAAACGATACCCTAGTGTATATTTTTGTGCCCGTAACTTTTTCAAAGCCATTCCAAATGCAACGTGAAAATAAAATGATGATCTCGGTTATAGATAAAAATGCAATAAATTTCGTCCTGAAATTTTTTGTCTTCGTTGCACATAATGTTACGGAAGACTTAAATTTTTGTCTTCTTTGGATATGAAATGAATAAGTTGCCCATTCAGAGCAACGCAATATATTTAGTGACTTTTGGTGGTAATAAAAACAATAAAGACTGTTCTTTTTTATGTAGAAAAATTTTAGATCCACCATTTTAAATTCAGATTATGTTAGAAACAAAGTGTTTTTTCTTTCAGAAAATAATGATACAAATTATTCAGTTTTTTTCTTATTAACTTTATACGCATTTTATAAATTAACTCTACATTTATTAATTTCTTCGCTCATTGTTTTATCTACCTAGCCTTATACATCAATTTAATGCAATATACAGGGTGTTTCATCTAATCGCTGCCTAATAATTAATCTTAAACCGTTAGTTTTGGAGTTAAAGTTCCAGTTGCAAAAATGCTTCAAATTTTGTTCTTCATCATATTAAATTTATATCATTAAAATAATAATTTTTATAAAAGTTACAAAGTTTAAAACTTTATGTTTGATCCCGGGTTTTATAAGTAATATTTAGAAAAACTTTCTTTATGAAAACTTTCTTTTATTTCTTTCTTTTTCTCCTTAGAAAAAACTTTCTCCACACACTCACACAAAAAATAATCCCTGTATAACACACACACATATATACAGGGTGTCCCACAAGGTACGCAGCGTCTAATATGTACAGATTCAGATAGAGAACGTCAATATGAGTATTTTGAATGGTAACATGTGGGGTCTGCGAATATAGCGTGATAGTGTAAGTAAGATGTGAAGCTTGCCATATAAAAAAAACAAGAAATGAGGAAAAAACCAAGTAAAATCAATGTTTATTGAGAAATTTTGGATATATTCGGGGACCCCACATGTTACCATTCAAAATATTCATATTGACGTGATCTATCCAAATCTGCACATATTAGACGCTGCGTACCTTGTGGGACACCCTGTATATATATATATTATAAAGTATGTATAATTTTTCAACTTTGTTTTATATTTACATGCAGAAAAAACACGTTGAAATAAATAAAATATTTTTTGCAGTAAAATGTTAATTGTTTACAATAAATACCTTTATAAAGATTCCGATACTTCCGATATATTTCTCCGCATATAACTATTTTCAGTGGTTTTTAAATATAGCATTCAATAATAAAAAAATCCACTTGCTCTTCAATATTTTTCTAGAACTGTATTAAGGTTTTTAAATTTCGAAACACTTCCCTTTTATTCACTACACAAAGAATCTTTAAAAAGTTAGTTTCTGTGACATGTTATATTTTTAGATTCCTTCAATTCAACATACAATGATTAGAAGCCTTCAAAATAGCTTAACAAATACTTCAAAATCTATCATTTCATCATCGACAATACTTACCCTCTTGAATAAGACTTCTTTCGTATTTGAAAAGGGTTGTTCTGAAACCGAGACTAGAGGTTATTTCTTTGAAATTGATTGGCGAAGTAATAATTTGTATTTTACTGAAAATTTATGAAATCTGAAACTAAATACTGAAACTGTGGTTCTGTAAACTGATACTAAAAGTATAATGTTTGATGTTTTTAAAATTTTAATTTTTTTATTTGTTAATTAAAAACAGTTTTTAATGAATTTATGTAGAAATTTTGGATTTATTTTTAACAAGTTTTTGCGCTAATTAATTATTTCTGTTTCATTGCCATAACAATCACATTAAAATGTTTTATTGTTCATACAGAGTATGCAAAGTGACATTAAGATAAATAAGATATGATTTAAAATCACTGACATCATTATTCATCACTGATTATTCATCTTATATATTTCAACCAGAGAAATTATTATGTCCAGCTAATATAATAAAATTTTGAAAGTGTGTCTCATATTTTCCTTCAATTAATCCGATGGACGTATCATAGTCCTGAGCAGAATACAGTATACTTTTTATGTCGATATACAAAATAGCTAATTTATTTTCTTTTAATTTTATATTTCTATTGGCTTATGAATCCTATTCCATTATTTTTTATGTTCTACGCATCACATGATTACAGTAACCTTGGTGTTGTTACAAAACGAGATTTTGACACTAATCTTAAAAGCGTTGTCATTAGTATCACTAAAAGAAAACACTGAATGCCTATTGAGGTGTACTCCCTGAGTAGAATTAGATCACATGCCTTGCTTTAGCGACTTTGACTGCTGTTAGTTATTGTTGGATTTCTTCTAGTAAATGAATTTTACGACTGCAACAGTGTAAGAATATGATTTACTCTGATAATAATTATTAATGTGAGTCAAATGCGTCACATTAAAAAGCTGACCGGATAAATAAATAAACAAAATTTAGTAATGCTATTTACAAGCTGTGACAATTCCGTATACATGTCTTTAACAATATTTCGCCCGGAAAACGTAATGTACGTAATGTTCTGCTTTTGACTTTCTAAAAATAACAATAAAATGTAGATTGTGCTCAAGTATCGAGTAGAAGTATCATCAGGATATATTCGAAGAGTGGATTTTAGATTGAGGAAGTACTTTCTACTAAAAGACTACAACCGGAAAAAGTGGGTGAAACCGTTTGTAAATATATTGATATGATTACTTTGGTAAGCAAACTTAATATTATGAAGAGTGTAATATTAATTAATATTGTGAAGAGTGTCCTGTATTTTATGAAATGTTGAGAACTTTAATATGATTGAGGGTATATACATTATTTTTATTATCATTATGTATAAGAGTTTAAAGAGCTTACATATTCTTGTTCTAACTGAAAATAATCCCAGAATTTTACTTAAATTATTGTTGGTATTTTTTTTTTTTATATTTTATAATCGTTGGTAATGAATTTAAGAATAGGTAATAGAACTAATTTTACTGTTTGAAATGAAAGTATTGAGCGATCTTCCTAATTTGCAATATTGGACAAGCAACGAGTTAATAATGAGTTACAGTATATACAAATTAATCAAGAAAATGGCATGCTCATAGAGTACCGGACATTAGAAGTGTAGCAACATGTGTAAATGTCTTAGGGGAGAGGCTCCAATTACATTAAGCCTTGTCTAACAATGAGAGGGCCAAGCTTGGTAACCACAGATTTTGATTATTTTTATATATGTTGTAGGGTAGAAACCCCTTAATCTCAGGTTCAACGGATTTTATACAACGCTCCTTGATTCTCGAGAAATAGGGGGTTTAATATTTCAACACAACATAAATACTTACTTTGTAACGAATTTACTGCGTTGGTTGTAGCTCAGTTGTTATGGCGTCTGCTCGTTGATTCGTGGGCCCGGGTTCGAGACCGGGAGGAGCTACGTTTGTTTTTCTCATTTTTTGTTTTATAAATATACTTGTAATTATTATTTAATAAACCTAATTAAAAATTATAATATTGTGTATTCATTATAATGTTAACCTATTTAGTTTTTATTTGTAACTGAATCGTTGTATAGAACATCATTAAACAAACAGTTAATTTTTTAAATCACTTTTAAAATGTATTTCATATATATGCTTTATCGATGCAATGCTATTGAACA
Source organism: Maratus michaelseni (assembly GCA_963931845.1). NCBI lineage: Eukaryota > Metazoa > Arthropoda > Arachnida > Araneae > Salticidae > Maratus > Maratus michaelseni. Next base: position 259,353,431 of record OZ007590.1, on the reverse strand, counting down.
ATTGTGTCAATTCGTGATTTTAAAGAAACATCATTTATATATTGCCTTAACAAGCGAATTCAATGCGATGATAATACTACTCTGTTTTTAAAGTAAAAAGCATAATTATATTAAAATTTAGCATAAGAATTAAACTACAACATATTTTTTTGCATATTAAAGATTTTTAAAGATCCCCTATTTTACCAACTTTCCATATGTTACTGATACAATATCCCCTCTCTCTTTATTACCTTTTAACATTGCTAAAACTGTTCATGCTAGAATTAAGAATACTCAAGGTAATATTAAAGTCAATAAGAAATGTTTTTCTTTTGAAAGAATAGGTTGCATCAGAAAACCAGTAACATATCTAGTATTAGATACTGCTCTTGATTATGCTATTTTGGTATTGAAAGATTGTTGTGTTTTTGAATTAAATATAAATAATAAACATAATAACTCTTCTTTAAATATACCCATTATCTTAAAGAGATACTGTGTTGAATTCCTAGAATTGTAACTAATGAAACATTTTCTCTTTTTTTAATGTGATACTCATGTACAAAATATAAGGTGACCGAAAAAGAACCGTACAACTTAAAAAAAATACCTACAGCAAAACTAGTTACAACAATAGATAGAAAAAAAGTTTTTTCTACTGCCTTAGTAAACTGCAACATGGGATCCTTCCGTAGCACGAAGATAATCAAGACGATGTTCCAATCCAATCCATGAAGGTTTTCGCATGCTAACATCAGCAGTAGCTACAGCTGTTTGTATCTTTTGTTTCATTCCGTGAGAGATTTTATTTCGATAAACCACTCGACACATTGGGCTTTCTTTACGGGATCCGCCATTTTGAATAACTGAATTCTTTAATAATCCTTTACGTGTTGTGCAGCACCATCTATGACCAGAAACATACTGTAGAAAAAAAACTTTTTGAGTTATTCTATCTACAAAATTTTGAAGTTGTACATATCTTTTTGAGACATCCTGTAGTTTTGGAAGTGCAAATTATTACGATAATGAAATTTGCATGACCTCTCAAAGTTCTTTAGTTCCTATTATATAATCAAATAACCAAAATTTTAATGATGATAAGTTAAACTAGAAAATTAATTTAATCCAGGATGAGGTTTCACGCGATATTTAAAAGGAATAGTTAGATATTTGTTTAAACATAAATATGTTGTGGAAAAAATTTGCATTGAACCACAAGGTATTTTTCTTAAATGATACATGCCCATATCTTTGAAACTATATCATACATCTTCTAAAGAAGAAAAAGAAATCAACAGTCAAATTCAACTTTTGTTAGAAGCAGAGTTGATAGCAAAAGTAATAACTCATATTTTGAAACAGCCACATTAGCTACGATACGTGATAAGGATAAAAAACAAGACTGTACGTAGATTATAGGAAATTAACTGTAATAATCAAAATCGATGCAGAACTTTTACTTCATAATAGATAATATTCAATATAAATTAAGTAAGTAATGCCAATTATTTTTGCAACTTGGATTTAGATTCTGGCTACTGACATATAACATTACATACTTTAGAGATTGAAAAATTAGCTTTTGCTACCGGTTCTGGATTATATAAATGGATCGTTTTCCCATTTATGGTCAAGACAGAACCTCCAATTTTCAAGATAAGCCTTAAAAAATTCTTACTAAATATGAAATCGATTTTGCTTGTAACTATTTTGATATTATTACTGTTTTTTCGTCTTCATTAGAAGAACGCGTGCAATACTTAATAAATGTTTTTCAACTGTGTAGACTAGAAAATATTGAACTAAAATTTTCAAAGTGTATCTTTGCACAGAATAAAAATAATTTTCTAGTTTACGAAATTCAAAATGGTTCTATAACTCCCGCTGATTCTAATATTGAAATTTTCAAAAGACTAAAACCTCCCTACAATACAAATTAAATCCAAAGGTTTTTGGTCTCAATTAGCATTTATCTCAGATTTATAAATAAATATGAAGAAATCATATAACCGCTTAATAAATTATTAAAGAAAAATGCTCCCTACAAATAGAATTTGTCAAATTTAATTTATAAACTGAACTATACCTTAAGTTCTAATCCAATTCAAAAACTTTATGACCCTAAATTGGATCTCCATAAGCTTATTGATGCTTCAAAGTTTGCAGTAGGTGCTGTTCTAAAACAATCAGACGAGAACCTTTTTGACATAGGATTGTTTATTATTCTTGAAATGTAAGAAGTTATGAACAAAGTTATTTTATTATTGGATCAAAATGTCTTAGTATTGTTGATACTTTAGGTACATTTTATTATTACTTACATAGATAAAAACTTATCATTCACACTGATAATTCATTCCTAGTTTGGTTAAAAATCTTAGATGGAGACCTTTTAGATACTAATTAAAACTTAGTAATAAAAAAAATAAATCAAATAAAATAATAATAATTGAAATAAAATATGGAAAAGGTTCACAAATGTCGAAATAATCGTATTATCCAGAAATCCCATATCTTATTTCATTCAATCTGTTAATTTACCTTTCGGTTCTAGTAAAATTATTGCGATGCAGGAAAAGTATAATGTGTGTGGTGAAAATTATAAAACATAAGATGGATTGTCAAAAGAATATGATATAGAAAAGTAGTAGTGCCCATCTCTTTAATGAAAAAAAAAAAGAAATTTGCTCATGAAAATACTGGTCACCCTGGTATTAAAAAAATGCTGAATATTATTTCTCCTAACTGTTAATGGCCTAATATGACTCAGGATGTAACTCAATATGTTATGGATTGTAATATTAGAAAAAAGCACGCAAAAACAACTTGTCTTTTTACAAGCTATGCCAACCACATATCAACATTTTTACTATATTATTTAAGGATTATGTAATACGAATTGAATATATGTTTTAATTGAATGAAAAATGCTCAGGCCGGGAGTCGAACCCAAGACCTTTGGCTTAAGTTGTCAACGCTCTGTCTATTGAGCTACTTGGACAGACAACCGGAAGACACTTTTCTCTCAGATAACCTTATTGGCAATATCATCTGGTCTACCATGTAGACAGCTCAACAGCATAAACAGCAGGTAATGAAACCCCAATGAAACCCCTATGAAACCCCGATTAAACGATGGATACGTAGGTACACTTTATATTAAGTATACTTAAAGTATACTTACTAGTTATACTTAAAGTGTATCTACATATTCATCGTGTAATGGAGTTCCATTACCTGAGGTTTATTCTGTTGAGCTGTTTACATAGGAGATCAGATGCTATTGCCAGTAAGGTTATCTGAGAGAAAAGTGTCTCCCGGTTGTCCTTTCAGGTGTAGCTCAATAGGCAGAGCGTTGGCAATTAAAGCCAAAGGATTTGGACGCGACTCCAAACCGGGACACTTTTTAATCCAGTTGAAAAAAAAATCAATTTATGTGATATTTTTTACCAATCAGTATGACTCATTTAAAAATAACGAAGATTATGTAATACATTTTAAATTTCGATATTTTTTACCAGAATAATCTACTTATTCCCACTTAGAAGAGTTAAAAAAAATTCCCAACTTAAAATTTCTTAGTTCTGCATTTGTGTCGTAATTTAAATCATTGCATTTCGAATTTCTTTTTTCTAATCCTAAACAACGTTTTAATTTTTTTAGACGCGTTCTGAAATGTTTCCTGCGTGTTGTTATACCTGACAGTATAAATCTCTCTGTACACTTCTCGGAGCTCAGATTTTTCGCTAATTTTGTTGTCTTGAAAAGTATCGGTAGTTTATCATAATTTTCTCCGGCAATTAGCTTGCTTCGGAATTAAACAAAATATCCTTTAAATATCCTTTAAATAATAAATTTCTCGTTAACCTCTTGCGTTTTTTCATTTTTAATGGAAAAAACCCCGAGCATTAATAAAATTCAAAGTATCATAACTTGGTAAGTTTTAGTCGTAGAAGAATAGAGTTTTTACTTTTTTATTTGTTAGATTATGTAAAAAATTTTTTTAAGTATATTTTATTGGACGCTGGGACCGTATAAAAATTTTAATCTCGCAACTTTATAAAAAATCTCTAAAACCAATGGTTTAGAAATTAGCTGTTGGTCAAAGATGAGATTGAACACTCCTTATATAAATATATTCTAAAAAGCTTCTTTAGATACTGCTTCACATTTATGTGTAGCTGGCTGGAAGCTGTTTGTTGCATTTGTTAAGCTTCCATTGTGTATAGACATTAATGATTATTGCATGCTTGGCTGCGAAAACAAAATTTGCTGATAAAGCTATACTTATCAACATGTCTAATAATTTTTACCAATAAATACGTGTTATTTTGACGTAAATGATTTTTATACGATGACCAACTACATTTGAAAATGTTTTTGCAACCGGAACTACATCTCTAAAACCAATGGTTTAGAAATTAACTGTTGGTCAAATATGAGAATGAACACTCCCTATATGAATACATTCTAAAAATCTTCTTTAGATACTGCTTCACATTTATGTGTAGCTATCTAGAAGTTGTTTGTTGCATTTGTTAAGCTTACATTTACCAATGATTTAGAAATTAACTGTTGGTCAAAGATAAGAATGAACACTCTTGATATGAATACATACTAAAAAGCTTCTTCAGATACTGCTTCACATTTATGTGTAGCTGTCTCGAAGCTGTTTGTTGCATTTGTTAAGCTTCCATTATGTATGGACATTTATTATAAATTATAATTATTGCATGCTTGGTTGCGGTACACGAAATTTGCTTATAAAGCTATGCTTACCGACATGTCTAATAATTCTTACTAATGAATACGTGTTAAGCAGTTTTATCTCTTTTAACGGTAATCATATACTTAAATCTCAATTACTCCTTAATGGAGAGAGGAAATATTTTGGAATCTGATTAAGTAAATGTTTTACTATGGTATTTTTTAAAATAAAATTTAGCCAATTAGGCTAACTATAGTAAATCTGTCAATTCATTACTTGAATTTACATAAAAGTGTTAATCATTTTATCAAAGTAAAATCAAAGAACGTAGGCTAAATATAAATGCTATCCTGTTTCTTTAAATGTTCTTTTTAATAAATATTACATATTGTTTAGACATGTTAACATTTGTATTGTAATAGATGTATTAGTTCAATGTAAAACATTTAAAATTTCAGTAACATGATGTTTAAAGCATTAACTAAATATATGTTATGTAACTTTCTAAAATTTTAATATTTCAACTTACATGTTTAAAACAAGTAAATTCTGAAACAAGTAAATTCTGTAAATTCTGAAGTCATTCTGAAACTATTAAAATTTTAGAAATTTAAAAAACATATACCAAGTTAATCTTACAAAAAAAAATCTATTTGTAACACATCTTATATATCTTCGTAAAGACGAAAGTTTAAAAAAAGTCGGGCTCGATTTATTAGATTCCGTTATTTTTATTTATTTCAAATCAGGCTTCATTTTTTAAAAACTTTCTTCTATACAGTGAAACCCTGATTTTACGTTTCTCAAGGGACTGAGTAAAAAATACGTAAAATACGGCAAATACATAGAAAGCAAAAAATCGTTGACAAAAACTAAAGGTAGTAAAGATGACTCTTTCAGAAGGTATTACAATCTATATTTTACGAAAAGAACATTGTTATACATACCATTTTAAGATCATTTTAACACATTTAGTTGCGAATCCTGGCGTTTAAGTTGAAAATAGTCCATAATAGTGGATTGTTTTTTAGTCATTGAGTTCAAAGTGAATGCAGCATCTTCCAGGATTGAAATACTTTGCAAGTTTTTTCCTGGTCTTTATGAGAAAGAAAATAGTCTTTCAATATTTGTAAGCTCTTCAATGCAATATTGAAAGGAGGGACGGGCTGTGCTACTGTTTCGTCTTCTTCATCTTCATCGGTGGACGAAAAGTCCATAACGTTGGCTACGGATGGAGCAATAGCTCTTTCAGCTTCGCATGTTGCTAAGTTTTCCGGGATGTAGTCTCCGAAGTCATAGATAACTGTTTCGTTGTCATTCTCCGAGTCTACCGCAGCTGATTCTTCATCTGTTCTCGGTTCATTAAATGTTACGATTCCGCTTTCTTCAAAACAATGGGAAATGCACTGTTGTGTAACGTTTCTCCACGACGCAGAAATAAAATGCATAGCCTCTAGAACACTTAACTTTAATTTGCAGGCGTCATTTAGGTTTCCATTTTCTATTTCAGCGCTACAGCTTTCCGGACAAGTTGCTTTCTTTAAAAAACCTTGAAAGATCGAATAATACCGAGATCACAAGGCTGCAATTTGCCGGAAAAAATTCGACATGCACATTAGACAGCTGCAAAACCGAATGTGCACTGCACTGATCAATGAAAAAAATTATTTTACGATTTTGCAACTCCATTTTTGTGTTTAGTTTGCGCAAAAGTCTTCGAAAAGGGGTTTGGTTATCCACGCATTTTTGTTTGCTTCGTACTTTGTCGGATAACTTCTCACGTTTTTGAAGCATGGTGGGTTGCGCGACTTTCTGTAATAAATTAAGTATCTCGGTCACTTGACGATTAAATCTCGGAAGCTCCTATAACAAGAAAGCACCGATTTTTAAAAAAAATTTAAATTTCTTAATAAATAAATTTATTAATATAGTCTAAAGTTTTGATTCGATTTTCATAAAATTTGAAATGTCTCGACAAAATTCTGCAATGATAATATATCTTAAATTTAAAACCATTCGGTCGGGTAGTTTTTGCATTGTTATATGCGGACGGACGGACGAACGGACCAGACGACGACAATAGGTGCTACGTATTTCTATAATTACTAACGCACCTAAAAAGCTGTCATAGTAAATGGGAAAACATAGAAATAATTTAATGATATCGATACATTAATTTAGAAACAAATAATGATTGTTTGCATTCCTACTGATTATACTGATATTTACAAAATAAAGTTTCTTGGGAATTTTATAAATACAATTACGTTTACTTAAGAAACCTTAATTTGAATGAAAATTTTGTGTTTTTTCATTGTAAAATTTAGTAACTTTTCATGTGTTTTAAATGAAACCATCTGAAACCAGAAAGCAGCTATAAAAGAAATCTTCGAAGATCCAATATTAATAACTTTTATAAGTACATTGATGATTTTACATCGGTTACCATAAAAAATGAACCACAGACGGTTACATCATTTGCAACTTTTAGCTGCTTCAGAAAGTTTTTACCGTCTTTTCGGAATTTTTTACAGTGATGTATGACTTTAAAGATAAAACGTTATTAAACAACAAAAATGCAACATGAAAGCTATATATAAAGAACACTGACGCGGAAATGCACTTTTTAGGTTGTAATAAATCGACCACAATTATCTTTTAAAGATATGAGGAATGGTTATGAAGCTAAAAATAATGATTTATGATGCGGCATTCCTCAAAAAAAGATACCTTTACAAGTTTCATTTTTGAAATAATGAGAAAAATAGTTTTGATAAGAAGTTATTTTTCTTAACTTTCTATAACATATAAAATATGGAAAATATAACTATGATTCCACGAAATTAGGTCTAATTTAGTACGATTATATAGCTGGTATGCGCGAACCAATATAACGGACAATGTAATTAAATATATGAAATTATACAATAGATATTTTGCGAGATTTGACAAATTAATATCAATTAAACCGTTAAAATTGTTTAAAATTAAATAATTATTACAGATAATTAAATACCATAGATGTCAGGTTTCTTACCTTAACAGAACTTATGTTGTACATATCTAGTTAATTTAATTAATTATATTTAATCATTATTATATATTACTGTATTCAGATATATATTTTCCTTTCTTGTAAATTTCTGTATGAGATTGACAATGAAATTTCTTTCATCTGCACAGCTATTTGTAGGGTGTTCACGGGGTTATGATGATAGGAACTAATTCGGTTTTGGAATGTGGATACAATGAGCCCTGAATTCCTAGCGAACTGAGTCGGGAAGGTAATAGAAAAGAGAGAAAGTTCTAGAGGAATGTTTTTACAGGTGCGAGAAATCCGTGAAGGAAGAAAGGCAGACCCCGGAGATCTAGAGAGTGGGGTGAAGTGTGTGACACGAGGCAGTCGCTGGTGTGCAGTGGAGTGAGTTGTACAGACAGTGTCCTGGGAGAGCAGCTGCATAGATGGGCGAGACCGGAGAGAACGTGCATCGGACAGTTGGTTTGGGGGTGGACGAAATACAGCGCAGACGGAACAGATCGGAGTAGACCGTTGGAGAAGTCTAGACTGTGCCGGAGGTAGTGGAGCGACATACCGCCGGATATATACAGGGCAAGTATGGGAATAATCTTTTGAGGTGGTTATGATAAAACTCCACAGGAACTGTGTGTATTAGTGGTGCGTAACGAAGTAGTGTAAAACGTGCGATCAGGGAGATTGTCATTCGACAGTCGCATACGGCAAGTGCTAATAACATTAACCCTCTGAGCGTTTGAGGGCTTTCCTGCATTTTCACATAAACACTCATTAAAACTAATATTAATTGAGATTTTCATTCAAGGTTTGTTTCTAAAATACACTTCATATCTCTTTATCATACATATATCTTAAAATACAATTCTGTTAAAAATATTTTTGCCTACAGCCAATTTAAGTTGTTTCTGGAAAACGGAAAAATACGGGCAAAACGCTTAGAGGGTTAATGGACCAATAAGGACTATTACTGTAACTTTTTTTATGCTAATATAATCAATAAATTATTAGTTGAATATTTAAGTGAGGAATTCTTTTCACAACGTGTTCGGTATCAGTTTAATACCGGTGGTGGCAGAAAATACTATACTACTAAGGTCTCAAGGCTAGAAGAGAAACTTCGGTGACCTCAAAAAGCAACAAAACCATAACAGTAGACAATAATAAATAAAAAGTTAAAGTAAAAGAAAAGAAAAAGAAAGACATATCGATTTATATCACTGCTGAACGTTAACAAATTTCTGAAATTATCTGCATCATTTAAATATTATATACTGAATAAAATTGGCAAGAAGCTGATTTTTTTCGAATTTTATTATTATTATTTTTTAAATAGACAAAAATGTATTTTTGTGAGAACAATATTAAAATATGTCCAGAGTAAATACTCCTATGCGAGTCAAATTAAATTTTTGAATCGTTTTAAGTGGCAAATCATAATAAATGATAAATTAAAAAACATATTAAATCGTTTCTTATTGCATCTTAACATTATAAAAATAATATTATTAAACAATGAAGGCAGATTTATTAATGCACAAATGTATATTAGAACTGTAGACGATTTAACTTAATGGAAAAAGTATGAATTTTATAGTTATCAGTCATAACGCTTTTTTTATAAATAAAAGAAAAGCTGGAATTATGGTGTTATAGTAGCATATAAATACTACTTATTAAAAATAAATGTACAACGTGAAATAGCACAAATTAAATATATATATATTGGCAAACAGCTGTTTCGGAGCCCTAAAGCTCCATCATCAGAGCCAATTCAAAAGATTAAAACGAATTAAAAAGCCTAAGCCATGTCAATTTGCCTGCCGTCTTTCGCACGCGCCGAGATGCCGTGCGAAAGACGGCAGGCAAATTGACATGGCTCAGGCTTTTTAATTCGTTTTAATCTTTTGAATTGGCTCTGATGATGGAGCTTTAGGGCTCCGAAACAGGTGTTTGCCAATATATATATATATTTAATTTGTGCTATTTCACGTTGTACATTTATTTTTAATATAACGGCACAAAGTTTAATCCACCTTTTTAGATTTTAAATACTACTTATCACAAAACATAACAAATTATAACACCTTGTATTAATATACTTCTTTTAATTGTTAAAAGGAGTAAAATAAACACTTTATAAAAAGTAAAGTAAGTTTTATTAGACTGTTGACATGTTTTGGCCCCATCGGAGCCATTATCAAAACAAATAAGAATATTCTACAATTAAACGGTCTATGAATCTATTTGAGACGCAATAATTTAATTCATCATTTAGCTTCTACTAAGTATAATAGAAAAACCACAGCCCTAGCAAGATTATATCAAGGAGAAACCATCCAAATAAATTTCAATGCAAGTAAGATAATTTTTCCCTCCAATCCACACTATCCATCCATTATAAGAGAAACCACAGAGATTGTAACACGTAAAAATACAATATGTAGCAATGCAGCATCATTTAACTTACCAAAATTGTGTCTCGAGTTACTCCATGGTTACAAACATGGAAATAAACATCCAAGTAAAAATAAAAAATAACGTTCGTAATTTGAAAAAGTACGTGAAAAATTAAATGATGGCGTTTCAAATAATAACTTCATAGACTTTTCAATTGTAGAATATTATTACTTGTTTTGATAAGGGCTCCGATGGAGCAGAAACATGTCAACAGGCTAATAAAATTTATTTTACTGTTTATAAAGTTTTTATTTTACGCCTTTTAGCAATGAAAATAAGTCTACTATTTAGCTGTTTTAAGTTTACCTAAGTATAATTTTACTAAGTATAAAATTACCTAAAATTACCTAAGTATAAAATTACCTAAGTATAATTTACCTAAAGTATAATTTTAAAGAATATGACAGGCATTTATTTTTTTTAATTATCGCGTTTTTTAATCATTTTAATCTTCATTTTGCTAATGCGATCGTTATGTACACCAATATTCAACTAACAAACAACATACATTGTTCGTTCACTGTGCCAAAATAGAAAAAAAATAGATTATAACTCTTTTGGTTTCTTTAAAAACATCCTGAAAATTATTAAACGTCACTCAAATGATGTTCAAATAACAGGAGACAGTAATAAAGTTATATGAACGTTTTGCTAAAATAAGATTAATTGGGAATAAGTAACATTTTAATACCACTATTTAATTTAATAGCATTCTTTTGAAATATTGATTGTTATTAATTTAGTACAGAATAATCTTTACTGATAATGCAAATTCTTTAAATAAAAAGAATAAATAAATTCAAAAATTTAAACATGACAATTGTAAAAAGTAGGATAAAATTGATTGAATACAATATTTAAAGATAGAGTTTCAGTGTGGTTGAAATATATTTTCCAGATGTAAAGATCAATTTAAAAAAATGTACTTTTTCAAAATAAAATTTAATTTAAAGAAGTATTTTCTTCCAAGTAAAGTTTATCAAATTTGCTTACAGTAAAATACATTTTTCTTGTGTTTTTCTGAAATACTGAAAATTTGAGTTGAACCGCTTTGACTTTTTATGAGTATAATGATATTCTACTTCTTTTTTTTTTTAACTCAAAATGCACGTGTGTTTGAAACATAGGATTAAAGGAAACAAGAGACATGTAATTCTTGAAAACTTTATTTTTTGTCCTTTTTTATGAAATAATTTTTCTTCTTCCGAGATAAAAATTTAGTTTCCAGAAATGTCTTATTCATCATGTTAATCTTTGGTAAAAAATACTCTTGTATATTTAAAAAAAGAAGATTTAAACAAATTTAGCATTTAAAAACTGGGAAGAAATTAGCAAATCTTTTCAGTCAGTATGATAGATTTCTGGAAATAAAAACAAAATTTTAATCTGTTCTATTTTTAAACTTTTGTGCCACACCAATATTGCCTTTAACTCCTTAAGCACAACATCTCTATCTGAAATACCAGGACGTATGTACGTACGTCCAGGTTGCCACTTTGGCGTTTTGTTAAATTCAAAATTTTGAATTTATACCAGAATGTTATAGTAGTAATTTGTATTTTATATAATGACAGACTTTTCGTGATTGCATAAATTAAAATTATTCTTTCAAAATTTTCGGTATGAATTTTGTATTTTTGATTTTTTTTGTATTTTTGACGAAATTTAACATAGTTGGTATTCAGCATACTATCACTAAATCGAATATGGTGCTTAACCCTTCTTTGCATGAGTTTTTCTTTTACAATTGTGTTTTTTTTATACATATATTAAATATTAGACACCAGAAATTTTAAGATAGATTTTTAACTTTGTTCAGCAACATAGTTCACGGGAAATTTACTGGATTAATATTTCTATATAAATATAGTGGTGGCGAAGAAGTTGATTTATTTATTAAAAGTTAAATAAACAGTGATGGAAATTTACATCACTATGCAATTAAGGGTTAAGGGGTTAATATTGCCATACTAACGTTCCTTTTGTTTGTGAAAACATGAAAATAAATACATATAACTTTTCCGCAAAACCAATAATTTCAAACATTTAGGAGATTTCTTGTGTAAAAAGATTTTCTCTTCTTGTATCTTAATCTTACAAATCTTACATAAATATTTGAAAACTGAAACTATGAACTTAACACAAATGTTACTTATTCTTTAAATTATTTTCACATTCCTAAAATTATAGTACGAAATCATTTATTTATAAATAAGATTGTTTTTATTTTGCAGGTTCTTTAATCATATGTATCCAGTTTCCATGGAATTGCATTACTTCATTTATACATTTTTCAATATATCAAATAAAGAATCTGACATTTGCAGAGAAAGAATGAAAAGAGTCAGTAATTGCCTGCCAGAAATACATTCACGCATCAAGTTCTTCTTTAAGCCGCTACAATCACAGAGTTAATTAAAAAAGATTTACTTATCTCGAGGAATTATACTTTCAGATTGTTTATTTTCGAATACTAATTTTTGTTAAAAAGAAACACGACAGGCTGATGAAGTTGAATTGTTTCTCAGATTGTTGAGTATCACGAACTGTTCGTCAGATATGCTTACATTTAGTTTTGTTTTCTTCGCTATTTTGGAGGGTAGTCGGAAAGAATATTTAAATCTAGATTTATTTAAAATAAAAAGAAACTGACTTGACAGAAGATATCTGAAAAGTTTTAGAAATACAAATTTATCTAATAAATAAGTACGCTAATGCATGAACAAAAACATACTCACTATCAAATTTACATAAATACAGATAAGTTAATTTTTTATGTACGTACTCAAATATGCATTAAGAAACATATAAAATTTAAAATGAATTCTTGATACATTAAAAAAAAACAATTCTACATTGAAATTAAAAATATTATATTTTAGAAAACTGTTATATGTTTTAAATGAAATTTTTAGTGGAAGATTTAACCTATAACTTGACAGATTTCTTTAACAGGTGACCACAGATTTAAATTCAAATGAAATTACCGAGAAAAATTAATAATGACTCAATTTTATAATTATAATTTTTGTCAATATTGCAAATAAATATCTATAAAATTAATACTGTGTAAGAGTGCTTGTGTTATCGAAAAGAATGGTCGGGTGTTTTTCCTTTCTCATGATTAAAATAGACATGTCTTATAAGCATCTGGTGGTGTTGTATTACTAAGACTTTCATTTCATGCACGCATTTCTTTTCATTATTATTATTATTAATATAAGTCAATAAGTCAACCTCGTAGGAACCGACCAGTGTATTATTATTATTATTATGATTATGATTATGATTATTATTATTATTATCATTATTATTATTATTATTACTATTATCATTATTATTATCATTATTATTATTATTATTGTTGTTATTATTATTATTATTGAAAATACTGGTCGGTACTTGTCCGAAACGTAGCTTTTGTTACTAGTTCATTTTACTACTAATAAAATTTGCAAACTTCATTTTTCGAGCAGTTTTCTTCAAATTGCTTTTTCCTATTAAATGCACGAGATAACGTTAAGTATATTGTTAGAACTACATTTTTAATTTTACCTTTAACTATTTTATAAAAGGACATTTCTTTTCCCAAAGAAAGAAAATATTCAAACCCGTAAAAAATAAATTAAGAACATTTGTACAAGAATTTAAATTATTCTTCATTTTAAAAACAACATTGTTTATAAAAAATGCACTCTTACATTTTAAATATTACATTTGAAATTCTATAAACATAGGAAATGCAGACTGAAATAACAAAAGTTCCAATCCAAAGTTTTGAAATGCGTCAGAAACAGATATAAACACAAAAATGTGTTATTTTAAGTGAAACTTCTTTGAAATCTCTAATAAAACGAAACTTTTACAAAATTTAGTATAAAACAAGTTTATATATATTGTTTTTTCTCTTCTATGGCCGTAAAAGACAATTAAGAAGTTTTTTTTTAAATGTTGATTTCTGAAGGAAAATAATAAATATCACCTAGTAATTCTGATGCTAATATTTGTAGAACAATGATACCGGTACTACTTGTAAAATACGAGAAAATATTCAAACCCGTAAACAATAAATTAGGAACATTTTTAGAAAAATTTAAATTATACATCATTTTAAAAACAACATTGTTTTAAAAAATTGCACTGTTAAATTTTAAATATTAGACTTGAAATACTATAAACCTAGAAAATGCAGTCAGAAATAACAAAAGTTCTAATCTAAAGTTTTGAAATACGCCACAAACAGATATAAACTTTGTATAAACACAAAAGCGTGTTATTTTAAGTGTAACTTCTTTGAAATATCCAATAAAAAGAAACATTTATGTTTTTACTAAATTTAGTATAAAAGAAGTTGTTATTATATATATCATTTTTTCTCCTATGGCCGTAAGAGAAAATTAAAAAAACTTTGTGTTGAAAATGTTGTGTTCTGAGGAAAAAAAAAAAACATATCCCAATAATTCTGATGCCGATCTTTGTACAACAATGATACCGGTACCACTCAACTGGGTAAAATGTCTACTATTAAATGATATTCATGAATTGGCATACCTTAAAGTTAGTCAACAAATTAAAATTTCAAACACTGTTTTAATTTTTGATGCCAATAACCGATCACTTAGTACACTATCTGATAAAAAAAACCCGACTTCTTAAATGTGAAATTTCACATATAGCATCCTCTTAAGATTCATCTTTCTATCTATAAACACTTCATGTCTTTATCAAAATTTGTATACATTTCTTGAAAAAAAATCTTCGCGAATAAAATGTTATTTTCTCATCAAATTTTATGGGAACGGTTTTAAAAACCATGTTGATGCCTTTTTAATGCACTACACGCTGTGGAAAGTTCTATAACAGACAACAATAGTACCAACAAGTATTTTGGAATTGAAAACAGAATTATCTTAATATATCTCAATAAAAATACTAATTAGAAATGAGAATAAAATGATTTGAAAGATTTACCAGTTCCTACCTGTCGTTTATTTGCGATTTTTCTTTTTCTTTTTTTTTCTTTTTTCGCTATACAATTTTTACATCAAATATATTTTACGCAACTTCCTTGTTATTTAATTTTTTGTATGTTATTCAGTATAATATGACAGTGTGAAATTGCTAATGTATTGAAAGAATTACTTAATAGCGTTTAATTTTTATAATAACTGCATTATTAAAATAATAAATAATAATAATAAACAGAAGCGATAATACGTTTAAGTTCAGTTGTTATTTAAATCTACTTTGCATTTCATCGTGCATATTTTAGCAAATGCTTGCTTGTTTAAATGGTTTCTTTATGTAAATAGAGACAAAAGAAGCAAATATATTTTTGTCATTTATTGCATCTTTAAACAAATACATTCAATACATTTTCTGTATTCACATTTCTCAATATTATCTAAATAATGTACACAATTGTTGTCTAGAAAATAAATGGTCTTGTTAAAGCATAATAAAATGAATGAATCTTAGATTTTCAGATTTTTCATATTAAAACCATTCCATCTCGCAATGATTGTTTTCCTTTCCTAAACCTTGTTACTTATGTTTTCAAGACGCGTTCTAAATGTTTTTTCCCTCTAGTTTTATGTCCTATTACAGTCTTTTTCCCACACGCGGTAATTAAGTGCTTTCAAGTTTGCTGATTAACCAGAAATCTAGTTCAATCTGTTTTTCTTTTGCTGTTCAAATGTGTTATAGCGCGCACTAGTATAAAGCACAATGCGAGCTCTCTAATTTCGTATATTTCGCTTGTTTTGTAGTCTACGGTAGTCATAATGTGATTCTCCGGAGAACGTCTTCTGTATTATTTTTTGGGAATCTCAACATTCAAGGTGCTGTTTATCTTACAAATACTAATATATGTCTAGACATATATTTTTTTATATTCTTTAGTTCAAAATGTCCCTATTATGAAATGATTTAGTCACACAAAAGTTTTCTTCAAAGAAACCTTATGTTTCACTTATTATAACCTGAATAAAAAACGGAAGATTGTGAATAATTTTGTTAATAAATTAAATGATTTTTATGTTTTTGAATAAATTGTCTTAAAAAGTAGCTTTTTTATGGCGTTCATTTAGTACTTTTTTCTCAGTTATTGTAGTATTTAAATATGTTTGTTCATATTAAATCTAAAATATTACTTTTCTACAGTTATTAAACAGATGCATATTTTTCAGTCTGGGACAAAGTGCGAATAAAAAATCTACTACGTAATTGAAACAATTTGAAAGAAGAGATACCATTAACAAAAATATAGATTTTATTACATAAAAGTTTTATTTTTAAGAATACAATGACCATGCACGTTATTAAAAAGATTTGTTTCAGTATATGAATATATTCAAACATATATTTAAAGAATATGGAATCATCACTTATGTTTTATTAATTGACTTACCTACTTAGTATCTAAACGCTATTTTCTCGTTCAATTTTATATTTAATCTATTTTATTTTAATACTAAGTTTTTTTTATTTACTCTAAATATATCCACTAAATGCCTGGTTCTAACTCAATGGCATACACAATTTTTTTAATCTATTAATGGACTCATAACACATTCTTTGGTTTATGTTTGAAAACAAATTTTATTATATTATCACACAAAGCGAAAATCTGTATACTTGAATTTAAAGATAAATTTTTGCGATTTTTCCCTTTCTAAAAATTATTATACCAGTTGCTAAACTGTATGTAAAATATATTGTACTTAATTTTAAAATTAACACCATCTTTAAATCAAATAAGATAAAAAAAATTGGCGTTATCTGTCACGTTTACATATATATATTTGAATTGACTAACTTTAACCTGTATTTCTTGTATTTATTTTTTCCATCATGACAATATGAAGCATTGTGTAATTAGAGAGTTAATTAAATATCATTATTAATTGTTTATATGTTAATTAGTGAATATTTAGCATCTTAAAAGAGGCACAGAGCATGTTTTGTACAAATTCCACAAGGCCAAAACATTGTCAAGACAAAACACCCCCAGACATCGTAGAACGGCCATGACATTGTATACTTCCAAAGTGGTATACCAGACCTATGGTTCCTTTAACCTGACCCCATATTCATAGCCTATCATCAACGTGACGTAGTCATATACGAGACTTATCTCTCTATCATTAATGGTCCACTCACAGTATTCTCTGGGTTATGCAAAACGTTGAAGACTGTAACATGCATTCACAAGGGGTACTTTTGTGCGTTTTTTGCTTCTGAAGACCGTTTGATGAAGCAGGCGCTGCACAACTGAGTATTAGAAGTTCAAGTGCACTAAAATCTGTCTGTAATTTGTAGTTTACCCAATTAGTACTCCATTTTCCGCCCTCCGTGTATTCTCGTGTTTCTTTTGATACCATGAAATGAGAAAACCGCATTGCCGAGCTCTTTCTAAAATTCAATGACCCATGTGAAGAACACTTATTTTCTGTCTTCAGTCGAAGGCTTCTAAATCGTGAGCTTTTCCATTTATCCTTTTTAATAAGGATGCTGTTTAAGGATGCTTATACATCCAATTACAGGGTGTTTCACGAAGGACTCCTAACTTTGAAAATAAACACGGAGATAGAAATAAGCATGAAACCAGTGGTATGTTTATAACCCCCCCCCCCCATAAAAATCTGATACAGAAACCTCAAAATTTTAGTAACAAATTGCGCCGATAGATGGCGCTGTATGTTTCATAACCATAAGTAGGCTATCAAACACGATTAAAAATGCGTACCTTTCATAGAACAGACATGTCCTAAACTAAGAATGAAATTGTCAGTGACTCTATGTAGTATGCCATCAGAAATCAACACGCCAGCTCGTCAAGTGTTAAAAGATTGTTGCGGTAAACAATGCCCTTCAGTGTCACTTCTAGAATTTTTTTCACTAACCGCTAATAGCGATCACGTTTCAATGGTGAAATCTTCGACGACTGGCAATCTTGGCATCTGAGCTGTCTTTATGGGGATCAGTACTGCTGCTGCAGCGCCATCTATCGGTGCAATTTTGAATTAAAATTTTGAGGTTTCTGTATCACATTCTAACGTTTTTTCAATAAACATACCACTGGTTTCATGCTTCTATTTATCACCTTTTCCGAGTTATTTATTTTCAAAGTCAGGGGTCCTTCGTGAAACACCCTCTACATATATCATATGGTAACGTTCACACAGGCGTAGAAAAACGCAGCAGCACCACCTTTTTTACATAACATTTTCTAATTCAATGGCACTTCAGTGTATTAAATGAAACGAAATTTGTTTCCTGTTTCAGTCGCAAATTTAATATTTTCATATCTTCAAAGCACTTTTAGTTACTACAGTTGTGAATTCCTAAGTTCATTTGAAATAGTTGAATATTATCATGTTTTATGACTTGCAAATCAAATGAAAATTTTTATATTTAAGTATAAATACCACTTGCTACAAATTTGAACACACAATAGCATTTTTTGTTTCAAGTATGCTGTAAAAAATGAAAAATGGAAACTGAATCATAATTTAATTTGTATAAATGTTATTTAAATTGAACTAATTCATTTCGTGCTCATATACGCATGAATTAGTATTTTATACAAAATGGAGAAATTTTATGAAACAAAAACAGTTAAAGGTTTATAAATAGAGATGTACTATGATTTTTCCTCGAAAACAATTAAAGAAAGCAACTCCGAAGTTAATCGAAATTAACTCCGGAAATTTCCTTCTTACGGAACGAAAGAAAAAAGTGGAACAAAAACATGGACCAAGCAAATTTTTTGAAAAAATAACCATTTTTCATTATGAATAATGTTTTTTGTACTCGCAGAGTAAATTATCTCTATCTTCCGATAGATAAAAAGTCGGAAACACGAAAAGAGAAATATTTTTCTTATTATATTTTACACGGTCAAAATAGCTTTTTAAAATAAAATGAGATATTCTCAAAGAAAAAAGAAACGTAAAAATATTTTTTATTCAGATTTTTCAAATACAAATAATTATGCGTTAAATGCAATAAAAAAAAAAACAAAAAAAAACAATACAAAAGTCCAAAACTATGAATAGGAGTTTGAAACTAATTAAAATGCATCTGAAATAATAAATCATAATTCTTAAAATCATCCTCGGGAATCACTGCAGCATAAAACAGCTCTTTCCGTTTAAAAATTAATCCAATGCACTGGTACTTTCAACTACTGATTAAAATGTAGTCATTTTTACTATGATTTAAAGTCTTATTAAATTAGTTAAATTTTTAAATACAAGTTTAGATATATTGTTTTTCAAATTTTTAATAACGTTATTGGGATAAATAATATGAAATGGGTTTAATGTTTTGTTTTAGACATTATCTGCAAGTTCTACGTGAGCTACAACTATTTAAATTTTCCCCACATAACATAATAAAAAAGTTAATTTGTTTTGTTAAAAAAATAAAAATTAATATTGATATTAAAAATAAAACAAGAAACGTAAAAAGGATTTTTATTCGGATTTTTCAAATGCAAAATAATTGTGCGGTAAATTCAATATAAAAAACAGTTGTACAAAAATTCAAAGCTATGAATTATAGTTAGAAACTGATTAAAATGCATCTAAAATAATAAATCATAATTCTTAAAATTATTCTCAGGTTTCATTGCAGCATAAAACATCTCTTTCCGTTTAAAAATTAATCCAATGAACTATTACTTTCAACTACTGATTAAAACGTAGTCATTTTTACTATGATTTAAAGTCTTATAAAATTAGTTAAATTTTTAAATACAAGTTTAGAGGTATTGTTCTTTACATTTTTAATAATGTCATTGGGACAAATAATATGACACGGGTTTATTGTTTTGTTTTAGACATTATCTGCAAATTCTACCTGAGCTACAAGTATTTAAATTTTTTACGTATAATATAATAAAAAACTTAATTTGTTTTGTTAAAAAAATAAAAAAATTGTTGTTATTCTAAAAACAGTTCTTATTTTTGAGCTTTCATGCTAAATACAAAAAAAATTACTGCTAAACATAAAATCAGATTGTGACTGGAGCCATATAAAATGCATACATATGCTGTTACATATGCTGCATGCATATGCTGTTGTTCATTAAGCTGTTTACTTATGTTTACATTATGTTATTTATATTTCAAATCGATGCTGCCATATTTGTATATGTAGGGTATTTTTCCTTGTTTTTCTAAACAGCGACAAACGTTCTTCTCTTCTTGTTGGAGAGAAGAATCAGACTTTTTCAATTCCCCTCACAACATCTTTTAGCAATGGCGAAAAACTAACGAGTTTCGCAGTTCACGGACTCATAACTCCCAAAAAAATTCAGATATACGTATGGTTTTTTTCATACAAGTGTAAAGGAATGTTGATTTTACACGTTTAATAATTTTTTTATATCAATTGTATAATATTATTAATGTGTATCTAATTAAAATTTCAGAAGAGCTGAAATTACGCAGGAAATTAATGAATATAATATAGGATGTGAATTTCACTTGCTACGCAGCGTACAACCAACTGAGAGGAAAATGGCCAGACCGGGAATCGAACCCATACCTTTGCTATAAAGTATCAATGCTCTACCATTTGAGCTATCCGGGCGATATACAGTCTGGCACTTTCCACTGTTATATGTTGGCAAGGTTGTAATAGGAGTTGGAAGTGCCAGACTGGATGTCATCCAGTTAGCTCAATTGGTAGAGCATTGATGCGTTATACAAAAAGTCCGGGTTTTAATACCGGTCTGGACATTTCTCACTCTGTTGGTTGTGCGCTGCGTAACAAGGGATGAGAAGGTATGACCCAGCTTTCGCTTTAGAGTATAAGTGCAATCCCGGGGCGAAGACACAAGTAAAAATTCACATCTTTTGTTATATTATTAATGTGTTTATGAATTTTTTTATATTCCTATGGGCAGGGCTTGACCAAGTTATTTAATTTGGCGGGTTTTTTTGTACAAAAATTGTCCGAAGAAATGAGCAAAAACGGCATTTTTTCTCTCTCTTAACTTTTATTTCTAATTTTTCAAAAATAAATTCATCAAATGCATATTTTAAAATAATAAAATGAGAATGTTTTGACGTTGACAAAAAAATGACAAAAAATTGTTTTTCTGCTCCACTACTTCAACCGATGCCTCTCTCACCAGATACAAATTTTGTAGCAACGGACATTTACAGCATTCGACAATCAGCATTTTCAAAACATTCCGCTTAATTCTGACTTTATAGTATTTCTTTATCTTTTTTCAGAGATTTGTAATTTTATTAGAAAATTTCATTAGAAAATTTAATTCGTGTTATCTTTCTAAATTATGTACTATTTATTCTAAACTATGTAACTAATAATTCTAAACTACGCTAGTTGTTTTTTCTTATTTAATTAACAAAAAAAAACTTTTGTCCTTTTTCAAAATCAAGGACGGGTGAGGGGAGGGGGTAACATTTTTTTACAGGCGAGTAATATTTTTTGCTGGCTACCAAAGGATTTATAAATCCCTGTCTATGGGGATTCAATTTATGAGAAAAACTAGTTATTTCCATCCGACGACGAATTGTGGAGAAGAGATTTTTATAATACAAAAGATTTGACAGTTTTCATATCCCAGGTTTACATTCAGGGGGAATGCATCTAAGAGGATGATGCAACGGGTGCACCAGTCATGTACTAGGTGGACACGGCAGGCACATTGAAGTGCAACACTTATTACAGCACTTATCATTTCACGGCCCCGAATTAAAAGTTTAAAATGAGATCACCTCAATTACGGGAGGGATTTTTGCTTTTACGATGAATATTTTAAGATGACTTCTTCAAACCAATTAAGGTGATTTTCTTATTTAGCACTATGACTTTTGAGCATGAGAGGAGTTCTGTATTTATGACTCCAATCGCTTAGGCTCTGTTGATGTTGGGCGTACTAATATGCCAGAGTCTATTAAGATGCTCGTATGTCGTGTTGTTGACATAAATCTAAGTCAATAATTTGTTATGACGAATGGTGTTTAAGTTTGGTCATAACGGCCTCGTAATCTACCACCGGTTATAATAAATAATAAACATGTAACGGAAGGATATTCTCCAGAATCTGATGATGAGGACCAGATCAAGATCTCTAAATATACAAAACAGCCCTCGACGAGGTACCAGGTATTTTTCCTTCTCTTTTTGTTCAAGTGATAGTTGTAAATTTAGTTTAATTGTCAGTACCTGCGGTCAACTGGGGAAGGGGGTTTGGTCTGTATTGGTTAGTAAATGTTAATTATTAAAATTATGTATGATTATATTAAAATACTCAAGGAGAGTAAGGTAATAGTAAGAATTTTAAACGCTTTTTATTCTAATTGTTATTATATAACTGCATTAATATACGCAACTAAAAATTAACGGTTCAACTCTGGAAGTATTAAAATTACACAACTAATTGTACTAATGCGAACCTAGAGAATGAATCTAAGATAACTGGCACTAACTCCCTGATAAACCAAAAGTAGAACGTACATATACGTTTCTTACTTCTAATGCAGTAAAGTATAAATCATATGTGTATGGAGGTCATCCCTGAGTTACAATAAAAATGTATATGTACGTGTGTGCCGAAGGTTAAGACTGTATATATTTGCCGGTAATAATCATCTCCGATTGTACTTGAAGCCATATGTACTTGAAGCCTTATATGAAGCCATATGTACTTGAAGCATTCTAAGCTAAAATGAGAGACAAATTTCTATGCTATATCTATGCTTTTTATTTTACAAAAACTTAAATAACATTATTAATATGGTATTTCTATTATGTATTTTTAAAATCACTCGCATTTTGTTGAGAATGAGTAAATATAAAGTGCAAAATTCACAATGAAAAAAAAATGTTTATATTAATATGTCTCCACATCTTCACATAATCCATTTGCCCAGTTATAAAAGTGTTGTATTAAAATCTTCGTAATTGTTAAGCGATTTTTTTGGTATAAAAATAAACCATGATATAAGTTTTAATATTATTTTTGTGTAATGTCGTTTACATATCTGCAATTCGGCATTTTGTGACACACACCAATTGAAATTTCCAAAAAAAAATAATAAAAGTGATTTCTGTGAGATTTAACAGGTTAATAGTAAATAGTTCTGGTTTATGAATTCTTATTTGTAGCAGTAAATTTGGAAATATTTCGCCAAGTATAGGCTTTGATGTGTAATAAATTGGTGCATGCGTGTGTGTAAGTGCATGTATCCGTCTACAGAATACCTTAATGCTTAAATACCAGATAAATATGTAGATGAAATTATTAAAAATATATTACAATTCTTAAATATTCATTTCTTTTTGGATCGATAAGTAAATAAATTGATATATATATATATATATATATATTTCTTTTATTAGATCATTTAAATTGAAAATAAACAGACTATAAACATAGCAAAAAATGTCGAATCGTATGAACAGTATATATGTTTTCTTGAAGAAATATCATTATTTATATAAATTCTGATGAAATGTTTATTCTCAAGTGGCAAATTTTAGCATAAAATAACATTTCTGTTTTCTTAAATCTTGAAACTAAAACGAGAAAAGAATTTATCCTGTATAATAATACGCATAGCTTCAAAAAAATTATAATTTTTCCCTTTAGCTCTTTATTTATGTACCACTGGGAATATTTCAATTAAATTATCCCACAAAGGCTGATGTTTCTCTTTGAAAATTGTATTTTTCTTTGGTAAATATAAAGCACACTAATTAAAAATTTGCGAATTTTGTGGCTGAAAGGAAAACGTAAAACACCAATAAAGATCTAACAAAATGTACTTTATTCAATCAGATCATATTTTATTTCGATAGACTTTTTAAAAGTTAAATTATCTTTCTAATGTAAATAAATGTATTTACAGTATACATTTTGAAAAGGAAATTAAAAATAAAGTTAAAATACAATTACGAGTGTATTCTCTCTCTCTCTCTCTCTCTCTCTCTCTCTCTCTGTGTGTGTGTGTGTGTGTGTGTGTGTGTGATGCAACGTATCTCTTTTAAATAATTTAAATTAACTTAATTTTAAATTTATGTTCCATATAAAATGAAAATCTACCGTTACATTGGTAGATTCTAGTTTATCATCAAAGTGCAATATCCTATTGTTAATCTGGTCTTATGATTATTATTTTTCTTTTTAATTTGCTTTGGAAAATCAATTGCCAATTGCTATAACTCTGCCACTAATTACTTTACATTATTGTAACAAACAAATTCTTCTTGTTCAGATTGATTAAAAAATCATGGTTAAGGTTTTATAGTATTTAAATGTCATACACTGTAAAAAAATACAGTTTGTTTCTTAATCTAGAAATATATAATAAACCACGAACGAATATAAACAATAATCTCTTCCGAGTTACTCACGATTCCGAAAAGTATTTTTTAACTTCAGAAACCTCAGAATCCAAACCATTTTCGAGATTTAAAGAAACATTTATAAAAACAAAGTTTCTGTTGCTGCAACTGATTTTCGAAAATATTTTCGAGTAATTTTCATAGTGTTTTAATCCGTTTTCTTAACGCGGATATAGGTTTTCCGGAAGCTATCACTTCTCAAGTAATCAGTTCCTTGTTTAACAAATATGTTTTACAGACAAACATGATAAGTTAACAGCATTAACATTAACATTAACGTTAAAATTAATTTTATTCTGTCACTTTTGCATGTATCAATTCAACTACGTATATGAAAATGTTTAATTTAGAATAAATAGAATTTTAAAAAAATGACATTCCTGTTTCAGAAAAATAATTAATACACCATAAAAACTACTCGGAAACGTTTCCGAAAATCTGTGGCAGCAAAAGAAATTTTGTTTTCATAAACGATTTTTTAAATCTTACATTGAGGTTATTTCTGAGGTTCCTAATGATGAAGAACGCTTTTCGGAATCATGAATAACCCAGAAGAGGTCATTGTATATATTCTTTCATATTCTTTCGAAAGTACATTTTTTTTCTTAGTCGATGATGTAAAAATTGAAGTTCTGCAATATTTAGAAGTGGAGTATGAGAGATAAAAATATCAACCCGTTTTCTGGCGGGCGTCAAAATATGGCTTACACATTTCTGAATATAACAAAAAAGTCGATAGTGAAAGAAATAGGAATTTTTCGGTAATAAATATAAGATATTCGCTTTTATTATTCATCATATGAGATATGATTGTTATTGGCTAATTTAAGGATTTTCCATAACTAAAATCCAAGACTACTTGATTGAAAGAAGCCTCTAAAAAAATCATGCTAATTCAGTAAATATACCTATGGATTGATTCACTTCTGACAGCTAGTGCAATGTATATATTAATGGTAAAACGTTTCTAAACGAAATATTTTTCTTGAAATTTCTAAATAAAAAAAATAAATGAAGACACATTGAATCCAATATCGAGTTTCAAGTTTAATCCAATTTATACTTATTGGCAAAATATTATTGCCTCTATCCCCTCCCCCTCCCGCGTGAAATAATTCGAATGAGGTGTAATAAAAGTTTTCCAGTCGCTACTTGTCGTAAAACATGAAAGATAAATTGGCAAACGATTTAACTAAATTTTTACAGAGAGAAAAATATCCTCACCTGATAAACCATAAATATGCCCTTACTTGCGAAAGCAAAGAAATTTAAAGAAATAAGGCTTATATTATAAAGCGAAAACATGTCCGTGAGTAACACTGTCGTCATATTGATGGTGGCAACAACTTGACCAATAAATATCTCTTTTAATGCAATTTCTTCAAGCTTCTAAACGTTGCACAATTTTAATTTTCGTACCGTCGATTCGATTAGCCAAAAAGGTACTTTCAAATGCAATTTGCTTGAATTTTGTATCTTAATTTACTGTTTTTTCACGATTTTAAAAATAATTTTGAAGCATTATTTTATTATTATTTTAAAAATTTGCATGCAACCCAATTACAGAAGATAACACGTTTGGATATAAAATAACGTAGTTAATTCAGAGTTTGTTTGTTTCCGTGTAACATTCCTTAACTTGATTACCAAGCGGAATTTAAACTTCACAAATAAATAAATAAACAAATAAATAACGCATTTAACCGATATGTAATCAAACTACGCAATTAAACACTAAAATAATTAGAATGAGAAAGGCTGTGCTATAAATAGTGAAATGTTTCGTGAATCACAGCTGGCATGCAACTAATACGACAGTATCGAAAATACCATTTGTTGTGGTTAGTTGGGCAATCTAAGATAATGTACTAAATGCAAACATCTATTAGTGTTTTCAATAAAAAATGATTTTCATCTACGTTCTGTACATCGGATAGTATATCGGGCATCTTTAACTCGGGTAACCCAGGTTGTATTGCATGGTTACTTTGAAATATGATCAGAAATTTGTAAATTAGATTAAAATTTTGAAATAAACTTTATTTAATGAACATTTGTTGTTTTACCTGATAGAGTAACAACAATGATTCTGCGATATTTAAAAAAAGGAAAAAGAGTGCGATTAAAATGACAATCGCAAAAACAAAAACAAAAAAAAAATAGATTCCTTTAAAGTTACGATTTTTAAAAGAATTCAAATCGACATTCGGTCTTCATTGTTTCTAAATCTTAATCGTTTTTCTAAATTTTCTAGTTCTGGGTCTTCATGCAACAGTGCACAAAATTAGCTAATCAGTAAGACGTGGTAGACAAATTGTTTATTTTTTTAATTAAAAATTATGATTTTTATATTTTTAACTCGATTTTCATAAAAAGTGTATACTAATGGCATAGTATATCCTAAAACATAAAAAAGTCTTTATTTAATATTATTTTATTTTAAAGAAAGATTATTCTCTTTATAAATAAATTTAGACAAAAACTGCTTTTGCTTTTTTTTCTGAATGTTCAAAAATTATTATTTTTTTTCTTAAACATTAAGTGCTCTTGTGCTTATTTCTCAGGAGAAGAGCATAGTAAAGTGGCTCCCTATTTCTCAGAAGAAGAGCATGGTCAAGTTGCTCCCTATTTCTCAAAAGAAGAGCATAATAAAGTTGCTGCCTATTCTTCAGAAGAACATAGTCAAGTTGTCCCTATTACTCAGGAAAAAATAATAGTCAAGTTGCTCAAAAAAAAAAAAAAAAAAAAAAAAAAAAAACATGCTATTGTTTTGAAAACTTTTTTTTTAAAGTCTAAAACAAATTGAAAAATGTAGGGTAGGAAGTTAAGCCAGCAAAATCCTTTTAACAGAAAATATTTTCAATTTTGTCAAACCTTTGAACTGTTGAAAAACGAAATTTAAGCGTCAAAGGCACAGTTTTAAAAATTAATGAAAGTTCATGATTTTTCCAAACGAATACTCGTTTCTAGTTTTTCCCTATATCCCTCAACTCTAATACATTTTAGAAAACTTTTTAAAATATGTCACATGTAATCTTTTAATGAAAACAAATTAATAGTTCTGCCCTATTTTGAACAAAATGTAATACGGATTCTCTTTTAGGAAAACTTAACCTACCCTTGAGAATAATATTGTAACTGAATCAATGCACACGTCAGTGAAAGATTCATTTGGTTTAAAATTTTGTAAATTCTAATATTTGAAAACGGCATTACACGGTAGCTTATAGAAGTTTTATCACTTGCACTCCACTAAACAGAATGTGGTTGGATTAGTTCAGAAAATTGACTGTGTTCACAATTTGTGAAAATTATATAATATTATTATATAATAATATTATTATACTTAAAAAATATATATTATATATATTATAAAGCATTATATGGGACCCTGATATGTAAAAGCAGGCGTAACAATGGATTATTTATAAATAATGAACTATGATTTACTTTACTTTATTAAACATTATTTAATGAAAGGTATCACAGTTATTGTTTTATTTATTTTAAGAAAAATATAAATTTTTAAACAAAATTAAATGTATTAAAAATGGGGGAAAATCACATAAACATATTATTTTATTCAAAAATAAATATTAAAAAACGATGGAAAGAAATCTTTTTTAAAAGAGTAAAATATTGAGGAAAAAATGTAATTATCAATCGCAAAAACTTGAAATTGCAATTTTATTCCGAGCAATATAATCACAAAAATTGGAAGCTATATCAATTCCCGTTCTTTTTTCTTTCTTATGTTTACGTAAAATTACATTTTGTAATAAATTTAATATCAGATTTTTCGATACATTTTCATCTTTAAATTGCGACGACATAAAATTGAATGTCAGCCTCATATAAGCTTTTCATTTAACATCATTTATTTGCTGTCAAATTAAATAACGTTAAGCTTCTATTTTCCTGTCACCATATATGATTAATTACGCTTTTCACAGATGTCTCATTTAATCTAAACATCAGCAGTTGTTTCCATTTGATAGACTTTGATATGCGTTTCTGGTTTTAAACACTGTAATATCGATTGCTTTTTCCAGAATTTATTGAATATATGGCCTATTTCGAATATGCATTTCTTTCATTTTTTTATTTTTTCAGAATTCAAAGCTTCATGTATATTGTTTTGTAGGAAACATTAAATATTATTTTGTCACATTATATTTATATTTTCATATTTGTATAATGAATATTTTGAAAATTAAGAAGATTTTGCTGAAAGTAGATTAATAAAAAATTGATTCATTCATGTTACTAATCGTTATCTTGTATTGAAACTACATAACACTAGTGAAAAAAAAATATTAGATTGATAATTTACCACCACTAACTGGAGTTTTTATAAATATTATTTATAATTATTTTTTGTATAATATAATTCAGTCTAAATTTTTTTGGCGATTTCATTTTAAAGTCTTCGCCAGACTTTGGGTTCTAATTTTGCTTTCATCATTCATTTTAAATCATGTAACTCACTCTTTTTTGAGACAAAAATGGACAAAACCACAAATTTTATAAAAAAATTAAAATAAAAAAAGACTTTAATCTGTCGCACGATATTTTTCATATAAAAGTGCTTTTTGGCGTTGTTAGTGCGCAATCTAAAACAAAAAAAATTTTACTGTAAGAAATCTATTAGTGTTTTTCAGTTATAAAAAAATTATATGGTTTACACCTCTGTGATCTATAACCCGGGAAGCCGGGGTTGGATCCCTTAGATTATTTAATGCAAAATCTCAATTAAAATAAGGATTTTAATTCCCATTTTGTTTGTATCCCATACACTATTCATTATGAATTCATGAAATAGCATAAAAATAAATGGCATTTAAATGAAATAGCATATAAGAGAAAATTGTTATTATATTTTTTGATAGTCAGTCGATCACGACCTCTAAAGTTTAGAATACATACTTATTTAAAACGACAACGACTTTATCATATTTATCTACAGATGTATTACTTGGGGTGAATCTGTAATAGCTTTACACACATAAAAGGCTATAAAATATATGTTTTTTCTGCAAAAGCAAAGGTGTAAGAAAGTAATCTTGAAACATTGCACTAAATTATTTTCTTTCATCCATAACATTTTCAAGAGAATTTAAAATTTAACATGAAGAAAATGGAGATCTTGAGTTATGGATAAAAATGTATTAAAATCCCCCATTGAATGTTTTTGCCTTTGACACATAAAATTTTACGGATGATTTCAGTTGCGCATCTTTCTTCGATTTAGAATGCAAAAAATGTCCATTGAAGACAAAACAATGTTCTTTAGTGGCCGTGGTAGTAATAAAAAGCAGCAGAAGCTCTCTTCTAACGCTGAAAACTTTTCAGTCTACGATTTTAAGTTTCGAAGAAATATAAAATAAAATGTCTTATTTTTATATGATTGTGATATAAAGATTGGGGTTTTCTCTTGTTTTTTCCTAATCTTATTGAAATATAATTCTGTACACTATTTTAACCCACATCATGATATCGTTTACAAATATAACAATTAGTGCTTAGAAATATAGATTTTGAATACCTCTATTTCCGAATACTAATCTTTGCCTTATTTAATCACATATTTTTACTATTACATAAGGCGAAGATTCGGAAATAGTGGTATCAGTAATCCTCGGCACTTTCGTATAAAATATTTTTTTCCACTACTATTTATTTGTCTTTTTAATATTCTAAATTTTATTTTAAGTTAATCTATTTTCAGATTTTTTAAAATAAATGCACTAGTTTGTGCATTTTAGTACAATTTTTTTTTGTTGGGTTTTTAAAAATATTATTTAGAAAAACCAACTTAAAAAATGGTAAATATCTATGGTATGGTATATAAAGTATGCATTAAAAATCTTAAAATTAAAATTTTTATAAATTATTATTGCATCAATATAAGTATAATTATGCACATTAAAAATTGACTTGCTACAAAAATTCGCAAATTCCAACCCGAATGAACATTCTCTCTTAAACTTGTTCCAGAATTATACATGGTAATATCACATCCCCTCTTAGTATAATGCTGCTAAGTTTTTGTACAAACGGATTGGTAGACAAAGACCACATTTTCTAGGTGGTTTAACCCTTAATTGCATAGTGATGTAAATTTCCATCACTGTTTATTTAACTTTTATTAAATAAATCAACTTCTTCGCCACCACTATATTTATATAGAAATATTAATCCAGTAAATTTCCCGTGAACTATGTTGCTGAACAAAGTTAAAAATCTATCTTAAAATTTCTGGTGTCTAATATTTAATATATGTATAAAAAAACACAATTGTAAAAGAAAAACTCATGCAAAGAAGGGTTAAACTTAAATTATGTTCTTTTACTAGTTTTCCTGTCAAAATTACATTTAAATTAGATTAAATATTACATTTGACTTATACTTTTAGAAAATAAAAAGTAGCAACGAAGATAATATTACTTGTATATATGTAGAAAATAAAATAAATATTTTTTTGCAGTGCATTCTGTGGCAGTTATATTAATTTTGTATTGAAGAGTATTTTAAAACTCTTTTTGTATTACACTACGTTATAAATTCTTATTCCAACTCATACCATATTTTACATATTTACTACTGAACCATGTATGATAGGTTTATATTTTTTTCAATAACTTTTGGTGGGTGAAATTATATTAGGCTGCTGGTCCTAATAGGCTGCTGCTAGGACTTATAAGACATTTTATTTCCAAAGAAGTTTTAGTTTATAATTCAGTGAAAATCCAATGTTACGGATACTCTAAATCCAATTAAAGCTATATCCAGCAGTAACATGTTCTTAAACATGTTCTGTATTTTTAACACTTCTTCCAATAGTTTCAAAGGTAAATAATACTTAATAAAGAAAGTATATATAAAACAGATACAGAGAAATACGTGACATGAAAGATAAATCTTCTTTTAAAGAAATTAAATTATCTTTTAGCATATCAGTATATATTTTTTTGCTACACAGAACTTTTAGTTCCTTAAATAAATTATTAGATATCGTAGCACGAGTTCAAAAGTAAGTAAAATTTTTATCACCAATATCCATGCAGAATCACAAGAAGTAAGAAGTATTTGTTAGTTATTTATTTGTTTCGATCTACTGGTCTTTAATCACTGAAACATATACTTTTATTATTACTTATTATTAAAGGTTAGTGATGAGTTGTAATAAATGATTTTAAACGACGGGCCTTTGTTGCTACATGAATGAGAGACTGTCTCTGACTTACTGTGCTAATCATTTTGTCGCCACGCCAGGGCGTATATGCTGAAGGAGTAGGAAATGACGTAACATGATTCCTCCCTTGAAATGGGAAAGTTAAAAAAACTTAAAATTTGCATATTAATTCAATACAATCACAAATAATTAATATTATACAATGCAGCATAAATATATAAAAGTGTAATATTACATAAGCCATTAAGCCATACATTCTTAATGAAAATTAACAAAATATAAAAAACCCGTATCTACAATATATACAGCATAATTTTTTACAATTAGCTTATATATATATATAAGCTTATATGCAAATTATATACAATCTAATTTACATTTTATTTTGGCCACTTGTTTAATCACCTGATGCATTTTTGTAAAATGCTACTGTGATTTTTAGATACCATAACATTTCTTTGTCACATAAATTTTAATTATAATAATAATAATTTTAAAGTCCGTACTTTGCAGTTTTAAATCAATAATATATATTTTTTCATTAACATTTATTAATAAATTGCAGTTGATATTTAGGATATACAAGTATCAAAACAAACCTTCTATATTAAAAATATAATTATTTAATAATTCTCCAAACTACCTATCTTTACAGACATTATTTTATTTTTTCAACGTATAGATAGGCATTGTACATGTTTCGAAAGTCTTAAAAACATCTCTAAAATCACATAAAACCAGTCATATGTTAAAAGTTTCACAAAAGTAAAATATTTTCACCTGTCGTCCCAGGCATCCTCAATACTGATGCCTGGTTTTCTGCTCTGTCAATCGATTTGTTTGAAACTCCCCTTCTGTCTTTTACCAACATCTGGCGCCATCTGGTATCAATTTTGGTCATTGGAAGTTTCTGAATTTGATGTATATATTTCTATGGCTTCCCTCTGTAATGCGTAGTTTAAATTATTATAATTGGCTAATTTTTCAACATTATTGAAGTCTATTGTAATTGGGGATTTATTGTTTAATCTGGCTATTGCAGTGGTTGATTTAAGTTTATCTTAAACAATAAATCCCCAGAATTGTGAAATATCCCCAACGTTGGGGTTGTTTGAATTAACCCATACCAAAAAAAAATACTGGTAGGAAAAACCTTTACGTGATACTTAAAGGAATGGGGTCAAAACCAGTATTTCATTCAAAATTAATTTACTTATATTCATAATATTTTTTAGATTACAAAAAAAGAAAGAAAAAACAGGGTAGAAATATTGCCCCAATTTCATTCTCGTTTTTTACATTCTTTTATCTATACAAGATGAAAGAATTGGATTCGTAAGAAATTTCGCCTTCCGGTTTTTGACGAATTTATACATTTTAAAAGGTCCTGAACACAATTTGACTGTCTTTAGAAAAGGTCTATCTGAGAGTCTGTGTGTCTGGCTGTATGTGACACAAACTTTGTAGGCGCTCTAACTCACGAATTACTGCGCAGAATAAGATGAAATTTGATATGAAATTATATTCTTATAACTATCCTTATGCGGTCAACTAAGAGGAAGTGGCGAAATTAGATGATTTGTTCGAAATATGTGATGTTCATATCATCAGTTTAAATGCACAGAATTCAACGAAACTTAACGTTTAGAATCCTGAATATGGGAATACATTGTCATTCAGTTTTGGTTGCAGACATCTAAGAGGGGATGAACAGGTGATGATTAAATTTTGGACAAAATCCATCAAGAGGGTGTGGCACATTTCGATGATTTGTTCGATTTATGTGATGCTTATATCTCCAATTTATGTGCCCTGAATTAAACGAAACATCAAATGCAGGATATTCCTGATAGGAATAGATTATCATTTAATTTTGGTTGCGTTCATCTAAGATGAGGTACCGAAATTCAATGATTTGTTCGAATTATGCGATGCTTATATTACCAGTTTAAATGCACAGTATCTATTTGACCCTTAACACCCTGAATATGCGAATATATTGTCAGTCAATTTTGGTTGCAGACATCTAGGAAGGGGTTCCGAAAAACAAAACCCCTATCTGCTAAATCGATGTAATTTCTCGTACTATTTAAATCATCATTTAATTGATTTGATTTATGTAGAAGAATGTTTTGTGATGGCCACAACATACTAGTTTCAATATCCTTTAGGGAAATCCGTATGTTGCGTTTTTTTTTCTAAACTGTTACATTCAAAATAGAAACTTTCAGTTTCGTTGTATCTATCATATTTACTTTTCAAAGTAATTTTTCTTCTTTCACCATTTTGAAGCCTTTTCACCATTATTAATATATTTGATAGATGGATTTTGAGGATGCAGAAATTGTTTTAGAATAAAAATAGATTTTACATTTCTAGCATAAGCCGACAATAGCTTAA
The DNA here is from genome assembly GCA_963931845.1 of Maratus michaelseni. Taxonomy (NCBI): domain Eukaryota; kingdom Metazoa; phylum Arthropoda; class Arachnida; order Araneae; family Salticidae; genus Maratus; species Maratus michaelseni. The sequence continues at coordinate 259,319,264 of OZ007590.1, read as the reverse complement.
GAAAAAATTTGCATTTTCTTGTAGAAAGTACATATTTTATAATTATTGCTTAGAAATTTTCCTTCTACATTTTAGGTTATTTAATTCAAAAACTGCATTCTAATTCCTTTTCTGAGAAGGGAACTAAAATGTTTAGAACCTTATTCAATGAGAATGAAAGGATATATAAAATATATTAGAATAATAGCTAAATAATAATAGCTAAATATTTTTGTAAGAAAAATTAAATGTACAACAGCATTACTTACTCAACTATAAAAGCAAATGTAGAGTCGATATAAATATTAATTAAGCTATTCTTTTGTTTAATAATCGCAACTCTGATCACTATTTCATTCTCTTAATGTGTTTTTGAATTTCAATATTTAAAAAAAAATATGAATTATAATTAATCTTTCAAAAAAAATTTAAGAAATCATCCAAAATAATTTACGAAAAGCAATTTGTTTAATACAAACTAAAAATATAATATTATTGTGAAATATGAAATATAAAATATAAAATTTATGTTTACAATGTTCGTTGTGTAAACTTTTGTCACATCTTTCAATTTATATTTGAAAAGATTTCAATAAAGAGGTTAATTTTAGAAAATAAATTTGTGTATTAATTTTATTTTTAATAAAAGGCACTACTTAAAATACTTAAAATATAAGAATGTTTAATTTTGTGATGTGAATTATAGCTATAAGCACTGATTTATCACAGTAAATTACTTTTAATAATTAATAAGAGCTTCCAAAGAAATAACAATAATTTATAAAAGATAACATATAAAAAAAAAATCACTTTTTAAAAATAAAGTATGAAAAGCCGCACAATTATTAAAAAAGTATAGTACCAATGGAAGATAAAAAAATTCTGAATTGTCAAATTTATTTCCTTATAGAAAAAATGTTATTAAAGAAATAATGGAAAGAATAATTGGCGTATCCCAATCATATCCATTAACTTTCGTCTCCGATGTCTCATAATTCCTCAACAAATTGGAATTATGATTCGATTTATGATAATTTGGCATGAGGAAAGGACAATCGCATAACTATACTTAATAATAAATGTACATTCTCGTTTCAGTATTATACTCCAATGAAAAACGGAAATAAAATAAGAATGCCACTGAAACAAATATCTTGCACGATGCTTTGAATAATAAATGAACAAAAACATTCGTTAAATAAGTGCGAACGTTTCTGTTCGAAATGGGATAGGATAATAATTATGTGCAACACTCTTTTTTAACAAGACAGTTTTCTAATTATAGTGTTTTGAAACAATACATAGCTATTGTATTCTTTAATAATTTTAAGGGGGAAATGATATAGCTTTATTTCTTTTTAAATTGTACATAAATAAAGTGTAAAAATGAGAGAAATGATCGGGAAAAGAAGTAAATGATATTTTACTTTTAAATTTAGAAAACCTATTTGTCAGGAATAGTTAAATAAATGAGCTAAAAGAAAAGGGAAACATGCAAAAACAGATAAAACATTCGCTTTATTATTTTGTTTTTATTTGTTGTTGTTTCTTTAATCTTTATTACAAAATGAAAAAATCGAATAAAATATGCACTTTGTATCTTTTCAGAGTGTAACATTACTTAATCTTAATAAAACGTTTCAGATAGTTCTTAAAAGTGATTAATAGCTAAAAAATATTAATTTTGATTTTGTAAGAGCAGAGTTACACTACAGAATTTGAGTAAATAGTAAGTATTGAATAAGTAAAATGGTATATATTTTCCTGCATATTCTTATATACAGAATATAAAATGAGAATGTCGAAACAAAACACCTGATTGAATTTTCTAAATATTGTTTGTTTTAGATGTTATTTGTCATATTCGACCAGACATATCTGAAGATTGAGAACCTGATTGATCAAGAACAGTTGAAGATTTTTATTCTACTGAAATTGATAATTTTCTGAGAGATTCTAACTAACGGCTACAAGTTCAAGTGCATGCTACAGTCAGCCAACATTGTATTTCTGAAACAAGAAAGTCCGCAAGAAAAATCTGTCAAACCTCTTCGATATGGCTACAATAAAAAAAAAAACTTATAATTAAAAATTTGTTATGTTTGGCTGTAGTTGAAAAAATTATTTATTTGAAATTTTTCTATATGTAAATTGTTAAAGCTAAAGTTTAAAAAGTAATAGTTATTTTTAAAATCTTGTAAAGAAACCTGTAAGATATTGTTTGTTTTAGATATTATTTGTCCTGCTGCTCACTAGATGGCATACACTCAAATCTGAGTGGAATCATCTAAACATGATTCCAGTCATGTTTACATTTGATTTATATTTGATATGACTAAGTGTAACCTGTAACTGTTGTAGTTTTATTTCTTTTATCACGAATACATCAAGCATTATGTTATTTGACAATTTATTAAATCTTTATTATTAATTGATTTTATGTTAATTAGTGCTTATTTAGCATCTTAATGAATTATCAAGTGTTAAAAAAAGTATATCTTATGCTGAGTATATCTAATATTTATAATGAATTTATACAAAATTCGGAACTAAATTATTGATTATGATAATAAAAAAATTCCTACCTGAACGCTTTGGTTCATTTAGGAGATAGTATATGCATTCATTAAATTGGGACCATGTATGAGATGAGGCAAAATTTAACATTTTGGCTACAATGTACCTTACAGAATTTTTTTGTTACTAAAATTATACTGTACATGTATAAATTTTACATGATTTTCAGATTATTAAAATAAAATGTAATACTTTACAAAATCATTAAAAATATTTTCAAATGAACACTATATTTTTCTAATTTTTTAAACATTTAAAATAAATAAAAGTTAACTTTATTGTAATGGATGGGTATCAAACAAAACTAGATAGGCATGCATTGGCGTGACAGAATTATGTTTTTAAAGAAGCGTAACCGTTCTTAACCATAGACATAGAGATTGTTAAAGGAAATAAAAATATTAATCGTTTTGTAGTAAGGATTACTAAAATAGTAAGCATTTTTTCTGCCTGGAAATTTGAAATAGCTTTAGTGCTGTGGTGAATTGCTAGCAGTTTATCATCCGCAGTTACCAGATAGGCGATTGCATAATTCATTGAACCACTTTCGCAGAAATAAAATATTTAATGTAAAAGAAAATAGGCATGAATGGTTTATTTCTTTAATAAAGTAATTGTTATGCATATGATTTTTTTCTAACAAAACATTAAATAATAGTAAATAAACTAAAATCATGTTGTAAATATATAGAGAAAAAAGTTCAAATACCGGCTACCATTTTTATCTACAATCTAGATTCTACAATTTTGAAAATTAATGGAGGAAACAGTCATGGTAGGGTACCTTGATATCTTTCACATTCTCTTAGAAAAATAAATCAGTATAAAAAGTGTTTTCTTTTATAAAGAGAAAAATTCCGAAAGTCTGCATATTGTGAGTTTTGAAAATGGGATCTAAACAACAGTTACCTCAGTTTTTTCCAAAATAATCACACAAATAGAGCTAATTAAGGTATTCGCTAATTAAGATAGAAGAACATTGTTTTAATAAATTTTATTGATTAATAACATTTAATATGTACAGTAGAGAAAGAACGTGGAATTCTCAATAAACAAGCATTTTTGTCAAATTTATAAAAATCTTAACGACTATCTCTGACAGTCTTCTTTCCATTCTGTTCTAGTTTTGTTTTTTAACGTGTTCAAAAACAACAACAACTACAACAACAAAAACAAAACCGTTTGCTGCTTGAAGTGTAGATTACTCTATCTACAAAAATAACAAACATAGTAATCACTCTCTGCATCGGTGCAGTCACTATGAGCCCACATGTCGCATTCTAAACATAGAACTCAGAGTTTACCCCCCTCCTGTCCGCAGAGAAAGGACCCTCGCAGAAGACACAAATTCCATCATCTTCCTCTGTCGAATATCTTCTTTTTTCGCCTTTCCAAAAGGTTCTGCGTCAATTCGTCGCAGCGTCAATTCATCGCTGCGACAATTCGTCGCAGCGTCAATTCATCGCGGCGACAATTCGTCACGAGCTCAATTCGTCGCGGCGACAATTCGTCGCGGGCTCAATTCATCGCGACGTCAATTCGTCGCAGCGAAAACGTCTTTGAAGGCTATTATGATAAAAATAAAGATAATTCAGTAAAATTACTTAATGATAATTTGTTTTTTAGATTTAGAGAATTGTAACTAACATTTTACAGGCGATTTTGGAAGAATCTTTTTTCATATGTGATTTTTGTGAATTTACCTGATGAGAACATGAAGGTTTAATGAATTAGATCAACTCAATTCTTATTTAAATTAGAGATCGAATAAATATTGCTTTAGATTACCGAAAAAAATGGCGAAGATTGAGGATAAAATCACCCAGAGCATGAAAAAATGATGAATACAAATGCTAGAAAAGAAATTACATATGCGTACACAGGGTGCAAAAGAGGACCCCCCCCCACCATCCTCCTTATATTTGAAAGAATTAGGAAGTAAAAAAGGTATTTAGAGATGTAAACATAAAAACTTTTTGTGATTATGATTGAACTGATCGCTTCATGAATGCAATTTCATTATATGATATTTTGGCTTTAAAAGTTTTATCATTCATTTCATCTATACTAATAAAAGAAAGTTGTTTGTTTTTCTGAGTTCTGTGTGTGTGCGAAATGACAAGCGAAATCTACCGCACGTAGAAGTCTGAAAATTTGGGTGCGGATAGTCCAAGGCAGTCCCTGAAGACCTGAGGCTCAGATTTTTCATATTTTAAGACCCGGGGCCCCTGGGGCCCTTTTAAGGTTTTTGCATCTAAATTGTTAATAATTTGCCCCGGTTTTATCCATCCTCCCTTCTTTTCGTGGCCATTTAATTTCGTGGTGGTTTAAGATGTTTTCCTCTTAAGGTCTTACTCAAAACTATCAGTTGGCCCCTTTTGGGACCTCTCCCTTAAAAATCAACCGATCCACTAAGCTTTTGTTTACTGATAACTTTTTAGGACTTCCAGCTACAAAAGAACAACAAAATTTTCTCGATTAAGTCCCGACCCTCCTGGGCAATTTAAAATTTTTGTGCCCTAAATTGTTAATAATTAGCCCCATTTTTAGCCGATCTCGGCTTTATCTCCATTAAGCTTTTCACCATTTCTACGTTCCAGTTAAGACCCTGGCCCCCTGGGACTCAGTATAGGGGAGAAAAAGAGGAAGGAGATGAAGTAGGGGAAATGAAAGAAAATTTGCCGAAATCATGTTAACTAAAACTTATAAATTAAACCCGTTTATGGATGAATTCTGCTGTCTTGTTTGAAAATGTCAGCCATTTTAGGTAGATTTCGTAAGAAATACTACCTATTACATTCTCACCTAAGTTGGAAATTTGTAAAAATTTTTGCAGATCTACGCCGATCATGACTCCCAGAACCCAAAACCACCCCCAGTTCAAAACTTTATCTATCTATCTATCTATCTATCTATCTACCTATCTCTCTATCTATATCACTTTTTTATGACCAAGATAACTGGAAAAATTCTGCATAAATCTCTTCCAAACTGATACATAAAATCAAGGGACATAAAATCTCGGTCAAGTTCGTTAATGGGCAAAATCGAACCAAGGGTGGGGGGGGGGGTCTTTTTGTGAAAACAGAAAAAAACATAATTTCTTAATTATTATACGTATCGAATCCGCTTAATGTTATTATTACTTCTAGGAAAAGGTCCGAAAATTTATGTATGACAGATTTTTGATATAATTAAAAATGGCCCCAAGGGGGGGGGAAGGGGGGTTTTAGAAGAAAAAAAAATCATAGCTTCGTTAATTCACAAGATATCAAATTCGCGTAAATTTATTATTAATACTCTTAATATTATCTAAAACTTTTATATTGACAAGTTTTTTATAGGACCAACCGTTATAGCAAAAAAAAAAACGAATTGACGCTGCGATGAATTGTGCGCGATGAATTGTGCTTTTTCACTGCGACGAATTGTCGAGACGAATTGTGCCGCGACGAATTGAGCTCGCGTCGAATTGACGCTGCGACGAATTGTCGCCGCGATGAATTGACGCTGCGACGAATTGTCGCCGCGAGGAATTGACGCTGCAACGAATTGACGCTGCGATGAATTGTCGCCGCGATGAATTGACGCTGCGACGAATTGTGCGAGATGAATTGACGCGACACCTTCCAAAATCCAACTTCTGTCGTTTTCGCCTGCATTTTCTTAGTTTTTCCGTCATTTTTATTCTTGCTCTTCCCATTTATTGCGGACGATTTTGACCGACATTGTAACCATAGCCATACAGTGTAACAGTCAAATGACCCAACAAAGCAATGCAGCGTCCGTGATCCCATAAATTACTTTAATTTCATCCCTTTCACGCAGAGCAAACCCAAAGAGGTCCAAATACCGTCAAGCTGGTATTTAGACTACTCTGGATGACAGGTATTTGGACTACTGCTATGTTTAAGTTAAAACAAATATTACTCATTCATATAGTAAAATACCAATAACGTGATTGCGGAATTTGTGAAATAAGTATGTCTAGAAAACAATTTATTCGTCAATTCAGGCCAATATTTGTTCAGTATTTTTTTTAGAAATCAGAAACACATACCTGAAAAACTTTTGATATCTCAGATTTCGTGATGTCGACCTTGCTCTTATTGTTTGTAAAGTAGACATACTTTAGGGATGTACAGCTTGTGCCTTTCATCTCTCAATTAAAGGTATAAACTCTGCCTATCGCTTCTAGGATGTGCTGCGCTCAGTTCTCAGAACACCTACTAGCCAATATTTGAACCTTCTCTTCTATATATATTAAAAAGGGCATAAAATGTTTACAGTATCTTCAAACATAATCTATTCTTGCAAAAACAAAGACAAAAGTTCATACCTTTTCCTGTAGATTTTATGTACATTCTATTATATAAATATCCCAAAAATTAAAAATAAACAAACATAGGTAAGAAATTTGCGAACCTGATTTAAGTTATTGTTCGCGATAAACTTATAAAAAAATTCTTCCTATATTTATTTATAACATGAAAACATATTTTATTCTTTCGAACAGCATTTTAAATTTTTAAAATAAAACAAATTTTTCATCAAATTCTCTTTTCATAATAATTTTCTCTAATCCATCATTTTGAAACCTTTTGTGCGTTATAAAAAATTATGCATGGGTAGGAAATATGGATAATTCTTTATCTATATTTGTTAAATTAATGATAAATCTTTATCGATTTCAATTCATATATTTGCAAACAGAGTGTTATTTTGGATAATTTACTTTAGTTTAGTTTATTTTTATGTATTTTTCTTTACTTTCATTTGAATTTACAGTTTATTTGAAATTCACGTAAGGTTAAGCTATAATATTCTTGTTACTAGCTAATCCGCCCTGCGTTGCCCGATCCCGTCAAAAAATAGTACGAAACATGAAAACACTCTAAAAATCGCTACACGAAATTGTTCCTTTGGTAACCCTTTCGTCTGTCGGAAAATAAATGGTGAGATGGGAAGTGGAAGTCATCTGTGACGGACTGACTTTCACCAACTGATGATGTCAAATAACCAGCAAAAAGTGAACAAAACACAACAAAATAATTAATTGGTGAATGCACAAAGCACACCTGCCAAAGAAAGTGAACAGGGAACAAAAAAAAAATGTGTCTCATCAAGTGAATACAGCCTCATAGATATATGACGGACTAACGGCCACGAAACAAGCTCTACTCCATTAGTGCGACAAGTTTCTCAAACAACAAATAAACAAGTTGCACAAAATTTAAAAGCAGTGATAACAGCCATTAGGACTCAATGGACTGATCGCATTAAGCGTATTCACGAAGGAAAAAAAATAAAATCAAAACCCCCAGCTATAATGCATGGGTGAGATAAAGTGACAAAAACAACAAAAATGAGTGTGCAACATCCAGAAATGTGACAACCACCAGTAACAAAAGTTACAATGTGACAACCAACAGTAACAAAAGTTACAATGTGACAAAACCCACGATAGTGACATAATAACCAGTGAAACTCTCGAAAGAAGACCAAGTTTCAAAATATGACAACCAGCTCTAGCACAAGCTAGAGGTATCAATTTATCAAGAAAGAGACAAAACCCAAGGAATAATAACAGACAGAAAAAACCCACAACAGGGGTGAGCCCATAAAAATGGCAAAAACCCTGTCAGAGACAAATAAAAACGAAAAGTGAAATCAGCCCCCTAAAAATGGCGATAAACACTACAGCGACAATCCACCATGAGCGTGACAAGTCAACAGAGACGACAAATATGAAAATCTATGTACGCTAAAGGCGCCTGGTGCATGTAAAATCCGTCGTGGGTGAAAAGCCCTCCAAGTTACCTGTGAATTATAACTCTGGGGGTGCCTAGTCAGGTGAGGGTCTCGTCACCTGATCAAGGTTCTAAATTACGAGACCTTTTAAATCTGTCAATTCAACAAAGTTAAATAGAAACCTTGAACCGACAAACAAAGATAACTGTTGCAAACCACAAGAGAGCAAGCACTGCAGCGATATCAACAAATATAGCTATAGTCAGGTGGATCACAGCCATGCTGTGATCAGGCGATTAGCACCCCGCTCCCAGGTACTCACACGTCAAGCTAAGAACTCATGCCGGGCAGGTAGGGGCCTGGTTAGTGGTGAGATGATGAGACGGACTCCAAGCGGAAGTAAATTCAACACGGCTCTCTCAAATGTCTGGGAATTTGATTCAAAGCGGGTCAGTTTTTGGGCAAAATTAAGTTACCAGCCGATTTTCGCAATTTTTTTATTTTACGAATTAGAAAAGTAAACTACATATATACTGTGAGTTTCAAATCGATACCTACAATACTTTTCTTAAAATTCGAGAATGAGTAAAAATGAGAATATTTCGTTGTCTGGAATTATTAAATCGGTAATATTCTTTGCGGTTTCGTTAAAAATTGACATTTTCGGTGTTTGCACGGGAAAAACCTTTTAGTTCCACCAGTAGGGGGTGCATTCTGTTCTAATCAAACGTCTTTCCGAATGAAACTCCGGCACTTGCCTCTGCTGCCTACGGCACTGAATAGCAGGCATACTGCACATGCGCGGAAAAAATCTTTCAGTTCCAATTTCAACCTCCAGGTGGAGCCAAATATATATCTTAATTCGTTATCTATATCGTAATTAGTTCATTTTATGTTGAATGAACAAATTCCCGTTGAAATCAGGCCCATAGAGCCCGTGAAAATAAATCACCTCCCTGGAGAATAATATTCAGAAATGGTGGTAACCAAGGACCGAAAAAATGATACCGAAGTTTATTTAGTACCTGTGAAGAATGTGAGAAAAGATTTCGTTTAAAACGGAGCAATATTAAATGCAAAATATTTTAATTCTACTTTCCGCCGCCAGAGGGTGCCAAAACTGTATCTTAATTAGTTCACGTTAAGTTGAATGAATCCCGTTGAAATCGGGCCCATAGAATCCGAATAATAACCGTGAAAATAAATCTCCAACCCTGTAGATTAATAAGCATAAATGGTGTTAACCAAGGGCTGAAAAAATGATACAGAAGTTTATTTAGTACTTGATAGACCTGGAAAGAATGTTAGTAAAGATTTCGTTTGAATCGTACCAAAAGTTCAGATTTGGGGAGCAAGGGGGAAGGGGGAGTTTCAGTTATAGCATTAACACGATATGTAAATTACGACCGGTCACCCCACCTCACCCGTGAAAATTATACCAAGGACATTTAACATTAACAGATTATCATTCACTTTTGAAGCAGGAGCAAAATAGCACTTTTCTGGTTTGGCATACAAATACAGTGAATTATCGTTGCTAATTTCCGAAATCAATTACATAAATGACGTCACATACATGAAAAAGTTTTATAAAACGCTGTTCGAATTCAGAATAATTTTTTTGAAAAGAGGACACAATTTACTATATTGGGCTAAAAGACTGAAATTGGATTCATTTTAATAATGTAAAAAAAATCGCCTCAAAACGTAAAACGTAAAACGCAAAAAAAAAAAAAAAAAAAAAAAAAGTAAAAAAAAAAAAAAAAAAAAAAATCTAATCAAAAAATCCAAATCAGGATAATTTACAACTCGACAGTTCCTTTCAAAATCTTAATTTATTTTATCTTTAAAGAATTATCAACCCTCTGTAAGTTAAAAAGAGGAAAATTATGACGATTTTGGACATAACTGATGCCGAAAAGGAAGCAACTAACCAAACAAAAGCATTCTGGGGAAAATTTCTCAGTGGCGAAGGAAAAAAATCGCCAAAAATTAAACAATCGCTGTACGAATTTGGAATAAACTTTATTGAGAAGAGGACAAAAATTAATATATTGGGCTAAAAGGTTGGAACAGGATTTTTGTTACTAATGAGGAAAAATCGCCGTGAAACATGAAAAAACGCTAAAAGTCGCATAAAAAATTAAATGAAAAAAAAAATCTAATAAAAATTTCCAAAATCGGGCTTGGAGGTGCAAAACTATGTACTATATAGACGTACCTTGTTTCCAAATTTTGTATCTCTGCGTGCAGCGGTCTCTTCAGAACACAGCCGACAGACACACACACGGACAAACTCCTTTCCTTATTATTATACAGGGTAAGTCAAAATGAATATAGCGATTACAAACGGTTACAAACGGCTATAACTATTTAATGCAATAGAATTTATCGATAAGATTAACACATAATGTAGATGGAACTTCAAAATTTTGTATATATACGTCATAGATGTTCTATGTGACTTCATTTGGTCACACGGACAACATCTAGGCGATATTCCATTTCACACAATACATTCTGAAGCATTTGTTCAATCATCGACGCAAGCGCATTACAAATGCGTACTTTGAGTTCTTCAATCGTTTTGGGCATGGGAGGCACATACCCAAGGCAGAAAAGCAGAGAGGCAGAAAAAAATCGCAGGGTGTCAAGTCCGGAGATCTCGGCGGCCAAAAGCAGAAGACATCGTCGGCTCCACTTCGACCGATCTATGGGGTTATGTGAAAGACATACGTGCCTCCCATGGCCAAAACAATTTTAATTTTAATGCCTGAGGAAGACCACTCGGCTGAGAGCGAACACAGCCGTTGAGCGTTTGATGTCTTCCCCGGCTAGCTCCCCGGCACGCAGGGATTAAACGTGGCAGTACAAAATCCTGCCGGGCAAAGCCCCACGCGACAGGCAGCAGGAACTAAAGACAGACAAAAAAATATATATATACAAAACGAAAGTCTGTCGCTGTGACCAGCGTCACCACGCGACATGCAGCGACAGACAAGGTGAAGGGGGTGATGTGCAGTTCGGGGGTACGACTGTACCAGTTGTAACAGTTCGAGTACGACTACTCCAGGTGATTGCAGTGACCCGTATGTGATCCCCACGCGACAAGGAGCGCCACACCAAATGCGCTGAGACCACGTACGGGCGGTGAAAGTACGTGATGATATAGTTTGATGTGGAGGTGGTAGAGTGGTGAGCTAATATGTTTCATACATGTGAGAATGGTATCTCCACGGTGGCTCACGATCGTTTGAAGTGTCGATGTACTGGGTACGTCTCTGTTGGTTGTTGTGTGCAAACTGTTGTCGGTGGAGTGTTGGTGGCTGCTGATGTGACTGTGGTGCTGATGTAGTGTAAGATGATGTCGGGGTGAATTCCTCGTCAAGTTGGCGTCTGAAAAATTTGTAGAGTCTTCTGTACACTGTGCAGGTCGAGTCAGATGCCTGATGCTGTGTGTTGAAGTGGGTTCTTTCTTTCTTGTTGTGATCATGGCAGTTTATACAGCAGGGTGGTTTGGAGCAGTTGGAATCGTCATGATTTTCCGCGCAGTTGGCACATGTTGGTAGCGCACTCTTGCAGTGTTTTTCGGTGTGCTTTAGTGACTGGCAGCGTCTGCAGCGTGGTACGGTGGTGTGTGGTTTCAGGAAGTAGGATTTGAAGCCAATGATGAGGCCTCCATCCTCTATAATTGAGTGCCCTAGTGTCTTAGTAATTAGACGGATGAGGTCTTTTGCATCATCATTTCTTCTATTTTGAAGTGTTTTCAGGATGTTTATTTCTTCTGCGGTTATTTCAAATCTTGTTGTTATTGCTGCTTTGATGGTTTCTTCTGATGTATGTGTCGGTACATTCAGGAGGATCATTTTCTGCTGTAGAAGTGTTTTTGGGACTACTTGTAGTGTTTTATTAAGATCTTGATGTCGGTGTATGTCGTTTTTCAGGGTGTTGAGATCGTTGATAGTGTTGCATTCTATTTCGATGCAGTTTCTTTTTCTTGAGATGTTGTTTGGCTGAATTGGAGATATATATGTGTTTTGTTGTAGGGTTTTATCAATATCATTACATGTGATGTCTTCTTTTCCTTTTATTATGAGTGTGTGTCTAATGGCGTTGTTGCGGAGTTTCTTCTTGCATTGCTGTGTGTGCGCTTGGCTGGATGTGGGCTTTATGTTTTCATCTTGTAGTGCTGGTGTGTTGTCTGTTGTGGCCGGTGTTTTCTTGCTGATGGTGTTTTGGACTGCATCAATGATTTCGGCTGTGTTGGGGAGCTTCTGCATTAATTGCTGATAGTTCTGTTGTGAGACTTCTAGATGTTCTTCCAGGCATCGAACCCGTTCTGTCAGTGTTGTGATCTCATTTTGGAGTGCTAGCATTTCTCTTAGGGTGAGTGTGTCTATTTGATCTACGTGATTTAGAATTGTTTTGAGTGATGGTAGACTTTGTTTTTCTGGCTGACAATTTATTTCTAGTCTACCTGCTATCTGTATGTGGATTCCCCTGGCTTTGTTGGTGAGTTTAGCAATAGTAACGTCTTCCTTCTCCTCCTTGTAGAGGGAGGAATTGCTCATATGATGATGTTTTGATTTTAGTGAGACTCTCAGCAGGTCATCTGTGTCTTCGTCAGTGCTTGACGGAGCTTCGACCGAAGGGATTTTGAAGGTGGGAATGGAATCCTTGCGTGACATTCTAGAACCTTTGTTATTTTTGGTGTTGCTTTTAGGAGTGTGGCTCATGCTAGCTGTGGAAAAATTTTGAGATGAAGTAAAATAGACTACAGACCCTTGGGCACCGGCAACACTCTTCCTGTCCATGATGTCTCCATAGGCTTGCAACATGTTTCTAATGAGAGAAGGTGAGTGACGAGAATTTTTGGGGTGTTTGCCATGCACTACTAATAGGAAAAAGAGGTCACGGAAAGAATGGGGAAAGCTGAAAAGAAGGGGCTGGAACAAAGCCAGCACCAGCAAGGCCCATGCCCGCAGAGTGGCCACTCGAAAGTATTTTGCGTACTAAAAAGAGTTAAAGTTAATTTGAGTTAAGTGTTCAGTTCTAAAAAATGGTGAAAAATGACAAAGTTATTTTGTGGAGAATTAGTTAGAGTCCAATTGGGGTGTAAAAAGTTAAAATTTATTTGAGTTAGGTGTTCAGTTTTAAAAAATGGGTGAAAAATGACAGTTATTTTTTTTTTTTTGTCAAAAATAAGTTAAAGTCCGAATTGTGTGATGAAAATGTTAAAGTTTAATTTGAGTTAGGTGTTCAGTTTAAAAAAAAATGGGTGAAAATGACAAAGTTATTTTTGTCGAAAATAAGAAGTCCGAATTGTGTGTGATGTAAATGTTAAAGTTTTGAGTTAGGTGTGCAGAACGGGACACTAACGAAATAACATGAAATGTCAAAAATTTCATCAGAGTCCGCAGTTCCCGTGTCTTAAGGAAATTTGCAGAGGGATTTGGACTTGGACGGAATTCGGAACATTAAAGACTTTGACAAAAAAACAACAAACTTGAAAAATTTAAAATGAAGTTAAAATGTTATACTTTTATGAGGTGTTAGAAAACATAATAAAAGAAGATAAAAAGCGAAAATTAATGAAAATAAATAGAACTCAGCCATATTTTCGAGGTGGTGAAAAAGGTAAACATTAAAAATTAAAAGTTTGATAGAACTGAAAATAAACATAGAAATGTTTTAAAATTTTTGGTGTGTAATGCGAAAAATATGCTTAATATAAAAATCAGTTTGCAGGGAAAATATATGTGCGAAAATTGAAATATTTAAAAAGTTTGATAAGTGCAAAAAAACGCTAAAACCGTGGAAAAATTAGAATATGAAAAGAATAATTTTGGATAGGGGAAGTGATTAAGTATTATTTAAATTGAAAGAAAACCAGTTAATGGAAATTTTGACTGAATAGTTTAATTATTATCTGTGTTTGAAGTTTGAAAGTTGAAGTTCCGTTGTACGACGCACCCATCGAGGTCGACGGTAGGGACGGCTAGAAGTCCCCGAGCCCCAGTGGATGGCAATCGCCGTACTCGGAAAAAAAGCTTGAATTTTAAGAAAATATTTGGAGAGGTGAACTTAATTAATTAGATGATCAACAAATTATGGGTGACTTGAGAGAAAATTTTTAAATTTTTGAAAAAGTGTGAAAATATGGCAAAGTTCCACTAAAGAAATTTAGAAAAAGTTGAAAAATAAGACTATATAATAAATAAAGAAAGATAATATAAGAAATAAAGTCATATAATTGTGCAGTAAAACAAATAAAATACAAAAAAAAATCAAATATTTAAAATTTGCATCAAAAAAGTTTAGAGTCCAAATCATGAAAATGACTAAGAAAAATAAATTAAAATGTTATGGAATAAGACTAAGTTTTACTAAAATACTGAATTGATGTAGAAATACAAGTTATTTAATTGGGTGCTAAAAAGATTAAAAATATTCTATGTCCAAAGTCGATTAAAAACTCTAAGTATTGGAATTAAAGTGGAAAGTTGGGAACATCTGAAAAAAGTTAAAGTACCTTCATTAGATATATTAGATAAATTAGTAATTACAAAACCCAATCAAGCGGACCTCTACTTTGGTCTTGGCCAACAACGCCGGCCATTGTTCCAGCTCCAACTGATGTAACTGCAGACTAAAACTTAACACATGGCCTCTCTAACCCGTGATGCCAAGTGGCAGACCCCTAGGATGACTGTACAAAATAGTAGGAATATATATCTTAATATATATCCCCAGGGCCCCAAAAGATGCAATTCAGAGAGGTACCATGTGAGCAAGAGAATAATTAAAAACTTTAATAAAAGGCAAAATTATTAAAAAAGAATCTAAAGTTTAACATCAGCGGAAAGAGAAAAAATTTTAGAACAATAATAACACTAAGAAAATAAAGTTACATTAAGATTTAAACAATCAAAAGGCAGAAAACAAAAGATACAATTAAAATGCATGGCAAACAGAATAAGTACAGTAATGAGCAATTTTAATAATTGCTCATAAAACAATTACTAAGCGGGCTAGAAACATGCTGCTTACCAAAAACTATAGTTGAGACATTCATGAACTGGATTCCAGCGAGTGCGCTCGGCCCTCAGGTCTTTGAAGGGCGCTTAGCCTTGCATTTACGTGAGCCCCTGCCACACACAACCTCTCCACACGCGTCGACCCGTCGCCGGCCAAAACAATTGAAGAACTCAAAGTACGCATTTGTAATGCGCTTGCGTCGGTGACTGAACAAATGTTTCAGAATGTATGGCGTGAAATGGAGTACCCCCTAGATGTTGTCCGTGTGACCAAGGGAAGTCACATAGAACATCTATGAAGTATGTATACAAAATTTTGAAGTTCCGTCTACATTCTGCGTTAATCTTATCGATAAATTCTTTTCCATTAAATAGTTATAGCCGTTTGCAATCGCTATATTCATTTTGACTTACCCTGTAGATTATTTTTCACAGTGGCACTTCGTTAGGTTTGTTTGATGTTATTAGTATTTTTATTACCGATGATTATCTACCCGATGGATATAGGCCAAGGGGGAATTACCTTCAGTCTTTCAACGAGAGCCGAACCCGGAAAACACCAAAGGATTAGGCCAACAAGCGTAACATGGATTCAAACCCAACACCTCCCGTCAACCATCTTTGAAAACTAAACCTCTCAGCCACTGGTGAGACCTAAGATTATTGGAAGATATTATTTATACTAGAGTTCAATTTTATATAAATAATTTTATGTAAAGCTGAATTGAGTATTGGACCAAGGGTTTGTCTAAAAATTATACACTGCTCAAAACAATTAAAGGATATTGCAGTTTTAGGTGGATTTTGTATCTGGGAAACTTTTTAGCTGATTGATACATGGTCGACAGACATAGTAGGTTATATGAGAATAAATTACACATGTTTGGCAGAAAAAAATGCATTTTATTGCGCATTTGTGTACAAAAGGAAAAAAACACAATTTGTGCATATGAGAAAAAAAGAATAAGAAAAGGTGTTTTCTTCAAAGAAAATCATTTTCAGTAGGGGGTATGGTTTCCACGGGCAGCCAGCAACGTTGACCACCTTTGAGGCATGGACTCAATGAGGCTATTAATGACGAGTTGGGGTATTCTGCCCCACTCTTCCAGAAGAGCTCTTTCCAGTTCTTAGAGAGTTTGTGGGGGTTGTTGGCGGCCAGAAACTCGTCTTCCTAGAGCGTCCCAAACGTGCTCGATTGGATTCATGTCTGGAGAACACGCTGGCCATTCCATTCGAACGATTCCTTCCTCGAAAAGGAAATCCTCCACCAGGTTTGCACGATGTGGCCTGCAGTTATCGTCCATTAAAATGAAGTTATCTCCGATTGCTGCAGCGTAAGGGACTACAATAGGTCTGAGGATCTCATCCCTATATCGGCGACCAGTCAGAGCTCCATCTCGAATGATGTAGAGGTCAGTGCGCCCGTCAATGGAGATGCCACTATACACCAACACTCCTCCACCGCCAAATCTGACACTTTCGTGCACGAACGCAGGATTATTCCTACTGCCACGGTCCCTTCAGATGAAAATACGCCTATTATCCGGATGCACAGAAAAACGGGACTCGTCAGAAAACAGAATATTGCTCCATTCATTTCTCCTCCAGTTGACATGCTCGGTTGCCCACTCCCTGCGGTCGCGACGATGCCTTGATGTTAATCTAACACATACCATCGGTCGGCGAGCATACAGACCTACAGCATGGAGCCGGTTTCGGACAGTCTGAGTTGAAATCGTGGTGCCTGTAGCCGAGCGAAGGTGTTGTTGGAAAAGAGTAGCGTTCATGTTTCGGTGTCTCCGAGCTGTTAACGCTAAATACCGATCTTCATTGGGCGTTGTTGCCCGTCTACGACCTTGCCCTGGTCTTCGGCCTGCACATCCACTCTCCAAAAAACGGTTCCAGATCCTGGAAATGACACTTTGTGACACTCCAATGGCTTGCGCTACTTCGGCTTGAGTTTGGCCCCCTTCTAACCTACCAACAATTCTCCAAGCTTCTGAATCTGTCAAATGACTTCGCTGAGACATCGTACGCATCGAAACAAAGCAATCACTGAATGCCGATCATCCTTGTCTTCATTCTCTTTTATCCAGTTGAAAGTCAAATTTCATTCGCTGCCGCTGAAGCGACGTTTTTGACGTCGAACTCAAAATTTGCATACTCCACACTTTGAAAACCAGAAAAATTTGCATTTGTGATTCTCTTCTTCTATTTTCGGCAAAAAAAAATTTCGTTTATATCTTTATTTTATATAAAACTTCAAATATTCTTTAATTGTTTTGAGCAGTGTAATTTCGTATTTTCTTTTAAAAATATTTGTCGATATAAAGGAATTTTAAAGTAAACCATTACCTTGCAGTTATATGTTTATTTTATTAAATATATTCTATGATTAATATACATTATAGAATACATTTAACACGACATTTAAAAAATAAAACTCATTATTTTTTACGATAAGAGATAACAAGCTACATCACTTAAAAATTAATAAAATGTCAGACCATATATTTAAATGTTTTAAAAATTAAATACTTTTCAACGATAACATACTACCATTCATAAAGAGAATGTATTTTTTCTATTTTATTGCGTTTCATTCAATTATGTGATTTTATGTTAATATTTCGCTTCACATTATTAGCCATTACATTTCTTGGTATATAGAAATAGATAAATTATGATTTACTGTAGTTAAACCCTTTTAATTTTGGGCTATTAGAATATAATTACCAGTTTAATCACATAATGTTATGCGTTTTAATTTAATGGTTATCCTCAATAACTGGAGAGATAATAATTATAAATTTTACTTTAGTTTATGAAAATTATTATGAATAATTAAAACAGAAATAACCATAAGGGTGTATTACATTCTGAGACAAGTGCATTTAAGTAAGAATGTGTATAAGATACTAAAATATTTAGAGTTATTGTCTTTACATTTTATTAATGGGTATAAGTATTTACGCAATTTGTTGTAAATGTAAGTTTTATAAATTTAACGGCCAGGTAATTAAAAGTATTCGAATAAAACTTCCTTCTTAAAAAATAAAATTAAAACTACGTAAGTTAATTTTTCAATATGAATATTTCTTCTCTTTCTTATAATGTCGGGTCAAATATGAGACCCCCCAAAAAATGGGGCCTTTTATGGGGTGGTAACTCGGCGGCCCCATTAATGGCCTCGGTTAATGGTAACTCGGTGAGACATACAAACAATAGTACCAAATTTTATAATAATAAAAAAAGTTTTGGGATTATTTTGTAAGCAATACGTCTTTTTATGTATATCCCTTAGAAATACACTCAAAATGTAAGGAAAAATTTCCCCAAAAATATATATTGTACATAACCTCACTTTTTTGATGGGAAAAACTTTTCTGTCAGACTTCAAAATTTTCGTTGTACAACACTTAAATAAAATCTTATGAAAATAATTCTAATTGGCATTTATTCAGTAAGAAAGTGTAAGTATGTTTAAACCTTTAAACTTTGGAATATGCTTATGACAGTCTGAGTTATAAAAAAAAAATTTCCTTCCGGCGTGCACCGGGAGGAAAAGGTAGCTTTCCTATATCTCCGTTTTAAAATTTTAGTCAATGTTACTCGAAAACAGCAAGCTAAAATCCAAAGAAACAGATTACAAAAGATTCGTTAATGCTGAATTTGAATAAGAAATTCGCCAAATTATTGAACTATAGCCAAGTTGGCTTCATTTATGAAACCTTATTTTGGTCACCAAATTTGGCGATATATTGCCAAACATCGCCAAGTTTGGCAATAATTTGGCGCTAACGGATATGAATATATAATTTTATGCATATGATTGGGAAAATGATTACAATAATGAAACATAATAATTTGCGAGAAATCGCGCTCACTAAAACTCAAATTAATCGTCGGTTTTTTGTAATGTGCTGTCTTGTTTCAAAATGTCAGCCACTCTAGAATTTCAAACTGCTCTATCTCCGCCATTTTTTAAAATAGAGGTAAAAAAAAAACGCTCCGGAATTCTTGCATTAAGGCCTAACACTTAATCAAAAAATAAATTTGAATTTTTAACGTTTTTGTATATTTATTTTAGCTTTAAATTTTTCAGTGGCCGCCATTTTGAAACGAGATGGCGGACCAAGCTGGCTAACGAACTCGGTCGAGGCGTTGGTGAGCTTAATACACACAATTAGTTTTATCCAAATTAATTTATACATACGAGTGTTATCGTATGACATAGATCAGATATATATATATATATATATATATATATATATATATATAAATCAACATTTGAACGGAGGGTGGTTTGGGGTCTGGGGGTCATGATTGTCGAAAATATAGCGAAATTTTTCGGAATTGCTTTCCTCCGAACGGCTGCATTAGGTAGCTTTATACTTTTTTGTATTAAAAGCTACCTAAAACCCAGGTGGCTAATGTGAGTCAATGTATGGGGTTAACGCCAGGCAGTGTATGGGGCTAATATGAGTCAGTGTAATGGGGCTGATATGAAAGAGTACTTAGTGCTGTGACAATACTGCAGTGCGTTAAAAAATTATAAGACCAGTAACGGAATTGGTGCACTTCTGAAGAAGAAGACACAATATGCAAATGTTTAGCGTGTGTATTTAAAATTGATCGCAGAACGTTTTCTGTTATAATTGCTACATTAAAATTTAAGTTACATTTTATTAAAATCTTCTAATTTTTTTAAAACGTAAACAAGGTGACTGTTAAGAAATTATAAGACCACCTGAGGAGATTAACATATTATACGTCACATCAGAATCATTATAAAACGTACGCGTTTCTATATCGTGAAAGTATTCCCGAGAAGCAAAGGTGCAGGTTTAGATACTGTTATTTACGATATATTTGAAGATGCCGCAGTGTAAAGAGTTGTCTGCGTCCGAAGTAAGAAAAATTTGGTTTTATAATGGTGCTGATAAATCTGAACGAGAAATAACTCGGTTAATAAAGCGTTCTAAAAATGCCTTTCACAATAAAATAATTAGAAAAAAGGATTCAAATAAAATTAAACAATCTGGTAGAAAAAGGATTTTGACAGCACGGGTTGATCGACAAATATTTCGAACATCAACTCAAATAGGTCTTTCAACTCGGGAAATTTCAAACCGTTTCAGCAAAAGAACCTCACTTGGAAGAGTCTGAAATCAAAAAGTAATGCAAAATGTATGAATCTGTTGAAAAAACCGAGGTTAATGAAACATCTTAATTAAGAAAGACTGAAATGGGCTAAAACTGTCATGTCATGGGACAAGAAATGAAAACAAGTAATATTTTCAGATGAAAAATGTTTATATCTTGACGGTCCGAATGGTTATAAACACTATTGGCATGATCTGAGGAAGGTACCGAAACAATGCTTCAGTCACTAATGGGAGGAGGATCAGTAATGGTTTGGGAAGCTTTTAGTCATGTTGGATTATGTGATTTAACCTGAATTTCGGGATGTATGAAATCTGCGCAATATCAGACTGTGTTATATGATCATTTGATTCCGTTTGGACCTTTTTTAGGTGATGCTAACAGGATGTTTCAGCAAGACAATACTTTTTGCCATGTGTCTAAATACACCCAGCAACGGTTAAAAAAAAAAAAATGTTTTGTCATGGCCAAGTCAAAGTTCATACTGGTACCCTATGGAAAATCTTTGGGGTGTATTAAGTCGCAAAGTTTATGCTAATAATAAACAGTTTTTATCTGCTAATGAACTAGAAGAAGCCATTGTAAAAGAATGGCACAATATTTCTGAGTCTGTACTTAATCACCTGGTCACTTTTATGAAAAACAAAGCGTTTGAGGTTATAAAGAAAAATGGAGGACCAATATCGTATTAATTTACATATTATTTTTGTTTCTAGACAAGTGGTCTTATAATTTGTTAACAGTGTATTTTTCAATCATTGCTTATATTTTTATTAACATACTTATTTATTACATTATTCAAAATTATTGCAAACTAATTTTAATAAATATGTTGTATTTTGATATCTCATGTGTTTAAACTATAATTAGAACCTTTATTTACTTCATAATTTTCAAAATCAAAGTGGTCTTATCATTTCTTAACGCACTGTAGTCTGTCATATAACTTGAAACATTCACCACAAATAATACATAAAGTGTTAATCTTTAATTGACGTTTTTATTTTAATGCGTCAGATATGTTCTTTTTCTTTTTTTTTTCAAATTTAATTATATATTCTTGTATGCGTGTATCAATTTTTAATCGACTGATATGAAATACTACATAGTTCATTTAATCGTTTAATTTTACACAGGAACGTACTGTGACATAACATGTTACCCAAGCAAGCATGTATTCATTTTTTTCTCTCCTATCATTTATATTTTATGATAACTATAATATTACTAATTATAAAAATACATTATTAATATTTCTTTAACAAAATTATTTAGACTACTGCAACTACAGTCTAAAATATATATTACTATAAAATACTACAAAAATAGTCTTACTAATGTAATGTACACATTTTCAATCTATATAGACCTAACAAAAATTAAGAAGTTTATTCCTAAATTGCTCGATGGAAACAGCACAGACATTGAAAAATTGCCTTCTCTGCACGATAGTAATGAATAATCATTGACAGATTTCTTTGGAAACTCCACAGGGAAAGAAATTGATTCAGTTGTATTCGAGACAGAAATATTTGAAAAAACAAACATATTAAAAAATAAACATTTGTTTTAGTTGATATTAAACGTGGAATTACTAGGTTTGCACACTATAAATACGTTTGTCTTATAAACGAAGTACATAAAGTGAAAGTGACGTAAAAGTCCCAGGTCTGGGGTTCTCTAAGGATCTATGGACTGATTTCGTGCGTAAAGAAGATGAAAGCTTTGCAGTTGATTTTATGGATATTGTTGCTGTCCTACCCTTCCCTGAAACTGCATTCAATACAGGAAGAGTACTTACACTTTTCCTGGCTATGTAAGTATTAATAAACAATGAATTAACATTCAAGATCGTAGACTACATTTTTTTTTTTCAATGACAAGTGTTACATCATTGTAAATTTACTACAGATCTTTGTAAAAACATAGTTTAAGTGTTGTGGATAATTTTCTTAGTTTTGTTTTACCCGAAATTACCATTTAACACATTAGGGAAAGGGTTTATTGTAGGGGGATTTCATGAGTAGTCTGGTAGATGCGTGGAAAATATTCCGAAATTCACTCAAAATGAAATATTTAATAAAAATCGTTTAATACAGCTGAAACATTAGACCCTGGTGAACACTGGGAATGTTCTCTGATTTCTTTAGTGCTTACAACCACTTAAAAATAACAGTGTCTCACTTTAGCCCCATTCAATGGGACTAATAAGAGACAGATATTTAGTTTATTTTCCTTTATTTTTATGACTAGCAAAATTTTTAAAATTCATAATCGGATAAAGGAAAGAAACACTAATTACAGTATTTTTTCTTTATGTCTAGACTCAATAGATCGCAAGTAACTGAAAAGTTTAGAATTTTGCTTCATATTAGCCCCGATTGACCCTATCTTTATTTTAAATAGAAATTAGCAGATTAATATTATGGTAAAGAATATAAAATTATTATTGAGTAATACCGGTAAAAGACGTAATTGCAAGCATTTTCAATAGCAGCATATGATATATTATTATTTTTATTTGAATCGTTTTTAAAAGTAAAAGGGATTTTCTGAAGTTGGTGCATATTCAAAAACTGACATTCATGATAAAAATTCAATAAAATATAATTATTTAACTTACTAGTAAAGTTGTAAACATACATATGTCTGTTACTGCATTTATTCTATACACAAGCGTTGTAAAATCCTTTTAAAATTATTTATTATATAATTTAAAAACCTCGAGAACACTGTTGTTCCTTATTGAAAATTCATCTTATTACTTACATGTTAATTTCTATAGATAGCATGTATTATCCTCTGATATTAGTTTTTCTGAAATAACTGAAAATTAAAATCATAAAAAACTATATAGTAGAATAGAAATATTTTCTACTTGCTATTAAAATTTCATGTTTGGTTACTAGGAAATTTAGTTACTTAAGATAGACTTGTACATAAAAAATTCAAAAGAAAATAGGATTGTTTCTTTTTTTAGCTTAAAAAATAATCTAGAGTTTTTTAGAATAAAATAATACAAAGCCATGTAAATACAATAATTAAGTTAACCTTTTTAATACTTTCCAACATAGTTGAAAAGTTTTTATGAATTCGGTTTATCTGTCTGCCGTCTACCGTCAGCTGTCTGTCCGTGCTCTAATTCGCGTAAATATACTCGGATTGCCATGCAATTGATATATGGTATTGATGTTTAGTCTAGCTTATTCGGTATTGAAAATGAAGTGTGTAGCCCTTATAGTTCATTTACAGGGACACTCAAAACAATTCCGTTACATTACAGTCTATAGGAAAAATCGTTTGCGGTGCATTATAATGATGTTAGATTATCTCAAACATTCTGAAAGTGATATATATCACTGAGGCACACTACAAGGATGTTTTGTATAGGATATGGTGCGCGTATCATTCAACGTACATTTACAGTGACACTCAAAGGAATACCGTTACAGTACGGTCCATGGGGAAATATCGTTTGCCGTGTACTTTAATAATGTTACACTATTTCAAAAATGCTTAAATTGATACATATCACCGAGATTCACTAATTAAGATGAACGTATGTTTGCGACGTAAGTCGAGCTGCAACACACTTTGTGTAATAATGTAAAAGAGGGGTAATTAGAGTAATAAGATAACAAAAGCAATATAACAAAGCAAATCATAAAGTTAAAATAATTAGTAGTACTGAACGTGTGTCGTGGAAGAAATGTTACCATACAATTTTAACACCACTATTGAAAATGATGTAGAAATATGCCGCGAAGATTGTTGTTTAGAAATAGCAATGTAAAACTTTTTTCTGCCATTTTTTTTCTCGACAACCCGAATAAGAATTATTAGTGATATGATAAGTATAAAACATAATAATATAACAATGTAGCATCACCAAATTCTAAAGAAAACAAAACAAGATATTTTCTTTAATAAATCATTCCTTTTTCGATGCAAAAACTTTTTATTTATTTTGTAATGTAGACAATATATAGTGCAAATTTAATTAATTTGGAATAATGTTTCATTAGTGTACACCACTATAGCACGATTAGAACTACATGAAAAAAAAAGAATTTTTGACTAAGGAAATGACATTTAAGATGTTTTAACATGATTTTAAATTAGTAATTACAAATAACTGGCGGATATTGTCTTCCCATGGAAATATATAAAGGAACAGAAAAGATGTTAACTTTTAAAGAGCATCTTAATCAGTTTTATAGATTGGGATTAATGATTATGTGTCTTGGGCCACACATAAAAGGTCGCCGGGCCACATGCGGCCCGCGAGCCGCAGGTTAAGTATGGCTACTCTAGAATAAGGTGTGCATAGCATTCATCGCTCCTTTACAGGGACGCACAAAATAAATCGGTTACAGTATTATCTATCAATAAAAATTGCTGGAAGTGCGTTTTAATTTGTAGTATGCGTTTTCGAACTAATCCAATTTTTTGCAAATTACTGGGCAATTTTTTGCAAATTACTATTTATAAATAAATTCTACAGATCCTATACAGGTCTGCACAAAAGCTCTCGTGTATATTTCCGTTTATCGGCTGAATTGGCTGTAGGGGAATTTTCAACTGTGCTATGCGTTTCCTAACTGAAGTAAATCGTAGAATACTATGTAGTATATATACAAATATATAGATCCGGTACAGGACTGCACAAAATAATTCGGATAATTTTCCAATTATTAATGGTAATTTCTGACATTGGTTTTTCAAATTTTTCATGCGTTTAACTAAATGGCTGACTTAGACATCATCTTTTATCTTATTCAGGGGAAATTTATTTAAAGTGTTTTGAATCTGTTGGAAAGAGTTTAATAATCTATGCTGGACGATTGATTTTTCGTTCTTGTTTTAAATATTGTATTGCTTCTGATTTCCGTGGCCTCTTTCAGGATTTAAATGCCTTTTTCTCAGAGTGTATGTTTTTCAATATTTGCCCTATTTAAATTGATATATCTAATCTCTATGAAAGAAAGTTATGGAACTTCGTACATTGTTTCTCAGTTATATATATTTTTAGCTGTCTTCGTAATATTTTGTTTTAAAAGAAAAGTTTTAATGTATAATTATCGAAATAAAAAATGCAAAATTTTTTTCTTAAAAAAATAATTTTTTTTAAATATTTCTTTTTGTAAATCCCGAAGACGAATTAATATTTATTCTTTCCTGTACCGAACACTTAAAAAATATGCAAAATGAGTAATTTATATTACAGAATGAAATTATATTAAAATAAAATTTTAATTTTTTTCAAGAGTTATATTTGAAAAAAGTACTTACATTAAAAACAATGTAGAAAAATTATTAAAATATATTTATAAATAAAAGAATTAACAAAAGTTTGTCTCTTTGACAACTTACAAAAATAATGTACTAGCTGATCAAATCGTATAACAATCATAACCAGCACTAATTTTAACCAAATTTTACCATAGACAATAAAATGTACACTTGAGTATAAACAAAAAAAGAATACTTTATGTACTAAGTAAAATAAAACACACTTTCGCGTTTAACACGATAAAAATTAATGTTATGAATTTTTACAAAGACGTACATGTTTTACGATACATGAAAAGCACAACATATCTGTAGAATTTACATTTATGAAAAAAACCTAGTCATTTTGGAAAAGAAAAATATTTTTATTTTGTCTTAAAATGATAATAAAATGCTGAAATATAGCCAAGGTGTGTGCACTCTTTGAAAATTATGGATATGTCACGAATATTTCAGATTAGCAATTTTCGCCTTATTAATATATTGATATTTAAATATGTGTAATATTTTTCTGCGATTAAATAAGGCAGAAAATTGTGTTCGGAAATTGTGGTACCACTGTATATAACCGACATTTAAAAACATTAACAGGTAAAATACATTAATTTGAAATAACTATGATTAATTAATTTGAAATAACCTAGTGTAAAAATAAAACAAAGAAATGTTAATAAATACGAAATAGAAAAGTTTGTGTATTATTTAAAGTTAATAGATTGGTTAACATTAAATTATCATTGGTTTATTAACGATAAAACTTTAACTTTCAAACGAAGACATTATAAATTTTCTCATAAAATCTAAAATTAATATCTTTAAAATTTTCTTGACACATGTGAAATATATATTTCTTGCGCTGAACGTTTCCTTTCAAAAGCGTTATTATTATTTCGTAGAAGCATCAATCAATCATCAGACATAGTCACCAATAACAGGAAGGACCATGACAAAAAAAATCTTATCGTTAATATCTGTCAGTTTATGAGAACCAATAAGCTAGATGAAGATAAGAATGAAAATATATAAAACTTTTTTATGTTCACATTTTTAAAAAAGTATTAATTTATCATTTTTTACATTAAAAAATGTCATCTTCTGTTTCTTTTACATAAGCTTAAAAAAATAAAAAAAAGATTGAATACAAAAGTTAAGAAATTTTTTATAAAACATTAAATAATATAATCTCTTTTTCATTGCAATAAAATGTTGACAAAAATGAATTCAACGCTTAAATTTAATGCTTATATTCTCTTAAGGGTATAATTTCATGAAATTGTTTTATTCTTATTTAGCTTTTTGCATTACATAATAATTTAAATAAATTGTAATCTAAATATTAATTATTACATTGTTCGCACAGTTTACAAGTACTTTAAACATACAAGTTAAATAATTGCTGATTAACAATTTAATACTTACAGTTTTCGCCTTCCACAAGTACCAATCTTGCGCATATCAATCGAAGGAGTCTGTACCTAGAGACAGTTGAGGATAATCAGGCAAAAGTATAAATTAGAACGCAAATACCTTTTATATTACCCGAAAATAAAAATATGTGTTAACTGAATATTTTTACTCATCTCAAATTAAACATTACCAATTAATAATAAAATAAAAATATTTCATATCATCAGCTGTTTTATTTTTATTCTGTTTCATATTCATAAGAGTCAAAAAAATTATCGGAAACAATCGACTGGGGATAATATATCTACTATTTAATGATATGCACAAATTATCCTTCGGAGACATTTTAAATTTTACATATTACAAACTGCACCAATTGCAAATTTATCAAACACCCACCAAATTTTTGATAACACCCACCTTTGATACTTTATTTGAATTCCTTGAAACAAAACAGCCCCGAAAGAGTATATATTTTTATGAATTTGTTTATGATTTTTTAAAAAAATCTTCATAGAGTTAGAAGTGTTTAAACATTAAGAATGCTAATGTTAAATCCACATCACAATTTTTAATTTATAACTTCCCTAAAAATCATCTGATAGAAATCTTTGTTTTTAATGAGATACAATGAATCAACTCGAACAAAATCCAGATTTTGTTTTATTCAAGTAAATTTTTGTGGGCCATGTTCGCTGCTCCAGAATTAGAAGCTGTAGACGGTGCTCAGATCATTTAATTTATATGGTGCAAAGCCATTCCGAAACGAAACAAGATTACACAGAAAGAAATTCAATGCACAATTTGCTTTTGCCCTGAATGAATGCTGGTGTTGTTCTAAAACTTTAAGTCACTCAAAGTTGATTAAATTCCGAGGTACTGTAAAAGTTAAGTTCTACGACAAAGCTAATTATATTATTGTTATTTCTACGACGAAATTAGTTAGTTCAACAAAATGTTTTTCTTTGTTTATCAATTCAGAAGGATATTTAATATTTATAGAATATTTTCATAAATTTCGTTTAGCTGTATATTATTTTTACACGAAATTATGTCGCTGTTTTCAGATAATAATAAAATGGCATTATTAAATATTTTTGTGATTGTTTGATTGTATTGTTGTAGTCAGTTTTATACTTCCTTTGTCGGGATAACATCTTCTGTTTAACAATGAGCCTTTTTGATAAGAACAATGAAAATTGTATTGTAACTTGTGTCGACAATTAAGTAGTTTTACGTAATGTTAAAGTGTGTATTGGTGAAAAAGTGTCCAGACCGGGATTCAAAACTTGACCATTGGCATTACGTATCAACGCTATGTACTACAGAACCACCCGGACGAAAAAAAAAGACTGGAACTCCTCACTATTATGTGTTGGTATGGCCACATACGCACGACCTGGACACTTTTCACTCTGTTGGTTTTGTAGGCGATGCGGGGAAAGCAGGTTGGTAAAGAAGTTATCCCAAAATATCCCTACAGCTTAATATAGTTGCGTGTAGAAGGTTGGCGAAGAAATTCCAGGGTGATATAGGCTAAACAAACTTCTTTATTAACCTCATAAACATAAAATTTAGAATTTTGTAGAAACAAAATTATATTGTGCCTTACATCGAAAAAGAAATGCTGAAAACCATCGTTTTTTGGGTTGCAGAGAGCTCTGCCTTCTATAATGAAAATCACAGTTTAAATATAAGTTCATTAAACTGTTGCCATTCACAAAAGGAAATAACAGATGAGTCCAGTCCAAGAGATCTTGCATCTTATAAACCATGCCGATTCAGCAATCAGTAAAATTTGGATCGAAAAGCATAACCATCAAAGTGGGGTGTCGAAAACTCGAAAGTCCACTGTCATGTGATGTTAGAGTGCTTTTATTTCTCAGTTCCAGTAGGTCGAGCTGGTGATAATTGTCCACAGCGAAGTAGCTAGAGTGACTGCATGAATGGGTTACCACTGGTACTCAGATCTAGAGTAGGTTAGACTTATGAGAGATTGCAGGGCTACACTAGATACTGGGCTTGCTCATTCATTATCATGACGTCACAAAAGGTGGCTGGCCGCTACGAAAGACATACAGCGATTGACACAAAATGCCTGTCGCTTTATACCAATCGCTGGTCACGGCCAGCCACTATTTGTGACGTTTTGAGAATGAATGAGCATTGAGCAAGCCTGGTATCTAGTGTTGCCTTGAAGATTGTCCACAGCAGCAGCAGCAGCTGGAGAACCCTGCACGGATGAGTCGCCACAGGTACTCCCCCTCCCTAATCTTATGTGTATGAGGTTAATAAAGAAGTTTGTTCGAGGCTAACGAAAAAGAAAGGCTACCGCGGTGCATTTCACTTATTTTTTTACAGACCGCTAGAGTGACGTGATGCTCTTTTCGTACACCTGCATTGGTGCATTCGAGCATCACGTGACTCCGGCGCTCTGTAAAAAAAGGTACGCGTAGAGCACCGCGGAAGCCTTTCTTTTTCATTAGCCTCGAGTTGGTTTAACCTACATCACTTCCGGGTCACCATCACTGTACGAGATGCGGGGAAACATGTTTGTAAAGAAGTTACCCCAAAATATCCCTACAGCTTAATGCAGTTGCGTGTAGAAGGTTGGCGAAAAAATTCCAGAAATTCCAGAGTGATATAGGTTAAACAAACTTCTTTATTAACCTCATAAACGTAATATTTAGAGTTTTGTAGAAACAAAATTATATTGTGCCTTGCACAGAAAAAGAAATACTGAAAACCATCGTTTTTTGGGTTGCAGAGAGCTCTGTCTTGCACAACGATAATCCCAGTTTAAATATAAGTTCATTAAACTGTTGCCATTCACAAAAGAAACTAATAGATGAGTCCAGTCCAAGAGATCTTGCCTCTTATAAACCATTCTGATTCAGCAATCAGGAAAATTTGCATCGCAAAGCATAACTATCGAAGTGGGGTGTCGAAAATTCGAAAGTCCACTGTCATGTGATGTTAGAGTGCTTTTATTTCTCCGTTCCAGTAGGTCGAGCTGGTGAGAATTGTCCACAGTCGAAGCAGCTAGAGTGACTGCATGAATGGGTCGCCACTGGTGCTCAGATCTAGAGTAGGACTTACGAGAGTAGGAGCTAGGACTTATGAGAAATTGTCCACAGCAGCAGGAGTAGCAGCTAGAGAACCCTGCACGGATGAGTCGCCACAGTTTAAACCCTGATATAGCAAAAATTCAGTAGTTGAAAATTCATTTAGTATTTCTGCAGGCGTATGCCAGTTCCACAAAATATGTTATATTATAACTGATGAATATTTATTGTGGATAGTTCTATAAGCTGGATGTTCTGTATCTTTAACATAAACTGTGGCCGTTACACTATTTTATCTCTTTTTTAAAACAGTAGTGTTTTTTCTATTATTTATATTGTGGTATATATTTATTTACCACCGAAAATAAAATACACTTTAAGTTTACTTTAAGTTTACTTAGTTTATAAGTTCATTTCTTCATAGCAAGATTTTATCGAAAACGTTTCAAAGATCTTAACTATCTACCTTCGACGAGATCAGAACTAATTACAATTTATTTCTTTTTTTCTCTTCTAAAACTTCCCTTTTAAATAAATGTACTTAGTATTCCTTTTTGAAATAAAAATCGGTTGTACTTCGAATAAATTTAATTAGAATTAGGCATTATATATTCTTTTTATTCAGTTTAACTTTTCTCTTTTCGTTTGTTCATGTTTCATCAGAAGTAATAGCTTTAAGATAAAATAATAACTATTATAATTGTCATACAATAATCATTAAAAAAAGCCTATTCGAGAAAAATATTACTTGACGTTATAAACATTATTTTTTTATTCTGACAATTTTATTGTTATTTTTTTTAAATGAATTGCAAGTTTGCATGTTTAAATATTTGAAAAACCGTAACCGCCTCCACTAAAAGGGTTTACATTATTTTATAGTTATTCTTTTATTAAAATTATTCTTTTCGAAAATGCAAATAAAGAATATTATTTTCTTATTCTCTGTACAGCAAACAATTAATTTGCTTTGCAAATAAAAGAAGGACAACAACACTAATTGGACTTAATTTAAAAACTTTATTTAAAAATAATTAAATATTTGACTAAATAAATAAGTGGAATTTTATAAATATTAGTAAGGCTAACATTAACTCTGCTTTTGACAAATGAAGCAACAATGTATTCAACAGTTCAAAATAAAATTAAATGAATGAAAGTTCTACAAAGCATTTTGAAAGTAGCAATTAGTATTTCAAAGAAAGGGGGTGATATTAAATTGCTTGTATCGTATGATAGCGCAGAACTAAGTGCAAATTTTGACACTATACTATATATAAAAATAATCTGCGTGTGGAGACAGATATTCTTGAAACCATGTGATAAAAGATCCGGATGTCAGCAGAATAAAGAATGCTGCATTGTAGTAGGTTTATAATTAAATTATCAAAAAAATTAAATAAAAGAACAAAAGTTTGCCATGTTTTATATTTTGCATTGCATGTCGTTCGCTTAAAAGTAAATCTAAAGTTACGTTTTTTCTATATATACTAGCCACTGACCATTTCATGTCATTACGGACTCTGCATAAACGGAAAACAAATTTACACTGTCAAAAAATACAAATGTTTCTTAATTTACGAAAATATAATATAACAACGAACGAAAATATACAACAAGTGTCGGGGATTCGTTTGGAAGGTGGTTTGTGTGGAACAGAGTGTGCTCCCTGGCGGCGGATGGTAAAACTAAAATATTTGACAGAGTGTGCGCTGCACGCCTACTATACGGTGCCGTATGCGACGGGTACCAAGGCAACACTAGATACCGGGCTTGCTCATTTATTCTCAAAACGTCACAAATAGTGGCTGGCCGCGACCAGCGATTGATATAAAGCGACGCGCTCATCGTTTTGTGCCAATCGCTGCATGTCTTTCGTAGCGGCCAGCCACCTTTTGTGACGTCATGATAATGAATGAGCAAGCCCGGTATCTAGTGTAGCCGTGCGGGAACACGTGTCGTAGGTTCGTTTATATCAGAATGCACCCCTATCGGCTGAAAGTGGAAATAAGGAATTTTCCTCGCGTGCGAAGCACTTTTAAATAAATATTTTCCTACTAAATCGGGTTAAAGATGTAAAATCATGCAAAATTTAGGTTTGTTTAATTTTATCACGGGCTCGGGCAACGCCGGGCGGGTCAGCTAGTACGGTATAAAAACTACCTGGAAACGTTTCGGAAAATCAGCGGCAGCAAAAGAAACTTTGTTTTTTGCAAATTATTCTTTAAATCTGGAAAATACATTAGTTTCTGAAATTTTTAAAGTTTAAGATCGCTTTTCGGAATGGTGGATAAGTTGGAAGAGGTTATTGTATATTTTCGCTCGTGGATATATTACATCGTACATATTATCTCGTAGATTAAATGAGTTTCACATTACTTTATTTTTTTAAACAACGATTTATTTATGTATTTTTTTTATTAATGTAAAGAAAATAGCTGAAATTTGTTTGAATTAAAGCATGTGTTTTAAATTGTGAATATATTCAGGGTGTGCCGAGCGTATAAGCATCCCCTATGCTACGCCACTGTTTCGTACGAGAATGGAAAACGGAATAAAGATATTGGTTGATTTCCTTTAACAAATTTCGCTTCAATATACATATTTCTACAGACATCTTGTCTGTGCTATATACCGCACTACAGAGTACAGCAATTTAAATATCTTTTGCAAATATGTTCGCAACATTTTACAAAACTTATACATTCTGCTATCCAAAATATGTTGTATTAAGTGATTTTTCATAATTAACATATGTTGAGAGTTTTCTTATACGATTTAGAATTAAAAGAGAAAACAAATTGGTTAAGAATTAAAGTTTAATACATATTGCGTTTCTGGAAAAATGTATTATGAAAATGAAAAATCTTGTATTGGTTAAATATTTACGAGGCATATTATACTTTGGACAGGCTTATGAAACAATTTCGCCATTTAATCAATTGCTATTTTAGGGAAATATTTCACTTTTGTAGACCTTTTATATTACCAAAGAACTTTTCTTGCCTGAAGTACCTACTGATTTAAAACTTTATATATATTTTACTTTATTGTTGTGCTTTTGAATTGATTTAACTTTCCGTTCATTTCTTGTAAAAAATAACATTTATTTAATATATCACAGGAAAATTCAGTGATCTACTTATGTTATTTACGTCTCGCTGGTTTCTACTGCATTTGAATGGAAATTTTTGTTTATGAAATATAAAAAAAAATGTGTTAATCTGATAAATTATACTATTTATTTTAAATAGCTTCTTACAAAACCACAAAAGAAAACTGCAGTTTCACTCTTCTGTTTTGGTTCTTAAATTGCAGTTTGCTGTAATTCCAGTTCCCGTTTATCAACAATTTTCATGACCAGTAAAAATCTTTCTACTGAAATAGATAAAACAATTACGTTAAAAATAAATATAAAATATGACACATTAACATATTTCTCATAATTAACGTAAACGAATTCTAATTTCTTATCAACGAAGCAAATAAATTAGCATTTCTCTTAATTAAAAAGTACGAACAACGAATATTATCAAAAGATGAAAGAAAAAAAAAGTCAGAAATTTTCTGTATAAGAGAAAATGGAAATGAAATTAATTAATTTCTCGTGATTAAAAGCTCTTAATAAGTATCATGCTATCTAAAATATGTTGCATTATGTGATAATTCATAATTAAAATAATTAAAACAAATGGGTGTGGCTTTGTGCCAATATATTAAAATACAAATAAACAGCGTGATAAAAAGTACAAATCATATATATTAAACCATTCGCTGCCAACCACGAGTATACTCGTGGTTTTTCAATCTAAAATTACGAATTCGTACCGGAAATTTCGAAAGAAGGATTTTTATTATACAAAATACCGAAATATCTGTAGTTAAATAAAGTAAATATTGCTATTAGTATTTTCTGGTATGAATTCGAACTTTCTAAATAAAATAAAATTCCGGTAATTTTAGCCCGGCAGTAAATGAGTAAGCAATTTCCCAAGTTACGGATGATATCGTAAACATCTGGACCGTTTTCACGAAACTTGCCTACTATAATAAATCGAGCACGAGAAAACGATTTATCTCGGTCCTGAATTCGAGAAAATACGTCTTGTTAGGTTAAAATGAACTCAGCGCTGAAAATGCTGCTTTCTATAAATCGAAAAGTACTCAAACGATTTTCACGAAACTTGTCTCCTATACTAAATCGAATATAATAAAATGATCTAGCTAGGTTCCGTGACAGGTTAAACTCAAATCATCAATGAAAATGCCGCTATAAATTGAAAACGGCTCGAACGGTTTTCACAAAATTTTGCTTTTTACTATTTCGGGCACGATTAAGCTATTTAGATAGGTCTTTCATTCGGGAAAATTAGTTTTATATGGTTAAAGAAACTCATTTCTCAAAAGGATGGTATTAATAGCAAACAATTCCGATAATGTTTATGAAATAAGCTTATTCGAATACAAGGAAACCATCGAACTAAGTATCACATTGAAAAAATTTGTTTTGATAGGAGTAAACAAGTTTTTTACATTTAATCTTCCATTATCGGAATTATCGCCAATACAACTGTTCATTTATCATTAATTCAAAAAAGGATGCTCTCGTAGGTGCTCTAACTGTTTGCCTTCTATGCTAAATAGAGCGCGATATAACGGCTAGTCTTTACCCCGAATACCTTAAAATTATTTTCAACTGGCTAAAACAAATATGGCTAAGTCAAATTTTACCAAATGTAGATTTGGTGAGTTTAAATATTTGGTACTTTTATGTTAGCTGGGCGCAAATGATAAATCGCCAAATTGGCAAATATTGTTGTTACTATCGCCATAATTTGTAGTGCATTCATTTCATTTAAAAAGCAAAATTTTCACACATTTCATTTAAAATATAATCTGTTAATTCTAATTATTTTAAAATACCAATATGCATATATATATATATATATATATATATATATATATATATATATATATATATATATATATATATATATATGTGTGTGTGTGTGTGTATAAGAAAAAATAGTACCACAAACCAAAACATTTTATTTCAACATTAATGCATTGTTTCGAATTTAAAAATGTGAGAAATAAATGCTACGTTTGGCGATAAAAAATGGCTGTTGGCGATATTTGCGCCTAGGTAACATAAAAGTGCCATATATTTTCATATATCATAAAAGCACCATAAACATTCTGTAAATATATTAAAATTTCTTGTTAGATAACTGCACTTATACTTTTGCTACGTTTAAAACCACTACCATATCGTTACAAACATTTCTATATAGTTTGATGCGATGGTGATACACAGTGTAAAAAATGACCAATGTTTCTTATTTTATGAAAATATACTATAACCACGAACGAAAATATAGTATAATCTTCTGAGTTATCCGAAATTCCGAATAGCGTGTTCCATTGTATTTTGAATACCCAGAAACCAATACATTTCCAAAATTTAAAGAATTATTTATAAAAACAAAGTATTTTTTGCGGCTCGTATTTTTCAGAAACGTTTCCGAAGCGTTTTTATAGTGTATTAATTAGTGTCCTCAGCCTGGAATACCTGTTTTTCGAATGTCATCAATTCTCAAGTAAATGTTTTCAGCCGCATAAGTTAATTTTTACATGAAAGAGTAAAGAAATAATCTTATTTTTAATGTTATTGTTAACGCTGTTAATTTTGCATGTTTGTCTGTTAAACATATTTTTTGAGCATGAAAATGTTTACTTGAGAATTCATAGCATTTGAAAAACAGTTATTCCAGGCTGAGGACACTAATTAATACACTATAAAAACCCTTCGGAAACGTTTCTGAAAAAATACGGGCAGCAAAAAATACTTTGTTTTTATAAATAATTCTTTAAATTTTGGAAATATATTGGTTTCTGGGGATTCAAAAGACAATGGAACACGCTACTCGGAATTTCGGATAACTCAGAAGATTATATTATATTTTCGTTCGTGGTTATAGTATATTTTCGTAAAATAAGAAACATTGGTCATTTTTTACAGTGCACCCTGGTGCAAAATTTGCAGCCATTTTAAAAGCAAGAAAATTTTCCTGCCAAACTTACTACATCGTTGCTGAACTAACTCATGTTTGCCGCTAAATATTGGCTTGGACAACGACTGAAGAATTATTTAAATTTTTATAAAACATGCAAAATAGTACTCAAAGTAAGCCTGACATAATCTCATAGTAATAAAAAAACATTTTTTATAAATGACTGTCTAAATTTTCTGCTATATAAAAAGCTTTCTTTTTACTTAAAAAATGTTCTTTTCGTACTCAGTGAATGCTTCGGAAATCAAATATAAGTTCTATATCTCTTTTAGAAATTAGAAATCTTATTTTTATGTAGAAATGAATAATAAATATTTGCCTTTACTCAATTACAGCATGAATTATGTGGAAAATAACAATAAAATTTTGCCTTTATTCAAATACGATGTTAAAATAAGAATGAAAATAAAAATATTTTTTTAAAAAACACTTTTTAAAATTCAATTCATGTTTATTTCGCAAAGTGTCCGATACAATACATTAATTTGAGGTGGACATTATTTCTAAATTTATTTTTCAACGTATAGTCATAAATTAATTTATATCAAACTATTAATTGATAAAAGCGTATTTTTTTAAATATCACATTCTTATTTTCTATTTATAATTCATTATGTATTTTTCAGCCGTTAAAATGTTTCATTGTAGCAGTTCTTTGGCATATTTTTGCTGATCGTTTTTTCGCGCATAATTAAATCTGTTTTTCTTTAACTCGCATACGATTGCACGCGTTATAGAGAATAGCAGCTGTTACCCGCGACTTCGTTCACGTAACGTTTAAAGAAAATTAATGCATTAATTAAGCAACATATACAATTATCAAACTCTTTATCATATTTTATAGTAGAAAATACTTCTGATATCACAATTTGCGTAAATAGGATTACTAACTCTGCAAGAATAGCTACTTTTTGCCTACAATTAGTTGAAAAATGTGCCTTTACTTGAGTGCGTAATGTCAAACGCACATTATCTATTTAAAACATGAAAGCACTTAAAGAAATCCAATATTATTGTACACACAAAAATAAACATTAATATTATTAAATACTAAATTTAACTAAGAAATTATATTTACAATGTAATTTAAACAAATTTTGCTGAAATTGCGTTTTGAAATTATGTGATTTTTGATGCAAAACATTATTTCTCAAAGTTATACTGTTCTTTTAAGAATTGGAATATAATTTCACAGCTGGTTTAATAAAAATGACGCTACTTTGTCGAATTTATAAGAACTATATTACTTTTTAAAATTAAAATGAATGTTTCACATGAAAAAAAATCAAGTAATTTTTTTCCCGTAAACCCTTCTACTATTAATCCCTTTTGTTTTAACAGCGATCTTTAAAGAATAATTAATGAAAAATATTATATTGTTTTCTTTACATACAATTTTCATTAATAATGGGCAATTATTGCCCATCTAAATCCAAGGAGCTTAAATATGACGCCTTGGTTGAAGCTAAAGATGAAAAAAATTACGATGTAATGATTTCTATATGTCAATATTTGACAGACGATTTTTGGTTATGTAGAATAAATTGAATCATGAAGTTTGAATACCCAAAAATATGTTTTTATTTCTTGGAAAATTTACTTTAATATTAACAAACCAGTAGAAACAATTTACCTCTGTAAAATTTGGAGCTAAGTTATTTATTTTTTATCGCCACACCCATTTAAATAAATGTACTATTAGTAATCTTTGTAATATACGAAACAAATCATTAATATGATTCATTCGAATAATCAAAATAATCGTTATGCCCATCACTAATACGTACTACTTAGCTGCTATTGCGCCTAACGTTTTCTTAAATAAAGTTAAATATCTATATTAACATTTACATGGAAACAGCACATTATATTTACAGTAATTTGCAACATTTAAACGATTAGGGGCAAGAAGGGCTATTCCCCAACATATCAGCCTTCAATTATCTCCTATGTGAGCGCACATCGGACCGTCTGTCCGATTTGACATCTAGCTGCACCCTTACTCAGAGTTGAAAATTGAGTTATCACACCTAGCTCATGAAAATTACATATCTGATTGTTTCTATCCTCGGTTGGGTGTCTACGTCATGAGCTGACCATGGATAAGTGCTGTGTCGCCTGTTGTTAGAGTGTCTGGCGTGGGAATTCTATAACCACATATATACAAAAGTATAATATATACACAAAAAAGTGGAAAAAAAATTCACAGCAATTGTTATTATTATTTTCAGAAAAAAAGAAATTATATTTTTACGTAGGAATGAATAATAAAAATTTGTCTTTCCAGTATGAATTATGTAGGAATAAATAATAAAATATTGTCTTTACTCAAATATTGTATGATTTTTAAAGAAACTACCAATGAACGAGGTTCGGTCTATGAGATACTAAAAAAATTAATTTGACAACTATCAAATATTCAATAGATAAGTTTTCTGAGTGGGGGAAGTATGATATTTCCTGTGTCTTAATTAGACCAAACTAAATGGCCTTTAAAGATCCTCTTGGTGAAACATACAAACTGTGTTAAAAATAGAGATATTAATCGTTTTGCAGTTGCTGACCATTGCTGGTCTAGCAACCACATTTTCTTTTTTCCATATTCCAACAATATTCCTCTGTATACTATCTGGATTTTTGGAAAGCTTTTCAGGACTGGAAAAATTCAAAAAGTTTAGTAAGTGACTTAACAAGTATTCCCAGATTCTTAAACGTTTGGATGCCATTTTTTAACTCTCTCCCTCCTCCCACACTCTGTTTTCTGTTCATGCATTTTCTACATCATTCGGAATAGCGTAGGCATTGCCTTTTCATTGGTATTCTATAGCTACGTTATATATACCTATGTTTCTTAGCTCCACCGTTTCTTTGTCTTAGCCATTTTCTACCTCAGTCTGAATGGCGTAGGTGCTGCCGTTCCATTGGTCTTCTACAGATACGTCATGCATACCGATGTTACTTAGCTCCTCTGTTTCTTCGCTCTTCGCCATTTCGTCGTTGGCCGCAAGCTACATTGCTTCCTCTCTTTCTTTTATATTCTCAGGGATTTGTTTTAATGTTTTTTAATCTTGCACTGAAGATGGAGTTTTAGGAGCTCCGAAACAGCTGTCTGTTATCTATATTCAAAATTAATACTTTTTACCACGTTGTTTATTTGTATATATATATAGTTAAAATATGTTTAGAATTTTTTGTATCATTTAGAAATAAAAGATAAAATTTTTTTATTAAGAAGCAAAATACAATTTATATGGTACTCCTTGAAAATGTATTATAAGAATGAGTATTTTTTTTCAATAAATATTTGCCTGATACAGAATATTTTCGACGATCGGGAAAAATAAAAGATTTCCATTAGTTCTTCAATTATTATTTGTGTGCAATATTCCGTTTGCTCAAATGTTTTGTATTTACAATATACGTCTCTTGTCTAAATTAATTACTGATTTAACAGTTTACATATTTCTTTTATTCTAATACTTTAATTAATTTGATTGACGTTTCCCTTTTTTATTAAAAAAATTAATTAATATTCTAAAGAGAAATGAAATGATCTTGTCTTGTTATTTACATCATACTGGTTTTAATAAAATTAGATGTTACTTATAATTAAAACAGAAATAAGTTTAAGAATACAATACAGATTGTGCTCCAGTAGAAAAAGTATTATCAAGAATGAATACTTCGCATTTTCAGAAGATATTTGTTGGCCGAATGATACTTTCGTTAGCTGGTTTACAAAAGCATTTCAAAGTTTATTATTTATTACTTTTATATAATGTTTCGTTCCAACATTTTAAAAATTAACAATTAAATTTATTTTTGGAATTTCGGAATCGGTTTCGAAAATTAAAGTGTCCTAAGAAAAAAAAGGAACTGCAACCAAAATCAAAAAGTATGTATGTATCGAATGTACCCAGTCAAACATCGATTTCAAATATCATATAAAAATTCATTCAAAATATTAAAATGCAAATGAGAAATTTGAAAAGAACTCTGCCATTGATTTAACAGTAACTTGGGAATCTCTTGGCCATTAAACATAGTGATTATAAATAACTGCACACTGTAGAAAATGGAAGAAAATTTTAATGCATCTTATGTACAGCGTGGTTATAATTAAAGTTACATTACTCAGACCAATCTGGAGCCCGCTCTGGTGGACGGATGTCGTTAAAACCTCGTATATACGTCATATAGACCATGGAGAAGTGAAATAAAAAAAAGAAAGTTCCAGTATCGACCTCCAAGTGAAAAAATAGCGCCTTAAGAACCGGAAACGCAAATTGGAAACATAAAACTTTATTTAATCACAGCATTTGTTCTATTTGCATTCCATTTGTGTCAATAACATGTTCAAAGCGTTTTAAAACATGTTCACCAGTAGCACCAAGTGATTCTTGGACGAAGGAATTAAGCGACTTGGCGTGTTATGCTTGCTTTCTGTTGAAAATTTTTTAACACGCTTTGAATATATTATTGACACAAATGGAATGCACATTGAACAAATGTTGTGATTAAATAAAGTTTTATGTTTCCAGTTTGTGCTTCCGGTTCTTTATGCATGATTTTCTCACCTGGTAGTCGAAATTGGAACTATATTTTTTATTGAATATTTCTCTTCCCCTCGGTCCATATAACGTATATACGAAGTTTCCACGAAATCCGTCAACCTGAACGAGTAATGTAACTTTAATTATAACCACCCTGTACTTTCTGATTGAATTTGGAAGTATTTCCCATTTCTTCAGAAATCATTTGAAGAAGGACCAACCTGAAACCTCGAAAAGTATTAAGTTTCCATGAATTAAGTAAATATTTTTGAAATACAAGGGTCCCCTTTGCTGGCCGTAAATTAGAAGAAAATGTTTATGTTATTTGCAGAAAACAGTTGAAACAACATTGAACAAATGTTGTGATTAAATAAAGTTTTATGTTTCCAACTTGTGTTTCCGGTACTTTATGCGCCATGTTTTCACCTGGTGGTTGAAATTGGAACTATTTTTTTACTAGATATTTCTCTTCCTCTTGGTCCATATAACATATATATGAAGTTTTCAACGAAATCCGTCAACCAGAACGGGCTCCAGATTGGTATGAGTAGTGTAACTTTAATTAAAACCATCCTGTAGTTTCTGATTGAATTTGGAAGAATTTCCCATTTCTTGAGAAATCATTTGAAGAAAAAAAATGTTAAACGTCAAAAAGTATTAAGTTTCCATGAATTAAGTAAATATTTTTGAAATACAAGGGTCCCGTTTACTGGACGTAATTTAGAAGAAAATGTTTCTATTATTTTCAGGAAACAGATTTATGTGCTATCTGACTGAAGATCTTTCTCTTAAAGGTTTTACGAAATAAAGGGAAGTTTTCCCGAATCGCACGTAATTACGAAATTACACTGAATTTGTGGAAACGTTTCCTCTAAATCTATAAGTATTTTATCGAAATTTTTTACAATGCGTATATGCTCCGGAGCTTTATAATTTTATCACTTCAACATTTGAAATTTTTTGACACTGTAGTATATAATATGAAACATGGTCTTTCTCTCATTACTTTATTTATAGGAAACCTCTTATATCAAAGTCATTGTACTGCTTATTATACTGCACAGCGTGAAGTACTCAAGAATGAATGCTTATGGAAGTTTTGGCCGGCTCGTTCTCAAGATCTAATTCTCTGAGACTTTTGACTGTGTTTTTTTTTTTTTTTTTTTTTTTTTTTTTTACAGAGGCACTTTTATCAAATCAATATTTCGAATTTTCCAGTCTCATAACACATAATTTCAGTAGATAATAATTTATACTTCAATATTCTCAAAAAGTTGCAATACTTAATTGTAGTGAAATTTATATTTCAATAACATTTTCTGTGATTTATTATAAAGCAAACTTTCAAAAATCATAAAGCAGTAGGGTAGACAAACTTATTCAAGGGGAAACAAAGTGTGGTATCGTTAAATGTTAAACAAATAAAATCTACTTAGAAAAGTATGAACTTAGTAATAATAATAAACCTACATATTTACAATATTCACAAAATGTACCGATAAGGTAGATTAAATTACAAACGCAGTAAGTGAAAAAGATAATATCATATGTGTCTATAGATTATCATGAATCATTTAATTTTCCCCACAGGTTGACATATGTGACTTACAGTTGTAAGCCAAACTCCGCAATAATTGAATTTATCCGGCGTGGGTGTCAAGTTAAAAGAAATCTACAGCTTCCTATCAATATTAATCTTTCATCAGAAATGGCTAGTTATATTTCCAATATTGGCAAACTATTTTATAGCTTTCTTTATCTGTAGAAATGTTTCCATGGAAAATCTATGTTATAAAAAATAGTTTATATTCAAAAAGTAATAGTAAATACATCATTAAACGAATTATATGTCATAAAGATTTTCATATTCTGTTCTTGTGTAAAAATAAAATTTATATTTTCCCTGTTCTAATGAAACATGTTCCTGCTCACGTTCTGATGTATTTTTTACATTTGTTTCTTTTATTTAAATATTGGTACAAATTATCAATATGTTAAAACAATCAAAATTTTAGAGTATCTATAAAAAATGTTTAAATAATGCTGGATTTTCCAATACTCATTTTCACTCATTGATAAAATTAAATATTATTCAAACAACTCGGTGTATTTTTTTTAAAAACATTATGCCCACATTAGTCTCTAATCCTTTGCTTCCATATCGCGTATAAAATTTCAAAATAGTAAGACCAAAACTTTTTTAACTAGAGAAGAAAGAATAAAAAGAACATTGACTTGAATGTAAGTAAATTTTCAAGACATATGAGAATTGCGAAATCATACAGAATGTGATTCTTTAATTTTTACTGCATGCTTATGACAATTATATTGAAATTACTTTGTACTGATTTGTATAAACATTTCCTAAAAATGCATAGCCAAACATTGTTATAAAGTAAAAAAATCTGATTGTATTTTTTAAGCAACATAAGCTATCTGTTCGGAACATAAGCTATCTGCTCTTGTAAAAACAAAGAATTAAAAATAATTGTTGTCAAATTCTTGCATTAATCATGAAGTATTCCCATTTATTTGTCCCTTTTCTTCCTATGATATTTATGTATCAAAACAAAATTTCCTTAAACTAAAGAGTATAATACATTTGTATAATACATTTGTATAATGCCATTTTATTATTTATTACATTTTATATTTGTCTAACATAAATCTAAATAATAAATAATCTTTATGCCTGTACCTAAAAACTAAAAATATATTAATGTAATACATAACTAGCGGGAAATAGGACTGTACGGGGACTCGTGAAGCTTAATTACAATGCGTAAAAAATACCTTGATTTACTTTTTCTTGTTATTTAGTTTTGAAATAAAATAAAGCAAGTAATCATGTAACCATACTTTTAAATTATTTTGGTTTTAACACGAAAAAAAGAAATCACGGAAGGAACTTTTTTTATCATAAAAAAATAATTATTATAATAGGAACGATTTTTATATCACAAAAGAAAATTATTTTTACACGCAAAAACATTTTATGCTAACAATAGTGTTTTGTACTCGAAAATGAAAAAAACAAAAAAAAACATGCAAGGTGCATTTTTTCCAACATGAAAGTAAAGAAAACCGTTTTGAAAAAGCGGTGTCTCCAAAGAAGCTCGGTGCAATTTATTCACATTAGTAATTATTAGCATAGTAAATTATGGTTTTCCAATGTTGCTGTCTTCAAAGAAATCAAGCGATAACTAATAGCAGTCAGTTCGAGGCTAAAACCAGGGTAGGTAAGAGAATTACATTAAGAGATTCCGCTTCAATAAGTAGTCAAGTTTTTAGTGCAAATAGCTTTATTTAATACCAATTCAGATCATAACATAACATGACTGAGAGGCTCCAATTCCTTTAACAAAATGCAAAACATTTTTCGATCAGCAGGCAATTTTGATAATAATAGACAACAGTCCAGTCCATCGAAGTTATTAATAATGCTTAGCTGAAAGTTCGTTATTACAAAAATAATATCCAGTAAGTTGCCGGAGAACAACTTCATCAATTGTCGTAAATTTTCAATGCAAGAAAACTAGTGAAAAACCTGAGCTTAGAGAGCGTGGAGAGAGATTTATAGCGGCGCATCTAACAGCGTAGTTGTACACAAAATGCTGGATTGAGCTGGAATTTCAGCCAATCAGCGAACTTCACTGCGAACAATACTGCGCATGAAAAAATAAATGTGATAAGGAACAGAAATAGTGGAAAAACATTTTAGAACACGTCTTGAAAACAATAATAAAAACTAGACTTAGGATAATGTCAAAAAACTTCGACATGGAATGAGTTAAATACGGAAGAATTAAGATAAAAAGCGTAGAACTGAGAAATTTTCTGGTGGAAAATAGAAAAACAAATTATTTAAAGTGAGAATAAGCAGATTAATGGTTAAAATACATAAATTAATATATATATATATGTGTGTGTGTGTATGTATGTATTGATAGATAGACGACAATTATAATTCATCAGACACATATGGGAAATAAATGAAAGCT
This sequence comes from Maratus michaelseni, assembly GCA_963931845.1. Classification (NCBI taxonomy): domain Eukaryota; kingdom Metazoa; phylum Arthropoda; class Arachnida; order Araneae; family Salticidae; genus Maratus; species Maratus michaelseni. Next base: position 259,274,362 of record OZ007590.1, on the reverse strand, counting down.
ACAATCAGATATATATATATATATATATATAACCTCCCCGTCCCGTCAGTGATTTTGAAAAAGCACCAAATTTTTTATGAAATAAATGGGAAAAAATAATAAAAAGTAGAGTTTAGAATAGTACATAATTGAGAATGATAATATAAACTAAGTTCTCTAATGAAACTTATCAAAATTATAGCTCTCTAAAACTAAAAAAGAAATATTGTAAAGGTTGAATTAACCGGCATGTTCAGAAAATATTGATTGCCGAATGCTTCAGATGTCTAGATAGTTGAGTGCTACAAAATCTATATCTGATGAGGGGGAGCTTCGATGAAATAGTGAAGCAGGAAAACAATTTTTTGTCTATTTTTCTGTTGAAGTCAGTCAAATAATTCTGATTTTATTATTTTAAAATTTGTATTTGATGAACTTATTTTTGCTAAATTAAAAATAAAAGTTTTATTTGAATATAGTTTATTTCTTAATATTGCGGAGAGAGAAAAAATGCAGTTTGTGCTTATTTCTTAGATTTTTGTACATACACACAATTTTTGTACACACACACACACACACACACACACACACACACACACACACACACACACACACACACACACACACACACACACACACACACACACACACACACACACACACACACAAATTCTAGATTAAGATTGTTCTCAAATCCAAAATAGCTACTTTTTGACATATTTCGGAATTCATTTTTGTTCGGAAACACATGAAATTAGAAGGTCTTCTTATTCAGAAACTATCAATCGAAATATGTTTTAAATTTTTTGGTAAAGGCAGATCATTTTTCAGAAAATGCTGTCAAAGTTGGCATTTTGAGACGACTCGGCAGTACCAGAAAAGGGAAAATTGTGTCATCACGTGACATGAATCGCTTAAGTAATCGCTCGATAAGCAATTTATTTATTTAAAAAAATGGAAAACTCATTTCGATTCCAAATTGCTTTGATAGTCAGTCCTGCCAGTTTTATTCTTTTGCTTTTAAAAATGAGTCAAAAAATTTCGCGTTGTTGAGCAGATCATTTGAAAACCCCCTTAAATAACTAGGTTGCCAGATAAAAATCTTGGTCGCCAGTGGCGACCGGGCGAGCACATTTGTCAAGCCCTGGTTGCAACTCATACATCTTATTATGTTATGATACAACTATTCTTATACATATATGTATTGTTTTATTATCTATATATTTATATAATAAAGTATAGAAAATTATACTTTAATTGTCAAAAAATAACTAGCTTCAATATTTAAATAACTAATTATAGTTATGCATTTTATGAGATATTTTAAATATTATCACGTATAACATCTTTCCTTCTCGTTTTCGACAATCTAACATGTGAGATTTTTTAATAGTGTTATATCTATATTATAAAAAAATGTTATTGAATTTTAAACCGTGCAAAGTTCTACACTCTTGGAAATTTAAAATATATAATCCAACTGAAGTTTTACTATCAGAAATTTCTACAACAACTTTATACAGAGTTAACCCTCGAGATTTATGAATTGTAATAGCAGGCCCTAATTGCTACGAAAATTGTTTTCTTATGCAATTAATATTATGAATTTACCAAAATGTAGTGATTGGTGGAATTGGAACACAACCACTGTGTTCATAAATTGAATGAAATTATTTTTCAAAACGAACATATATATGTGTAGCATCTGAGTGTAAACTTGAGTAATTAATTTCTTTTCGATGAAAGATATATTTTTTAAAAACCTTCGGTTGGGAACGGGATTTCATATTATTAGCAGGAAAAAAAAATATTTCACTCATTTTTGACAGCAAATTTATGACGTACTTCTCGAGATTCCTCTTCTCCAATATGTAAATCCAACCAACGACGATAACAAACATTACTGAGTTTTACATTTACATTTTTCTGGGCATTTTTGAAATTTGTTGCGTATTCGGGCAAGCGCGTCATCAAGATGGGAAAGTTGTTCATTGTACGGATGTTCTTTTCGATCTCTCGCTTCTTGCGTTAATGAACGTTCACGCTTCCGTTCTCTACGACCAGTAAATGTACTTTTTCGAGTTATTTTTCTAAAAAAAAATGTTCAAATTATAGCACACATTAACCCTACACACCATAGTACACATAGCCTACATTAACCCTTAAATGCTTAGAGTATCAAATTTCCAACACTTTTATTTAGCTTTTAATAAATAAATCAAGTTCTTTGCAACCACTATATTTATATCGAAATATTAATCGAAATATAACATAAATATAATAGTAAAAATCACATAAATATGCTACTAAATAAATTAAAAATAAATTTTTAAATTTCTGATGTCTAATCCGTAATATATGTATATATACAGGGTGATTCATAAAAGATGGGCAGAACTTTAAGGGGTTATAGTACACTTAAAGACAAATAATATTAAATAGGAGACTAAGGGTCCCAGACGTATTCCCAAGGAGATAGGGGGCATTAAAGTTTAGGGTCCGAAATTTCAAATGATTATAAAACATGGAAAAATTGGTCGATTCGTTTGCGGTTTTTGCAAAAAATTTTCTTTATGCCAGTATTTTCTTGAAATAAAATTTTAAAGTTCAATTTCAAAAAATGCCGATAGGGGGAGCTTTAGACTTTGGAGTAACAAACAACTATTTTTTAACGTTATTTTTTGTATTTCTTTAAATGATTTCGAAAGCTTAGACTTAAACTTAAATTTTGATCTAAAAATCTGAGTCCTAACGAGTAGTTAAGTAGCGTAAACTGAAATTTGAAATTTGAAACCCTTCTCCCCGCAGAACAAAAATCAGTTATTCCCGATCTTTGTGTCGTAGATTAGGCTCTAACTACTGCCGCGTTTTGCTAAAATTATTCTTTATGTCAGTATTTTCTTGAAAATAAATTTTAAAGAAAATTTTCAAAAAATTCCGATAGAGGGCGCTTTAGACTTTGGAGTAACGAACAACTATTTTATACCGTTATTTTTTGTGTCTCATTAAATGCTTTCTAAAGCTTAGACTTAAATTTTCAGCCCAAAATCTGAATTGTTAGACGTGGTTAAGTTTCTGGGGAGAGGGGTTTGAAATTTCTACTCCTGAGCACAGTTCAGTTTACCATGTCCACACATTGTGTGCTGTGATACGAGGTAAAAAGACACAAATTAGGATTATGTTACCAAAGCATATTTATTAACATGTAATCACAATAAATGTTCAAAATTGTGACCACCAGAGGTTATGCACGCAGAACAACGGCGACGAATGGAACGGCGAACATTCGCGAAAACATCAGGCTTTTCGAGCACTTCCCCTACAGCGGCGGAAAGTCTGGCGACCAGTTCCTCGGGGGATTCAATGGGTGTCTCATACATAAGAGCCTTCAATCGTCCCCAAAAAAAGAAATCGAGGGGTGAAAGATCTGGCGAGCGAGCAGGCCAAGCAACAGGACCACCTCGACCAATCCATCTGTTCGGAAATGTGATGTCCAGATAGTTGCGGACGTCTCGTACGTAATGGGCTGGCGCTCCATCGTGCTGGAACCACATGACCCGCCGGATGCGGGGTCAACGTTCGGGGTCAACGTACGGGGTCAACGCGGGGTCAACGCTGAGGAACAACGTTTAACAGGTCTGGCAGCACATGTTGCAGAAATGTGAGGTATGTTTTACCGTTGAGGCGTTCAGGAAGAAGGTACGGTCCGATTAGGTGGTCTCCGAGGATTCCTGCCCAAACATTGATGGAAAAGCGTCTCTGATGAGCATGTGGATACGTAGCATGTGGATTGACATCCGCCCATACATGTGCATTGTGTGTGTTAAATGTACCTTCACGTGTGAAGGTACATTCATCGGTGAAAAGCACAGTTCGTCCAAAATGTGGATTTAGCGCGTTCTGCTGCAGAAACCAGCGGGCGAATTCAATACGATTTGGATAATCCCCTGGAGACAGTTTCTGGACTCGTTGCACATGAAACGGGAGCAAATGTTCATCCTTCAGTACCCTCCAAGTCGTGGACTGTGAGGTATCCACCTGGCTAGCCACTGTTCGTGTACTTGTACTTGGCTGCGCCGCTACTACATCCAGAATGGCTTCTGCAACAACTACTGATTCGTCCTTTTTTGCACGACCTGCATTCGACCGGGAAGCGAGAAATGATCCCGTCTCACACAACTGTCTGTGCAAGCGCTCGAAAGTTTTGCGGTTAGGCAACCGCCTGTTAGGAAATCGCTCTCCGTACATTCGTTGTGCCTCTGCACCATTTCCATCTGCCGCTCCGTAAATTAAATGCATCTCAGCCTTTTCCTTATTCGTGAAGGGCACCATCTTCCGATTCATTACTACAGCGACTTACACTTGACTCACCGTTCAGTGGTTTTTATGCCTGAATCGTGTCGAAATTTTGCATACGTGTTCTTCTTCTTCCCCATTTGACATTTGCATACTTTCTGTTTCCTTCTTCACCCGGTGACTAGCGTCAGGAATGGAGCTTTAACGTTTGCATGAGCGACGTTTCCAACTGTGCCAGTGCCTTTATGAGTGAATTCCGACTATGCAGTCCTTGACGAAAGTTGTATTTTTGCCTCGTATCACAGCACAGAATCGTTGGGCATGGTTAAGTAGTGCAAACTGAACTATGTTCAGAAGTTGAAATTTGAACCCCCTCCCCTCGCTACTGAACCACGCTCAGCGATTCAGATTTTGAGCTGAAAATTTAAGTTTAAGTCTAAGCTTTAGAAAGCATTTAATGAGACACAAAAAATAACGGTATAAAATAGTTGTTCGTTACTCCAAAGTCTAAAGCGCCCTCTATCGGAATTTTTTGAAAATTTTCTTTAAAATTTATTTTCAAGAAAATACTGACATAAAGAATAATTTTAGCAAAACGCGGCAGTAGTTAGAGCCTAATCTACGACACAAAGATCGGGAATAACTGATTTTTGTTCTGGGGGGAGAAGGGTTTCAAATTTCAAATTTCAGTTTACGCTACTTAACTACTCGTTAGGACTCAGATTTTTAGATCAAAATTTAAGTTTAAGTCTAAGCTTTCGAAATCATTTAAAGAAATACAAAAAATAACGTTAAAAAATAGTTGTTTGTTACTCCAAAGTCTAAAGCGCCCCCTATCGGCATTTTTTGAAATTGAACTTTAAAATTTTATTTCAAGAAAATACTGGCATAAAGAAAATTTTTTGCAAAAACCGCAAACGAATCGACCAAATTTTCCATGTTTTATAATCATTTGAAATTTCGGACCCTAAACTTTAATGCCCCCTATCTCCTTGGGAATACGTCTGGGACCCTTAGTCTCCTATTTAATATTATTTGTCTTTAAGTGTACTATAACCCCTTAAAGTTCTGCCCATCTTTTATGAATCACCCTGTATATATATATATATATATAAATTCTAAAAGAAAAAAATATGCATTGAAGAGTTAGGGATTAGACACCAGCAATTTTAAGATATATTTTTAACTTTATTTAATAGCATATTTATGTGATTTTTAGAGGATTAATATTTTGATATAAATATAGTGGTTGCAAAGAACTTGATTTATTTATTAAAAGCTAAATAAAAAGTGTTGCAAATTTGATACTCTAGGCATTTAAGGGTTAAAGAACTTGACAAATCCGCTTACACGTAAACCTACATTAGCTTAGTGATAATGGAACACCCGGTAAATCTGCTTCTAGCGAAAATACTGCCGATCAATCAAATTTTACTGCCATATGTCACCATACGTTTTATCGCCATACCACTCTTATAAATTAAAGAACTGTGAAAAAAATAGATCTGAAAAGAAAATCATAAAGTTTCCATTCGGCAAAGAATTATAGCGAAAATTTCCAATTTACGAAATATTTATTAGTGTGACATTAGCTCATTGTTCGATAATACGAAAACGCAAATTTTCTAAGTAATGAAGTCTTTTTCAGTTCATTTTGTTAATCTCATTTTTTATAATAAATTTTCAAAGTTACAAAGATTGAGGAACTATTAAAAAATCTCACAAGTTAGATTGTCGGAAACGAGAAAAAATTCGAATGAAAAATTTTACACCTGATAATAATTAAAACATCTCATAATGTGCATAACTATAATCAGTTATTTAAATATTGATGACAGTTATTTGACTTCGGGAATCAAATCAAATTATAAATTTTAAATAATCTAGAAATTCTAATAATACTTTAAAAAAATAAAAACTGTTAACAATGAGTTACAATACGAATCATTAGAATATGGTTATGTTGTTGGCGTGTGCAGGAAAGTGTCATGGGACTTTTCATGGAAGAAAGGTGCCAGAAGTTTAACTTCGTAAGCATCTCCCCTCAATTTTGATACTAACCGTAAGAAGGAATACTCCTGGTTTGGTTCCCCTTTCCCAGCGAGGAGACATTACACACGTGATTTCACGTATCGGTCTATAGCATCGACAAGGCGCCAACATCAACTCTGCCAGAACACTTAAATCACCCTCCAATACGTTGACCGCGCCAAATTCTGTTTAAATTCCGGTGTTCTGATGGGAACCGTTGCTGAACCGCATCGTACACCGTTGATACAAAAAATGGTTTTAAAATGCAAAAGTGACGTCATATTTATTTATAAAACATGTATACTTTTCTTAAGAATATTAAAACGAAATGTAAAATGGAATTAATAAGACTTCAATATGTTACAATTATGATAAAATTCCGGCAGATGACACCCCCTTCCCGACCTCAATTTCAAATCTATATCTTAATTCGTTACCTAAATTTTTGTTCATTAGTAAAATTTGGCTATTATTTCCGTTCATTTTCGCAAACTAAATGAGAGGGATCGGCCAGAGAAACAAATCTCTTTGTAGTTCAGTTTTTAATGAAAGCAGATCCCTGTCTGAAAGATTTCTCGGATCGTTTTCAATGGCGCCGGCAGATTTTTGGCAGTTTTTTGCATAAATTAAAAAAAATTACCGACCGAATTTTTCAAAAATCACATGGTCAGATGCAGAATATTTTTTTACATATGCTCAGAAGTTTTCAAATTGATATCTCAATTAGTTTTCTTTAAATTCGCTAATTAGTAAAATAATTTCGAATTTGTTCATTTCCGCTCGCAAATCCAACGCGCCAGTTCGTTTCTTTTGCCATTTTGTTTCTAAAGATGACATTTTAGAAGCGATTGTTAATGTAATCTAATTAATATCTAGGCTAATTATCAAAATATTAAAATTCTGAGGCTCAGGTGCACATGGCCAGACCTTGGACTATCCACACCTAAATTTTCAGACTTCTAGGTGGGCCAGATTTCGCTATCCATCGCCAACAGACACACACACACACACAGACGGACACACACACAGACAGACACACACACAGAGCGAAACTTTCTTTTATTAGTATAGATATACAGCTTCAACAAAGAATTTTTTTGTGGTATTTTTAACAAACAAGCATTAATAACTCACACTCCATAGACTGCTATGCTAATGTTCAACAGTAAATACCGTCAGCAGACGAATTTTAGGCTCAACCTCAGGTCGCGTGCATAAGGTCCATTGATCATCTTTGACGCCAATCTTGGCTATAGGCACCATTACGGAATATTAAGCCACAAATTACATGGAAATTATTGATTAAATTGCAGAAAAAAACAAATGTGTTAAAGAAAAATATTGAATCCCTTAGAGCATGGGTGTTCAACATTTTGACTTTTACGGTTCACATTTGCAAGGAAAAATTTGTCTCGGGTCTCACTTCAGGCATGTGGTTCAGGCCGCACATAAGCTGTATTAATATTACCGACAATTGTTAGGCGAAAATGTCTTATTAATGTACATATTGCCAGGAAATTTTGAAATACTATTTGCAATTGAGATCTTTGCATACGAATTGATTTCGCACTCCATGGAAAATTTGATTTGACTGCTTTGACGTCCTAATTTGAATACCGTTAGAATAAAAAGTCCAGAAAGTCACTCAATTTAAATGTATTTATAGTAAAATATATCAGTTTAATCAATGAAAACACTTACTTCTTGTTAAATGCAATCCTATTTTCACACTCTGAAGCAATTCGCTCCTTTCCAAGATCAAATACTTTAATTTCAGAACGACAAAAAGCTTTCCTCAATGAAAAATGATGACAAAAACATGCATTTTCATTCATAACATTGAAAAAAAAACTATAATAGCATAAAATGACGTAATTTGTTATTCACTTTTCCTTTTGTTAATTTATGTTTAAGGCCCCATGTCCTTAAACTCAGTACCAGAGGAATAAAAAATGGTTGAAAATCATTTTGACACAATTGTATCGAAATGTATTAGTTTTATGAAAAGTAATACGTGTTTTTTTTTTATTAAACATGACACACCATCATATTTAAAACACAAATTGAAAAAACAACATGACATTGAAAAATTGTCAAATTGAAAACACACATATTAATAATGTAAAGCCATTAAAAAATATTTTTATGTGTATACTAGCGAGGAAATAAAAATGTGCTAAGAATTAAAATGAAATTATAAATAATATAAATTTATTAAATATTTACTCTAAATGTTTCAACAGATCATCCAAAAATATATCATGGAATATTTCTTAAAGTAGTACTACATACATTGTACAAAAATAATCTTCTATTTAAACAAAATCTTTCTTGCAAATAACCAAAATATTTTTCAATAAAATGTTTAATTAAAAACATTTGAAAATGAAATATTTATCATTTAGAGGAAATGCTAATTAAAGCATTTTTTTATGAAATGTTACAGATTTTAAGCAAATGAAGGGTAAACATTCATTTAAAGAAAATAAATTGGTTAATTGAACACTTTTATAGCTCGGTATTATTTATTTAAATAGCTCTTTTGAAGAAAAGAAATCTTTGTATAAGATATTTGCTTTATAAAGCCTTTTGAACTTAATGCATTAATTCACTACAGAACAGGAATTATGCAACATTCACAAGTATCATGAAAGAAGTATTAATTGATCCCGTAAAAAGACACTTAATAATGAATATCCTTTATTTTATTGTTAATTTCAATATTTTGTATATACATCAAACTTGTTAAAAATCGTAGAATTAGCAAATATTTTGTATCTAATTAAGTCTGCCCCTTATGAATTTTAATTTGTACTATGAAAAGTAAATAATATTTTAATTTCTAAATATATATATTTGCATATTTATAATTAGGTTTCACTTAAAAAAATTATTTAGCAACAGCTATCATTATTTTAACTAAAATATTGCTAACATAAATTTTGATGTTAATATCAGGAATCTATATTATAAAACAAAAACATGTCCACGAGTTACGCTGACGCCATATCGACGGTGGCAACGACTTGAGTCTATTTTGCATTTTTTGCAAATTTATTAACGCCTAACCCTCACACAATTTAAATTGTTCACCGTCAAATAAGGGGAAAAAATGCTTTTTCAAATACATTTTGTATGAAAACTTTATCTCAAATTACTGATTTTTTATGGTTTTTAAAGTAATTTTCAAGCATAATTATTTTTATAAAAGCTTTCTCCATCTATGAATAATATCCGTTTCGGAATCTTTGAAATAAAAATATTTTTACATAGAAAATAATTAGATAGCAACTAATTGATTCATTCAATGATTTTGCATTAATTGATAGAAAAATTGACTTATTCCTTTTTGTAAAAATATTAAAGCATAAAGAACACTTTGTGAAGCTAGTTCAATATTCTTCATGCTTTTAATTCCATACGGTATAAATGTTTTAGAAAAATCACTTTTTTGTTAAAATTTTTAAAAATACTTTTAAAAACTTCTGGAAAAAATAATTCAACAAATTTTGAAATCTATTTAAAATACAAGAATTAGTTTCTACTCTAAAATTTGATAAATAAAACATTAAATTTTTTATCATAAAAAAGTTTGCAAGGAAAAGGATAAGTAAAAAAAAAAAAAAAGAAAAATTATATGACCTCGTTCTTTTACTTTGAAAGACGATAATACGTTTTCTTAGAAGTAATACTAACATCCATCAAAGTCACCAAAGATGGAAAAGCCCACAAGTAAGAGAATAAAGAATAGGAGAAAACATTACAAAGTGCACAATCAGTGTCAGTATTTGTCAGTTTCAGACAATCACGATAGATGGTAAAAGGGCGAAAGAATAAGTGCTAATACCAATCTGCATGACTGCATTATATCATTTTATACCTTCTGACTACTATAACTAAGATGAATCTTTGTCAGGTAATGATAATTGCTATTAAGATGATAAATATAAAATAGAAAAGTTATGTTTGATGTAATAATCTCTAATAACTTTAAATATTTTCTGTAAAATAAAACCTTACATCACTCGGATGCAATATTTTTAAAGCTTCGTTGCGAGGACCCAATGGTTCAAGAGAAATTATTTACTTGTGAAGAATAGTATAAATATGACAAAAATTAAAGAAATATTATAGAAAATCAAAATATATTTTAATTTTAAATATGTGCTTGCACTATTTTCTACATAGTTGATATATTTTTTACTATACAGGGTGCGTCAGAAACAAGAATACATACACTGTTTAACGGGTCATAAATTTCTAATTTTTCTTTTTTTTAACAGTGTAATTAATTGGAAATAATGAGCTGACCAAGATTAACTTTTGAAAAAAGAAAATTTATTTTATAATACAATTTAAGTAGGAAAATGTATCAGAAGTACAAATACAATATCGCAGGGAGTTTCAGGAATATCCACCTATGCGACTTAACAATTCATCGGATAAAAGAAAAGATTGAAACGAATGGATATTCATAGACAACGTTCCGGAACCGCAATTGAGCAAGAATGCGCCACAACACCAAATAAAATGTTTGTTGAAGTTTATGAATCAATAGCCCACAGTTATAAGCCGTGTATTGACCAGAACGGTAATAATTTTGAACGTATGCGGTAGGGGGAAAATTTATACATTTTGTGTAGATTCTTTTGCAATTTAAATATTAATTATACGCGAATAAAAATTGGAGTTATAATCATTCAAAGTGTGTATAATGTTTTCTGACGCACCCTATATATCAATATCTCTACCAGATATCTTAGTTTTTAATAAATTTTAAAATGAAATACCACAGAGAGTAGAGACATTATAAGTTAATGGGTAGCAGAAAAAAAAGGATATATGTAATTGAGTAAAAAATATAATATGGATATATAAATATGGGTAAATATGGATATACACTTGTAGTAACGAATTGATGTGTTTATTTAAAAATTTAAAATGTTTTGAATTCATACGAAGCTTAAAAGTTATAAATCTATCTATTAAATGTAACTTTACCTTTTTAAATACATAAACAGACTCAGTAGGCAAATTTTACAAATTTATTTTGCGTTTTCTTCTCATTTCTTAACAAATTAACGTTTTTATCTTTTCCAATTTTTAAGAAAGTAAATTAGGAGATGCATTTTTATAAAAATGAATATGATTTTCATGAACTAAATTTGCATTACGATAAGAATTGCAAAAATCTGAGAATAATTTGCTTTGTTTGCTTCATGCTGCAGTTCAAAGATGATTTCTTTTAAAAACAAATATATTTTTTAATTACACCATGTAACACATTTTTTTCTGGGTAATTAATATCATATTCTAATTGGTTCTATCATAAAAACATGAAAAAACTTTACTTCCCTGCAAAAACTTTGCTTTTCTGGTCATGAGAACAAAAAATTGAAATTTGCGTACTGTCATTAGGGAAACGTACGAATTTTCGGGTTTATTTTTATTTAAAGACAAAAAGGGAACATTATATTTCAATTAAATAGTATATTTTAACCAAAATTCTACAAATTGATGACAAGGAACCTAGAGATGTGTATTTTTGTGAGATTTGCGAGTGTATGTCATATCATTTTCACGAATAAGTCCCCAAATATAGTCCCCCATCATTTGTTCATTGTAGGTTCCATGGTATTGAAGTTCAAAATGTTACATGTCCTGATGAAAGCGCTCTCTTTGATCCTCGGAATAGGCGCCCATATTCTCTTTGAAGCTATCAAGGTGGGCATCAAGGATTTTACTTTAAGAGACATCCTGCAGCGCTTTTTGCCGTACATTTAACCAGAGTTTCAACCAATTCAACATAGTTATCAGCTTAATGATTTTCAAGGAAGCCTATAACTACTTTAATAAAACTGATCCATGCTTCATTCTACTTTGCTCAGAAATGATTGGGAACCTCTTGACACTCAATAACTTTCTAGATTTAAGGGCCAATGAAAACGCCAGCTTTAACTATTGCTTTGGAAAGCTTTGGGAACACATGTTGTAGATGCTTTTTCCAACGCTGCCACAAACTGCTTGATCAATCCAAGTTTTATGTGCAAAGGTGGCATTAGCACCTTTTGAGGGTCTACAAGTGACTCCCATTTAATGTTCTGTTTCTCCACAGTGAACTCAGTACGTTTAGGCCAATATCGTTTCTGGTAGTGTCCCTGCTAACCCACAGACAAATATAGCATGGAAACTTAGTAAACTGTCCTTGAAAACCCATCAAGAAGGCAATAATTTTGAGCTCTCCAATAACTTCCCAATCATATTCTTCATATTTCAATGCATTTAGCAATCTCTACACATTGCGGTACTCTTCTTTAAGCTGCGCTGAATGGGCCAGGGGAATAGATGGAAACTGGTTTACTTTATTATGTAATACTGCTTTCAGACACTTTGATGGACTGTCTATAAAGAGCCGCCACTCACTAAGATGAAGAGGAATTCCAATATTCTCAAACAAACTAGTTACATCAGGACAATAGCAGAGTTCATCTTCTATGATGAAAATGTGGAAAAATTGTTATGTCGCTTCCTCTGATTCGAAACTTTCAACGTTTCATCTAACAAGTTCCACTGTTTCAGTCTGGATAAGAGCTCAACATTGGGCTTTGTAAGACCAAGGCTCCTGATCAAATCATTAAGGTCCTTTTGGTAGGGATAGTATGGTTTCTTTTCATTGGTTCCACCTTCAGCACTGTAACTAGAGTCATCAAAATCTTCCACATTTTCTGAGCTGTCGTCACTAGTTTCATCTCCCTGTGGAGGATTAGAAGCAGGAAGTTCAGGGCCAAGTGGCAAGGAGCAATGGATGACAATATGTTGGGATAAATGACTGCAGGTGCTTTCTTGCCAGCCCGTCGTTTAGAAGGATCTACCATGCAGAAGTAGCAGTTCCTTGAATGGTCCGTTGGTTCTCGCCAAATATTTGGTACATAAAACTTCATAGCCCCCTTTCTCCTCCGTACCATCCTTCCAGGGTGTTCTTACAGGTTGCACAAGTTGCATGTGGAGCTCAGAATTTGTCCTGTTCTCCAACACGCATCCAGAAGTAAGCGTTGTACGCTTCACACATCTTAACTAATGATGAAATGGAGATCCCCACCCCTCTGATTTTAATAAATTTACCACAAATATAATCGAAGGCATCTGTTGGATGTTTGCAACTTATTGAAGCTATATCTGAGTTGAATCAACAGTCAAACAGTTATGGGTAAAATCTCACTGACTGTGGGTACCTTGAAAATTGAAAAGAAATTTTTATTAGTATCAGACCAATGAAATAGACCGTAATTTATTTTAAGGGATGATGTAAAGAAAACACCGTAAAAAAGAAAAATGTTTCTTAATGCAAGAAAATATATTATCACGAACGAAACTATACAATAACTTCTTCCGAGTTACCCACGATTCCGGCAAGCTTTTTTTTTTATCTTTATAAACACCCAGAAACTATTTTATTTTTGAGATTTATAAAAACATAGTCTGTTTTGCTGACACTGATTTTTAGAAACGTTCCTGAGTAGTTTTTCTAGTATATCTGTTTTCTGAACATGGAATATAAGTTTTTCGGATGCTATCAATTTTCAAGTAAACTTATTCACGTTTAACAAACGTGTTTTACAGAAAAAAGGGGTAAATTAACACCAATTAACACTAAATTTAATATTATTTTGTTATTCTTGCATGTACAAATTCAAATACGCAGCTGAAAATGTTTAACTGAGAATGGATAGCATTTTAAAAAACGATATTCAGGTTTCAAAAAACGGATTACAACATAAAAGCTACTTGTAAATGTTTTCGAAAATCAGTGGCAGCGAAAGAAACTAACTTTTATAAATGCTTCTTTAAATCTCGAAAATATATTAGTTTTTGAGGTTTCTAAAGATAAGAAACGCCTTTTTTGGAATAGTGGCTAACTCGGAAGAGGTTATTGTGTGTTTTCGTTTGTAGTTATATTAGAATTTCGTCGATTAAGAAAAATTTGTCTTTTTTTAATGTATACTGCGTTGAAAAATTTCTATCACCCGCAGATTTCGAAAAAAAAATGCTTATTTTAATACATGTTTTGAAATGGGCAAAATAACTTAAATTTTGATGGTTGAATTTAATAATAAGATAAATAATTAAATGAGTATAATTACATTACTGAAAAGTAAGATTGTAAAAAGTAATTGTTGAAAAGCTAACATGCATACCCCCCCCTTTTTTTGCTGAATTGTATTTTATTTATAATTTTTGACAATGTAGTTTAAACAAATTATTTTTGATCATGTTTTGTGCTTTCGTCTAAGTTGTACTACGTTGTTACACACGATATTATATATTTTTTCCTATATAAGAAGTGTGTGTGCACTAAAAAGAACTGATTATATGGTTATTTGGAATTATTTGGAGATTCATAAATATATATTTTATTTTCTTGACTAAAACGTAATTGTAGTATTTAACCGAATTGTAATATTTTGTGAATTCAGACTAAACAAAGACGAATCTTTGTCAGATAAAAAAATTGCTATTACGATGATAAATATAAAATAACAAAGTTATTTTTAATGCTGTAGTCACTTATAATTCGATATTATTATTTTTTAATTAAGAGCCTACCACGCGAAGAACTCGCAAACTAATTTTAAACGTACGAGAGTGTTTTTTTCAAATTTCTCGCCTGCATTTTACTTTTTATAAATGATTTTTACTGCAAAAGATAGCTTAAGTTGATTTCTAACTGTCTTAGTTTTTCCACTTTCGATTTTTGTTGCAGATATTTTTTTATAAAGTTACTTTCACTTTAGAAACCGGTTACGAAAGTAAAAGTAGCCTCATAAAAAAAAAAAAAAAAAAAAAAAAAAAACTGCAACCAAAATCGAAAAATAACGGTTGAGATCAACCCCATCTTTCCTATGCAAAAAATGCATTTAAAAATTATTAAAATGCATCCAAGAAATTTGAAAGGAAAGCTCTCATAGGTTTAACATTAGCTTGTGAGTTTCTTCGTTTGACTAGTGTAGGTTCTGAAGCCTTAAATGAGGTGGAAGCAATATTTTTAAAGCTTTATAAAAAGGATCAAATGGTTCATGAGATAATATGTACATGGGAGTTAAGAATAAATGTGTTAAGTATAATGTAGCTTTATAATCCTAATGTAATTTTTACTAAAAAGACCCCCAGGTTGATAGTTATTTGGAGCGAACTAAATGAATTTTTAATATTCTTGAAATATAAAATCAATAATAGAAATGCTATATCCAACTTACATTCTGAATTACAAAGCAGACATGAGCATATTACTGGGTTATTTTAACATATTGTTTAAACACATAACCAAATTTTAGTTGTATAATGTTATATAACTTCTCTAATAAATTAATACTGCTTATATCATAATCAGATGTAACAAATTTACAAATTTCACTCTTTCAAAAAATCAAATATATGAAATTTATTTTCTTTAACAATTGCACCTTTTGATAAAGATATTTTGATATATATCTTTATGTTTAGTTCAAAATTTTTATGTTAATGAAAATTTTTTTGGAACCAACCATATTATAGATAAAAATATCATATATTTGAGTAACAAAATAAGTACAGAAGTGCAAATTTCTTAGACTTTTATTCTTTGTTTGCTCACACTATTTATTTTTGCCTCTTAGCTTTTAAATCCATGCTCTCTAAATTGAATTAATATTTATATGAAATCGCATAATCGAAAACTTCTTCCTTTTAAAATGAGAAGAAATCCGAAATGTAATATTCATTTAAAACTCTCGATAAATATTTATTTTACAAACTTCTAAAAGTTAAAATAAAATCGTAAATGCTGAGAATTTTTCTTCAATTCCCATTGGTAGTCTGGTTGTAACGCTTGAAAAATGTTATGATTTGTGTTTTAATTTTCTTTGAATTCTAAATTAAGGTATATTTGATAACTGAGAGAGGTTTGCATTTAAATAAATTCTAAATTCTAATTTAATAAATATTCGATAATAAAAAATATAATTTTGGAGAAAAATTTTGTTTTGCTTTCATAAACGAATTCTCATATATTAAGATTGGCATACTTTCAGATGTTTACTAGTAAAATAAAGACCGATTATGCGTTTTCAGGTTAAAAACTATGTTTTAATATGTTTTATTCATTGAAAATTGTGAAAAAAAAAATATATATGTAGGATTTCAGTTTGAACACTTCATCTCCTTTATGACGTAAATGACCATCAAATTAACTGACACTCTAGTACTATTATTATCCACGATTTACATGCACGAGTTATAAATATTTTGGATCGTGAGATCAAGATTTGAGCATCTTCAAAATCGGAAAAGAGCCAGTCTTCTAATTTTTATTGTGAAGCAATCATTAAAGGAGAAATAGCCAGTAAAGGCGCTATTAGGCCTATTTGGTTTTTAGGAAAATAAACATATTGTATATATTGGGCGAAAAGTGTATTAGTTGATGAGAAATGATGAGTAAAGTATTGTAGAGTTATCTGTCTAGGACTGTATTAAAGTTCATATTTTGTTATTCATCGTCTATTTGTTCATACAATTCCAGTAAATCGACTACTTACATATCAGCTTCTTACACACACATATATATATATATATATATATATATATATATATATATATAGGATGAATTTATTGAATATTGTAAAATATATAAATATACATATACAGGGTGTTCAAATACCACCGCATAAACTGTGCAGAAAGAGAATAATTGTTTTGAATACATAAAAGTTGTCTAAAGAACAATACCGCAAAAACGCATAGTTTTTGAAGAAATACGCAAAAAGAGGTAGGACGTCACATACAAATAACCGAAAATTATGCTTTATTAAACCTGATGAACTGCAAAATGGATGAGAAACAAAACAACAACAACAACAACATAAAAATACATTAAAAATTGTACCCTATTAAGCGAAAGAGGACCAATATAAAACTAGTTGTTGGGGGCCACCGTAATACTTACCCATCATGGATATGCATAATATAAAATATGAAAATAAAAAATGTGTAAACTACTTATAAAAAGCATTGCAATTCGAATAAAATCGTGGCTTGATGACGTCATAAACTTTAAAGGCTCGATTACTGAATTGCTTAAAAGAAACATCCTTATAACTTCAAAAACAATAATCCTATTAACTAGCGCTTTATTGCATCTGATTAAGCGTCTCATTTCCAATTAAAATATATCTTTGAATTGAAATTTGGTTGAAATACAGGGTCATGAAAAATCGAAGAGTGTGGAAATAGGATTACAAATATCTCGGCAACTCATTATCCGATCGACTTCATGCTTTATGCAAAATTTATGTTTTTTATTGTCTTTTATATTTACTCCTTAAAATAAATAATTTCGAAAAATTATTATACCTTTTATCAGAACGAATATTTTGAGAGTCAGAAAAAAATATTTCCGGATAATCGAGGTTACTGAAATTCAATAAGCTTCTTCCCATTATTACATACTAAGTACATACCAAATTTCAAGTCTCTATCTCAATTTTTTTCGGGAGATAGAGCGTTTACAGACACACAGACACACAGACATACAGACACACAGACGGACGGCAATTTTTTTTTTCTAAAAATATATTTTTCGGAATCTCCTGTGTCTGAAGCGTGTAAATCCGTCAATTTTTTTTTCGATTTTCAAAACGATTACAAGACTTACCCTATACTACGTATGATGGGTAAGTAATAAGTATAAAAGTAAAAACAGCTTTTTTTAAAAACATTTTTTATAAGTATTCAATGTTTATTTTAAATTTCATGCCTAATTTCATGACTGCAATTCATGTTCTTCCGAAAAAAATTTGTTACAATACGTTAACTTGACATGTGTCCCAATTATGAGAACTTCACCGCTTTGATTTACGCTTGGTAGAAAGCGCAAACTAAAGGTTTTATTAAATATATTTAAATTTTGCTTTGTTTTTGAAACATATGACAAAATAAATAAATAAATAAATAAATAAATAAAAGAAAAAACGAAAACATTATTTTGATTTCTAAATTATTTTCTAAACGTTTACAGACAATCAAAAACAAAGATTAAAATAGGCCAAAGATTGTCAAAAGGTTTTATAACAGATAAAGGACTCAGACAAGGATGTTGTGTTTCCCCAACACTTTTTTTAAATTTATGTTGGAGAAGCATTGAAAATTTGGAAAGAAAATTGCCGAGGAATGGAATTTAATGTGAATGGAAAATCAATTTTCACTCTGCAATTTGCAGATGATCAAGTTATAATTGCAAAAATAAAAATGATTTAGAGGAAATGACGATAAAAATTTAGGAAGAATATGAGAAATGGGGAATCTACATGAACGTTAGTTAGACCAAATACCTATGTGTAGGAGAAAATGAGACAGAACTAAATTTAAATAATAACATAAGAATAGGAAGCTGTGAGTATTATAGATACCTTGGTGTAGACATTAATAGAGAAGGCACAGACTCACAGGAAATTAAATACAGAATCTACCAATGGAGAAAGGCTGTAAAACTTTTAAACTCTATTTGCTGGAGTGAGGAGATCTCTAGGAAAAGAAAATATAATATATACAATTCTATAGTAAAGATCATTTTGTTATATGAAGCAGAGGGATGAAGAATTATGGAGATTGAAAGAAAGAAATTAGCAGCAGTGGAAATGGATGCCCTGAGAAGATTATGCAGGATATCAAGAATGGAGAGAATAATAAATGAAAGAATAAAAGAAATGATGAAAATAAAGGGAACCATATTAAACGATCTCCAAAAGAAACAATTAATCTGGTATGGCCATGATAAAATAATGAGTGACGAGAGACTGTCCAAAATCGCATCTAATTACAGAACAAACCAAAAGAGGAAACGAGGAAGACCACGAAAAACCTGGATGGATGATATAAAAAAAGCCATGAGGGATAGAGGTCTGGAGGAAGAATAGACCCTTAACCGGAAGAAATAGCGTGGTAGATTTTTCGGAAGGCGGCACCTGACGCCTCAAACCGAGCTTATATATATATATAATCATAATTTAATATTAAAATATTAATTGATTAAAGCGTATTTAAGAACATTATAACACTTATAACATTTATATTTTTACATTTTCTACTTTTTATAGCTTAAAATATTTCATTGTTGCAGTTTCACAGCCAGTTGTCATATTTTGACGAGCGCAGTTTGGCGAACAATGACGGTTATTTGACGATTTATCATTCGTGGCCGACTAACGCAAAACTGCCTTAAAATTAAAATTATTAATTTATAATTAAGCTCTAAAAAACATTAAAATGTTGTATTGTCATCGGAAACCCACATGTGAACATAAATTTTATAATTCTAGCATATCAGGAAGTGAGTAAAAAAGCGATTATAAAACTCCATCCTTACATACAAAAATGAAGTTGAGAGAATAAAAATAAATGGACTTTAGGTGAGTGTCTAATATGAAAATGAACAGCTGTCGTTTGGATCACTTTAACCTGACCTGATAATACTACAATCATCATTCATTGTTTTTGCTGAAACAAAAAAGACATCATACATGACAGAAAAAGGCCCTTTTTCTGAAAATGATACTTTATGGGCCTGGTAATTTAGTTTCACAAGTATTGATGTAAAATTACTGGTCCTCTGAAATATCAATTTAATTATCAATAACCCAAATTCACACAATAACAAAATGAATAGATTTAAACAAGTGAATCATCTACAAATTCTCAAAAATTTTTATTGTTATGTATTTAAGTAAAAAAATTATGAAAATGACTTACTTTCTTAGCCACACTGTCTTGAAGGCATTTTGGAAACTCAGATGCAAATAACATTTATTTTTTGAGGAAATCAGCACTGACGTTACCATTTATTAGTATGCTTTTAAAGCCAGAAAAAAAATTAGCTATATAAAAGTGAAGCCAAAATGTGAAAAAAAAAAATCAAACAATTAGTTTTTATGAGGTAGCGAATAGAGGTACCCATTTGTATATCTCGAGTGTGAAGATGTTAAAAGGCGTAAGCTAGAAACAATCGATAATTTTCACATAGTGATAACGTATTCCGTTTATAAGTATTGATAGTAAGAGATTGTAACAAAACCTTCAAAACAAAAACAGAATAAGTAAACTATTGAAATACTAGAAATTAAATTGACGCATCTCTGTCCAATAAAGTTATTTTAAAATGCAAACGCGCGCACTGAAAAAAAAAAGTTCTTTATCTTTAGAAACATCAGAAACTAATATATTTCTGAGATTTAAAGAAGTATTTATAAAGACAAAGTTTCTTTTGCTGACACAGATTTTCGGAAACGTTTCCTAGTAGTTTTTATAGTGCATTAATCAGTTTTTTTAAACCTGGAATATAGGCTTTTCCAATGCTATCAATGCTCAAGTAAACATTTTCATGTTCAACAAACACGTTTTACAGATAATCAGGATAAATTAATAGCATTAACATCAACATAATAATTAATATTGTTTTGTTACTTTTGATCTGTAAATTCAATTCCGCAGTTGAAAATGTTTAATTGAGAAATGATACGATCCTAAAAACGATATCCCCGTTTGAGAAAAATGATTAATACACTATGAAAGCTACTCGGGAACGTTTCCGAAAATCAGTGGCAAAAAAAGAAACTTTGCTTTTATACATACATTTTAAATATCGAAAATATACTGGTTTCTGGCGTTTATAAAGATAAAGAATGCCTTTCGAAATTGTGGGTATCACGGAAGAGGTTATTGTACATTTTTGTATGCAGTTATATTATATTTTCGTAAATTATGAAACTTTTTTTTTTTACAGTGTATGCAGGGAATATCATGAAAAAAAAAAGCTTTTCATTGTTCATTGAGTATATGTTGAATTTAAATTGGATATAAAAGCATAGTTCATGGTAGATTCTGATTGACAAGTATTTTGCGGTTTGAGATATTTGAGCTCAAAAAAGAAACAAATTTTTATTTGGAAGGACAAATATTATTATCTAATGAAACTGTTTCAGACTGTAAAACAGCTCTAGGTTGAATAAAATCAGACAAAGCTTAAATAAGTCTATTGATTTTAACAAAGAAATAACATTTAGTTATGTTTTCCTGATATATTTAATTTTATTACAATAGGATATATCTCATTAAGAAAAAGACGAATGTTAGAGGAATTTGTATAGAGAAATCTAAAGATTCAACTATAAGCATGAAGTGGCAAAAATTACTAAAAAAAATTATTGAACTTGTTTAATTATTTTTTAAATAAAACTAGTCGAACGTGCCAATTCTAAACTTTCTTCTATCTCATACATGTTAATAGTTCAAAAAGCGTAATTTATTTAATGCATTTTAGAATCCGATAAGGCAGCATAGCAGCACCACCTGCTATATATATGATTTACACGAAAACCTAATCTGCACCAACTTATGTCAACGACTACTTGAATCTGAAGTTCGATGAAAATCCATGCATTAGTTCTTGAGATCGAGCTATTGCGGAAATCGTGAAAAATGGAGCATCAGTGTCACTTGTTGGGCGAATCACATCAAAAATGAATCATCCACAATTTACTCCAAGGTCTAAGTAAAGCTAAAGTTTTATTGAATTCCGCGCATGAGTTCTTGATTTATGAATATAGCTAAAATCGTGTAAATCCTGAAAAATGCAGCTTAGCAGCGCCACCTGTTGGAAATTTAGGCCAAAAACTAATCAACACCAATTATATCAAGTTTAACTGAATCTAAAGTTTTAATTTCCGTGCATTAGTTCTTGGGATAAAGCGCCCACAAAATTTCTGTCACATACACACATATAGACAGAGAGACACACAGACAGACATTTTTAAAAACAGTCAAATCGTGTTCAGGACCTTTTAAAAGGTATAAATCCGTCGAAAACAGGAAGTCAAAACTTTTCATGAAACCAATACTTTCTTCTTGTAAAGATGTAAGAAAGTAAAAATAGTTTGAAAATTAGTACTTTATAAGCATTTATAACAACATGTCAGCTATAATAATGCAGACAATTTTTTTTTATTGATATGTGCTTTAGACAAAAACATAAAACGTGTTTTTCTAAAGTTTTAGGCAGTTGTATACCAATTACTTATTACTCTACTTTGTATTTTTGAATAAAAGAATTAACTATTCCAAATTATTTTAAAGCACTGCAAAAAACTCTCAACCATAGCTCTCAACCTTTTAAAGGTATTAATATATAAATCGTAAATTTGAAAAAAACAAAATAACTTTCTAATGTTTTTATGTAAAAAAAAAAAAAATATATATATAAATAGGGAATCTTTAGAAAATATAAAACATCCTGGTATATGATCCTAAAGCAATAAATATTTTTAGCATTAAATTGTCGTTATTTCAGAAGAATGGTATATTTTTTAACTTATAACATTTTTCACCAGACTAACATTCGTACGAAAGTTTAGATTAATGTCTTTCAAAAATCGCTTGAAGCTAAAAAAAATGAAGAAATCTGGCACTCTGAAAAAAAAATGACACAAATCTAATCTTTTTTCGAAAAGTATTATTATATAATCATCAATCAGTCATCAGACATTGTCAGAAAAGACAAAAAAGATTATGAGGAAAAACGCAAAACAGTCTAATAAAATTCTTAACGTCAATATTCGTCAATTTGTGGCATTGTGTAAACGAGAAGAAGATAGAGAGAAAAATATAACTTTTGCGGTCAAATTTCTCGAAAAGTTATTTTTGTGTTCGTAAAAATAATTAAAAATATAAATAAATACATTATGGTCCGAATGATTTAGTATTTTTATATTTCCAGACTGTCTTATTTTATAAATTAAGAACGGTTTTAAAACTGACGATTAAATATTAAGATTGGTAAATAAAAGTTCATTAAAAACCAATTGTTTATGCATAAATTAAAAGAAATAAATTTTAATTAGAGTTTCAAATTAAGTAATTTTTTTTTGTGCAAAAGTTTTAGGTTTTTCAGATATAATTAGAGCTTTATTTTTTTAGCAATTTTTTTAAATGTTTATTAAAGTTTTTTAAAAAAGAGAAACATTGGAAAAAGGAAATCTTAGGAATATTAAATGACATTATCATTCTAAAAGGAAACTTCTGGGTGTTTTTCTAATTTCTTAACTCCCAAATAAGATTACGTATGCACATAACTTTATGCATTTCTTATAATTCCGAATAAAATATTTGTTTTTTCAAAAAATTTATTTTTAGCAAAATAACGTGTTATATTTCTAAAATTCCAATAATTTACTTTATCAGAATGTTTCAAATTTTTATATTCAATAATTAATGTAAACATATTTATTCAGACTCGTTGATTGTAGAATCAATAACAGAATTTTTAAACGGCTGAGAATGAACAGAATGATAAATATTTAAAATATTTTGAAATGGGTAAAGTTGATTGGGCAATATTTTCTGACGTTTTATTTTTTTCCATCAACTAAATCAAATTAGGGAATGTTTTGATCGTTGAAGAAACTGTTTATATTTATTTTGAAAGATACACACCAAGAAATATTACATAAAACTAAATTTATCGATTCAACGTATTTCATTTTATATGATGTTTAAATAATATTAACTTGACAAGTAAAAACAACAACAACAACAACAGAAAAAAACTAATAAATAATTTCAGCGAACTATTAATTACATCACTTTTAATTAGATTGAAAACACTTCAATATATTTTAAAACAAATTATGCCCCGTACATTCATTCATTCTCATTAATTATAAAACAAAGCCAGAAAAATGCATGAGATGGTAGAATATTTAGTGTCTTTATGAATGAAACAGTTTTTGCCAAGATATCTTCACTTTGGCTTATAACATACGCGTAAAGGAAAACATAACTTGTATTTAGTACATTAGTTTGTAAAAATTATATCTTTACAATCGTTCTACTAAAGTATTTATATGTGTAAGATGTTTGTTCATGACTAGGAAAAATGGAATATATATATATACATATATACATATATATAAGAAGTACACTTATGTTATTGTTAACCCATATTTGCCGAGCGTTGCATTAAAGCAACCTCATAACAACCTAACAACCACTTTTGTTGTTTGTACACCAGCAATTGTGAAGTGAAATACTGTATTAGTTTGATGACAAAAACTCCTTGATAAAATAAGCCACCCAATTTCTTTTCTAAAAAAGTGGTGTGAAATTCCTTTTATCTATTTTTAAGAGAAAAATAACTGTGGTTATAATAGGTTAAATGATAATGTGTTTTCATTATTCTTGCATTTATTTTAAATTTTTAAATCTGTTTTTGAGGATATATTTCAATAATGTTTTAGTGAACCATATAATGAGATAAAGATACATGAATATTTTTAATTAGTTAGTTTATCTATATTTAGATTATCTATATTTGACGTCAATGTTGACACAATTATCGCTTAATTTCTTCTCAGGTGGTCGTAGTTTGTAAATTGTTTCACGACCTTTCTTTTGTTTCAAATTATTTAAAAATTTACTTTCGATTGGTATAAAAATCTTCAAATGCGTTTTATTTTGCTCAGTTTTTGTAGACGGAAATTTGTTCTAATGGATTGCTCTAATTAAGTTATTTATCGCAATCAAGTAAATTTACAACATTGTTCAATATATCTTAACATTGTAAATGAAAATAAACAGGGTGTCTTTCATTTATTTATCAGCTATTTAACGACTGAGTCTGAGTACTTAAAGGAGAATAAAAAGTAGATTATACAAATAAAAATGTGTTTCTTTAATTTTAAGTCCTTTTAACAAACGTTAAAAGTCTTTTGTAAGTTCATTTGCACATCTATGCATTGACATGAAACATTTGAAATGAAATCAGCGTCATTAAAAAGATTTCGTATATTATTTAAATAATTGTATGTGACTAATGTTTTAATTTCGTGTATTTTTAACAGGATTTTAAGTTTATTGGGAAGTACCTACTGGCAACACTTTTTTATTAAAAGAGCTTTAAAGTTTTTCTCCATTAACATTGAATAAAACTGGTGTATAATGTAGAAAATTTTACTGTTTTTTTTTAAGTTATGATTATAATATAAAAAAATACAGGGTGTCCTAAAAAGATTGAAACGCGCTTTACTGTTTTACCTGTTAGAAATACGTAGACAATGTTAATTGTAAAAGTGCTCAAAAGAAAGAAGTAATTAAATTAATATAAAATTAATGAAATAGTCCTGACATTAATTTTCAAAATGTTACATTTAAAAAAAATTTTAAGGTTCCTTGGTCTTATAAGTTATATTTAGAAAAAAATTGCCAACCCTTGACAAGTACAAAAATGCAAATTTCATTCTTCTACGACGAAGATTCACCGAGTTATGATACTTTGAGATTTATGAAATGTTGGAGCTTCCGGCACTAAAAACGCGTTTGTATGTTTTTTCTGCTTCCAAACTCATTCAATTCTAAATAAAATTCTCTATCATTTAGGTATTTTCCGTTGAAATATTCACAAAATTACTTATAAACATCATTGCTGTTATTTTTTTATCATAAAATAAATTGAAAAATACTCCAATTTTCAACTTTGTATGTTCTTTTCATTACAGATGAGAAGCCACAATATATTATAAATTTAATAAATGTATATGTTGTAGTCCTTTAAAAACATATTACTCAATATGAAAGTATTCCTATTATTTATTCATTGATATATTCTCCTTTTATTAGATTTTCCAAGGGGATATCTTTCTAAAGATTTATCAAAACAATGTTTCTATCTCAAATGCATTGCTTTATGACATCTTGTTCAATAGGAAATAAAACAATGTCGAAGGGAAAGAACTAAGTTATAGCTAGATACTATGTATTATTTTTCTTTTCATTAGACAACAGACGGTTAAGTTTCCTAGATACTGAGAAAATAATAAAAATTACAAATCTAAGATTTTTGTCCAGACTTCAAAAGTATTTTACAAACATTCAGATGAAAGTAAATAATGATTATTTCTTTGATTCAAAGGAAAATTTTAATCAGCTGATATTGTTCTTTCAATTTGTGTTTATAAAGTATTATTTTCAAAATGTTTTACTGACTTTGTTTGAGGTATTTATTTTAGATACTGTATGTTTTCTATAAAAGTATTAGCAATTATCTTAAAATATTTCATGTTTGCTTTCTAAATGTCATTCTGGAAAATACTTCAAGTTTTCAACTTTTATGTATGGTTAGTATGCGTTTCTGCAAATAAAAGAGATGCAAATATTTGCTCGTAAAATGACATCATTTCCAATAAAGGAAATAGATATTTTATTAAGGAAAAAGTTTTGCGTTAAGTGACTTTTACAAGACTATAAATGCAACTATTTTTTTAAAAATTGTATTTTAAAATCTCCACATTTATAAAATATGTCATTTTGTTTTGTAAATGCATCAAGAATACACGAGGGATGACCAGGGCTTGGCAAATGCGGTCGCCAGGTTGCCACTGACGACCAATTTTTTTAATCTGGAGTTTTTTTGTGTCAAAAGTTGACCCAGAAATTAGCACAAATGGAATTTTGTCTTTCCTCCATCCTTACTCGTGCGCGACAAGCAGTAATCTTAGTCTTCTCTTGTACTTTTCTTGGAAGAACCAAACTTAAAAGACATTTTCAATCTCATACACATGAAAACTCCGTTCTTTTTCGCATTGCACAGCTAGCATGTCACATAATAAGAATGTGGGTGGGGGAGGGGAAAGGTTTCAATAAACAGTAAGCAATATTGTCAATACAGGCTCTGTGGTATCTAAAATTGTATACAATGCTAAAAAATGCTCAAGTTTTTTTTTGTAAGTTTTAAATGAGATTTTTGTGTCCAGAATTAAAACTGATTAATCTATAACATTCACTTAAAAGATTAATAACGTATACGTGATTATAAGTAATTCATTTGTAGTAAATCTATAAAACTTAATTAAAATTTCAAGAATAATTAAGTTCAGTTATATTAAAGAATAATATGTATTTTTTTAGATATATCTAACTCTCTTAATATGATGGGCGCCTTTATTATCATAGCGCCTGAGTGTACTGCACACATTGCACAATAGACCGGCGCCACCTTGGTTTGAAGACAAATGTCTGGTACTGCGTTGTAAATATTTTTTACTGGCGACTGGAATTTTTTGCTGGCTACTAGATTTTATCAAATTTGTAAAGCCCTGGGAATGCACACTCGCACGCATTATATATATATATATAAATTACATAATTATTTTCCCCTCCATATATTATATATCATCAAATTAAAATAATAATGTATTTAAAAAATTGCCTATACTTTAACAAATATACATTAGAAGAACATTTATAATGCATATTACCGTAGATGAGACGATAGTTGAATTGTTAAACAAGTTTCCTAAAATTATGGTCGTCATATGATACAAGTAAAAACACATTAACTACAAAATTACACATTAACAGAAAAAAACCCCAACAAATTAATTTTTTTATTTGCAATTTTTTATACCTTTACGACCATCGTCCATCGTTGAGACAAAATTTTCATCAAGACAGACTCTGATAGTATTACGATATTACGATATTGACATATCATGCTGATAGTATCATGATATGGGATACATTCTGTATGTAATGTTACGGTTTCTACTTGATATTTGGCAGTAGGTTTCTGGGAAGATAACACCTAAAAAAAATTATAAAAATATACAGGTGGTTATATGCAGACCGTCTTATCTGTTTTAATGTATCCTGTATACAGGGTGATTATAATTAAAGTCCCACTTTCAAAATGTTGTAAAAAAAAACCAATCGTTAGAATGACTTCAAATTTGAACTGAATATACTGGAAAAAAGGGGAAAAGGTATGGCATAAGAAAGAAAAAGTTCCAAAGTGTATAAATAGGTGGCGCTATAAGCGGCTTAACGAAAATGGATTTGGCTACAAGTGACATTTATAATCGAAATACGACGGCTTTGACATGAGTTGCACAATAAACCAACCGTACTGTTCAATGCGCATGAGTGTTTCCGTTGTTTGACGAAAAAAATGACTTCCAAATCAGCCAATTTCAGTCAATCAATCAGTCAATCATTTATTGTGGTGCTGTTAGTGGAAAGCCCATCCACCACGGCAAGTTTGGATTTCCATCCAATTTGGGTGTGTGTGTGTGGGGGGGGGAAATCGGTTTTTAATTGTCTTTTAGCACAAAACCGCATAAAAGGCGCATAGTGATTCGGTTTTTAATTGTCCTTGGGCCAAAAACCGCATAAAAAGCACATAATAATTTGGTTTTTAACTGCGCATGAGTGTCTTTTAATTTTCATAGTATTCCGCTTACAGCGCCATCTATTTATACACTTTGGATCTATTTTTTTCTTATGCCATACAGTTGCACCCTTCTTCCAGTATAATCTTTTAAGAATCTAATGAGACAGGAGACACCTTCTCGGGTGGCCAACGCAGTAGGTGTAATGCCGAGAATTTCCCTAAAGTGCAGGAGGAAGAATTTGTCTATTCCCAGAAAAACCAGCGAGCCACCAGCTGGGATGAATCCTATTTATTCTAATCTTTTAAGAAGAATATTAACATTGTTTCACAATGTCATTATAATTTGGATAGTTTATTTGTAGGAACGAGGACTGTTCTTCTCAACCTCCGATGGCTAGAAAAAACAGACAACTTTATATAACATAATAATTTTATTATCAAAAGTACAGCAGGGTCTTACTAATTTTTCTACATAATTGCCAAATCAGTTGAGGCATTTGTCATTCGTGTCATAAGCTTCTCGACGCCTTCTTCAAAGGAGTCAGCTGCCAGTGAGGAGAGATATGTACACGCAGATGTGTACAAAGCAGACCTTGAAATTTCTGGAAATTCTTCAGAAAGTTCACTGATGGTAAATTTTCTTTTGGCTTAATCAACACGCTTACCGAGACCTACAGTAGCGACAGACTTGATCCCTTTAGTCATATTTTTTACTGTCAATTACGTCCTCTTTAAGTTTAAAGTGTGTTTTTAAGCGTTTTTCATAAATTATTTAATATAATTTGTATTTGAGTCTCTAAGAGTTGTACAGATTAGAGATGAGACGGGCTCAGCCCGAGCCCGAAAGCCCGAGCCCAAGCCCGGCCCCTACACGGGCTCGGGCTCGATTTTTATACCAGCCTTTGGGACCGGGCGGCTCGGGCGGGCTTGGGCTCATTCCTTCTGAAACTGACAATTTTATTTATTCTCATATAGAAAAAATAAAAATAACTTTTTTCCCTAAAAAATTACATATTCCATTTCAAGTAATTTTAATGTTATTTTGAGCAGAATGAATAGAAGGAGAAACAGAAATCTTATTTTTTTTTCTAGTATTAGAATTTTACTTTAAAAAAATTACGATATTTGCAACGTGACTGACGACTGGGTGATATGGCGCCAATAATATTTTTGCTAGATTTTCCTTTGTGACAGTAAAAAATATTTATTTGGAACGTTTGTTTTATTTTATTTTTTAGAGATCTAATGCGAGATGAATATTTTTTTTTCGTTTTTAGTCAATCAGCATGTTTAGGTTTGCAAATTTTTAGTCTTCTATTGTGTGCGAGTCATACTTTCTCTTCGTATGGAAACAGCATTAGTGATTCTATTTTTAATTATGAACTCTGCTCCTGCTAAAGCTCTGCTCTGCACATTTGCCAAGTCACTTTCATTCGTAAGTAGATATAATTGTCATGTATTGTTATTCCGATAGAAAGCAATCGAAGAGTGTTTCAACTATTTGTATAAAAGCACAGGATCTTTCAGATAATGGTGTCAAATTTTTAATTTTTGATTTTCAGGAACACGAAATATTGTTTTAATTGTTTAAATTGTTTACGAAATACACTTTTTATGAAATAGAAAACATTGTCCCATTCTTCGGCATAGAAATAGTAATTTCTACAAATTTCATTCATTTATTTATGAAACGCACTTCGTTAAAGCGTCCATTAGATTTGCTTATTGGGAGAGAAAAATATTTACATCCTTTTAAGGAAGTATATTTTATTTGATACCAAACTTCTCTTTTGATAAGATAGAATGTAAATTTACATAAAATTAATTATGTGCTCGGGTTAAACAGTTATTTTTGTGTACGAAGTTTTAAAAAATGATATATTACTTTTAAAACAATTTTTAAATATTATGCAATTTTTTTCGGTATCGGGCGCGGGCGGGCTCGGGCTCTAATGACACAAAATGGTTCGGGCTCGGATTTAAAATCATCGGCCTCGGGCGGGCCCGGGATCCGAAAAGAGAGCCCGAACTCATCACTAGTATAGATTAAGTGGTTATTATTTAGCTTTTACCGTCATAAGTAATGACCCAAATATTTCCTCATTATTAGAACAGTACTTCTTCTATGATATTAACCTTGCCTTCCATATTTTTAATTTATATGATGTTAATTATTTTTTTAATTTCTATTTTCTTTATTGTATGTTCATTTTTATGATTCTTTAGTTTTTTGTATTTACTTTGTTACGATGAGCCATGAGATCACCGTTACACTATGTAATTGATCATTTATATATATATATATTTTAATTTTTAACCCTCATCTGAGATTTTTGAATTATTTGATTAAATTTCTTAACCCTTTGACTGCTTATCTTGCGATTTCCACGGGCAAGACACTTGTAGAAAAAATTATATAATACACAATTCCACAATCAAAGGGTGAAAATGCTAGGGGGAAAATGATCATCAGGTGATCAAAGAGTCAAATCGAAGGGTGAATATGATAAATTTACTACATATTTCAAATACATGATGATTTGAAATATATAATAATAGGCGAGATACTGGTCGCTAATATATTGGTCAAAAGGATTTTGGAAAAAAAGTTAAGCGGTAAGAGGGTTAATCCAATTATCCAGATCGTTAGTGTTATTGACATTTTGTAATTTAAAGTAGAGATCTTTAGATTGTTTTTCAAACAGGTAAAATTAAATTTGATAAAGCTTCTATATTTAGTTTTGTATCTGTGATAATATTTTTCTTTAATATCTAATTTTTATGTATAGCAATCATATTTATGATCACTTCATGATGGGCTTATATTATCAACGCACCATTCTTGAAGACAGACACTATAACGTTACCAGAAATCGTTAAATCCATTGTTGATTGTCGATATCTCATTTTCTTTTTCCGCTCAGCAATCTTTACTGATTTAATTATATTTGCTTGATGGGGTATTGTTTCAGATGTCTTATTTAGTTTATTATTATTATCGTCATCATTATCATTATAGTCCTTTTTACGACTAGCTTTGCAAGTTGGTGGTGCCTCCGGATCATTTATTATTATTATTTTTTTATTACAAATGTCCCATCTAATAAAACTTGTCATGAATCTGATTTGTTATATTGCAATTATGTTAATTTAGCGTTGAAAGAGTAAGCTCCGAGGATAAGTTGCCGCAGTTGTCAATATTTGTTGTCTATTCTGTTATGTCATATTCCAAATCTGATGATGACGTAGCAGATAATGCTCCTACTTTTAATGGAGTAGTTCTACTAGATAAATTTACAAAAACTCGATTGTCTAATGTTAATGATTCTAACAGATTATTACAGAATCACCCCCGCATACCCAAATAAATGTATCTAATGTTTTATTCCCCTCTTAAATTTTATTAATTACCAACACCCTAAATACAAACCTAGTGAGTTTTCATTAAATACGCTTAACACGTTTACGCAGTGCACTTTTTCCGAAACGAGTTATAACTGGCGCGCCACCAGTCATGACATATTGATGCTGCCTCCTAGTGGGTATTCTCACAAGTTTTTGAGCGTCAGTCGAGCTTCGGTATAGCATGCGGAAAGGATAACCTGTTTTCTGTCAAGGTGAGTAAATTTTGTGCTGAACTTATTGAAACTTATTGTGAACTAATAATACTTAGTTAAGGATAAACAACTATATGAACATTAGCAGAATTTTTTACCTTTTTTGAGAACTGTATTTGTATGAACAGAAATGTTATTAATTTTGGTTGCACGTTAAAACTAAATCCAAACATGGCGACGGGGCACGTTTACGCATTGATATCGGGCCACCTTTACGCACATTTTTACTGTGTAAACGTGCTCTTGAAGCATTTTTTGCTCCGTACTGTCTCAAACCTTTCTAGTATTTTCAGGCTATTTAGTTTTGCAAATCACCATTTACTGTTTAATTGAGTAACAGATTCGTTTCTTATAGCTTACGATCATATTGTTCTGTCTTCATGCCTGTTCAGTTTTAATTTTTTAGAGTATTCAGCCTGTAATAAAGTTTCTTTATTTTACAGATGGTAAGACATTATGTTCAAAAAAGAAGTTCACAGACAAGAGCAGTTAGAAAAAAAAAATACAGCACAACAAAACAAAAAGAAGAAATTACGTAAAAATTTACTTTCCATGGAAGCAGAACAAGAAGACAGCAAAGGAAAAAGTATGAAACCAAAAATTACAAAAGGGAAAAAGTTGGTACACTCTGGAAAAAAGAAAATCGTGAAAGAATCTGATGACGAAGATGAAAACTTTGTGTGTATTTAATGTTTGAAATCGTACAACCAATCCAAAAAAGGACAAGACTGGGTTCAATGTCTTAGATACAAAAGGTGGTTCCATGACAAGTGTGCAAAAGGAAATACTTTTTTTTTTTTGTAAAAACTGTAACAGTGATGATGAAGATGAATAAATAGTTTCTTTTTTTAATTAGTAATAAGCCCTATGTTTTCAGTTTAGCCTATAAAATGTTCTTTAATTAATTCTCTTTAATTTTTTTTATTTTTAAACAGTGTTTTAAGTTATAAATGAAACCTTTCAGTTTGATTAAATATTGATTTCACTTACTCTTTGGTATCATTTATAATATACGTAAACGTTCCCCACTTAATGCGTAAACTGGCCTCGTTCCCGTTTACGCAAAAGACTTGGACCTAACAATTTTTTTTTTTTTTTTACGGTTTTAAAAACACAAATAGGGCAATACACAAATTTTGACTTTATTAACTGCTTTATAAAACCACAATGTCTAAAATTTCCTATTTTAAAACATAAAAATTAGAAAATTCATTGAAGAAAACCGCGTAAATGTGTCCCGGTCTACCCTAAACTTGGAGTCGAATACATTTCAATGTTATGTGTTAATGTTTATTAAAAGTTTCCAACGTTTTCATAACATATTATTAAATACTCCAAAAATATCAAAAGAGGTAAGCGATGAATTTTTATTTAATGCTTCTGTTTTTGATTTGACATTTTCTAGGAATAGAGTTGTGCATCTGCCTAGGCGGAAATCTTATTTGTTGTCTTTTAAATTCTGCTAAAAAAATATATTTTTTATAACAATATTGTTTTTATATTGTAAAAAAAAACTTTGCAACATAAGCATGACGGCAGGAGCAGGTTTTAGATCAAGTTTTTAGAACTGTAGAAACATTGCTGCAGTTCGTAAATTAGAAACATTTACCTATGCGTTTTTGTATACTTTTCTCAAAATAAAATACAGAAAAATTAATATGTTTTGTTATTGTCTTCTTAGAAAAGTTTATTAAGTTTTTATTTTCACCACTTTCTCCCTGATTCAGGTTTACAAATCTTCAAATGTCGCAGCTGAAATTTTTTTCTATGATATTTTTTGATATTCAGTACAATAAAATCTTACATCAAAACCTATACATAGAATTCAAAGAAGAATTATTATTTACCAATATGTTAAAAGCTTTTCACAACGGTTACGTTCTTGCAGATTTAATTTTGAGAAACAATTTATCGATAAATAGCCTTTTAAAACGTAAAAAGTTTATTAAATCTGATCACGTTTTATTTAACAATTACTATTTTGTGTACGGATTTTTTAAAGTTCTCAAATCTCGCATAGTACTAATAAAACTTTATTACTAATTCACAAATCAAACAGTGGCCGTTTTCTCTTTAATTAGTAACCATAAATCCTACAGGAAAGATTTTGTAAATGACTAAACTTTCTGTTTTCATTTTTAAAATATTTTCATTTTTAATTTTAGTATAAATTTAAAATTATGCAAATAAAAGAAATATTGTGCAATTGTCCGTTGCTTTTAAGGCATCTAAAACTACTTGTGTTAAAAATTCAAAAGAAGAATTTTTTTTTTTACTGCATAATAAATTCCTTTTACGATTTGTGTGTATATACTCTCAGTACAATTATTTAAGGTGAATTTAAAACTGCTTCATAATATCAAATTTTTCTATACATGTAGAGCTTGTTATAAATTTGCAGATAAGAATGCAATAAAATCAGTGTAAGCAAGCTTCATAACAATGTTAAATGTGTGAAATATTTGGTTTCGTTATTAGGTTAATTTTGAGGATGAAAAATAATTTTAAATTCAATGAAGAAATATTATGTCTAATAGTAACAATAAAAAGTTATTTACAATGTAACATATAACTTTTATGTGACTGTCTGAGCTCTCATATCCAGTTGTAAATCATTTAGATATGTTTTTTATGGGAAATTTACAAAAAGAATATTTTAAGATTTACGAAATGTTCTTATTTTTGCTGTTACCTTATTTACAAAATTTTTTCTAAAAAAGAATTATTATAAAACTATTTTCAAAAATTTAAAATTCACAAGTAAAAAATTGATATTTATTTTTTCCGCATTGTTAAAACAAAACATCTACTATAATCGCTGATTAAATGTAAGAGTCCCCTTTTAAAGAAATGCCTTTTTTCTTTTCGTTGATAATACAAAATATAACTTAATAATTTTTTTTTTTTTTTTTTTAATTTGTATCATTTAATGGCCAACAATGAATGTAATTTAAAAATTGATTCGACTTATCATTTTTAAAAAAGAATTTCAATAGTTAAACAAATAACATAGTCTAAATTTTACGGTTTGTCGTCATTAAAATGAACAAGCTAAAAGTAATTCACAATTATAAATTCTTCTATACTTTTGTAATAACTTTCCGAAAAGTTTAAAAACGAGAAATATTTTGCAGTTAAATGTATAAATGCTATTAACTGTATACGTTTAAAACACAATTTTATTTTAATCGCTTCAGTAAACGCAATTATCTACTTTCAAAAGATCTTATTATATATTCCAGTCTAATTACAGTTCTGCAGATTCATTTTCTCCTTTGAGCAGCTCTTTTCTAGCTTCTTATTTAGAATAATATTTGAATTGAATGAATTATAATATAATATTTCTTGCTTTCTTTCAAAGTTTTAAAAGTCAACTGTATAGTTTAATTTAATTTAAATTTAAATTTAATTTAAATTTAAATTTAATTTAAATAAAATTTTTTCTCTTTTCTTTTAGTTTAATTTTAGTTATAAATTTTAGTTATTTTTAAAAATCACACAAACTTATATATATATGTTATTTAAAAAAATTATTTCCTTCACATTTATTTCGCATTAGTCCTTTAAACTAATCTAACTTCTGACATAGTCAGTATTTCCTTAATTCTTAATAATATTTATTCCTATTTAATGTTCTTTTAAAAGTAAATACCCGTATATTAATAATTATCTTATTCCAAATCTTAATCTAAAATTTTAAGTTCATTCGTAACTTTTATCAGCTCCCCAATCTATAAAATTCCGAAAGACGCTTTTCTCATTTCGAATGTTTTTAAAAAAGCCATTTTTTTTAAATTCCATGCTCTGCTTTCGGCGCTGGGGGTTTTTCATTTCAAAATTAATGCGCGGCTACGAGAGGAATTCTTTCGTGTTAGAGCTTCTACCTCGCGTCTCATTCGCTTGGCTGGAGCTCGCCTCTCACTCATTGGTTTGTGGGCTCGTGACGTCGTATTCGGTATATCTACGCTCAGTGAACAAAACTCGCTTACACGCTTTGGAGTGCAGAATTTTTGACGTGTTTGGAAGTGTAACCAAGTGGTTATCTGGTGTTCAAGTCATGTAGAATTTTCATATAGCTCTTTAAGATATTTTAAAACGATGTAGTGAGACATCGTGAAGCCTGAGGGCTATACGTTTCTACCGAATACTGTGGGAACTGTTACTTGCATCGCTCTTGTTTAAAAAAAAACGATTTGTCTGGAAACTGGCTGGTCTTTATTGAAGAAACTCTTGTGGAATCTCATCATTGCCTCACCTCTTCGCCATGATTATTGAGTACGACTGCAATCATTCCCCATCTTGAACGAACTGCCATTTTTTCATAAAGTAAAAAACTATCTTCGCAAAAACACCACAGATATATATATGTAATTATAAAATTGCATTCTAAATCTTGTTATTAGTGGCGCTGTGAAAAATTTACGTTGCGAAACTTTAATTTCAAATAGAGAATGGATAATAGTAATTCTACGACACATGCTATGCATGAGTTTTGAAATGTAATAAATTAAGCTTGCGAATTATAACTTATATCTTCCTTTAGAATTTTGTTTCAACTTCTTGAGATTAATTTTACTTCAAGTCGCAAGTGATATACATTTTCGTGCATGAAAATTTAGATTTACGTTTACGGAAAATAATCCTCTGTCGTGAAGTTTACTAAAAAAACTGAACTAACATGATAGGTTAAACAAATGTGGAATTGAATGTAATTTTCTGTTTCATAAGATTTGTTTATACTTTACGGTACACAGTTTACATATTTTGTTTATCATTCTAAGAATCAATATTCGTTTAATATTTATCTCGATGTAATTAAAATAAATAATAGAAAATATTTCGTGTGACATTTTGACGTCTATTGTCCACCAAATGAAATTTATAACAAAGCTACATGCAATATAGCACCCGAAGGATTGTAAGATTCTAACAACTCATCGTTTGTTGGATTTTGAGAATTCATATCATTATTTTTATTTTACTAATATATAATACTAATCTAATTACTGTAATGATAATGGTAATTTAAAGGGATTGCTTAGATAATTTTAGCTACTATATTTGTTATTTCAAATAATTTTTATTACATAATCTTTGAACAGATGCATGTCTTGTTATAAATTCCGTCTCTTACATACACCTTCTTATTTCTTTTATACCGAACACCATATACAAAATAACAGGTTACAGATACTCCAAGAACGGCACAAATACAGTCGGGAACTCCACACAATGTGTGTGCAAGGGAGTCACCGGGAGTCGAGCCTGGTGTCACCACCATGACAGATGAACGCCCTTACCTCTCTCCCACAAAAGGCCCCAATTATAATGGCGTTATTATATTGCATTTAGATTTTTGTATTTGAAATACTATCTAAAAATTTACAATACTTACATAGCACATTTTAATGTTCCATGATATGAATTTATAAAACTAATAATAGTATTAATAGTACTAATCAACTAATAATAATACAAGGTGAAAAATATTGTTGCTTTTAAGAAATGATTTAAAATGGCCAAAAAACAGAGCCTTTATGTCAAGAAGTTTAAATTTTCTTTGTGATATTTTATTTAATTTTCTTTAAATTCATATCTTTCTTTTTAAATTCATATCTTTGTACTTCTGACAATTAATTATAAAATATATTATATCAAAAGGTCAATTTTTTCTGTCTAAAATAAAGAAACAAATAATGTTTAAATGAGATAATGCATTACCATATTTTTCAAAATGAGCTTAAAATAAGCCATTATCACACAATAAAACACATTAGCATATTTCTTAATTAACAAATACGTAGAGTAAAATACATGAAATGATAAACGAAAAGTATTGCGAAAAAATCCTTATAGAAAAGAATGAAATAAATTTCATCAAAGTCTCTTAATTAAAGCCCTCTTGATAAATATTCTGCTATCTAAAACATGTTGTATCAAGTGATAAGTCATAATTAAAATACGCTGACATTTTTTAATTTGGTTTATAATTAAAAGGAAAAAAAACTTCGAAGAACTAAAATACAATGCATGTGGTGTTTTATAAAGAAGTATTATTAAAGGAATAAAACATCTCATTTTTATAATAATTATAGGGGAGACTGTGAGATAATGGGACATGAGGGCTGACGGAACAAGTGAATTTTCTCGTAAATAAATCAGTTTAATGTGCAGGCTTTTGTCAATAGATAGCAGTACCAGAATTGCAGAACCTAATGTATGAGAGAGTATTTTTTTCATTAGCTAATTAAAAAATCCGAAGCAAAACATTACTAATCCTAACTATGAGGCATTTTTTTATGTTTAATAAATACTTGTTTTGATAAAGTATTAAAAATATTACAAATTTTTATGAAGCTTTTAATCGATTTCACTTGTCATTTTAAATTTGTGTTAATGACAAATAGTTAAATTGCGTTAAGCCTAAAGGCAGTTTAAAATGGTATGGGGATATTAATGGGTCAGATTGGGGGACTCCCAAACTGATTATATATAAACAGTGAACTAAAGTTTATGTTAAATAATACATTTTATGTACAAAAAACGTATGTGCTTTATTCTGTGGCAAGTCCCATTAGACACCGGAATCGGGGTCCAATGAAATCTATACT
The DNA here is from genome assembly GCA_963931845.1 of Maratus michaelseni. Lineage (NCBI taxonomy): Eukaryota > Metazoa > Arthropoda > Arachnida > Araneae > Salticidae > Maratus > Maratus michaelseni. The sequence goes on along the minus strand of OZ007590.1, from coordinate 259,235,585 downwards.
AATAAAAGAAAGCTCTCTCTCTCTCTCTCTCTCCCCCTCTCTCTCTCTCTCTCTCTCTCTCTCTCTGTGTGTGTGTGTGTGTGTGTCTGTTGGCGATGGCTAGGAAAATTTAACGCACCTATAAGTCTGAAAATTTAGGTGAGGATAGTTCAAAACCTGTCCTTTTGCACTTGAGAATCAGAATTTTAATTATTTACTGAAATATTAATTAAAATCCACAAAGAACTCTCATCAAAAATACGCTTTTTTTCTTCGGTTGATTGGTTGTATAGAGTCTTCACAGAAGTAATTAAATAAACCAGAGTAGCGATGCATAGATAAAGGACTTCTAATAAAATAGTGTTAATATGGAGTGCAGTTACCGACATACAGCCATGCTAATGTAGTGTCACCTGCACACGACAAATTACACAGACGTCACCTGTTTGAAACATTTTTCTAGGCATGTTTTTCTTCATGATAATTAGCTGGGTTTAATATTTTTTAGATACGTTTGCAAGTATATAAATACGTAGCACCTATAGTCGCCGTCTTGTCCGTCCGTCTGTCCGTCTGTCCACATATAACAGCGCAAAGACTACCCAATCGAATAATTTGAAATTTAATATATATAATCACTGCAAAATTTTGTCGAGTCATTTCAAATTTTATGAAAATCGAATCAAAACTTAAAAAGTTATTAATGAAAGTTTTTTTTTTTATTCTGTTAAATCCTATCATACGTAATCTATATAATAAAAGTGCAAGTCATGTGACTGAGGAAAACAAATACGGGCTAACCACATCTTTTTTCAGATGCCAAGCAGCCATTTTTTTTTCAAAATTATTTTTTCGAATAAAATTGCATAAAATTACATTTTTAGAAAAATCGTTAAAAAAAATTGTTTGCCTGAAAGATGAGTTACATTAAAAAATCTATAGATTCTGAGATAACTTCAGTGAAAATCAGGTTAACAGCCGAATATCTCTATCCATTACAGTAAATACACAAAAAAGATTCATTCATCGTGAGGCTACATGTTACTACTAAAATTACAGACCAAATTTAGTGGACAGGCAGTGCCATAGCCCAGTTTGCCCATGTTTTAATAAGGTTCTGCTTCTGGAACAATCCTCAGCTCTGCTTTATATTCAAATATTTTCCCATTTATTTATACTATCGCAGAAAATGAAAATTTCATTTAAATATTAATTAATTTTATATATTATTTTAAATGTTAATTTATGTTTCATGAAATCAAATTAAAGCTATGGAAATATATATTCTTAATAAAATTGTCTGTTAAACAATGGGAAATTTGAATACTGATTTCATAAATCATACAAAGTCACAAATATTTGTTTCTTTTGAGTGTCAAATTTATAAGAGGGAAATAATTAGGATATAACAATGGAATTAAAATTTGCTTTCAAACCTCAAGGAATAATAATAAGGATAATAATAATTAAATAAGGAACTTAATTTGATACGTTTTTTAGAATTAGTTTTAATGACAATTTTAAATTAAGAATGCAATTATTAAAGAATTTTAAGAGACAAAATTGGGGAAGAAAACAGTTTTTGTTTCAAAAATTGCGCATTTAAAAAAATATATAAAAATTATATCTCAACAAATGTTTGATCATTTAAATATTTTTAATCCAATATTAAAAATTGAGTAATTTATACGTCTTTCATAGCAAACAAACAATTAAAATCAATTGTTAATAAAATATTGTTTTATTGCGAACAGAGAATGTTATAAGAAATTCAACACATTAAACTCATTAATACATGAACTTTATTTTACTCTTACGAAAAAGTTTCTATATCAGTTTTTTTCAATTCTGATAATTTCAACAGTTTTAAACGCTTATTTCAATTAAATGTCTGTTAAATTTGTGTTTTATTTATACTATTTTATTTATTTCTTGATGAAGTTTTAATTTCGTTATTGAATATTAGCTGTAAACAAATAATGAACTTTTTATATTGTTTAAAGGACAAACAGATTAATATTTTATAATCGTCTGCAAGCGTCAGAGATAGATTTGAAAAAAAATCATGCTTGAAATTTAATTTAAATGGTGTAATAAATGTGTCAAATGCGATACAGTTTTCAAACAAATTGCATTTTAAAGTAGATTTTATTTTTATATAACGGTGTAATAATTAAAAATGTGCGATGTCTAGAAATTAAAAAAAATGCAGTATCAAAAATCACAAAACCGAAATTTCACAGTCAAGTGTTGCCATTCACAGAATGATGTCAACGTTACGCACGGACACGTTTTTACTTTATAATATAGACACTTTCTCTATAGTTATTAATAAAAAATGTCATATTAATAGTCTTGATATACTTTTCACCTATACGAAATAATAGTAAAATTAAAGGAAAAAAAATATAATCAACACATGATTTTGTTATGAATAAACATAGATATTTCTAATAATGCTAGCATTATTAAAGAATTTATATTTGTACAATAATTCAAACGTTATTTACAAGTTCCTAAGAAATTATTTCTTTTATTATTTAAAAGGATATATGTAGTCTACAATTAAACAGAATAATTCAATTAAAACAATAAGAATTTTATAAATATTTTCTACTTTAGTTGCATTAAAATAAACATACATAAAATAAACATACATTTACATAAAGTTTTAATATGAATATAGCTGTTCCTTTTTAGCATATTGTTAATAGGTTTTGACATTGACGCATTGTTTGAATTTATTGCATCGAAATTAAAAAAAATATTGAACTAAAACAATTATATAGTTGCCAGTTGGATAATAATTATAAAACAGTAAAGCATTTTCTTGTACCTCAAAAAATGTATTTATCTATTTTACTAAGGTACTATTTAACCGATTTTTAATTGGTATTCACCCGAATCCTTGATAATTTTTCTTTTCTTTTTTCTCTCTCCTTTTTTTTTTCTTTACAAAATTTTGTTTGCAGCAGATATTATGGTACACTACAATCCAGTTTTTGTTTAGTCTTCAGTTCCCACATAGGAGCTATCGATTTATTTTTCATTTTTTGTTTCAATTAAATGGGCGTTTGAAGAAGGGCTTAGGTTACAAATTTAAAATGTTACAGGAAAAGAGCAAAAATTATTAATTCCATTAATTACCGATGTCCTGAGTACCTATTGCAACATAGGCTCTTCTTCCGATCTTAATTACCCTCCACTTGTCTTAATGCTGAGCATTGACAAATAATAAAAATACTTAAATGGATAAGGAAAGAAATAATATTACTTTTACTTTATAGTTTTAAATTCTTTTAGTAAAGAAACTTGTATGTTATGAAATGGTAATTTTTAACACTGGGCCCATATAATCATACCACATAGGTGATTTTCCAACAAAATCCTAATTTCCCAAAATTTATAACAAAGGCCCTTCTTTGGGATACCTATTCAATGTTTTTATATTCTAAATAAAACATATAAAAATATATGAAGTATGAAATTTTTGGGAAGTTTTCTTATTTGGTTAAAGTAGGACCCCAAATGACAGTGTGCATTGGGCACTGGAACAATAACTCCATGGCAGTTTCCAAAAACAAGACATCTAAAATTGTTGTATTAACAATAAATTTTGAGAAAATACCAGTATGCACCTTTTGAACTCACGCTAAATACAACACTTTGTCACTGTCGAAATGTCGCGAATCAAAAGGGCACAAGTAAAGCTTTAAGAAGCATCTGGTTATAGCAACAAATGTTGGTTATATATTAACATCTTCAATGTTTCTCCAATAGATGGGCCTACACTTGCTTGAACCTTTTTTTTAAAATAAAAATTATGCGGCAAAAAATAGGCGCATCCTCGAGGGTGCTTTGGAAAATTGAGGGTTAATTATTTCTTATAAATTATTCTTATTTAGAAAAGCTTTTATGATGGTGGAATTTTTTTAATTTTCAATTAATCATTTGTTTGAGTTTTAAAACTCAAATAAATGTTTCTTCCCTAAGACACAATAGAAAATGCAAATACATACACAAATACAAAAACTTTAAACAATATATATAATTTGCGAGTACTATGTCATTGAATTTTATCTATTAAGTAAAATTTTCACCATCAATATTTATAATACGTATGCTTGAAACAACATATTTATAATTCAATACACAAAAAATGAAAATAGTAGCAATATCTTTGTTAACCTTTTGATTACGTGCTAGGACTGGCGGCTATTTTTATATTCATTCGTACCACAATTCACAAAATAATTTCTCTGTGAGAGATTTGAAATTATCCTAGTATAAGTGTATGGCAGAGATTATTTTTTAAAAAGTGGTGCGAATTGAAAAAAAGAAATAGTAGCTGGGACGACATATGTCCCAACACCGTAATCAGAAGGTTAATAATGTATATGCAAAGAAAACAAATTCTTTCTTAATGGTAAAAATAAAATTATAATAAAACTTTTTGTTCACAGATTTAAATGATTATGCTATAAACTATATTTGTTTTAGGCATTATTTTGAGAAGGTAAATATAATGCTTTTTATTTTATTTGTCAATTACTGGAAGCAAAACCTAAAGTAGTAATACTAATTTTATAATTACGTCAATGATAATAATGTCTGTGGTAATACTTTTCATATAAAAATATATACTGCTGAAAATTTTACATTTCAAAATAAATAGATAGTGAACTTAAACATTTCTTCTTTGCCCAAATTTATTATTGATACTGTAATTAAAATTATTCAAGATGTATAGAAGTTGAATATAATACTTTTTATTTTATTTTTCAATTACTGGAAGCAAAACCTAAAGTAGTAATAATAATTTTATAATTACATCAATGATAATAATGTCTGTGGTAATACTTTTCATATAAAAATATATACTGCTGAAAATTTTATATTTCAAAATTAATAGATAGTGAAATTAAACATTTCTTCTTTGCCCAAATTTGTTAATGATACTGTAATTCAAATTACTCAAACTGTAGTATTATAAATAGATCATAGAACTTATTTTTGTTTGAAAATTTAGAAACAGAATATATATATTCTGTTATATATATATATATATATATATATATATATATATATATATACTATATTTATCTGTTATATATATATATATATATATAATGCTGAATTGATAAGAAAAATAAAAATGAGAAGCTAGACTTGTGAAACAGATACAAAATATTAATATCAATATTTCTTTCAAAAGTCTTTTCTGGGAAATGTTCTCTTTTATTTCACATGCTGCATTTGAAAATATACTTATGACCATTGCTGGACATTTATGAGACTATAGGTTACAATATATAAGGTGCTTTGGTATTTTTATATATTTTACACTTTAGGCAAGACAAATCGAAAAAATGCATAGAAAATAACAGTGGGGTGGACAGAAAAAAATTATTGTACTTGAAATACATTTCGATATTATTTTATTTTTAAGCTTCGGGAATATAAATGGAAGAAAATTTTTCATTATTTCTGATGTATCGATATAGTTATTTTTGAGGTAGCGGAAACAGAACCGACATATTTTATATTAGCTTAACCAGACCAATAACTAAAACAAAACATATTACATTTTGAGGCCTTGATTTAAACATTTAAATCAAACTATCATGTATATTTTACTTATAGAATGAATTTAAAAAAAAAACAAGTAAAATTTCATTTATTCCTATATATTTAAAAAATAACTACAATTAAACTGTTTTAAAATATCATTCTAAGAATGCTACAGCTCTTTAAAAAAGTTTTAATTATGTTAAAGATGGAAACTAAAGTACAGGGATACCTCGCTCAGCAAATGCTTGCGCTAACGATCATTGTTTCCCTCTTCTTCTGACTGGTCTAACTAGCCTGGATTAAGCCTGAAAACGTTTTTTATTATTGTTTTTTGCATATATATATATATACACATGCATTAACATAATGCAGCAGCATTTACTTTTAATCCGTCGAGAAATTAGTTTGAGTTAACAAACATTTAAGCTAACGAAAGAATTTCCGGGACGAATTAAGTTCATTAATCGATGTATCGTTGTAATTAAAAGTAAATAATGCAGTAGCAATTGAGCATTACTTTCAAAAATCAATTAAACAACAAATAAATACAATTAAAAAAAATTATATTTTGTAACAGCCTGATATCGTAACTTCTATTTACTTATTTTTTCAAAAATCTGTATGCTAAATCAAATTGAAAGATTTGAACATGAAATTCAGTTTCTACATACACTTTAAAGATCTTCAATTATTTGTAATTAACGAAAAATTGAAGTGATTACTATTTGAATTTTTCTAATAATTTGTGATTCAATGCGTTGGCAAATTAAAAAAAATAAAGAACATAAAATAGTTAAGCGTTAATTAAGAATCGTAATGCATTTAATTTCATTTTACATTCTAGATCAGAAAAACAATTACGAATAAAATATAAACTAAAATCTCTATTTCAAAAATCACATTGATTTTTAACTATTTTCTAAAAATGAAAAATATACACATGTTATCTCGCGGGTTTTATATTTTTTCTTAATTTAGTGTAATAGTGTTTTAATTTTTTATTTGCATAGATTTTTCACTCAATTTTAACTAACAGAATTGCACTATTATATTTCTAATTTAATTATAACATTACATTATACGAATGTAATACAAAATAAAGAAATGATTAAGTTCGTCTGTGCGTGAATGTTCTTTTGCATTATATCTATATAACAAAAACGAATAATAATCATCGTGCACTGAATAATATAATATAATTATTTTATAGTAGTTAAATCTGTATTGTTTAAAGTACATAATTTAAGAGATAGGTCGGAAAGAAAACTTTTGTGCTATCACAAAAAAGGAACTCCGTTAAAAAAGTTCATTATAAAAATTTAAAAATTATAAGAAAACTCGATATTCAAAGAAGATGGAATCAATTGGACTTGTATTGAATATGTTGCCGCTGCCGCATATAGCTGTAAATTATTTGAAGTCCACCGAAGTTCAACTTTTCACAGCGTGAAAAGCGGCGAGTCTACGTTTGCGCTTTTACCCATAAAATAATTAAGAGCGATAACATTAACACTATCTAATTTCACGCAAACTTTGACGCATTTTGCAAGTTCCACATCTACCAATTCTTGCATTTTTTACTCTCACAAAATCGGCAAGGGACTCCATGAAGACTTGTTTACGATATCGTGGGAGGTTCATCTTCTAACCACCCAGTTCTTTCAAATTGCTCAACCCATTTGCATCATTTGGAAAAGTAGAAAATTGACCCATATCACCCAAAATTTTGTATTCTATTAAAATGGAAGGCATCTAGTTAAAATATAAAGTCTTGAAACAAAGTCTTTGAATATAAAGTCTTGATTGCTATTCGTATGTATAAAAAGTGAGTGTGGTGATAATATTGGTAAATAACATTTAACCTTTTCAGGGGCAAGCAAATGTGCTCCTGTAACGTCGAATTCACACCGGTATTTACGAAAGCATTTAGTTCAAAATAAGGAAAAGCAATTTTTCAACCTTTTTCCCGTCAAAGTTAAAAAAGTAAAATTTAATTAAAAGTTTATGGTTCGAATCGTATTAAAATTAGGTGGTATATAATATATAACACCGCCCCTCAAAGGGTTAAGTAGTTATTATTTGTTCTTTGAAATAGACTGGACACCAGAATTAAATAAGTTAACAAGTAATTTTTAGACAAAACATAAAACAGACTTCATGAGTTATATCTTGTTTCTTGACTCCGTAGACCAATCCCAAGGTTCACGTGGATCTTGGGCAAAGGCTAGCAAATGCCAGCCGGATCCCTCGAAAACTTGACTAAGGAATTGACGGAAGCACGATCGATCTCTGTAGAGCACGAACTCGTGATGACTCTGTTGTGCACCGATCGTCGGGAGATATGGCGTGCAGCAACTATCTGCGACGAGACGGAGGCAGAGGTGAAATAGTCCCAACACGAGTCCCACAAACTCGTGGAAGAGGACCTCATGAAATCCACTGCAGCTAGAGAGTTGTGAACCGACCTCAATGGTCACCGCAGGAAGTGCCCGAATCGAGGAGACGATCACCATCCAAAGGCGGCCATGGCAGGGCCGCCAGGGACGCGAACGTTCTCTTCGAGGAAGGGACTAGCCCGCTTTCTGCCATGTGATTACGAGGAACCGGACCGGAGGCTGCCGACTAACGCGGCATCGATCAGCCGAAACTCGAGACCTTGGTCCGAAACCCAGTCCGAGCACGTCTCTCGTGCAGCCAGGAGTTTCCACACCTGGCGGGCGGATTAGTGGCACGTCTACTAAGTTCCTTTTTACTAAACTCGATCGGGCCCGTCTCTTTGGCGCGCTCAGAGGAAGTTTCCACGTCCTCTGGAGTCCGATAGTGGTTATTTAGGATTCTTCCGTTTTTTTGAGTGATATTATATTTGGATGATCTCGTAGTTCTGGAGTTGTCGCTGGGTTATCGGCTAGTTCCGCCTAGTAGGGTTCAACCTCGCGCCAGACTGCGTAGGGACCACCTATCCGAATCCCGTCTATGGGAAAGAACCGAATTTCCTCGTGGTTCTGGGTCGGAGAGGGGACTCTTCTGCTATTTTTTAGTGCATAACATGTGAACCTCACGGCCGATGAGCCCAGTAGCTTGCTCTTATATGCATGTCTATGATCGGAAGCCGTGGGAAAGCAAGAACCGTCGGAGTAACTAGACATATGACCGAAGGACCGTCTCCCCCTATGGGGTTTCGCGAACGAAGTCGTCGGGGGTTCTTCGGCGGCTCATCAGGTGTTTGTTCCACGCGGAAGTTTCCCATGAATGGGATTACTGGCGCAGCGACCTAGATGTCGACCCCTGGTAGAATGACCTGGGGGTCCGCAGTGGGGAGCGCCCTCAGGCCGATCGCAGCGCCGGGCGAGACAAAGCCCTGGTTCGTTATAAGCCCTTCAGAGGCTTGGGTGCGATGGTCGTTTACGCGCGTCGGCGACCCCCGTGGGCGCCTGACGGCGCAGGATAGTTTTATATCTTGTTTCTTGCCTTATTTAATTAATATTCACTTAATGCATGCTGATTGACAGTTGGCGTATTTTAAAGAAAGTAGCATCCTTTTATTGTTATTTACATTCGCTTTAACTTGCATTTTAGCTAATATCATTCATTTTGATTTGCACTAGACGATCATATATTAAAACTTTTAAGCGTCTTTGTAAAATACTCTACACGATACGACGATTACTTTAAAAGCACAATATAGTAATTTGTACATAGAAAACATACTGATATTTCATGAGAATTGATAAATTTTTGCGAAAGGTACGGTATATAAAACCAAGAACAGACGAAAAACAGACAGAAAAAACGAACATACCAATTTAAAATTCTATTTTAAATTCGGGGCATAAGTTCAAATGTAATGCATGCACATATTATGAATGAATATATAACCAAATTATATAATCTTATTTGTTGAATGTCGGTTAAAAAATAATGGTAAAAATATTTAAATTACATGCATTAATATCTTGAGTAATTCTCATATACAACTACAAATTAAAATATTGTATACATTTTATTAGGTAGTATGTGCTTACAACGCACATCACGATAATAATTGTATCATGATAAATGAAATATAAATGTACTTCATATTTATATTTCATTTATATGATAACGTATGTAATCATAATAATTAAACGTATATAATTATTATGATATAATAATAATTAAATAGTTGTCTAAATAATTAAATGGTTTCTGGAATACATCAAAGCTAATTTATTAATAATCCAATTGATTTTGTACATATTTCTTTTCAAAGCATGTGTTATAAAAATATAAGTACAGTTTTGTTTTAAATCAACAAAAAGTATTACTAAACACGTCCCATTCTTTCGCATTTATCGAAATGAGTGTTGTTGAATTTTATCTCACGTTCTACATGTGTACGTGATGTTGAAAGATTTTGGTATCACAGTAAATTTCTTTTCGATCCATAATGTTTAGATAAGTATGATGGAGAATATCATAACGTGTCTGGAAATGCATTTTTAACACCATGTCACCAGGTTAAAAGTGATTCGATACCGATATCCTAAATAACTTATCCTTTTTTGTAATAATATCTTCATATAAACTTTCATAAATATCAACATGCTAGATTGTATTTGAATTAGTGAAATATTTATACTGCGTTGTTATCATCATCATCATTATAAATAATTAATCAAGTAGTATATACACGGTGCAAAATGTTATCTATCGCCGACCTTTAATTTTTCAACAGTTGCACAGTGGGGCGTTTTGAGGATCTAGGTGGACAAAATTATTGCATTGAAGTTTTGCTGGGTTTTCGAATGTATCAGTAATAAAATAATCAAACAGTGACAAATATTTGGCTTATATAATTATTTATATTATTATTATTATTATTTTTATTTTTATTATTATTAATAATATTATTATTTATATTATATTATAATATTGTATTGTCCTTCAAACTACACATGTATTCAAAGTTTCAGCTGAATCGGATAATTAAAAGTGGCTTAAAATTGACTTGCAAGATTTGAATTAAACACCCAAACACACATTTCAAGTTAATATGAATTAATGATTCGCAAACTTTCGCAGGAGTTTTCTTAAGTTTTCAATACTCTAGAAATGGCACTTTGATTTTTAAAAATGCTTATTTCTTAATAATGCTTAATACTGTATTAAAAGTCGAGATGAAATTTGAAAACAAGATGGCGCTTATTTCCAAACAGCAATAGGTTAAATCTTGTGACAAACATGTGACATATGTCCAGTAAAGTCCTGTTTTCAAATAAAACAGAAAAGTCACGACTTGCTTTCGAACTTGCAGAAAAATAGTGCAACTGTTGAAACTCCCTCAAACGAAATGCCTTCTTTACGGTCGTAGTTAATCCATACATCGGATTTTTTCGACAAAATTCGTACGGATCTCGACAGAAGACACATTCGGTTACCAGTATGCGCGGTCTTGTTAAATTCGGAGATAATCGAAAAATTAATTTTGTCCACATAGATCATCAAAACGCCCCACTGTGCATTGGTTGTAGACATATAGTTGCAATTACAAAAGCGTTTAAAATGAGGTAAATATTCATGTTGTGGCGTTAATTAAAGTAAAAAAGCAATTTTATAAAAATTACGAAATCTAACTTTTTATACGGTCCCCTGGTCCCTATAGTTATATTTAGTAAATGATTGCATATATATAATAACAAATACAACATAAAAAGTTTGACTTCTGTACGACAAAAATTGACACAATTATTAAATTTCAATGTTTGAGATTTTTTCACATGATTTTGTCTTTCATTCAGGGATCAGTTAAAAAATGAATTAGAGTAATTCGAGATCGAAATCAGGGTGCAATGCCTTTTTTATGGCAAAACAACCTTCAGCCAGTATCGCTAAATCGGTGTATCACCAAAGAGGGTTATTTAATCTAAAAATTTGATCTCACTTTGAGGGGTCGTATACAAAGCGAAGAAAGAAATATTGAAATTAAACAGAAAAATAAATATCAATTTATTATCATATTAGAAAACGGTCTACTATAAAAAATTAATACATCAAATATCGGAATCTACTAGAGATACTGCTCAAAGCGTTCTCCATTGGTGGCAATACACAATTGAATGCGTGACAGTACTGTGTCCTGGACACGTTGCAGCATAGCAGGTGTAACTGTTGACAAGCAAGGATGATGCGCTGCTTCAGATGAACCAGAGAAGTAGGCTCAGTCACATACACCTGTGTATTGATGTATACCCAGATGTAAAAGTCCATGGGAGTCAAGTGAGGTGAACGCGGTGGCCACTCTACCGGATCCACCATACCCAATGATACACTCCACCATATCCAATGATCTGTTGACAGAATTCTTTGGCCAGATACGCACGGACGTTTGATGCTTTGTGCGGAGGTGCCCCATCATGTTGAAACCATACCCAGCATGCATTTCGGAGATGCAGCTCTTCATACCACCGTGTTTTGTAGTAGGTGCAGGTAAAGTTCGCCCGTTAGGGTTCCACCGTAGAAGATGGGTCCAACAATTTGAGTTTCCCATATTCCGCACCACACATTCGTTGACCAGCGTACCTGGTGTCGTACTGTGTGGGCGATGTGAGGATTTTCCAGAGACCAGTAATGCACATTTTGCACGTTCACAATGCCACTCCGTGTAAACGTTGCCTCATCTGTGCACAGAATGTCACAAAGGAACGATGGATTTTTCTCTATAGTGTTAGGCATGAAATTACAGTAATCAAACCGTCTTTCGTGGTCACCCAACATCAATGCTTGCACCAGTGTTGGACGGTATGGATGCGCACCATGTGCATGCATAACTGCCAGACACGCTGACGCGTGTATCCACATGCCTCGCTTGTTTCCACCGTGCTCATTTGTGGATTTAAAAGGGCGAATGCCAGCACTTCCTCCAGTGTCACTCGAACATTACACCTTGCGCGTCTACTTGTTCTGGGTCGTGGTGCAACAGAGCTAGTCTCTCGAAGACAGTGCAATGCATTAGTTATTGTTACATACGTTGGATGTCGATCTCTAGGAATTTGCTGTGAATAAAGTCTTGCAGCCGCTCTGGCATTCCTTTGACATTCACCATAAATAAGTATCATTTCGGTATATTGCGTGTACGTATAGCCTACCATACCAATCTCTGCGCTGACTAGCATGTCCACTGATAGTGGTTCGTGTTTTATCCCGAACACGGTGTTGTGCTGCGGTACTATTGAAATTTGCATAATCTTGATTTTCATGCTCGTTATATTTCGGTTGGTCGTTTGCATTCCGCTACCATTTATCAAGTTCTTAGTGAATATATTTTATTTTACTGATGTCGATTCTATTGTTCGTTTTTGAAAACCGTACTTAGCACTCTGGGACGATTCTACAATCGAAAGGGGTGTTACGCTGATATGAGTATTTTCCGAAGTTCTAGTTTGCGTTCTCTTGTAGGCGGTCACTAAGATTGGCACTCAGCCAAACGCAGTTAAACAAACTCGACTCAACCCTATTTTGATAAAATCAAAACAGACTGGACGCATTCGCAAAAGAGCGGAAGGTTTTATTTTCCGATAACAAACAATACCTACTTTCAGTGTTGAATTTAGACACTTTTCTCCGGCGGGGGGACATTATCGAGTTCCGGGGAGAAATTGTACTTTTTGACCATTGAAAACACAAAATCTCACATTTTCCGGGAGGGACATTTCATTGCTCTGGGGGGGAAGGGGAGGAATGTCTCTCCCGGGCCACCCCCTGAATTCAACACTGCCTAATTTGACTTTTGAATGTTGTTTGACCCCTAAAATTTTGCTTAAAGTTTTAGATGAAAAAGACCTCTTTGGTGAAACCCGGTTTTAGCGATACCGGTTAAAGGTGGTTTCGCCTGCTATGCTCCAACGTGTCCAGGACTCAGTATTGTCACGCATTCAATTGTGCATAGCCACCAATGCAGATCACTTTGAGCGATATCTCTACCAGATTCCGGTATTTGATGTATTCATTTTTTATAGTATACTGTTTTCTAATATGATAATGAATTTATATTAATTTTTCTGTTTAATTTCATTATTTCATTCTTCGATTTGTATACGACCCCTTAAAGTCAGCTCAAATTTTTAAATGAAATAACCATTTTTGGTGATACACTGATTTAGCGGAATCGGTTAAAAGTAGTTTTGCCGTAAAAAGGACATTGCACCCTGATTTCGATCTCGAATTACTCTAATTCATTTTTTAACTGATCCCTGAAAAAAAGACAAAATCATGTGAAAAAAATCTCAAACTTTGAAATTTAATAACTGTGTCAATTTTTGTCGTACAGAAGTCCAACTTTTTGTGTTGTATTTGTTATGATATGTGCAAACATTTACTAAATATAACTATAGGAACCGGGAGACCGTATAAAAAGTTAGATTTCGTAATTTTTATAAAATTGATAATTTCTTTGGTTAAAACCACAACATGAATATTTACCTCATTTTAAACCCTTTTGTAATTGGAACTATATGTCTACAACCAACGGTTGAGAAATTAAAGGTCGGCGATAGATAACATTTTGCACTCCGTATGTTTGATTTTCGCTTGTATCTATGTAGATAAAAAATCATTTAATAATAGAAATGTATTTGATAGACAAATAGGATTGAAGTATATAATTTAAATTAATAAAAACAGCTATAATTAAAAAATTTTAACAATACATCAAAAAATAATTTGAAATGAATTGCTGTTTTCTAATTTCTATAAGTACATTTTCTAATATTAACTTCAAATATCGAATCACAACAATTAAAATTACAAATACTTGCTTTTTGAATTTGGTGTAGAACTATTTTTTAAAACTATCAAATATTTAAGAGCCTAAACTTTAGAATATTTATTAAATTATACTTATTTATTAGCATGTATATTCTAACGCTGTTTTGCATCAATCAGTTTCAATGCTTTTCATCTTATACTTTGCTAGCTGCGTCTAAGTATTCTAAATAGAGGTTATGTAATCGAATACGATGGGTCACAGTAATTGTATCATTGTTAACAATATGATTAACTATTGAATGCACAAAGAATGTCATTAAATAACTTGTAGCTATATTCTCTAAATATTTGTATGTAATAAAAGTTTTCAGCAGTTAAAAATTTGGAAAGAAATTGTATTAAATCAGGTATTACGTAGTAATTCGCGAGTTTATTGTAATTATTTTTTGATAGTCTTAGTACTGACAAAATTACAAATGCAACTTGCATTGTCTGCATTTATCTTATGAATAATTTATATTATATGTTACATACCGTTTTTCATATCTTCATGTGATATAAGATTTTTGTTTGCATGGTTTAGTTATATTGTGAAGCACATTTTAATCTGTGAAAAACCATGTCATCTTACACTCAGTGATATAATTTTCAATTTCCGTATAAGTTATCTTTCAATAAATATTCTTGCGTGAAAGTAATATCTATATGACAAATATGAAATTTGTACCGTGAACTATCGCAACTGTTGCATGATTAAATATAAATAAATGTATGAAATAATCTTTCTCAACCTGCTTAATTTTAATTAAGCATATATTAACGAGTTTTCACATGTACTTTAAGAAACTTAAAGAAACATAAGAATACTTTGATAGATTCAACAAAAACGTTCTCTGACAAAATAGTTTTTAGAGGGCTAGAGCTTTTACGAAATTTCTCGTAAAATATTTGACACTGATATACCTTTTTCTCGATATTTTAAGGATTTCTTAATACACACACACACAGTCTCTGGGTGAGGTTACAGTAATAGTACAAAATGGAACCTGTAAAACGTCTTCTCGTAAAGCGTTGTGAAATCTGAGAAAAAGTCCTGATGTGGAGAATTATAATGTTTTAATGTCAATGGAGCCATGGGTGCCATGGATTAAATGCCAAGGATAGCGAGGGCTCTGTTTTTTACTATGGATTGCTCTATTCCTGGTCTCTTCATATTGTGTGTGTGAGTGCGTTGATAGAAATGGTAGTAAGACCACATTTTGAATCTATCTGTAAATAATGTAACATACCTGTAAATATATCTTCCAATTAAAATACGAGAAAATAATACCAGCTTGGATTATTTCAGCAAGTGCCTATCAAGCTACGATAGCTTTGAAAAATAAAGTTTAATTAAACTCCCCTGAACTATGAGAATCGGCAACACATTGGTGCATTACGACCGGGAAAAATAAATTGATGATATCGCTAAAAGATATTGGCTAAACGGGTAAGTTATATTTATGATAGCTCTTAAACTTATGATATATTGGAAGATATAATCATTTGGATGAGTAAATCAAAGATGGATCAAGCTGAAAATTTAAAATGAAACATATCTAAACGCGGATCAATTAGATCCACAGTAACCAATTTAATTAAAAAAATCGATAGTGAAATCAAAAAGTTGAATCAAATAGTTGAGGATTCTTTAGCGGCACTTCTTGAACATAAATTGTCATGAGAAATCTTAGATGGTTTAATTGAATCACAAACTGAGACAGATAATTTAGAAACAGAAGTAGAAAGTTCGATAGAATACAAGGAATCGATTGTAATCTGCAAGTCAAGAGTCAGTAGACATTTACATAGTTTTTTTTTTTTTTATACCGCTAACCAGGCCCCTACCTGCCCGGCATGAATGCCTAGCTTAACGGGTTAGTACCTGGGTGCGGGGCGGAAATCGCCTGATCACAGCATGGCTGTGATCCACCTGACTATTGATTTGTTCACATCGCTGCTGTGCTTGCTCTCTTGTGATTTGCTACCGTTATCTTTGTTTGCCGGTTCAAGGTTTCTGTTTAACTTTGTTGAATTGACAGATTTAATAGGTCTCGTAATTTAGAACCTTGATCAGGTGACGAGACCCTCACCTGACTAGGCACCCCCAGAGGTATTATTCACAGGTAACTTGGAGGGCTTTGCACCCACGACAGATTTTACATGCACCAGGTGCCATTAGCGTACATAGATTTACATATTTACCATGTCTGTTGGCTTGTCACGTTCATGGTGGGTTGTCGCTGTAGTGTTTATCGCCTCTTTTATGGGCTGATTTCCCTTCTTGTTGTATTTGTCTCTGTCAAGGCTTTTTGGCGTTTTTATAGGCTCGCCCCTGTTGTGGGTTGTTTTTTGTCTATCATTCATTGGTTTTTTGTCTCTTTCTTGATATATTTTTACCTCTAGCTTGTGCTAGAGCTGGTTTTCACATTTTGAATCTTGGTCTTCTTTCGAGAGTTTCACTGGTTATTATGTCACTATCGTGGGTTTTGTCACGTTGTAACATTTGTTACTGGTGGTTGTCACATTGTAACTTTTGTTATTGGTGGTTGTCACATTGTAACTTTTGTTACTGGTGGTTGTCACATTGTAACTTTTGTTACTGGTGGTTGTCACATTGTAACTTTTGTTACTGGTGGTTGTCACATTGTAACTTTTGTTACTGGTGGTTGTCACATTGTAACTTTTGTTACTGGTGGTTGTCACATTGTAACTTCTGTTACTGGTGGTTGTCACATTTCTGGATGTTGCACACTCATTTTTGTTGTCTTTGTCACTTTATCTCACCCAAGCATTGGGGATTTTGATTTTTTTTTCCCTTCGTGAATACGCTTTTTGCGATCAGTCCATTGAATCCTAATGGCTGTTATCACTGCTTTTGAATTTTGTGCAACTTGTTGATTTGTTGTTTGAGAAACTTGTCGCACTAATGGAGTGGGGCTTGTTCCGTGGCCGTTAGTCCGTCATGTATCTATGAGGCTGTATTCACTTGATTTGACACTGTTTTTTTCCCCATTAACTTTCTTTGGCAGGTGTGCTTTGTGCATTCACCATTTAATTATTTTGTTCACTTTTTGTTGGCTATTTGCCTTCATCAGTTGGTGAAATTCAGTCCGTCATTTACATAGTTTAAAGACTTACGAGCGAAACAAAAGAAACTGCGTCTGCGATATCAGACATAAATTAAAATCAAATATAAAACGGCTGCGAATTTCTTTAAATGTATTCACAGGCAACATTTGCAAATTTCAAAAACTTTAGCCGAAATTTGAGATTGCTATTCATGAAAATAAAGCCCTTCAGGAAATTGAAAAATTCCTTTACTTGAAATCTTTGATTTCTGATTCGGCAGCAGCTGCTATTATTTGGCTTCTCTTAACGGCCAAAAACTATGTAAAAGTAATAAATATACTAAAGAATTGATTCTGAAAAAAGGCGTTTTGATATCTGAGCATACTAACAGATTGTTAAATTTAGAAACAGTTCGGAGATCAAATGACATACAGGCGTTAAGAAGGTTATATGATAAAGTATCTATAGAAATTCGAAATCTCGAATTGCTTGATGTGAGTTCAAAACAATATGGTTGTTTATTATTACCCATTATTTATAAATGTATACCGAGTGATCTTGTGTTACGATTTGGTAGAGAAAAAGGTGATATAATATAAATTTGTGTAAGAGACTTATTATAATTCCTTAAACGTGAAACAGAAGCGCGGAAAAAATCTATTCATGTTACTTTTATCAGTTTCGAAAATAAAAAATTACATGAAAATACATTTAAACAAAATTCTCCGAAACACTTTCACCAAGAGAAAATTAAAAACCCTTCAGTATTTACATTAAATACAATTACATAAAATCTTTGCCCCTTTTGTTCTGGAAATCATGAAGATAATTTATGTAATTTAAATTTGGAAAGGAATCTTTATTGAAACAAGTAAAAATGTTCTCGCTGTTTAAAAAAATTCCACAAGAAACACTATTGCAGGTGTCTAAAAGTTCAGTGCACATTTTGCTATTCAAAAGCTCATTAAATTTCTCTTTTCAACAAAGCAACAATTTTTCCCATAAAAGAACGATTAACCAATAAAGAATCTGACCTACTTTCACCTCCACGTGATGCAGTGGGGTTTCACAATGAAAAAAATGAAAGGATAATTATCTTGTTACTTTGCTGTAATCCAGATGAGTACATTTATTTTCAAACACTGAAAGATATAATGATTGGGAAAAACGAAAATATTAATGTGCGCTTATTACTAGCAGTGTGTCTCAACGGACTTTCGTAAATAAAGGTTTGTCATGTCATTTGAATTTAGAAGTAACTGGACAGGAATTTTTTAAAAATCATACATTTGCTGGAATAAATCTATTGTTGATACCCAAAATAGAGTGAAAGTTTTCCTAAAGAACAAAAAGTCCGATTATATAATATGTGTGGAAGCCTTAGAAACAGAGAAAATATGTTCAGATATAATTCGCGCTCCAAGCTCTGAATTATATAAAAAAATTACAAAAACTGGGTATAGAATTATCAGATGTTTCGGATGAATTAAATGATTGGGAGAAGAAAATAGATTTATTAATAGGTAGTGATTACTATTGGTCAATTATGGCAGGAAAATATAAATGTATTTCACCAACTCAACGCAAATGAATATATATAAAAAAAGAATAATACAAAGTTCTTAAATATAATTCTGTTCTGAGCATGCGCTTGGGTGCTGAGATTGATTCATCCTTCTAATAGCAGTTTTGTATAGGTACATATTGTGACATGAAAGTCTACTTTGATGCGTTGGAATATGTTGAAAAACTTAAAGTATATATTTCATTTTATTTTATTTAATAATTGGAATGAAGTCTGCGTGATTTATGAGTGTTAAACCGGGAACATCACTCTGTGAAGTAATTAATGGTGAGAGTTCATGTTCAGTCATTATCATCTTCCATGGCTATTCTCATAAGTATTGTTATAAGGCAGTAGTAAAAATTTTGTATCAAACATATTAGAATAAAAAATACGCGTTGTGAGATATTAACAGAGTTTTCTGACAACATATGAGTAATTGCAATATACTAAAACAAGCAGAGAAATACTAAGCAATTTCACAGGTTATTTTTGAAAGTAGTTTCGTCAGTAGTTAAACTACAAGCAGGCGTAACAATTGTATTTATTAAATTTTTTATGCTTAACAATCAACTTATATTTTCGCTACTGCCAAAACTATTAAAAAAGTATTAAAATCGTTTCAGTAATTCCCGAGAAAAAGATACATCAATGGTCAGCTGTTTTACATCGATTTCGCAACAGTTGTTTCCCCTTCTATAACTTCTTCCCACTTAACTGAATAGATTTTAAACTGAGAAAACTTTAAGCGAGGTACACTTTTTATAAGCGATTTAATATTTATGAAAATGTCTTGAGAATTAAACCTAATTTTTAATTTCATTAAAAGTTACTATAAAATGTCAAAATTACTAATATTTCAAAACCGTTTATCAATTATACAAGTTGTTATGTAAAACTCATAATTCAATAACATTACGCAAAATATTATGTAAAACGGATTTCAGTAGCAAATTACAAGCTTGTTAGAATTTCTTTTTTAAAAGATTTTTTTTTATTTACGTACCATGCGTAAAATGTACGTCCAATTCAGATTGAAACCAGTCCTAAATGGTTGACTGCATTCACGAAAATAATGTATATTTGTTATAAATAATTTTTCTGTCCATTAAACTACAGCTCCCTTACTGTAAATTTCCTTAGTATCACTTACTACAGTGCGTTAAGAAATTATAAGACAACTGATGAAAATTCGTAATTTTTGAAGAAGAAGAAATAATAGACACATTTTACTGCGTGTACTTAAAATTGACAATAAAATTCTGCAATTATGTTGGGAGGAAACAGACCTATCCTAAGTTAATTAGAAATCCGACTCTGAAAAAAAACCTAGGCTGTTTGCAAACAGCCTGGCTAATTGGAGATTCGTCTTCCTTTTTCAAACCGGCCTGTTATTTTTCAAGCTTATTGCAAAGAGCACAAGCAGCTTTAGGCTAATTAGAAAATGGTCATTTATTTCTCAATCAGCCTGACATTTTTCCAATTTATTGCAAAGATCCTGTGGAGAGTTGAAGTAATTGGAAATTAACCATTTATTTCTCAATCAGCTTGATTTTTTTCAGACTCATTGCAATAAGTAAATGTAGTTTTAAGATAATTAGAAAATTACCACCTGTTTGTCTAAACAGCCTAGTTCCATCCAGGTTTATTCGAATATGTCCACGATAGTGAATGTTTATGCATACTTTTAGTATGAAAAATAGGAGGAGAAACTTAAAATTTTTATAAAATTGTATAAGAAAACTGTCATTGACAAATTTCATTAACACGACTGAGTGTCTAAGATTAGTGAATAACGTAATTTCCGACGTATAAGCCGTGGCTCAAATAATTTTGTTTCCTACCAGACATTTTCTTTAATAAAATGTAACATTTTTTAATTTGTACTTATTTGACTTCATTTATTAAGCCAAATTTCTGGTTTTGAACAGACTTATTTTAGCTGCGGTTATGCGCCGGACATTATGGTATTCATCTTTATTTTTATGTTATATTTTTCGCAAACAACCCGTGCAGAAGTAACAATAAAATCTGAAGATGAGGCAGATTTTTAATTTTTCCCAGGAATACGTAGAAACGATGGGATGTAAAATGATTATATATATACAAGAAGAGTGGCCAGTAAAAATCTGTAGATGAGAAGATTTTTAATTTTTCCCAGTTTTACGTAAAGAAAATTGATTTCGAATCAATATATATATATATATATATATATATATATATAAATGCATTAGAAAATCCTAGCCATGAAAGGACAGAAAAACTTCCATAAAGTATGGCCTACGGAAAGATAATAATAAATAATAATACCTCCCCCTCCATACTTCCAGATCAGAAACATTTAAACGTCTGACAGAATTGCACCAAATATCTTCCAATAAAACAATTATTTCTTGTCTTCACGCCAGTCTCACAGTCACGCATTAAACGACTTCCTGTCTGGGAATTAATAAGGATTTGGAGAAGCATAAATTTATATATTCCTTATCTTTTATCAATTGAAAATATTCTAAATATGCACTTTTTATGAATTTTAGAAATATTTGTGCACTTATAAGCACTTATATGCGTTTATATGCATTTATAGAAAATATATCCAGAATATGCAAATTCAATATATATGCAATCGCATATAATCCAGACTCCAGTAATCACTGTTCTCAGATAATAAGGAACATAAATTATATATGCCAATAAGGCAGTTTTCGTATATACTTGCGGTGACTAATTTCGTTCAGCAGCCCACCATCTATCTCTATGTAATGCTGAAAAAACATTTGAAATTTGTCTCATCTGTAAGTTTTATTGATAGAGCAATTTTCTTATATATTTTAGATATTTATTTTCATTTAGCAACCCATTTTCACTACGTACACCAGGAAAAAGTGATAAAATCTACCTCATGTGCCTCTGCTCTATATTAATACAGCAATGTTCTTATATATGTTTTATATTAATTTTCACTAAGCAACCCCTTTTCTCTACGTAATGCTGGGAAAATATTAAAATATGATTTTATAGATAGAACAATTTCTTTATATACACGGTTATTCTAAATGAATGACCCATTTTCAAAAAAATTGTATTTATTAAAGTACAAATCCAAAATGAACAATATTTATACCAATGAAAATAGGAAGTTTCAAAGTTTTTTAAGACATTATAAATGTTCAATGTGTCCACCGTTTGCTGCACGGCAAACATCTATGCGATAGCCAAACTCGTCCCACACACGAGAAAGTGTACCTGCTGTTACTGAGTGCACGGCTTTCATAGCGGTGATGGTTCCAGAGGCGGCCGGTAGCTGTCACGCGGCAATAGGCCGCGATTTCGTTTCACTGTCAATTATGAATGAGAGGGCTACTGTGGAGCACAAGGTTTTCTGCGTTCTTGAGCTCGCAAGAAGTGAGTCGCAAATTGCAGTGCAGCGGTCATTTCGTCTTAAAAAAAAACTTTGAAACTTCCTCTTTTCATTGGTATAAATATTGTTCATATTGGATTTGTACTTTACTAAATACAATTTTTTTGAAAATGGGTCCATCATTTAGAATAACCCTGTATAATAATTATCTTCAATAGTAGCCATCTTCCGTACGTAATGTTGGGCGAAAAATGAAACATGTGTTTCATCTGCAGATTTCATTGGGACAGCAATTTTTCTTATGTATACTTTATTATTTTTTTAATTCCACAACCCATCTTCCCTACGTAATGGTAGAAAAACATTAAAAATGTGTCTCATCTGCAAATTTCATTGATACAGCAATTTTCTTATGTATATTATATAATTATTTCTATTCAGCAACCCATCTTCTCTCGGAGAAACATTAAACACGGAGAAAACATTAAAAATCAGGTTCATCTACATATTTAATTATTCCAGAAATGTTGTTAGATATTTTATTTAATTGTTTTCATTGGCTACCGATCTTATTTACATAATGTTGGGAAAACATTAAAAAATCTGCCTCATCTGCAGATTTAATAGATACAGCAATTTTTCTTATACAGATTTTATAATTATTTTCATTCAGTAACAAATCTTCTGTATGTAATGCTGGAAAACATTAAAAAACCTGATTCATCTTCAGTTTGTTCTGATACTTCTGCTGGGTGTGTTAGCTGAAAATAAATCCTTAAAATAAAAATGAGGTACTCACTAACCTTAGACACCTACTCGCGTTAATGAAATGTGTCAATAAGACTAAATTTTCTTATACATTTTTATAAGCATTTTAAATTCTTGCTCCTCCTATTTTTTTTACTAAAAGTATTTATAAACATTCATTACCTTGAATATATTGCATTAAAACGGGATGGAACTAACAGGTTTACACAAACAGGTGGTCATTTTTTAATTAATCTAAAACTTCATATCCTCATTACAATCACTCTGAAAAAAATTACGTTTATTGAGAAGTTAATGGATAATTTCCAGCTATCCTAGTTCTCTACATGCTCTTTGCTGAATGCGGAAAAATAGCCAACGGATTGCAAATAAGAAATATAATTTACCAATTAGCCATGCACTTTGCAAAGACTTGGATTTCGCAATTAGTCTACGACAGATTTATTAAGAAATAAAGGTTACCCGTCTTATAACCACTCAACAATCTAGAGGAGAAGGGGGAAAATTAGAAATAAATTTATAAAATAAGTTATTGAGGAATATCCGAATCTTTCTCGTTATACTCTTCTTGATGGATATACATGGATTGGAAAAAATGCAATTATTGTGATCGAAAAATCCTTGAATAGACTCTGAGTACTACTGGTATTTACTCATAACAGTGTGAAAGGTATAACCTGAAAACTGACATTACGTTGTGTTTATTTTTGAAGCAGTCCAGCTTAAAGGCGAAAGGCAAATAACTAAGGAACTGCCTAAAAATGAATTACACCTAGTTATAATATCCCAAACACAATCCACACAATCCTAAAATATACACACAGACTCATGATGATAAAAAATAACTAGTTAAATTAACATAACAAATATTTATTTACAAAATAAGATAATTAAATACAACAAAAAATAACAAAACGTCACAATTAGATATACTACCAATAGCGCAGACTACGGATCCTCGGCCTATAAAAGGTTAAGACACGTAAGTATTATTTGTGGAAACATTTCATCCCTAAAGTTACAAGTTTATTAAGACATCTCTTATGTGAGATTAAATACTGCCACATAATATTCATACTGAACAATTAAATACTGAAATAATGCTGTAATAATTAAGTTTAAATTCTCCCGACTATAGATTGAAGAAGTCACCCGACTACACAGAAATGTACTGACAATACATTATTAAAGTACACAGAAACTTTAAACACATAACACAAGAAAACTGAACAATAAACTAATAGAAAGTTGTACCTTAGAAGTCCTACGTCTATGGCTAGAGAAATAACTTGTTAAGTTGTTTCACATTAACATATTCCATATTACAGTCATTGAACACAAAAAATAATTAGAGGTCATTTTATCCAATACTACCAGGACGCTGATACATGTTCATTCAAAGAAAGCATTCCGTACGTGAATTTGGAATAAAACTCTTAAGTTCAAAATAAATAGACAGGCAATTTTAGTCTTCTTCTTTAGAGAGAACTTCGCTTTGTTGCGCACATCACTACATTTATTAACCTTTTACAAAATAGGTTAAAGCTGTTTATGACTTCAGTTTGTCTGTCCGTTCTATAACTCTCGTAAATATACTCGGATTGCCCTGAAACTTTTGCATGTTATTGGCGTTTACTATAACATGATCCCTATCGAAAATGAAGTGTGTAGAATTTATAGTTTTCTTACAGGGACAGTCAAAAAAGTACTCCGTTAAATTATAGTTATGGGGAAAAAATAGCTTCAAGTGCATTTTAATTATGGTACGCCATTTGAAACATGATAAAATTGGTATACAATTATGAACCACACTAAAACATGTTTTTGATAAAATATAGGGTGCAATGCATTTATTATTGATTTACAGGGTCACACAAAAGAATTCTGCTTTCTAATGTTCTACGAGAAAAAATAGTTTGCAGTGTAATTTACTGATGTTTCACTATTTCATACATAATGAAATTTATATGCATTACTGAAGTTCACTATAAATTGCTCACTGAAAATTATGGTGTGCATTGCATGTTCATTTAAAGGGACAAACAAAATATATTGTTTGCAGACTTAGTGGTATAATTATAGTCTATGTGTGATAAGTACGTTTTCAACTTTGATTTGCGTTTTTACGTTTAACTAAATTTTTTATAGTACGTGGTGTGTATAAATTTTGTTGATCATATACAGGGCTACACAAGAGAGTCCGTAAGTATCACAGACTGTGGGAGTGAATTGTTTGTCTTTAATTGTGTTACGCATTTTCCTGCTGAACTAAGTTTAATAGACTAATAGAAGTTTGTGGAATATAAATAAATTCATACGCAGGGCTACGCAAAGAACAAGATGCATTGTCGTTTATGGTTGATAATTGCTGGAAGTGAATTTTAAGTTATCTTATGCGTTTTTTAGCTGAATTAAATTTTAACTTAATATGTTGTGCCTACAAAAGTCTTTAGATTATGTACAGGGATGTACAAAAAATTTCGAGTACATTTGGTGAAAACTGATAAATATGAATTTTCTAACTGAACTAAATTTTATGATGCTGATTTTATAATGAGCTGATTTTATGATGTAATATATACCCAAATCTATAGATCACATACAGGTCTGCACAAAATACTAGGACTACTTTTTTGACTTTGGAAGGAAATTGATAAAACTGGATTTTTAAGTGCGATATATGTTTCTTAAACTGTTGACTACATATCTTCTTTCACCTTATTTAACGGTGAAGTTTCATTTAAGTTTTTTGGATGTGTTGGAAAGTGTTTCATAATCTATGCTTGACGTATGATTTTTCGTTCTTATTGTTTTATACTTTCGTCTCTGACGTAATCTTAGATGGTATATATAAATATAAGATGTCTGCTTCACAGAAAACTCTTATTAGAATGCCTAGCTGACAGGGGCACTACGACTGAGTCCCCATCAAAAACTCCTACCTCACATGAAAAGAAGGTAGGAACCTGAACATTGCATCATCTAACAGGGTCACTCCAAAGCGCATCTTCGGATGCCTCGGAGCTGCCGTATCCCATTGGAAGAAACCGGACAGACGAAATCCCGCCTCAAAAGGAAAATGGGTGTTCTCAGCTTCTCTCTTGAGCCGATGCCTGAGGTCTAAATTACGACCTTGAAATCAAATAAATGTGTGCCCCAATAAAATATATTTGACAGAAAATGTCAAAGAATTGTGATGTGATCGCCAATTTGGAGACACGAGAACTTTGGCGTAAACGATTCTTAATTGGAAAATTGATTGGAAATTGGCGTAACGATTCTTATTGACCTCTGTAAAGCCAAACGCATCATGCACTGCTGTTCGATGCTGTTAATTCGCTTGAATGAGATCATAATGTTCCATGGTGTAAATTTGCTTGTGCGAGATTATTCGCTAATCATTTTTCTATAAAATATGTAAGGGATCTCTAATGAAAATATCCAACCGAAAAAATGTGCATATTACATGTCAATTCAGAATCACTATAAACCGCATTCTCTAACATTTTATAACGCCATTAACAGATTAGTAAAGTTTCAGGTTTTGATTATGATTTTCACGATTTACTTGAGGATGTTTCTCTGGAAAGAGTTATCTGAGCACGATGAGAAAAAAAAATATAAGGTTGTTGGTAAATCTAAAAGAGAAATAGGAATCACTTACGAATCGTTAACTATCATTCACAATGTGATAATGAAAACAAAATTATCATGCAAAATAAAACGATTTTGAAGAAAGAAGTTAATAGCATGTGCGGCAATCGACAAGTGTTACAGCTATATATAAAATGGTCTTTTAACTCGTGAAATTTCAAAACTTTTAAGAAAATACACATCAAATGTCGCGACTTGGAAGAGTTTTGAATCAAATATTAACACCAAATTTAGGAAATTGAAGAAAAATAGAAAGATATTGAAACACAATCGAAAGGAGAGTATGAAATGGGCTAAAATATCATATCATGGGATGATGAGTGAAGACATATTATCGAAAGAAAACAAAATTAACCTTAACGGCCCGGGTGGCTTCAAATACTATTGACACGACTTCAGGAAAGAACCAAAAGAACTTTTCAGTCGACAAATGAGCGGATGCTCCATAATGGTTTCTGGAGCTTTTCCTTATGATGGATTGTGTGATTTACAGCAAATTTAGGGACATAAGATCCCTGAAAATGGTTTTCATATCTATTTAATTTTTGGAAATATGGTCTTATAATGTATTGACAGTGTATTTTACACATTTATTTCTAATATTTCAAATAAATTAATCTTTATATTATTATTGAAATTTATTGAAACCTAATTGTGATAACTATATTGTAACATCGCGTTTAAATTATAATATGAACACTAATTTATTTAATAATTTGCAAAATTAAAGTGCTCTTATAATTTCTTAACAGACGGCAATTCTAATTAAGAAATACTGGCTAAATTAATCTTAAGGTACAGCTGTTTAAAAGTAACCTGTAAACTTCCTTTGCATAATTTACTAATTTTAACGGAGAAGGACTCCTCTTTAGATAAGTTAAATATCTGTAAATGATACTTAATTCACTAATGCTAGAATATTGTGTGAAAATCGAAGCAATATTAAATGCGTTATTTAATATGAAAATTTATGCGGATTTTATGCATACGAATAATGTGGTTAAGTAAAACGAATGTAAAAGGGAAAGTAAAATTAAAATATAACACCTAAACTTGATTTCATCATTCTGTATTTTGTTAAGTTTTAGAAGTGAATCTCAATCAGTTATAAAGAATATATATAATCAATATAACGAAAATATATTACAAATGTTACGAAGAACGCAATGCAATAAACTGAATAAAACAGTAGAAGGCGCAGTGGGTTGAGAAAAGGTTTTAAGGTATGTGCCTACCCCCAAATTGCTGTTTTTGCAAAACACTTTGAACTTTGTTTTACTAATTTAAATTAAGGTTTAAACATTTAGGATTCCAAAAGAAGCAAAGTTCTAACCCAAAGTATATACTGGAACAGAACTTTCTGAAATTGGAACTGACTTAAAAAGATTTCATGACTTAAAAGGGTTTTAAGATATTGAAGTAGAATGTTTTCACAAGGTTCTGCTCATCTATTGGTATTTTATGAAGCAAAATATAGTTTGTAAGTATGTATGTACTAATTTAAGAGCTATTTTTATTGCAACATATATAAATAAAAAAATCATGTTGTGTATACAATATTTGGTATATGTTAGTAAAGTTAAGAGATATTGCAAATCGTTTCCTTCATAACGCACGTAAATGATTTACTAATATATTTTTTGAAAAAAAAGTTAAATACATTCGTTCGATTTTGTTATAGAAGTTTTAGCATAAACGTTATTTTTTACTAAAATTTGGATAAATATTGCCTAAATTTGAAAAGTTAATTAAAATTCCATTAAAATTTTATTTGAATTTATAGTTTTATTACCTGTTTTAACTAAAAACACATGTATTTCATAAAAATGTCATATTTTTCACAAAAGTGAAATGAAAGTAGACACATACCTTAAGTACCTGACTTTTCTTTAAATATCTTTAAATGCTTAACTTATAACACTGATTACTTGATAGAAAAAACGACGCCACGTTGGATTTAAAATAAGATAAACTTATGTATTGAATAACTGAATTTAATAATTACAAATCGTAATTAACTTTTTACCCTAAACATACAAAACATGGAAATTTAATAGTAATCAAAAACTAATAGCAATTCTTTATCAGATGAGCTTTCTACTACATTACTTTCATCTTAGTGATTTCTTACTTCATGTCACATATTTCTAAATGTATCCAAGTCGCAGTAAACCACAAGTGTCATTTTTCATTTGTATTCAGGAATGTCAGACACATTGTATGCATAAAGATATTTTTAACAATATCAAACATTCAGATTGTAGTAAAGTCGTAGCTAATTAGTGTCATTTCCTTGTAACATGGGTTGTATGTAAGGATAGTTTGTTTCGATTCTGTTTAGAATAGTTTTGGGCGTTACCATTGATTTCTTATTCATATGATGTTATACAAGTTTAACAATGATGTAAAAATCATTTAATGGGACATTTTAAGAACTTTTAAACCGATGTTAGTATATTAGTAAGAAGTAATAACAATAAGAAATGTATAATTTGTTTTGGGTGACAAAATAACTTGTGTAGCTATATCCAATTTTAGTTTGAAATCAAGCAACTGTAAATAAGAATTAAACGTGTATAGCTAAAAGATTTACATAAATGCTAAGCATTTATTTATTGCTAGGTATTTTTTTAACATGAGTAAGAATAAAACTATTTATATAACTTATTAAAAGTGATAACTAAGAGTATTAAATTATTTATGAGTATGAATATTTGAGAAGGAATATGATGAATTATGAGTATGAATATTTGAGTATGAATCTGACGAATTAAGAATATGAATATTTTACCAAATTTTTGACAAAACAATGATTTTATAATATATATTTTATTTTGTAGAAATGGAATAATTTACATCAAATACTGTTATACTTTAAATAGAGCAATTACCCATATATTCTTTTCTTGAACTTTATCTTCCACTATTTCTTGATTTCGAGTTATGTACAAATATAAATATATTTAAAAATGAAAACAGAACATTTTCCCCTATTATATTTCCCTATTATAAAATTCTAAAATAAAAGGTGTGTTCTCTAAATTATTTTTTATACATAATTTTATAAAGCTTCTTCTTTGCATTCGTAGAGAGGTTTTCTAATTTAACACTAAATATACATCCAGATATAGATAATTGTTGCAGCATATTTTAAAGTATGTAAACTAATATCATAATTGGATATCGTTTCATTGGCATAAGTATGACAATCAATTTTTAACGAGAAAATATATTCTTCAATATTACTTAATAAGCACTTTCATCTCACATCGCAAATAAGGAAAATTTACACTCAAGGAGACATTTGATTACATCTAGTTCTAGTAATTTTAAATGAGATTCTGAAAATTTTGTCACATGCTGAGTTGTAACATTAGATTAACATCCAAAATTATGATGAAAAGTGGCTTATTAAAAATATCTTGACATAGATAAGTACTATAATTAAAGTACACTTTAAAATTTGAAGCATCAATTTTCATACAATCTTTGGCAATACGAAAGATACTGAAGTAAATTAAAAATAATTAAGAATTGTTTTAAGTTATTTGTAAATTTCATTTACAAATAA
Organism: Maratus michaelseni; assembly: GCA_963931845.1. Classification (NCBI taxonomy): domain Eukaryota; kingdom Metazoa; phylum Arthropoda; class Arachnida; order Araneae; family Salticidae; genus Maratus; species Maratus michaelseni. The sequence continues at coordinate 259,205,264 of OZ007590.1, read as the reverse complement.
TTTGACTCGAACAGTGAAATATCTTGACTTTATTTTCATTTTACCACGATTAAATTTCGATAATGTTTCGTCTTTGAATTAAAGAAATATGTTTTTATTATGCTGGAGTTTTTGTAGGTTTCAGTTTTATCTTTTGTGATATGAAATCTTCTATTTTGGAAACACTCATTAGCAAAATGAGTGACATGATATCCTATAAATTCTTTCACATTTCAGAAATTCACAAATAATTAAATTCATAAATAATAAAATAATTAAGAAATTGCCGTATCACAGTACAGTTTGTACCTAAAACGTTTTTATAGAAAAATAATAATTTAAAGAAACCCATAAGTTCAGATTTCAGATACTTATAAAATTTTTACCACAAGACTTGTATATGGCAAACGAAAAATAATAGTTTAAAGAAATCCAAAAATAAGTCCAGATTTCAAATATTAATAAATAATTAAAAAATTGTTATAATGGAGTGTGATTTGTAACATAAGACATTCATATGGCAACATAAAAATAATAGGTTAAAGTAAGTTCAGATTTCAAATATTCATAAATAATTAACAAATTATTGTACTGGAGTGCGATTTGTACTATAAGATTTATTTATGGCAAAAGAAAAATAATAGTTTAAAGAAACCCATAAGTAAGTTCAGATTTCAAATATTCATAAAAAATTAACAAATTGTTGCACTGAAATTTGTGCCATAAGATTTTTTTATGGCAAAAGAAAAATAATAGTTTAAAGAAACCCACAAGTAAGTTCAGATTTCAAATATTCATAAAAAATTAAAACAATTGTAGTACTGGGTGCGATTTGCTCCATAAGACTTTTGAAAAATAACTGTTTAAAGAAACCCATAAGTTACTTCAGATTTTAAATATTCATTAAAAAAGAACAGTTTATCTTACTGAAGTGTGTTTTATACCATAAAAAAATGTCAAATAATCGGATTTTTCGGGCAAAAAGAATAAAAAAAAACGAATTACTTGTTGCTTTTGCTTCAAACACTCTGACATTTTGACAACTCTTATGGTGGAAACCCACACGACAATTTGATAGTATTTTTTTTTTTTTTATGTATCTTTGAAATGTGAACGTTACATTGTTACACCCTGTATTCAAATTTTATGGAATCCATATACCAAATTTTAGTTATATATTTATTGATCTTTAGTTTGATTACATGTTTTTAAATACAATCCGCCCGTTTTCAGGGTATTTTGGTCGGTCAAAAAAACTAGATTTAAACGGAATCGTTTTAATCGATTGAATAAATCAGTACCCTAAAAATGGCACATTCGGACGAAAACTATTTTCGTTTATAAATATGAAAAAATTCTTTCTAAAATGTGGATTTTAAAATTATAGCTTTTGGCACCATTTCATTTTAAATTTCGGCGATATTTTCTGACTGGACTTTTTTAAAAATTCTACCTCTTCTATAACAGTTGAACGATCCTTAACATCACATTATTTTCACTAATAGGAGATTACAGTACGTATTCAGATAGCCTTGCGTTGGTTCTCTGAGATTAAATCGCATGCTTAAAAAATGAGTAAACGATAAAGAATAAGTGCGCATTAGCGAAAACATGAGGATTGAAATAAGTTGGAAATTGTACGTCACACGTGACAAATGAGGTACGTTCGTACTATAACTATTTTTATAAATATTCAGATCTCGGTGCAATAGCTGTTGCACTCTTATGCAAAAATGCATGAATACAAAATTTATTTTATGTGTAGATATTCATATTACAGATATTAATTTTGTTTTATGAAATTAAATTTTAATACAGTTTTACAAATAATTAAGTATAATTCTGGTACATTAAAATTATACTATGCGCAAATATCCAATACAAGACAATGTAAAAAAACATCTTTATTATTCCACTGAAAATAGGAATTACATAGTCTGTTAATATGATATGATTAATTTCCGTAATAAAATAAGTACATTTTCACTTGGCAACATTTTATCATTTGTTGACATTTACTAAAAATTCCAATGGGAAACTTAAGCTTAGCTTTGAAAATTTCAGAACTTGAAATTCATATCTAAACTCCCATTTAATATCTATTTCTCCGGAAATATCTATCCAAAAAACTGTCGGTAGATTATATGAATGCTATAATTAAACAATTTTAATATACAAATTTGGTTTTTAAATTCAGTAATACGGAAATAATATGACTCCATCTTAAATACGACGTAATCACCATGACAACATAGAATCATTACCTATCACAGGACATCATTGAATTAATTCCACGTGATAGGCTTTAATAGAATGAAGAAAACTTTTATTAATATATTAAGTTTTCATTCGATTTTCATAAAATTTGAAATGACTCGACAAAATTCTGCAACAATTTTATTTTTTAACTTTCAAACTATTCCGTTGGGTTGTTTTGTGCTGTTATATGCGAATAGACGGGCGGACCAGACGACGACTATAGGTGCTGTGTATTTATATAATTACGAACGCACCTAAAAGAAAGAAAGATCAATACTAATATGAGGAAATAAAAAATGATATTTCAGATTACATCTGTGTGCTAATTTTGTTATTTTTAAATGTTTATATTTTTATGGTTATTTCACGTTCAATATTCCTAAAACTCAAAGATACTTGGAATATTTCTTTCAGGCACAGTTGGTCTGCCTAATATGACGGCCCAGTACCACAGTAATTAGCATGTTGGCCATAAAATGATGATTTATTATGCATTGCATCCATAGTGCCCCTATGCATTTATCAGCTGTATATAGTATAACAAGAACAAAAAATAATGCGTCAAGCATAGATTATGAAACACTTTCCAACACATCCAGAAAACTCTATCGAAACTTTACCGATAAATAAGGTGAAAGAAGATATGTACGTAAACATTTTAGAAAACTTAAAACACATTGAAAAATACAGTTTTTGAAATTACCTTTCATTGTCAATAAAGTAGTTGAATTATTTTGTGCACCTCTGTATATGATCTATAGATTTGAATGTATACTACATAGCATGATAAAATTTAGTTCAGTTAGAAAATGCACGTTTATAAATATTTACCACTCGATGGAGATGCACTCGAAATCTTTTGTGCAGCCCTGTATATTATCTGAAGACTGTTGTACGAACCACATATTAAGCTAAAAGGTAAAAAACGCATTCAGATAAAAAGCGCATAAGGCAACATAAAACTCACCTCGATCAATTACCAACTGTAAACAACAATATATCTTCCTCTTTGCGTATCCTTGTATATGAATTCATTTATATTCCACAAACATTCAGTATTTTGCAAAAGCAGGAAAATGCGTATCACAATTAAAAACTACCCTTAAGAAATTCACTTGATAGTCTGTAATTCTTAGGCATTCTCTTGTGTAGCACTGTACCATATATATTCTAATACGAGTAAATCTTGTGTGTGTGTGTGTGTGTGGTTATGCAAATTTTATCTTAAAAACAGCCCGAACGATTTTGACGAAATTTTGTATCCTACCGTTTTGGGGCACCAGAAAACGATTGGGTTAGGTCACATGTTCGAGAAAATTCGATTAGTGGGTCATTTTGGGTCACTATGGGTCAGGGTCAAGCTAATTGTATCTAAAAAACGGTTCAAACGATTTTGACTAAATTTTGCATCCTACCATTTTCGGGAACGAGAAGACTATTGGGCTGGGTCACATGTTTGAGAACTTTCGATTAGTGGGTCATTTTTGGGTTAACGTGAATCAAATTAATTTTATGGAAAAAACGGTTCTAACGATTTTGATTAAATTTTATTTCATACGAGTTTCGGGTTCGAGAAAATCTTTGGGCTAGGTCACATGTCCGAGAAAATTGGATTAGTGGGTCATTTTTGGGTCACTGTGGGTCAAGCTAGTTTTATCTAAAAAACGTCTCAGACTATTTAGACTAAATTTTGCATCCTATGGTTTTCGGGCACGAGAAGACTGTTGGACTAGGTTACATGTTCGAGAACACTCGATTATTGGGTCATTTTGGTCATGGGTCATTATGGGTCAAGCTATTTTTATCTTATAAACGGAGACGATTTGCACTAAATGTTGTATCCTACGATTTTTGAGCACAAGAAAATCATTGGGCTAGGTCACATGCTCGAGAAAACCCGATTAGTGGGTCATCATGGGTCAGAGTCAAGCTAATTGTATCTAAAAAACGGCTCGGACTATTTTGAATAAATTTTATATCCTACGGGTTTCGGGCACGAGAAGACAATTGGGTTTGGTCACATGTTCTAGAAAATTTTATTAGTTTGTCATTTTTATTATGGGTCATGATATTTGAACTCAAATCTAATTTTGACTGAGCTTAGCTCGGTATTCCCTGTTCGTATGATCAACCGAAGTTATGGACAGCACGTACTGTGAAAAAAATTAGTTAAACATAAAAACGTAAGCCAAAGTTTAAAACGCACTTATCACACATAGACTGTAATTATCGCACCTATACGGTAACCGATATATTTTGTGCGTCTCTGTAAATGAATGATAAATGCAATGCACACTATACTTTTAAGCAAGCAACTTATAGTGCACCTCAGGAATGCATATAATTTTAATTATGTTTAAATACTGAAACATCATTAAATTACCCCGTAAACGATTTTTCCCACGCAGAACACTGTGTAACAGAATTATTTTTTTGACCCTGTAAATGAATAAAGATGCTTTGCACCCTATATTCTACAATAATCATGTTTTAATGCGCTTCATAATTATATAGCAATTTCATCCTGTTTCAAATGGCGTAGAATCATTAATGTAACGGAATACTTTTGACTGTCCCGTAAAAAAACTATAAGTGCTACACACTTCATTTTGAATAGGGATCATGCTATAGAAACGACAATAACATATAATCATTTCAGAGCAATCCGAGTATATTTACGCGAGTTAGAGCACGGCCAGACGGCAGATAAACCGAAGTCATGAACACTTTTCAACTAGGTTGGAAACTGTTAGAAAGACATCAATGAATAGTTTTAGGAATTTGTTTAATTAAAATTATTAATATTAATATCTAGACACTAGACACTTATAAAAGTCACATTTTCAAAAAATGTGTTTTTAAAATACAGATTAATGTGTAATGTTGTATGCATTTATTATGCAATATTATAAGTCGCAAAACGGAATAATATATATGCTGTATAAACAAAATATTTATATGACATGAATGTAACGTAGTTTTAACTGCAATAAAAAAGGCAGCATTTCAAACAGATTTACATTATCTGAAGTCCGTTATTGAAATACTATAATTTGATTTTCGGCTATCCGTTTTGACAAATGGATTTTCAACTCATTAAAGGATTCTGAATCTCTCTCGGTAAAATTAAAACGTAGCCTCCAGCGGTTTCAAGCGTTACACACGAGATCAAGTCCAATTTATTTCAGAAATGTTACTTTAATATGAAATGGTACATTTCCTTTGAATAGTATTTCCCTATAGATTTTTAATCTAATCAATACATATACATATATAGGGATATATAATATTTCTTTGTAAATAATTAATTTATGAAGGAACATTTTGTGGTATAAATTAGAATATCTACTGCAATAACAAATATATTCAATAAATATACGAATACTGATTGTATACATTTAATTGTATTGTTGATATTTAATAAAAAAGTCATAATATATTCAAATCAATATACAAATACAATTTGACAAAAATATTACAGATTTCAAACTGATGTTAAGATTTAATTAATGATGAATGGAAGGTTCATTTAAAATAGCGTATTGAATTTTTATCCCCAATTTTTTCCCATTTACTCAAAATTTGCCTAAAACTTGCCGTCCAATTCAATAATTGCGCATAGTTTTATAGATAAATTTGAACACAGGCATGATAAATTCTTTAAAAATATTTAATCTTTTAACACTCGTGAGCCTTTAACGTTACATGTTAAGGATCATGTAACATAAAGGTCATGTCAAGTTAGTGAGCTTGGAGCAGCCGTCGTGGTTGTAACGGTATCTTCCTTCAAGACTGAGATTGTTGGGAAATAAGTAGTACCCAAAAAGTACCGAAAAGTACGGAAAAAATTAAAAGTGATTTTCATTTTAAAGACATCGAGCAGTAGGTTCTGTAGGGTTGGAGGTCTCTTGATGCTTGATCATAAATTTTCTATTTAGCTCCATTTTTGTTTCAGTCACTCATGAGCTTTTAATGTTACATGATAGTGCGATTTAAACTTTCGGTCTATTCTCATGTAAAAGCGGTAACGAAACAAAATTTTAACTGGCAATTTTTATATAAGTAACGTATAACGTTGTTACTTAACGTTAAAACGTAGCCTCCAGCGGTTTCAAGCGCTACACACGAGATCAAGTCCAATTTATTTCAGAAATGTGTGATTTAAACTTTCGGTCTATTCTCATGTAAAAGCGGTAACGAAACAAAATTTTAACTGGCAATTTTTATGTAAGTATCTGTACTTACATAAAAAAATAGCATTTTAAAAATTTATGATTACATTATTGATCTATGGTGAATAAACATTTTATTTTTTTGTCTCTTCTTTTAAAGTTCAAGTTCTAAGGAAACTTTGTTTGGAAATTAATCGTATAGTTAAATTTCATTCAGCTTGCGCAATATATCTGTTTATTTTAATAATTACACAGTTTTTGTCAAAGGCAGAATTTCCCATTGATAAACATACACACTTTAAACAGATGACAACAAATATTTGTATATTCTTCGTTTAATTATACTTTTCAAAAGATGTAAGTCACGTTCTTTTAATAATATACAAATAAATAAAAATCTTAATATGATTTATGCCAAAAAAAGGAGCTATATAATGGTTGTAAAAGAAACTGAATCATTAAAAAAGTATACTATAGTAAAAATATACTAAAATACTTTTCTATTAGTTATTTAGCAGTTTAAATCTCTTTACAAACTAGTCTGATTTAGGGATGGAAAATTGTATTACGGTTTGAGATAAAATTTCGAATTATTGAAATTTGGATTGCGATAATGAATTCGTCAGTAATATTTCATTGAAGCATACATTTCCAAGTTTTTATATCATATATAAAAAAATGTTCAGGTGTACTAAAACAATATCTCAAAAATATAAGTCTCACTGTTATGAGTATATAAAAAAGTTCTATTATAACGCTTTATGACCCGGAAAGTCTAATAATAGGCGCGAAGCGTAAAGGAGAAATTTTATTGTTTCTACCAAATTTTTCGAAACAGCTACCTACTTGATGTAATTCTATTGCATATGTTAAAGAAATTTAATTCGAAGATTTTTCTTTATGGATTCTGGTAAGAACAGTAAATTGTCTCCTATAAGTTTCGAGTCATAAGCTTCCCGGCATAAAGTGTTCACAAACCCAAGATGCAAGAATCGAACCCGAACACATAGCATATCTGAACCGAACCCGACCAGTAACAAAACAAACTTTCCGCCAATCTAACTGGAGGGAGGAACGGTTTCAGTTAAAATCGAGTTAACCTTGCTGATGCAGGGATCTAATCCTCATTCATTTTAAATCGCATTGTTGTCAATAGTACTTATTTAGACGAGCAGTATACGATGATATATTTAAGTTTCTGCGTTGTCCCTCCATAAAAACTATACATTATACGACGACTATTTAAAAAAATAAAGTAATGCTGTGTGCTTTAAAACTTTTTAAAATTCCGTGATGACTGGTTAATTTTTACGAATGTTAAGGAATATAAAGTAAAACAAAGACATGGATACATACATACAGACAAATATATCCACTTTTTAGATCCTAATGATATTGAATTGGGACCATCTGTAGACATAGACCTTTCCAACAAAAAAGTATGAAAATTGGATCATCCGTTTAAGAGTTATGCTCGGACATATATAAAAAAAGGTACAAATGAATTGTGTAACTTCCTTCATTGAAATTCAGTTAAAAAGGAAGAGACGTACTTAGCAGACGATTAGTAAACTGATCGTTACGAAACACTCTACTCAAAGCTTGTGATACAATATTTAAAATTCTTTAAATTTAAATAAAATTTAGACGCTACTACGTTCCAGTAAATTAGAAAAATTAATTCCTTTCTTTTTAACATTTGCTCTTTATGATCATACACATTAATTGAATAATTAAGGAAGAAAAAAAAGAAATTACCTTGAAACATATTTAAAATCGGGGCAAAATCTGTTGATGCCTGTATTCATTTACTTTTAATGTACTTCTTAAACATCATTAGGCACTTATCGTTTGATAAAAATGCTTTAAAAGAGTTCTGAATATTACATTCTCATTTTTGAATGTAAGATATTTTTTTTAAATCTGATAATTAAAACCATGATAAAATTATTAACTTACGATTCGTTCTCATTACTGCATAAATTTTGTTTTAAAAATTTGAATCCTAAAAGAATTTAACTCATCGGTATCTCTACTTATCCGTGTACATTTAGAGAGTATTTTTTCTTTTTGAGTTATGCCTGATTTCGAATAAATTACAAAATCCTTTAACTCATATGTTTTTACAGTTGAAATGAAATGGGTTTCTTCGTACATTATCATAATGCATTCTTCCCCCCCCCCCCCCCCCCCAATATGTTTTCTACTTAAAAGAGTCTTTATTTTGTTTAACAGAATAAATGATTTTCTGCTTAATTTGCTTACAGCATGAGGCTGTAAATAACTTTTAAATGAGTTTTTTATTCCCGTGTTAGATTTTTCTATTTGTCAGCAGAACTATCAATTTCATTGTGTACAACTGAAGAAATGCTTCTTTCGAAAAGGGAGAAATCCTACTCTGAATTGAAAACAGAAATGTGTATCAAGGATGAAAGTTTCGTGTTTTTTAAAATAAGATATATTGAATATTCTACGGATCTATTAAACATTGCATATTAAAATTATATAATACTAGCCGATCCTCCCGGCGTTGCCTGGCCCGTGAAAAAAACCTTAAATTTGTATGATGTTATATCTTTAACCCGATTGTGTGTGGATTTATATTTTTAAATGAAATATTCGCGAAAAATATTGATATTATTGCTAAAAGTGCTCGTAAGAAGATATTTTCTTGTTTTTTTTTGTTTTTTTTCACGTACAGTCGTTTTTTTTTAAGTTCTTGGTGTGACTTTTGTTACTTTTTAAAAATTTTATCGGTTTTAAATGTAACGGTTTTGCAGTCCGTATAAAAGTTTCTTAAAAAATATTGTTAACTAGTTGTAAAAGAAATATGTTTTCTTCTCGCTTTTTTTGTTTTCTGGTCGGGTTCCTTAACATAACAAAAAAAATAGTTCACGTCGTCCGAATTCTCTGAAATTTCAATCGGATATAAATATAACTGTATCCAAGCTCTCTTTGAAAATTCGTGGGAAAATATGTATATTTAGTAGTGAAAAGAGGAGCTGCAGCCGCGCTAAAACAGGAAGCGTTTTTATTTTTTCAAAATACTTTTACTCGTCCGAACATGTCCAAATTTTTGTAGTTAATGTAAATCTGGTCTACGGAGATGCTCTAAAAATAATGTATCGAAATTCGGACGTTTAGTTACTTTTATCGTAGAAAAATATTCGTCTCGGGGAGGCACGACTACAGAAGCGGTCGCGAATTTGTTTGAAAGGAGTAAAAATTGTATTTTTGAAAACGGATTACACCGTCGAATAGAAGGCCTCCGCTTTAAATAAGTATGTTTTGTGAATCAGTATTTTGATCCCTAAAGGAGCGTACTTGAAAGGGAGAAAAAGTCAATCGTGAAAACGACCCTTTTCGAATTCTTTTTCAAAGGATTAACAGCAATATTTTTTCGAACTGATTGCAGCGTTTAATAAGTAAAAGTACAAAATTTAAGAATACGTCTTCTTTTTTCCCTATCACGAATGATTTGGCCTTTTTTCGGATGGACTTTGAGGCAAATGGCTAAAATAAAACATTATTTATTTCTTCCCTTCTATGCACTTGAAAATGAAGGGACTGAGCATGCACGAGCGCGCTTCTGCCGATTAAAAAAATAGCTTTTTGATGAATTTTTAATTAATATCTCGACTATTATCAAAAAATAAAAAATCTGAGACCCAGGTGCATGAAGCTCTGCTTTAGACAATCCTCACAAAAAGTTTCAGACCTCTGAAGAAGGTAGATTATCCTAGCCATTGCGAACACACACACAAACACAGAGTGAAACTTTCTTTTATTAATATAGATTCTATATAAAAGATGTTTTGAATATTCTGCAATTCTGTCTTACAGATGACAGAAATGTGTTGAAAATAATTTTAACCAAAATGAAAGCTGTAAATAATTTGAACACTTGTTGAGGTTTATTAGGAACATTCTTTAAAAATTTATGGCTTTAAAGTCAAATATTTCGTAACTGAAACTTCTCACAATATAGAAATTTCTTAGTCGAGAAATATACTGTGCATCTTTTCTTTTTTGCTTTGTAATGCTTTATAAATATGTAACACGCATTTTTGTTCTGTTGATAATACAAGAAATATCAAGAAAGAATATTGACCATAAATTTGTTTCATGCGATCTCGGTAAGTGCCGCTTTGATAAACTGTATCACTGATAACTAAGTACAGTTATCTAGTGTTTTTTTACTAGATGTTTAAGAGTTTAAAATGAAAATATAGAACTGAGACCTGCTGATAACCTTTTCTCTTAGTTATCACTAAAAAGATTCTAAAGATATGCAAAATAAAAATAACCGGCAAGCTAAACAATGACAAATTTATGAAACTCTTACAAGAAAAAATATAAATAACAAAAAACAAATCAATAAATGAACGAAATTGTGAGATATATGTAAGGGAATATTAATGCATGTGAGAATTATTCAACGTTGAGAAAACAAAATTAATTACTCTTATGATTGTCAAAGTAGAAAGTCTAAGTGATTTGAACAACTTATTTTAATATAAATATATGAAGTTTCGGTACTTTTCGGTTAGCCGGGCGCCAATGATATAGATACATGTACACACACACACACACACACACACACACACACATATATACACATATCTACATATACATATGTATACATACACATATATATACATATATGTATGTATATATATGTGTGTATATATGTATGTATATATACATATATATGTATATACATATGTATTTATATAGGTACATATATCACTGGCGCCTGGCTAACCAAAAAGTACCGAAGTTTTTTTAAGACGAACTGTGTATGCTTTTTTATTTATCTTTTATTCTCTAAAATAGAGCGTAATTGAATAACTTTAAGTAATTGTAATTTGTAAGTTAACTAAAACTATATCGTTCGCTTTATCTAACATTTTAAACTAAGAATATTTTCATTCAGAAATTAAAATATATACTTTTTTCAATACTTATACTGAAAAAAAAAATGCACAGATAATTACATAAAATCTCGTTCTGGGATCACGTATGTGATCATTGATCTCATTTTTAGAGACTTCTGTAAATTACGCTAAAAGCTTCAATTTGCATTCATTACCGCTCCGGTCTTCTGCATTTTTATTTATATTTAAATATTTGTTGTACATAAATTTGTGTTTCATTGATTGATACTACCTTTTTGAATTAATAATAGCTTCCTTAAAGATTTAGAAATTTAAAAAAAATATTTGATCTTAATTTATTTATTTAGTCATTGAAATGAATCAAAAATAGTAAAAATAATATAGTTATTGCATCAGAAATTTCCACTAAAGAAAAATTCAACTTAATTTTATATTTCAGTCATAATATGTTTCTTTGATAAAATTGTTTAAACAGATTTCATAAATTAACTTATAATTATTACAAAAAATGTTTATTTACCTAAAATATATATTGAAAAAAAAATTGAATTTTTTTTTCTCTAGTAAAAATGTAAATTGGTTTTAAACATAATATAGTAATCAGCATCTTAAGATTTCAATCTAAAAACAATACTATGGTGTTTGTCCTTCAGTTAAAATACTGTAGATGGCATCACTACAAATTGTACTGTGTCTGTTCGCTAGCGCTTTCTGTTTCATTATATGATTGTACTATAAGTAACTGCTGATATTGTCTAGTTATGTCTTGATGTCGTGATGTTACGTTATGTGTTGTGAAGTGTAATAAGATGTGTAAAATAGGTTTCCAATCGTCCACATTATTTAAATATGTGTTATTATTTAATATAATTAATAATCAACGAATCACAATTGGCGACGAATATGGGTTCAAAAAGCGGAAAATTTCTCAACAGAAATATTTGAAAAAGAATTTTGCTGACGCTAGATTAATTTTAACGCAATTATTCAAATTGGTAAAGAAATCATCATGATCATTTCCCACGCGAAAAATGTCCTGGCCAGGATTCGAACCAGAGATCTTTTGGCTGAAGCTGCCAAAGCTCTACCAACTGAGCCATCATGGACGAATATGGAGGACCTAATTCACACAGTTAATATTATTGATAATAGAATCTGGTCTGATATCGGAATCAACTCAACAGTATATAAATCGCATGTAATAGAAATCCGGTAAACGTTGGATACACAATTACACTAGATGAATTTTAAAACAATTAATTAAATTGGTAAAGAAATCACATAAGTTGTAGTTTCCCAACTGGGGGAAATTATAACTCATAAGAAGTGATGAGTCGAAAACAAAATTGCTCGACTTCTGCTTTCATTATGGAATTATGTCATGTTATATTCTACTAAAGGTGTGATACAATTTTATTTTTATATATCATTTCTACTTTTCAGAATTGAATAAAGTACTATAATGTTTCAAAACGTCAAAGAGTATAATGATTCCATTTAAACGTTTCAAGCGTACGTTAAAAGGCTGTAACTATGTTTTTTATTTCATGATGTTAAAGATGAAAAGAAAGACCCTGCTATTATTTCTTGTATGGCTTCTAAATTATGTATTTTATTATCTGTTTTTTTTAAAGTTTCTGAATCCTTGAAATATGACGAGGTTGTTGATATGCTGCTAAAGAACTTAAACCTCGCCCCTAATAAATTTAATGAAAGAATAAAATTTCGTATTTCTTATTAAAACGAAAATGAATCTATACAAGATTTTTCTGGTAGATTTAAAAAATGTGTGCATTTTCTGGTGATACATTACATGAAAACCTTCTGGAAGAGTTTCTTAGGGGTTTAAAAAATGAGACTATTCAAAGTAAATTAATTAGGCAAGTTGATTTACAATTTGATAAAGCTGTTGAAAACTCTGTCATTTTACAAAATGCTGAAAGTGATCTTTCTGAATTGAAACACAAAAGTATCAATGTAAGTAAAGTTGCATTTACTAAAATGTGCAACCTAATAAATTTCAAAATAATTCACAGAAACAGAAAATCTACAATCATACAAATAATGTAAAAAAGGGAAATTCTGAGGTAAATAAGAATAAATTGAAATTCTATAGATGTGGAAATGCATCACATTTAGCTAATGTATGTAGATATATTAATACAATTTGCAATCAATGTAAGGAAAAAGATCATTTGAGTAAGGTGAGTAAAAGTAAAAATAACAATGTTCAGAAAAAATGAATGTATTCCATACAGTTTATATTTTATCTTTAAGGCATGATAAAGGTACTACTTCAATAAAAGTGTGTGTTTTAATTGAGAATAAAGCTAAAGCTGAGGTAGATTTAGATACCGGTTCCGGAATTTCTGCTATACCTGTGAAACATTTTCGCAGAATTTTTCCAAATTACAAAATTTTTCCGCCAGATGTTCAGTTAAGAAGTGCCATTGGGGAAAGTTTTATACCTGTTGGGTATGTAAATGTTGATGTTTATTACTAAGATAAAACTAAAAATCTTAAATTATATTTGAGAAGATAATTTTTTACTATTATTTGGAAGAGATTGGGTTTCTGCTTTTAATATATTTCTCTCCAATTTTAAATGTGTATATTTAAATGAAATTGTGAATGCTGCTGAAACATTGAAAGTATTATTAAATGCTTCTTCTAATTTGTTTACTAAAAAACTTGGGGTTAAAAATAAAAGGTTAATAAAGGCAAATAAAAGGTTTGAAAGCAGAATTATTCAGAAAAAGATTCTCGCCCATATTTTGCAAAGCTAGAACGATTACTTATGCTTTACGTAGAGCAGTAAATGAAGAATTATAAAGAATACAGGATTAGGGTATTTCTAAAACTTGTCACTAATAGTAACTAGGCACCTCCCTATAATTCCAGTGGTTAAGCCTAATGGTAAAATTGGTTTATGTGGTGATTTTAAAGTTACAGTAAATACATTTTTGAAGGCTAAAAAATGTCCTTTACCAAGAGATATTATTATAAATTTGTACCGAATTTATTTGCAATTGCTCATCCTTTAAACCAATGACTCAAAAAGAATGTGAAATTTATTTGGTCTGCTGTTTGTGAACAAGCATTTAAAAATATAAAAAATGAGATTATTTCTGAAAGGGTTCTTACACATTTCAACCTTAAATTACATTTAATGTTAGCAACTGATGCTTCTCCATATGGTATCTCTGCATTTCTTTTGCATGTGATGCCGGATAACGTGGAAAAACCCATTGGGTTTGTGTCCAGAACTCTTACTAATGCAGAAAATAGGTATAGCCAGGTGGATATAGAAGCACTAGCTATAATATTTGGTGTAAAGAAATTTTTTCCATATTTGTATGGTAACAGATTAACTTTATTTACGGACAGTAAACCACTTGTGTCAATTTTTTCTCCTACTAAGAGTGTTTCTGTAGCTTCAGCTGCTAGAAAGCAAAGATATGCTAGAATGCAAAGCTATACTAAAATGCAAAGATATGCAAAGTTACAGAAGTGAAAATGCAGTTGTTAATCAGGGTGATTATCAACTATTGCATCCTAGTATCACAGATCATCGACCAGCTGACCCTTGTGTTCCAACTACTCCAAATCCTAAACCAGCTGACTCTTGTGTCTCAAACACTACAAGTCCTAATCCAGCTGACTTTGATGTGATACCCCCAGTTCCAAAACATGTGATTCCAAATAGTATATTTGATGATGCTGCAGATCCTTTAAAAACTAATTCTTCTTCTTCCTCCGCACAGGTACTTAGACGTTCTAAAAGAATTAGTAGAGCTCCCACCCGACTGAAATATTAAGTAGGGGAGAACTATGGTGTTTGTCCTTAAAATAAAACACTCTAGATGGTAGCACTACAAATTATAATGTGTCTGTTCGCTAGCGCCCTCTATTTCATTATATGATTGTACTGATATCACAGATTTGGGCATTTCGGTATAGTGAAAATGAAGTCCTTAGCTCGCAGTTTTGTATAGTGCTCGTTGACCATGATATTGAAGATCTTGTACGGAATTGCACTACTTTTGTCAATTTAAAAAATAATCCTCCCAAGGTAGATACACATCATTGGGAATTGCCTACAGCTGCATGTCAAGGAATTCATATTGATTATTTTGGCCCTGTTATGGGTAAAATACTTTTCCTTGTTGTTGATGCTTATAGCAAATGACCAGAAGTTTTCATCGTTCCTAATACAACTTCAGAAAGTACGATTACTTATCTTTCTTAACTTTTTACCATATACGGGTACCCTATATCTTCGGTATCTAATAATGCAAAACAATTTAATTCTGCAGAATTTAAGACATTCTTAAAGAATCATGGTGTAAAAGATAGGTTTAGTGCTCCCTACCATCTAGCCACAAATGGTCAGGCTGGGAGATATGTACAAATTCTCAAACGTGGATTAGTGGATTATAAAGTTTATCTTCAGAATCAGTACTTTACAAATGAAATTAAATAACATGATTTTACAGTATAGAATGATACTTCATGTTACAACGGGGGAGAGTCCTGCATCTCTATTTATAAAGCGGCATATAAGAACAATAATAGATTAGATACTTCCAAGTGTTAAAAATTCTGTTTGTGGTAAGCAAACTGCCAGAAATTCCAATATTAAAGTAAAATTATTATAATTAACCAGAAAGTGGCTATTAGAAATTATACTTTTGAAGTCATGTAGGAAATTGGTCGCATTATTGAAAGACAGGGCACGTTACATTATAGAATTCAATTTGGTTCAAAAATTTGGAAAAATATTTGGTTCAAATACTGATCAGATAACTAATGTACGTTCAAATGTCCATTCAACTAATGATACAAATTCTGAAGAAAGTGATGCAGAAAATTACAGAAGTGAAAATATAGTTGTTAATCAAGGTGCTTCTCAACTAATGCATCCTACTGTCACAGATCTTCGACCAGCTGACCCTTGTGTTCCAACTACTCCATGTCCTAAACCAGCTGACTCTGATATGATACCTCCAGTTCCAAAACATATGGTTCCAAATAGTACATTTGATGATGCTGCCGATCCTTTATAAACAAATTCTTCTTCTTCCTCCTCACAAGCACTTAGGCGTTGTAAAGAATTAGAAAAGCTCCCACCCGATTGAAATATTACGTATGGGGAGAACTATGGTGTTTGTCAATAAGTTAAAACACTCTAGATGGTAGCACTACAAATTGTAATGTGTCTGTTTGCGAGCGCCATCTATTTCATTATATGATTGTACTGTAAGTAACTTCTGATATAGTGTAGTTATGACTTGATGTCGTTATGTTACGTTCTTTGTTGTGAGGTGTAATTAAATGTGTAAAATAGGTTTTTCTTCGTCAACATTATTTAAATGTGTTTTTATTTATTATAATTAATAATCAAGACATTACAAATACAAATTTAAAACGCATCAAATGTGACATAAAAAAGGAGAGTTGTGTAGGTCGCCAGTTTTGGCAAATTTAAATAACTGCATGTAGGTTACCTAGACATATCAATTAGTACATGAATATATAGATATCGCTGATAATTCCACAAAATGGGCCTTTAAATATCACCCAGTGATATTTTACCTCATAGAAAATTACTGTAATGTGTGCAGAAAATCCTTGTTTTTGAGAATTTACGAAAACCTGACTTACACTACTCTACCTTTGAAAGTCTAAAATAAAATGTGTCATTAAATTACATTTATGACATTTCATATTTTTAAAGGCGAATTTCAGTACCAGGACATATTATTACCATATGGAATTTCCTCTTATTTATGCACTTTGTACTTTCTTAATATGAAATCGATACCATATCTTTGAGAACCACGAATCATTATAAAAATCTTCTATGTTTCAAAAAAAAAAAAAAAAAAAAATCCGTGGATAGGAAATATATCTCTTTTTTTTTATCTCTGCCAAGAAATCTTTTATGTTCAAAGTTTTCCCTGGAGGAAAAAATTTCTTTTACTTAATATAGATTTTCGAAATTTACCTCTCAGAACGTGAATAATTTAACGATTAACCCATAAGTGTAGAATATAAAGTAATAAACTGCTAAGTTATTTATACAATTTTTTTTTTTTAAATGACGCATTGCGCTTACTGGTTTTGGTAATATATTGTCTTATGAACACTTAAAGTTTTAAGTTTCTTATGTGAAAGTTTTATGGAATGAATAAGTATTCATTAATTTGATTTATGAAATTTTGTTGCATTAAATCATCAAGCCTTTTGGAGCAAAAAGAAAGTGTGTATTGCAAATGGGTTTTAAATCATTTAACATGAAAACACTGTTTATCAACATCATTGTCAAAGAAAATGCATGCAAAACGTTGAGCATGTTTATATAACATTTCTTTATTTTAGCTATTTCGGAATAATAATACATGAATTTAAAAAATATTGTTTTTTTTTCTAAAGAGTAATTAAATGTTATGGAATTTTTAATTAAAAAAACATTGCATACAAAAATCTGAATTTTTTTATGCCAAACATCTGCCAAACATCTGCCTAACCTGAATAAGGTGTGGTAACTGATCAGGTCAGGTAATGCAAAAATGAGGCAGGTAAGTAAATGCAGGTAAGGTCAGATAATCCAAAATAACCAAAAATCTGAACCTAAACAAGTAGACAAATACATCATGATATAATTATTTACCACTTCCACAAAAGAAAAAACAAACAAACAAACAAAAAACAATCTCAAATGGCATAATGTTTCGTGCTTGTTTAATATCATGCTTTAAATAAATCTTTGTTAAGTTTAATAAATAAATAAATCTTATTTCTTTATAAAAATTTTCCTAATAAATCTCATTAAGGAACGAAATTAAGAGATTTATTGTCTTACATTCAAAAAATAAAATTTAAACTTTTACAAATTAAAAAGTATTTAGAAATTGCTCATACTCTTGAAAATCAAGTGAGATTATCTTTTTACTGGAATTTCAATGTAAAGTTTGAATGCAGCAAAATCCAGAAAAAATAATGAAACTAACCATTATACATTCTAAGTACAAGGAAGTAAGTATTTTTTTTTAAATATTTAAACTTTTAGTTTATGTGCTATCACAAAAAATTATTTTAGAAATCTTAGTAATAACATGCGGAACTTTATGTATTGCCAAGTATGGTAAAATTGGACACCTTTTTATTAAGACCTTATTGTTGAAGCCAGAATGTCCAACAGAATTTATTATAACTTTTCGTTCATACTCTGCACTAATTCTTATACATAATATCATTTTAAGCATGTAATTAATTGATCACATTTTTATTAAAAAGTGATTACTTATAAAAAGTCAAATCATCCGGTCTTACCTCACCGATGAGGTGAAACCGTATGTATATGTTAATTTTATAGGAAATGAAAAAGGTTGGACTCTTTTTTTTTAAAGAAGAACAATATCATAATAACGTATACCGTAACCTTTTATACGTTTATCCAGTATTATTATTATTTTTTATACAGTCTTATCTCGATTATCTGACATCTGCCAAACCTAAATAATGTGTGGTAACTGATCAGGTCAGGTAATGCAAAAATAAGGCAGGTAAGGTCAGGTAATGCAAAATAACCAAACACATGAACCTAAACAAGTAGACAAATCCCTAGAAATATGAACTATTTTGTTTATTGATTTAAATATGGAAAGGGACAAATAAAAGTTAATAATTCTGTTATATTCTATGGAAAAGTCTACATTAGAATAATTGCATTAGGAAAATTAGAGTTTTAAGAAAACTTGTGTCTAATCTACGCTTCTCATTATAATATTTATTTTTCATAGCTAAACTACAACATAAATAAATATCATCATTAGCAAAATAAACATATATAAATATCATCATAAATAAATTCATCTTATAAGAAATACTTCTCTTTAAAAATTTGCACGATACATGAATGTTTTCTAAGACAAATATTTCTCTGTCCCAGCTATAGTGATATTAATCTGGAACGAGTAATAATAGAAAAATAGATAAGATTCACTATCCAGTAGTAATAAATCTTCTTAAAACTGATTAAATAAATAATCAGTCTCTTTCGGACACTTACTCTAGCAAGAAACTGGCTCATCTGCAATCTTTCAGCGTTTAAACCTCTAATATTTCAGAAGGTATCCTTAAATCTGAGATCTCCAATAAAAAACAATAAAATTTACCATTATCATTGACTAATGATACTCAAAATAGGTTAATCAAAGACCACATTACAGAAACTTTATTTTACTTCATATGACTTTAATTTCTAATGTTGACTCAGACCGATGAAAAGCAACCTAGCCACAAACATAAAGAACTGTGTTCAGAAGTCCGCGGTTTCAAATCTCCTCGATCCAATCGGAATTGTCTGAGTAAATCTTTGAAATTTGTCTTAAGACAAGCATGAAAATTCGGCTGACTTTTACATTAAACGTTCTTCCGGGAGGCGTTACCTTAAACATTACAGCAACGATTAGCACTTGCTTGATAATAACATTCCTATTTCATCATGTTTTATAGAAGATTCAGTTCTGTTTTAACCAATAATATTATTAAATAAAAAATCACCTAGCTAAAAACTGTAAACGAATGAATTTCATTCTTTCTTTGATACTAAATTATTTTTAACATTAAATCTTGAAGCCATACTTGTGCTTCAAGAATTTCCATAAGCTAATTCTTCGAAAATAATAACAGCGATAATTCAGCAAAGGCGTAAAACAATTTGACTTTCAACATCAAATAGTTTACACAATATTTTTATAGTACGTATTCTATCATTGTGAGTTATTTCATCGAGATATCTTTGTATTATTTTGCCGCCTTTCGAATAAATCTTTAAGCAGTTTTTCTTCCTAGCAATTCCGAGTCTCACCTAATTATCTTCCTGTTGAGATTACTTAAACTTTATCCTCCCACAATGTTCTTTTCTCCTCCAGTTCTTGACATTTAATATTTCTTTCCGCGATAAAAGTAATTTTTATCTTATGTTTACTCACACCCATTCAGACATCGTTTTCATTTATATCATTCAATAGGTGTTTTGAAGTACAACGTAGAAATCGGATACTTTTTATAAATTGTTTCTTTCACGAAATGAAAAATAGTTTGTCATGCTTATCTCCGTTAATTTCTTAGAATCAAATTTCTTTTCATTTATATATCAGAATGAGTGAAAAGAAAATGAATGAAATACGGAAAGAAAAGTATTTGTAAGATTTTTCTTGAGAAAATTTTAATCGTATGGCTCAATTTGAGATTCAGTTTGGATTAATTTTATATCTGAAATTTAAATTTTGATGTAAAACTGTCTAACCTTATTTTATAGAAAAGAAAAAACAGAAAATTATAAGTATAATGTTTAATGAGAACAAGTATAAAGTGTGCTTTTGGTAATATTGTACACTTAGGTGGCTGCTGGAATCCGTCATATGTTCGGTATATATTTTGCATTTTGTTTCTATAACACTGTCGAGGATATTTGCATTAGAAAACATTGATGTTGACATTTCAGAGTATGAGGATGACATTAATAAGACTAGTGATGAGGATTTTGTTTCTTTTTGGGAAAAAGATGAATATTTTTTACTTCAACATTTCAAATACAATACCATTATTTTTTGTTATTATTGTTGCTGTTTTTCTCCTGTTAGTTCCTCATGACATCAGCTAATAGAAAAAGAAACACTTGCTGTTCTTGCAAGATAATTTCTATTTTGTTTAGTTCATTGCTTAATCTGAATATATAAGTACTTTTTTTTAAAAAGTGTTGCAAGTTTTTTAAAAGTGTGAATTCAACTAATCTGAATACATAAGTTTTAGTTTTTTTATAACACTATAACGGAGTATTATAACACTTTGCAGTGGGGTTTCAATTATGTTATCAGCTTTTCAACCGAACAAAATTTTAATATAGTACACTGAAACAAGAATCGAAAACAAAAGGCTTTCAATTTCGTTGCGAACATTTTTTCCTGCAAAATAATGGCAAACTATCTTTTAAAACACTTTCCCCTATGTATGTCTACGACAAAAAAAAAAAAAAAAAAAAAAAACTGTCATCATGCAAAAGCTTACAGCAAGGTATAATATCTTAGAGTTTTCTTCACTCATTTATTAGATACCAAAATATTGAAAATTTGTTCGTCACGCTACTCTGATAAAAGTTAGGAACGTTTTGAGAAGAAGTAATCCCGCCCCCCCCCCCCCCAAGCAAAATGCCAAAATCGTCGTGATTTTTTAAAAATTACTTATTTGGACAAAACATTCTACTAATGGTTAAAATAATTAATAATAATAATAATAATAATTATTATTATTATAAAATTAACTGTTTGAGGTTCTCACATTAACTGAACTACTCGATATTTATTCACGGACCACAAACGAGATACACCGTTCACATCTCGGTACCTTCATCTTACTTCACCTCTGAGACAGGGTTGTCAGTTTGATCTTCATTTTTATGCAGAAATTCGGAATCTATACCGAAAATTCCGAAAGAAGAATGTTTATTTTATGAAATCACGAAATAGTTGTCATTAAATAAGACAAAAAATACTATTCGTAATTTCTAGTATGAGGTCAAAATTTTTGAATAAAAAAGGAGGGAAATCTGGCAACCCTGGACTGAGAACAAACTGATATCCCAGGGCACGTCCTCTCTCGGCAAAACTATTAGTAGATTCTGTTGTTCTGACTCTATAAGTGTCTTGCAAACGTACGATTGCCAGAATGATGCACACGTATAGTAAATTACAATATAAAAAATGTTAGTTATAGAATTATTCTGCGAGATAATTTAAAAGTAAACATTATCTGTGACATTCAAATTATTTCACATTAAGGTAGAAAAAGATAGAAAGTCTCAATATAAGAAGTTTCTTTATTTTGTTTTGTCTGGGAACGACATTTATGCTAATTAATCATAAAAATTACGTTAAATCTTATCTGTTCAACGCAAAATTATTAAATGTTAACGACTGAGAATTCTATCATTTAAACGAAGTAAGCTATTTGAAAATTACAATCTCGAGTAAATTTATCATGTGTTTGCATCAAAAGCAGGAACTTCATTTTGTTAAGTTTATTTCACTTATACTTGTTTAAGTCGTTACGTAATCACAAATGATAGATGGGGTTGATAAAGGAGCTGACGACTGAATAAGTTAATAAAACTTATGATGATGAGTTCGAATCTCAAGGAGTCCCACTTTTAGCTTTGCTTTGTGGGAAATTCATTTTAAATAAATTCTTGTGTTTAAACATGATATAAAGAGTTTTAAAGCACTGTTAGCAAACAGCGCGCTGCCTATGTATTTTCCCATATTACAAAAATTCCATTACGGTTTATGAAAGTAAATATTTTTAATATTTGTTCATTCGGTAATTGTACCAGTTCCCAAGTTACTATATTACTAACATCTTTAAATCATCAGTGGTAGTTGTTTTATGTTATTGTGAAGTATTATGCTTGTAAGATTTATTTTAGACACAAGTGTATATGGGATTTTTGTCAATGTCGAGATGAAGTCTGCGATATCGCATTAAGCAAAGTCGTAAAAGCCGTTTGGTCTGTATAGAGAAACTAATAAGCAAACATGCAGATACGGAAAGAAAACATTGTTCTTTTGATTTTGTCGTAAAAAAAACTAGACTTGAATAGAGATTTTTGTTTAACATGTTTAACCCTTTTCAGAATTTTCCGTAAAAAAATTACGTCACAAAATGAGTTAGAGCATATTTTCATTCTTGTTTAATATGACTTTTTTTAAACTATACTTATTTTCTTAATCAGATATACATAGCTAAATGTCTTTTTTTCCCATAAAAAATGTTCACAAATCCCACAACTTTAATTAACCGAATTTTTATCATGATTCTTTTTTTAAGGCTCTTACTCAGCATTTTTAGTGATAGTACAAATTAACGATTAATTTTTTATTTAAAAAGATTTAAGACACTACAAGCACCATATTTCGAACAAAAAACTATTTAGTGAAACAAAATAATTTTTAAATGTCATATAATGTATGCACGTAGTAAAAAAAAAAAAAAAAAAAAAAAAAAAAAAAAAAACCCTCACTTTCACTTGAAATATGACAGGATGAAGACATTAATTTAGACATATGTCATGCAATCTAACTTTGAAATGATTTATTACGTGTGGCTTCCCAGACGCAATGGGGGATAAGTATTTGAATCATTAAGCAATGAATTCTAGACTAATAAAAATGCAAAATTCCACTTGTTTAACCCCTCTTGTCAAAATAAATTCAAAGATATTCCGGTTATGAATGTAACGCATACTTAATCCGTTTGTGTAATAATAAATGCAATGCTTTTTCATAATGTTTGGAAAAATAAAATGTATTTAATTATTTTTAAAAACTTGTTAAATGTTATATAACGTTAAACATGTTAAGATGTGCACATTAGTCTTTTGAAGAGTGAGTTTTGACGTAGCCTATGTGATTAGAAGATATATATACGACGTTTCTCGTCAAAAGGTTAATAGTTTGAATATTTAATAAATACTTCCTTTATTCCATTGAGTTTAGCTGTTCATAAATTCTAAATTTCACATCCAAATTTATATGAAGAGCTATTTCGTAATTATTCGAAAATAAAGAATGTTGGGCCAAAATATAACATTTATATAATAATATTTTCAAACATGCTACTTATTTTTTATGTATTGCCTCTACAATATTTTGATAAACTAGAATCAGTATCTATATTAGACAATAGTAGTTTTATTTTCTAAATCTATAATAATCGTTAAAAGCATTGTTTTTCAAATAATTTAAATGTGATACAGAAAAAAGATAATACGAAAAGATATTTGGTATTTTTCTCTTAGCTCTGAAAATAATGTTGTTTATAAGAAATTATATAACATTTCTTCAGAAATATGTTAGAGAAATTAATTAACAAAAGGAGAATAGTTCAATTAGGAAGGACCGCATCATCATAGATATTATATCATTATTTTCAATGATAATATAAAATCTTTATTACTAAAATGTTTTTTCTATCGAACCAAAGAAACAATATTAGTCAGAAATGATATTATTAACTGCCTTTGAAAAACTATATACAACGATATCTTCCTTTTCTTTCTTCATATAATGAGTAGAGAACACAACTATAGTTTTGAACTGCACTTGTGTTCTACACACTATGTGGAGAAAAGAAGAAGATCACATTCCATTAAGATGAAATTTGTGATAATTAAAATCCAGATTATATGAAATTGAATTTGTGAAAATGTATTTGCATACGTCGTCCATATTATCTACGAATAAACGTAAATGCACAACTGTTCAGAAACTTCATCACGGATGCTATTATTTATGTTTATTTCGTATGTAAATTTCATCTGCTGGACTTGTATAAAAAGGCAATAGTTATCTATTAATTTTAACGAAACTAGAAATATCCAATAAGTGTCTTGCCAGTTACCAGTTAAAAATAAGTAATTTGACTTAGAAGCCGTTTTCAGTAGAAAAATATATGGAAGAAATTCCTTTTTACGGAACAGAATAGAATTTTTCTTTGTGACTAACCTTCTTGAAGGCGATACAAAACATTTTAAATGTCTAAGATACTTATTCATACGCTTTTGGATTAATAATTGCTCAATCTGAATACTTTTAGCGCAATCAAGGGCAAGAGGTAAAAATTTCTTTGATTTAGAAAAATAAAAATTTGTACCTTTTAATAAATAAATTTTTCTGGGGTTACTTTTTTTTAAGCAAATTACTTTTCATTTCAAATTCAACTTTACGATTCTAGTTGTACGGTTTATAATGGGATTAGCTGACCCATTACTTCATTCATAGTTTGTAGTTTGGCTTTGATCAGTCGTGTGTCAACAGATCTAGGTCAAAGCTAATTTCGTAAACACGTTCACGTTTTATTAGAAAAATGACTTAATTAAAATTTAAGAAAAGTTTTTGAATTAAAAGGGAAATTAAGGAATATGTTAATGGATATTTCCCTTGTGGTGCAATCGTACACTGTGGTATTTGCATGAAAATAAATTCCAAGTCTATTTACATTTAAAAAGTGCTACTTCCTCTCAACTTAGCTCTCAACTTCCAATACTTTTTTCAAAAATTTTGAACAAGAAAAGTTATTTAATAAATCGTGTCTTGTTTCTTTAATGCAATGTTTTACTATTTATATTTAAATCATTGTCAGTTTTTCAATGAAGCTTAACAGATGGTTATCATTGTAAAAGTTGTATGGTCCAAGTTTTCATTAATTTTGTTTTCGCGAGGTAAGTGACGTTACAAATATTTTATCTTCAAATATAAATTACTGAAATTTATTTTATCACAAAATAATATATATAAAGTTTGCATTTTCTAAACATTCAAAAGCTAAAGAAGCTTACGAAAAAAATATATAATCCTAACCTTCTGTCACGGGCGCCATTTCAAATTTTTCTTGGGTGTAGGGTAAACATTTCTTTTGAAGTTGTTGCGAACAGTTGAGAAGAAATTGGTACAGTTCTATTCTGACATATATTTTAGTCAGCCCCTCGGGATTGCACTTAAACTCTAAGGCTTAAGCCGGGTTTCCCGAGGTGGTCATCCCTGTCCCTGACATATATTTTAAAAATTACTCAAAGTACTCATTAATAATACATGTGTCTCATTTTGAGAATGCTGCAATGCAAGGTTTTAGAAAATATTATTGATAATTATTAATTTCAGTATTTAAAGTGTTTATTTAATGCTAATATTTCTATTTAAATAAAATCTGACAGGTTAATTTAGCTCTTGTGCAAATTATGAAAAAAAAATGTGAGTCTGATGTGTGATGACTCATATACTCTGAAATATCAAATTTCTTGAAGGGGAGAAATTGCCCCCTTCTTAGCATCTCCTTTCTTGTATAAGCAATCAATATTTCAGTGTTTAGAGCCAAAACCGTACAACAAAATCTGTTTAATGGAAAACGTCTGCATATGTTTTGATTCAAAGGGACAACTCTGGAAAAGTATAATTAATCATATCTGGTGACAGGCAAATAAAAGTTTTATCTTACTAAATTTAACTAAATAAAAATAATGTTCAATGAAAAGCTTATGAATAAATGACATACATTTTTAAGTCATCGCATATTAAAGACTAAAATTGTTTATTACACAGTGTAATAAAAATCTGCATTTTTCTATTAAATTCAATAATGCATTGCTAAAACATAAGATAGATATAAAGAGCTTGCCCAGATATACACCTCAATTCTCTGAAATCGTAACCTTTAAACTTTCTTTGACATGACGCCAAGACTTTGGAAAAGTACCAGTATTCGAAAAGCATTAAAAAGGGGCCACTTTTGAGGGTGAAAATAAACGTTTCTACTCAATTTTGTTATTATAATTTTGTCATTGTTCATTATATCTAAGTCCATATTATATAATATTTAGGTTCACTGCTATTGTTAAATAGATCATTTTTATTGGCCAAATTTGGATATTTTACACATTTTTTTGCTATTTCTTTTAATGGTTTTTGCGAGTTATCTATATTTTCAACAAAGAACTAACAAAGTTACAATTTTGATTTTGATATAGGTTTATGTTGGAGCTTTGGAATTTATAAAATATTTTTAAAAAATGGTACCCGGAATTTCTCTTACTGGAAACAGGTTTTTTTAAAAATAGAAATATAAAGTTGTTTTCTAAAAAAAAAAAAAGCATTTTCTCATATTATTTTACTTAAATATTCAATGTGTAAATATATTTTTAACAGGTACAGTCGCATGTTATTTATTAAAACATCTTTCTTAAATAAACAACTTAAAACTGGAAAGTTATATAGGTGATAACCATGAAAGTGTAGATGGTCATGGGCTGAAAGAAGTGATAAATCAAACGTAAATAAATCTAAAAATTAAAAGCTGTACTAAATAGATATTTGATAATACAAAAAAAAAATACATTTCTGTAATATCAATAATTAAGTTAAATTTCTGTAGGGTCAGTAAATAAATTACTATAGGGGGATGTAATAACCAGATACCTTATTACTAGTCGTTTATTCTTGAAGCCAGAATTTCTAATATAATTTAAAGTAACTTTGTGTACATACTCTACATATATATTTGTACCTTAATATCATTTTAAATATATAATTAGTTCAACACATTTTCTAATAAAATATTATTAATAAAACGTCAAACCATCCGTTCTTACTCAATCAGTGGCGGAAAACCGCATGGAAGTGTTAATATTACAGGAAATGAAAGATTTTATTGTTTTCTTTTTTTTTTTTTTTTTTTTTTTAAGAAAAAAAAAGAAAAAAAAACAAGATATTTTATTTTACAACTTTAAATAAGAAACTAAACTAACAATATTTCAATTATAAATCTAATGATTTACTATTTAATGACAAAAGGATATTTATATGCATTACAATTTATGAAACTGCAAAAAAGAAGTTGACTTCTTTAACAGCTTTATAAAAATCATAATCACTCTTACCGGTGTAATTTTGACTGCCTTTTGGCGCTGCTAAAATAGAGTAATATCTAAAATTTTATAAAACTTTTATTTTCCTAACTGATTTCATGATATATATATATATATATATAATTCAGATGAAAAAAAAACATTTAAAAATAAAATAAAATAAAATACAGCGTGCACTTTAATAGAGACAAACAGACAACGCAGAATAAATAGAGACAAGCATTTTTCTAGAAATGAAATTCTAAATATTTGGTAGCCAATTTTTAAGATAGGCCTATTAACTTGTAAACTTTTATAAGAAAAATATAAAATATTGAAATATACTATGTATGTATATATATATATATATATATATATATATAATGTTTGAAATAAATAAGACCTTTTTTTTTGAAAGAAAAAGCAGCCTTCTTATTTTTCGTTCATGAAAATATACTTAATTAAATTTTAGAAAAATAAATGAAACAATCTAAAAGAAGATAACTTTTTTGAGTGGTTTTATGTGTTGAGGATTTTCGCATTAATCATGTTATTATATGAATCCTCAAACTTTCAGACTTTTTAATTTTTAAAGCAAAATGATTTTTAATGCTATATTAATTTTATTATTAATTATTTCAACCCAAACCTACTGATTATCAACCTTTAGAAGACGGCAGGCTCATATATGGGACAGAATGCGTCGTTTCTTAAAATAAAGAGAAACGTTTTAATATCTAACAACACTCCCACCTCCCTATAAGTTGTTGTTTGTATGCGTTGCGGGACGGAAGGTTTGTTTTAAAATGAGTTCTCCAGTAAAAAGAATTAGTTTACTGCACTTGGATTGACAAAGCGTCTTACTGCCTATTGATGAACATAAAGTTATTTTATCTGAAAGGCAAAGAAAGGAGTAAGCAGATCTCGCAAATCTCCCGCTCTTTATAAGCATCCTAGTCATTCAAAAGCCACCACCATGTAAAGGTTAAAGTTTAATCATAGATCATTTTATTTAAAAATATTCTATGATCTAACTTTCAAAATAACTTCTCAAAGATGCTTTTTAACACGTTGACGGACACTTGCGGCTATAGCCGTCAAAGCGAAGTTCACTGTGTGGCATGACGGCAATAGCCGCACAAAACGAAACGATCGTTTTTAGACACTATGGCTATAGCAGCACAAATGTGCATTTACCGGCGTACAAGTAGAAGCCCAGTGTCATGTTTTGGAAACAATTTTTTAGGTTGAAGTTCGTTTTCCACCTGTTATACGAGTTGCAGCTTCAGTATGCACGTGCAGGGTTGCTAGTGGTCAGGGAAAAATACAGTAAAAGAAATTACCAGTATATTCTTATAGAAAAATTCAAATTGATTATTTGATCGAATAATCAACATAAATTTTTCTATAAGAATATACTGGTGTTTGTCACTTTTTTTGACTGTATTTTTCCCTGACCACTAGCCACCCTGACGTGGTTGTGAAACGAGTAGTATAACCTAATTAAAGGTGCTGAATTAATGAAAATTAAGTTTATTTAAGCAGAAAGAGTAAAACTATACTTCTAATATTCTAAAAATTACAAAAACATATAGTGTCAATTTTCGAACTTAACTTGTTCCTATTGCCAGTTAATCTGTTAACACTTTTTTCTACCAATAATGTAGAGTAACACATTTTTCTTTAATTTTATTTAGATGACTAAATTTTAAATGTAAAAGCTACCACCATCTAAAGGTTAAAGTATGATCATAGAACATTTTATCTAAAAATGTTCTATGATCTAACTTTCAAAGTAACTTCTCAAAGTTGCTTTTTAACACTTTTTTTTACCAATAATGTAGAATAACACATGTTTCTTTAATTTTATTTAGATGCGAAATTTTAAATAAAAAAATTAATTACTTATTATCACTTCCATTAATTTTATAGGTATATTTTTTTCAGAAGTGCAGAATGTATCAGAAGTATTTTAATAAGGAAATATATAATAATAAATGTTAGATTAAACAATGTAAAATAAAAATAATTTTAAACCATAAAGCTCATTATTTTGTAACCAAATTATTCTAAATCTTCTGTTATTCACCCGAAGTGAAACAAACATTACTTAAGCATTCTTTGTAGAAAATATTCATACACTATGCGAAATTTTGTAACAATTACATACAGTAAAGTATATACGTCTAGACATGTAATTCTCTGTAAGATAAATATTCCTCCTTGAAAAGACTTTTGCCAGTTTAGAAAGATTAGATTTATTCTGTTAGCATAGGCTTAAAGTGCATTATTATGTCTTAAATCTTAAAGGTTTAAAATCACACTTCGAAAGACTTATGCTAATGAGATTATCAGATTAAGCATAATATATTCTGCCTTTTTTCAAGAATATGAAGTGTTTCCATTAAAAGCACTACATTTTGATAAAAATAATTACGTATATATATTATATTTCTTTTTCCGAAACTATTAAAAAATATATAAAGAATACACTAGATATTTAGGTTTGTAATTTAATACATAATTAGATTTGAAAATGTATTGAATTCTGTAAATTGCGAAGATTAATTCTGTTGAAAAATAATACGTTAAATTAAAAATTACTGAAAGCTTCATCAATTATGAAACGGATTTTAAGTATTGTTAGTTCATCGCCATTCATTATGAGAACACTATTCAGTGATTAAAAATGCTACAGTTTCATAAAAGTTATTCTGTATTAATTTTAATTTATTGAATACTGCTATGTTTTTAAAGCAACGGATATGTCAATTTTATTATTTAATTCAAAGAGACTGTTTCTTGATTTCCAGTTTTGTATCTTTAAGAAAGATTCTTATTTGTTTGTTCAAAAAGAAATATGTCAAAATATGTCAACTTGCATAATGAGAGGGAAAGCGGTTGGTACTTTTAATTATTGATTTCCATGTCAGAAAAATTACTTATTTTGATGAAACTGGTGAATAATGTCATAGATATTAAAAGTAAATATATTAAAAATCAATTAAGGGTTGAAAATTTGAAATCATTAAACAGTATAGAGAAGATAATTTAATAACTGTGTTTAACATAAATTCTTTAATTTATTTTAAGATTCAGAGACAGAAAAAAAAACACGTAAGAAAGATTTTTTTAATTACTTATTTTGATAAAACGGGTAAATAATGTCATAGATATTAAAAGTAAATATATTAAAATCAATTAGTGCAGAAAATTTGAAATCATTGAACAGTATATAGAAGATTAATTAATAACTGTATTTAAAATAAATTCTTTAATTTATTTTAAGATTTAGAGATAGAAAAAACACGTAAGAAAGATTTTTTAATTGAAAATAATCATACACTGATATTAGTTGTGTTGATTAGAATTGTCGCAGTACAAATAATTATGAAATTTATCTGAGATTCAGTGCAGAACGATTCTTTAATTGTTTGTTTTTTAAAAGTTTGGCATTATTTGAATACTTTTTTAATAAAAAAATGTTAGGATAACGAGAATGAATTTTATAGACTGATGTATACATAAACGAAAAAGAGAACAATACTCATAATAATATATTATGATTCTATTATAGGTATTGAGTTATAGATTTGTGTCTAACATAATATATATATTTTAATTATTATAAGTATCATTATAATTTACCAGCATATCATTATTTAGTAAAGTAGATTTCAATTTCATTTATAAAATATGAAAACATATAATAAAACTTAATGAAAACAGTCTTTGGTTTTAATATCATTGCTATATCTATGTCATAAAGCAAAAACATGTCCGTGATTAACACTGTCGTCAATTTGACGGTGGCATCGAATTGACCAGGGAATCTTACTGCAATTTTTTTAACTGCTAGACATCGCACAGTTTCAATTTTTATATTTTGAAATTGCAAATAATAAATGTACTTTCAAATGCAATTTGTTTGAAAACTATATCTTCATTTACTATTTATTTTTATGGATTTTAAAATAATTTTGCAGGAAGCATGATTTTTTTCAACCTTTCCCTATCGCGTGCAGCGTAGTTGTGGGACATTAATACGCATTGCACTTAACACGATATAAATAATTCAGCATTTAATTTTAGCTAATATTCCATAACGAAATTAAAACTTAATAAATAAATAAATAAATAAATAAATAAATAAAATAAGTTATATACGCCTATATATCTATATGTAGCCGAACAAAAAAAAAAGGCATTTTTATTGCAATTTTCTGTAAACTTTAATTCCTTTTATGACGAAAATGTTGATCACTCTGTTATTCTTTCAAATACCTGGATATCCACAAATAAATACCGATTTATTTCCCGTTCAATTCTATTAATTACGTCAGTTCTTTTATACTTCACGACGAGCGTCCTTTACAGAATTTTTAATCTTTTACCACCGGTTTTTCAGATCAGAAATTTTCGCCTAATTGAATCGCAGAAATGCTATGATTTTATAAGGCAAAGCTTACAATAAAAAATAACTGGTGGGAATAATCGAGGATTCTGAGCATCTTATGCGTCACGTATACGTGTCGCTCGTCCACAAGGGGTTAATAAATAAACAAATTTATTTACACTATTTACATGAAGCATTTCAGTAAACATTAATACGCGGCAAAAGCCACGTTACCAAACACATTCTGCATTCCAACTTCAATAGAAAAATAAAATCATTACGTAATCATAGAGGGGAAAGAAAAGGAGAGACAGGTAACGCTACTTATATAGACACAAGTCATCATACAGTATCAAACACACTAAATGTGGTTAAATGTTATTTTAGCTATAGTGCGACTTTGAAAATTCCCTGCTTCTTTGCATTTTATAAAGTATTAATAACAGAAGCCAAAACTCTAATTTTAAGTATGAAAAAAATTGTTCTTTTGACTATATTTGATCTACTTTTAACAACTTTAGTGTGGCATTGTAATGACATATTCTTACTTTTTTTCATATGGATTTTTAATTGTTCCCAAAAATTTGCACTTAAGTAATTGGTTTAACTGCTTTCCTTTTCATATTATTATATTTTGAACATTTTTTCAATTTCTCATAATTTAAAAGGCAAAGTTCATTTATTACAATCATTTTAATATTTACAAGGGCAGCTCTAAAGCGAATCAAAACTCCTCAATTGTCAATTTAACTATATTTAAAGAAATAATTACTTAAACATATTACTCTTCACACTACTTATTGTTGCTTTCTTGACGTAACTTCTGTTTAGTGGTTAACTTTGAACGGGAATTTCTCGTTTAGGGAGTTCACATAGATTTAATACGCACACTCTGATGTAAACACCTTTCTCTTAAGAAAATTGCAATAGCGGCAAAAATTTCGTTCCTATCAAATCACTGTTTGGCAAATGTTTCAAGTTACAGGACATGGATTTTTATTGCTACTATGTTGATAGCATTTTACTGTTAACTTCATTTAGAATTCTTGAATTACATTACGAAAAACTGTCTTCCATGCTACTGAATAAGATACGGTGCAAATTATGTGGTAAGAGGCGCCCAGATTACAGTTATAAAAAGTGAGAGAGATATTATAGTTTGGAATATATAGTAAAAATATGTTACATTAAAGATATTCCTACACATATTATGATGTAATCACATATATCTTTAATTTTTAATCTCATATTTATTTTACGTATATTCCACAAAAATTACTTTTACTAAATTATTTGGATTTTTTCAAACTTTTCTCAGACAATTTCAAAAAATATCTGAGCAAAGTATTTATTATATTATTTATTTTACTGTTACACATAACAGCTTTGTTGATTTCTTAATATTTGGCACAAAAATTATAGAACACATAATGCTGATCACAAGCTTAAGTACTATTCCTTTGTGTCAAATTATATATAATTTCCATTATAACGGTTATAGTTATATAATCTAGACATATATAGGAAGCGTTGATCTAAGACTGATATAAAAGAAATGTTCTCTATCATTTTCTTTTGAATTTTTTTACATTCTCAGAATTTAAAAAACTATCAAATTTTAGACACATACCATTCATTATTTTTTGTTATTATAGATTCATTAACAAATACTGCTGATTCGATTTTTTATAAATATAACATTAAAATATCGAATCTTTGAAACCGGATACTTCTGATTAATTTTCAATTACATGTTCATAACAGACTAACCTTTAAGTTGTTTTCTTTAAGTACGCAGTTTGAAAGAATTTCATATGAAAATAGTTCTAAAAAATCAAATTAATACTTTGTGTGCTCATTCTTAACCATAAGATATTCTGTTATAATTGATATCTTCTTGGAAACGACATTTTAATAGATTTAAAGATTTGTGTTATTTATATGAGTTACTTCAAGTTTTCAATCGTTTCAATTTATTACTAATACTTCGATCATTTAAAGTGTCAGAAGTGTCACATAAATTCATTTTAGATTTGCCAAAGTATTGAACTTTTTGTCTCAGGAACATTTCTTAGCTCTGATCTTTGTATCTATGATTTTATATGTGTACTAGCTTAACTGACCGGCGTTCCCGGGCCCGGGGTGTATCCTTAAAAATGCCTAAAATCAGTGTTGAATCCAGACATTATTCCCCAGGAGGGATTTCTGCAGCTCCGGAATGGGGGGGGGGACCTCAATGCTCCGGATCATGATGGGGGAGGAGGAATATATCCCTTGGGCCACTCCCTGAATTCAACACTGCTTAAAATAAAATTTCCGTTTACCGGAATTACTTAAAATATATCTGGATCTTATTAGTCTAGCCTGTTTTTCCAAACAAACTCCATGTGCAACATGAAAAAGGGTTCTTGACAGCAAGGTCACCTGCTTCTTCATGGTAACGACTTTGAGTGATTAACAGGGTAATTTAGGAAGCCGACGCTGGAATTTTCCCCCTTTCTTTCTTCTTTGCGTTTCACAGAAAAAAAATTGAAGGCCTTATTTTCTTTAATAATTAATTAATTAATAAAAACTATTTCGTATATTTTTTAATTTTTCTTAATCAGTTCCCGAAAGTCTTCTTCATACCGGGGTATAAAATATAAGATTGGACAGGTAATCAAATAGACATTGGCTAATAAAAATCAAACTTTCAATTTTCGGTGAAATGGAGACTTAAAAAATAATCGCGAAAAATTTAAAAATTGCTGTAATGAATTCCTTATAAACGTTATTGAAAAGAAGACAAAATTTACTGGATAGGGCAAAAAGATTGAATTTGGATTGCTTTTATGAGTGGACCAAAACCGCTGTGGAACTTGGATGATAATGCTAAATATGCGAATTTTGCCATTCAAAATACAATAAAAAAACAACAACATCTGAGCCTCTGGTACATTCGGACCTGTTTCGTCTATTCGGAACCAAATTTGAAGACTTCTATGTGCGGTATATTTCCAACCATTCAATTGCCAACACAAACACAACGAGAGCGAGAGAGACAAACATCTTTCTGTTACTAATATAAACCAAACAATTTTAACTGTGTTCGCAGTGAAACAGACAATAAATAGTCCTGGTACAGCCGATTATTTATACGATCTTGTTCATCGGCAGAATATGGTTAGAAAAAGACATTATTTATTTTCTCTTTATGAGATAAAATATTGCTATTGTAGAGGTTATCCGGAATTATAACAAAATTATTTATTTTTTCTAAAATTCAACTACAGCCAGCGACACCTTTGCGAGTTACAAATAAAGCTTTTTCATTAAGAATCAAGTTTGCGACCAGTGGCGACTTATTCGGGATTTCCGGAAAATTGTGTCGGCAAGAAAATGCAACAAAAAATAATGGTGCTTTTGGTAGTTTCACGCTCATTTCAAGGAAACACATCCTAAGAGAGATGTGTATGTTAATAAATTGTTCTAATACTCTAATATATTTTCATATTCTAAATGTTTTTTTCAAAATGTTGCTTGAATAGTTTATATAACTGTTTATGGCATTACTGTTTTTGTCTATGGCAATAGATATATTTTTCAAAAGCTTCCACAAGGTAACGTAACTCAGAGAAACTACTTATACTTGGTATCATATTTCATAAGCTGAAAGTAGAGTCGGATATTAAATACGTTTTGCCCTGATAAGGTGATAATTTGATTATATGTAAAATGTTAATTTAACATGCTATTTAAAGTGATGAAGTGCATTTCGCAATTCAAAATTCATATACAGGTGTTTCAGTATAACGTTTACAAGCTTTAAGAAATGATGGAGGACACTGCAAATAATTTTCGTATAGAAAATCAGGGTTACAATCTACTCAATCAGTCAAAGTTACGGGTTGTTTCACTTCCATCTGAGCCCAGATTTTTGATCATATCTTTAACCGTAATGCAGATATTTTAATGATATTTATATCAGAAATATCTTGTTGTGTTCAAAATCCGATGAAATCTTGAAAAATGCTAGACTTGCATACTAATTTGGACGGTGCGCCGTATGTAATGTCAACTACATTACAAAAAGTGGATTGTCTTATTTAGTGCTGATTGGATACTGATGGTGTCCACTTTCACCACATCGCGTGATATTGTGTTATTTCAGTTTTTCGAAGTAACATCCATCATCAACCAATATGTGCTAAATTGTTATTTGTTATAAATTGTAATTTTATTCATCAATTTAGATTATATTTAATAAGCTATATTAAAAGTGCATTTATAATTTAATATTTGTATATTTAATATTACAATAAATAAATAAATAAATAAAAATAAAAAGAAGAAGCAAATTTTAAATCTGAACGTCGGTCTTTCGCACTTTTCTGAAATGATCATATACACAAATAGGAATTGTATTGTAAAACATAATTTTACTTGAAAGGAGTGCAATAATTTAATTCAATCGTTTATAAAACAATAATAAATGATTACATCAAGATATTCCTCAAAAGCATTTTCAAATTAGTTTTACTAACTCATATTCATTGTCTCAAAACGCATCTTTTTGAAATGTTTTTTTTCGAGATGTGATATGACATTTTCAAAATCTATGTAATGAAACATGAAAACAGTATGTCAATATAAACAAATTTTGTTTAAAGTAATCGAGATAGCCTTTACAAAAATGGTTTATGTCATCAAAATGCTCTCTTTTGTTCAATCTGCATATAAAAAAACTATAGAAGTGAACTTTATTTATTTTTAAGAAGATTTCCATGGAATTCATTACCTTTATGTTTCTTCAAGACAGCCAGTTATAACAAAGGACTGCAGCATTTGATTGAAATGTGAGATTGTAAAACACGAAATGGCGTTCAACATTTTTTACTTAACGATGAAATAAATAACAAAAATATATTTGTATGTTATGTTGCAATTTAAATGAAGAAACCATTAAAAAAATGCAAAACTTTGTTACATAAATATACTAGTAAATGGAATTTGGGTTTAAATAACAACAGAATTCAAATGAAAATTCACATTATTTTTTCTTTATTCAATCAAATCAGATGACGAAAAAGGTAGAGTTGAAAACAGAAAATTTTAAATGATAAATCACGGCAATGACATTCATCTAAATCATTCAAAGCACATTAATGGGGGAAATATTTTTAGTTTATATTGAATACTCTTTTTTAGTTTATTAAGTCATGCTTGGTAAGATTAGCCTATATTCAGACATTTAATGGAGTTGCGTGTAATAACATTTTTTTTCATGGCAACAAATCATGTCTTGCCAGTGCATGTCAATTTATTAATCTACGGAAGAATAAAAAGCTGATTTTTTTATGCTTCTTTGATTTTCTTTAATGAGGTATTATTCTGGTTATATTTCTTACAATACTCAGTGGACTTTTTAATTCTTTGATCACTTGTTAAGGAAACTTCCAGAATCACTTAAATGTTCTTTTTAAGTAGGATGAATTTTTTAAAGCCATTAATAAAACTCAATCCTTTTTAAAAACAATGAAATGATATATTTTAAATAAATTTTTATTACGTATTATTATTTTTTAAATTTAAGTAATGCTAATGTTATTAATATATAAATAAATTTATGTTATATATTACTATTTTTTAAATTTAAATAATACTAGTGTTATTAATATATAAATAAATTTATATTATGTATTATTATTTTTTAAATTTAAGTAATACTAATGATTTTAATATGTTCCGGGTGTCCTAAAATCGACTGACTGATTTTAAAATTCAATAACTTCCAAACGGTGGCAGATATTAAAAAACTTCTTGCAGGAGAGTAATATATGATATCAGGAGCTTTTTTTACTGCGATTCCTGATTTTAGTTCGAATTATCAGCAATAGATGGCGCTGTGAGCAATAGGCATCCAATCGAGACAAAAGTAGAAATCACCCAGCATTGATATGAAGGAAGGAGGTTCAATACATGAAGTGGATCTCATTCACCAATAAAATCTTATTCAGAATCGGGCCCTAAGAACAAGATTGTATTAGCGAATCAGATCCAGTCCATGTATTGAACCTCCATCCTACGCATCAATGATAGGTGATTTTAGTTTTGACCTGGATTGCACTCCATTGGCTCGCAGCGCCATCTATTGCTGGTAATTCGAACTAAAATCAGGAATCGCAGTAAAAAAAAAAAAAAAAAAAAAAAAAAACTCCTGACATCTTACATTACACTGCTGCAAGAATTGTTTTAATATCTGCCACACCGCTTGGAAGTTATTGAATTTTAAAATCAGTCAGTTCATTTTAGGACATCGTTTACATAAAAAATGAATAAATCTGTACATATATAAATTTGTTATTATAGATTTAAAAAGCAAATTGCATATATGTTTTATCTCTATTTGCGGGTTCATTTATTTACTAGAGAAAATTTGTGTTATTTTTATGTCCACGTTTAATTTTATAAACGAGTTTATATTCATTTGTAATAGCTGTAAAACTTGAAATATATTTATGCATGTGATTTAGTGTAGCAAAGGAAACAAAATCAAATGCAAACATAAATTAGAAATACTCCATGATTTTGACGAATTTTTTGAACAATACAGATTTACCGATCTGATTAACACAATATTAACGTAAGTCTGGATTCGGAAATAAAACATCCGTAAATTACTTTCCTAGAGATAAGTAATTCTTGTTAATTAATTCTGTGATTTTAGCGTCATAATGAAGAACGTGATGCGTGAATGTATTTCTAAAACGCATTTACTCTATCTTTTCATTTCTTATTAACTATGCAAATATCATATTCTTTATTGATGTTTTGAAAAGACAAAAAATATGAAGAACTGCTATTTCTTTTAAAATGGAATTGAAATTATTAATGATAATACATTTTTTTTTTTTTTTTTTTTTTTTTTTTTTTTTTACCAGCAAACAATAATACATCTTTTTACCAGCAAACGATAATACATTTTTTTGTTTTAAATAATCACTCTTTTGTGATTTAGGATAATGAAAATAGTTTGATATGATATTTCTAACTCTTGATTTTCTTATAAACTTTTAACTAAATTCTCGAATATACAGGGTGATTTTTTTTAAAGTTGTGAAAGTAAATCCCTATAAAAAAGAACCACTCATCCAAATGACCTGAAATTTCACTAGTGTGCTCCCAAAGCAATGGGTATTTTTTAGACGTGGTTAAAAAAAACTTAAAATCCCACCGACAGATGGCTCTGTATGTGCAGCAAAATCGGGAGACGAGCTTGTGCACGACACACATACAGTGGCGATTAAAACTTATAGCACGCACACCTCGTGTTCATAATTCTACGGATATCCTCACAATGACTGTTTCATTGACGACATTGCGTTGTTAGTGAAACAGTATTATCAGACTAATGACTGCGCAGCAACTGCTCTTAAGAGATTTAGGACACTTAAGAATTTAAGAAAATGGTCAATGACGACAGAAGACTTAGGGAAGATGGTTGTGAAATTTGAACAGACTGCTTCACTGATCCTAAAACCAGGTAGAGGAAGGAAACCAGTTGATGTTAACCCATAGCGCCATCTGTCGGTGCGATTTTAAGTATTTTTTTAACCACGCCAAAAAAATTCCCATTGCTTTGGGAGTATACTGGTGAAATTTCAGGTCATTTGTATCAATGGTTCTTCTGTTATAGGGTTTTACTTTCACAACTTTAAAAAAAATCACCCTGTAGTAAAAGGAAAATTTATTTAAAAAAATGTAGTTTTCCCTATGCAAAACATTTTTTGTATTGGAATTTTAATCTTTTTAGAAATTGTTATATATATCGATAGCTATGTTTGTATATTTACTGCTACTACTATACTACTACTACTGCTACTACTACTACTACTACTACTACTACTACTACTACTGCTACTTCTACTACCACTGCTGCTACTACTACTACCACTAATAATGATAATAAGTAACGCCGAGTTTGTCGAGTAAATTACGATAAA
The DNA here is from genome assembly GCA_963931845.1 of Maratus michaelseni. NCBI lineage: Eukaryota > Metazoa > Arthropoda > Arachnida > Araneae > Salticidae > Maratus > Maratus michaelseni. The sequence continues at coordinate 259,165,116 of OZ007590.1, read as the reverse complement.
AGCAACTCAATCATGGGAAATAACCATTATTGTACCATTGTTATTTTCGATTACGATTATTCTGCTTAAGTGACTTAGAGCTTTATTGTCGAGCTTATACTTAGAGCTTTAATTTAAGATAAAAGCAACTGTTTCAGAGAAAATTACCATTATTGTACCATTGTTGTATTTTCGATTAGGATTATAGAAGTTTTCCTCATTGCACAAAGTTACTTTAATTTGTTAAAAAATTGTTGTATGTATTGTGTAATTTGTTGTATGTATTGAATAACGACCATGGAAAAAAGACATAACTTGCATCTCGTTATAACTTTAATAGCGTTAAACTTGAACAACTGGTATATTAAATGGATTTCGAAGATACTTGCTAGGTTAGAGAGATAATTTTGCGAAAACGATTTTAGTAGTGGGATATTTCAATATGGTGTTCGGATACACAGTTTTTGAGATATTTGTGTGTTTCTATATTACAAATGTCATAATAGATGAGAATGATATACATATTAACGCTCATCCTGATCCTCTGTTCCTTAAATGATGAAATTTGAAGGATAGGTATCTTACGTAAAAAAGTTTTTTGAAAAAGAAGGATTTTGAAAAAAAATTTAAAATAAAGGTAATTTACAGAAAATATTGGTTTTTTTTATCTTTACCAGCATGAAGCGTTTTTCGACTTTTTCTATTAAATCGTGAGTGTAGCACTGACGTTTATTAACGTAGAGAATTAATCGAGAATTAATACATATTTGAGAAATGTGATTTTTTTTCTTTTTTTTTTGTCGTTTGTGACAATTTATTACTGTTTATGGACATAAATACGATTTAATTTGCAATTTTTGTTTTATACTCATTGAAATTTCATAAAATCATCTTGTTTCTCAAAAACATTCTTTTGTTGGATTAAAATAATTGAAATTGACGTTCTAGAATACATTATTATTTTAGCTAGTATGGAAGATTTTTGGTTTTTATTATATATATGTATATAAAAAATTAAATCTTAAGTGATGCGCTAACAATGAAACAAATGAAAAGTTCTCTTTTTAGGTGCGTTCCTAATTATATAAATATGTAGCACCTATTGTCGTCGTCTGGTCCGCTCGTCTGTCTGTTTGCCGTCCGTCTGTCCGCATATAACAACGCAAAAACTAACTACCGAACTGAATGGTTTGAAATATAAGAAATATTATCTTTGCAGAATTTTGTCGAGATATTTCAAATTTTATGACAATCGAATCAAAATTTTAGGAGAAAAATAGGAGAAAAACATTTATTAAGAAATTTGATTTTTTTTCAAAAATCGGTGTTCTTTTTGTTATAGGAGTTTCCGAGGTTTAGCCGTCAAGCAACCGAGATACTTATTTTGTTACAGAAATTAATCTGCAAACGATATAATTCATTTCTCAGAATTAAAAATCATCAAGATCTGATTATTTATATAACTAGCTATAGTACGAACGCACCTCGTTTGTCACGTTTGACGTACAATTTCCAACTTGTTTTCTTTTGAGGTAGTTTATTAGTCTCTGTGGGAAAATATACGATTAATTTTGCAGTTTTACAAACTATATTCATTCAAATATTATGAAATCATCTTGCTTCTCAAATACTTTGCTTTAAAAATTGTTTAGTGGATTAAAATAAAAAAAATATTCTCGAAAATTCAGTTTTTTTTATTGTTTCAGTACAAAAAAACAGACAAAAGGAGGGATTAAATTTTCTCATTGAAATTAAATCTAAAAATACCAGCATGTTTTAATTTTCTCAGATTATTTATTTTATGTTTTGCGGGTGTACCATAAGTCCATTCACATTTCAAAAAATTATAAAAAGGGAAGGAATCGGTAAAATCGAACGCAATTAATGATAAAAGCTACCGCAGACACCACACTTTGAATGTGATTGAGGATACTGGTTAATAATAACCAAAATAATTCAAAAGAAGAATTATTTTCCAATACCTCCAAACGTATTTCTAAAAACATTCTTTTGCATATGCACGTGTTTTTATTAAATTATTCTGCTGGTAAATTAATTAAAACAGAAATCGTAAATTGCAATAAGCGATGTAATTAATGTATTCAATATTTATCATAGAGCGTTTAAAAAAAAAAAATCAATATATAGTTAACCTTGAAACAACTTATAAGAGATGTAGCTGTAAAATGTAGAAGAAAGTATTTCCCTTTACTCTGTGCAGTCAAAAAATGTAGATCATTTCCCCAAAATTTTGAATGCATTTTAAAATGATAATGATTGAACAAACTTTCGTAAAATTTTAGATAGTTATGAAAAATGCTGGAAATGTAATGTTATTGACAATGTGCTTAAATATCTGATAACGTACAGATTTCAAGATTAATGTAAACGTGAAAAAGAATGTACAAAAATGCAGCTTCAAATCAAAATGTTAGAATAAAAAAATCATTTGTAATTTGAATTGTTTTAGCTTTATTTAAATGTAGTACATTTGAAAAGGAAAAGTCGTTGATGTTTTGATTAATTTACATGTTGTTAAAGTAATTTAAAACTTTAAAAAATACTTTATCTAGAGCGAATATAGCATTTAAAAAAATTTTCATTATTCAAAAAACTGAATACATATAAATTTACCTGATTGGTTTAGAAAATTGCATAAATTAAGAATAAAATTAGCTTCTGCGAAGCTTCTTCATAAGTAAGAAAAATTTATCGCGCAATTCATTTCCTTTTTCTGTAAAACATATGTGGCTCACCTGATATAACGGCATTTAGTGCCTCATATTAATTATTTCCGTAAAGAAGGCCGAAATCAGCAATATTGCACCAGTTAATTACACTGTTAAAAATTTGCAGCAAACTGTCCAGTCATTTGACCGTTTTTATAGAATATGGTTACATAACTGTTATTTAACTGTATTCTGACCATATTATTACCCACATTATGGTCAGAATAGAGTTAAATTACGGTTAGGTAACTATTTTCTATAAAAACGGTCAAATTACTGGACAATTTGCTGAAAATTTTTAACAGTGTAGTATTTTCTTAATCAATTCTTAGTAAAGCAATAATGCAACATTTTAATGACCGATATTTGGAAAACTATCGTCTGAAAAGTAGCCGAAGACCAAAAAAATACTTCGAGAGATGTTAGAAAGCTAAAAAGTATTGCAAAAGAAATTTTAGAAATGTAAGGGTATTTCTATCGAAAGTGAAAGAACATGATAGTGTTTATGCGTCTTAATCTACAACACCAACACGTCTTCAGAAGCTTGGACTTCATTCTCAGTTATAGCCTCTCTTGACTATTATACAGCATACGAAGAGAGTGAAGCGATGCAAAAAAAAATAAAAATAAAAAATAAATACATAAAAATCCAAATGGTGACCTGAATGATTGGAAAAAGGTATTTTTTTAGTGATGAGAGTGTGTTTTGTGTATCATATACTGTTAAAAATTTGCAACAAACTGTCCAGTCATTCGACCGTTTTTATAGAAAGCGATTACGCAACCGTAATTTAACTCTATTATGACCAGAATATGGGCAATAATATTGTCAGAAGAAAGTTAAATTATGGTTACGTAACCGTTTTCTATAAAAACGGTCAAATGACTGAACAGTTTGCTGCAAAATTTTAACAGTGTATGGTGACCAAAGTGTTCGTGTATGGCGAATGAAGCAAAAAACATATGACAAGGAATGCATGAAGCAATCGGTGAAATTTACAGCCAGCGTAATGGCATGAGGTTGTATGACACTGCACATAATCGTGGAGATATAGCAAGAACTCTTGAGAATTTCATGATACTATCGTTGGAATATTTGTCAGTGTCTCTAAGAACTGGCTTAGCCAACACCAAATTTATGTACCTCTCTGGCTGGCTAATTCGCTGGGTTGAAACCCAATATCGAATTTGTGGGAGAATAATGAAAAAAAACATTCAATTATTTGCGACAAAAGACAAAGTTGATCTTATTCCCAGAATAAAATCGATATAGTCTTTTTTTTTTAGAGAACACATTGTGAGCCATTAGTAATTAGCCTTCCAAATCGAGTTCATGCTGTTAAAAAATTTAAATGTGATGCAACAAAATTATAAACAATCACTTTTTATGTCCCCCCCCCCCCTTAAAATAATTGTGATTTACAATGTATTACTGTAATATTTTGGACCAGGTAAATGCTATTTTAATATTTTGATTTTTCCAAACGTGAATGATTATTTTTTATTATTTCCGTTAATTTTATACTACTATGTAGATTCTTGCTATATGAAGTTTTATTCTGTATTACTGTTAAGCGATACATAAACAACCTTTTTTCAATTATTCTAATTTTTTGACTTGGATCTGCATCTAGCAAAAGTAAAATAATCTGATTTAAAATTTTGTGTTGTTAAATTATGATTCTTATATAACAAAAAATCATTATAAATAAATGAATAATTTGTTTAAAATTTATAATGTGTATTTGAAAAATCTCAAGCATGAATAGGCCTTCTATAATTACAAATATATTTTTTTATTTAATTTTTTTTATTTGACATTTTGATATTTCACAAAAATAGTTTATAAAGTACTCTTTTAAATTGAATCCTTTTAAAAAGTATTTGAAAAATTACATGCTGTTTTTTAGGAATATGTTACTTAAAAAATGAAATGCAATAAAAATTGATAATAATAATATATTAAAAATAAAAATAATAATGATTAAAACTAAAATAGATTACTTTTGTGTTACTATAATTTATTGATTCAGCTAATTTTAGCTACATTACTCTTTAAGCAATCTCTTTGGAAAATAAATGATAACATTGTAATCGTAGATTCATTATAACATTAACACACGTTTGATTTGGTTATACTTTGAAATATCACCATAAAATCTAATCCATAAATAATAACTTCAAATGCCTCAGAATTTTAGAAATAAACTACTATTGTACTACAAGAATTGTTTCGAGACTAATTTATTTTCAAATCATTTATGTCATTTTTTTTATTGATGTAAGAGTATGCAATGTTTGCATAACTCCAGAAATGAAGAAATAAGGAGCTTTTATGTTTTTTAAACATAGAAAAAATCTTTTTCTTTAGTATTTAATTTCTTTAGAGAACTATGACATGATGATTAAAATTTTTATTTTACAAAACATTTAACTTAATTTAATGACAAAGAAACCGATAATTTATAAATACAAACTATTTCCTTAATTCTAAAGCATGGAACTATGTAAAGATAAATAAAAAGCATTAAATATAAAAATATAAATTATCTTGTTTAAACTTTAATATTCTTACTCTGTTTTCAACAGTTTAATTTGATGAAAAATATTAAGTGACGTATTTTTCTTGAAAACATACATTATATCAAATATTCTTGCTAACGAAAAAAATAAAAAATAAAAACAGAAACTTTCTGAAATAAATAACGTTTACACAACCACATGCTTAAATACACATAAAAATATTTGAAAACAAAAATACTCAAAAACTCATTTTTAGTGTGAGATAACTCTGAACATTCACAAGTTGCAAAGTTTCATACATTTTGGCCGCAATATCGTGGGACATTTTAAATATTTTTCTAAATGTAAGTTACAGGAAAAGAAAGGCTGTATAAAAAAAATAATTTTGTGTTTTAACATGTATACAAACTCTTCTAAAAGAAATGCTACACTGTTAAAAATCTGCAACAAACTGTCCAGTCATTCATCGACTGTTTTTAAACATAATGGTTACTTGGCCATCTTATGAAGCGTATCTGACCTTATTATTGATCATATTATGGTCAGAATAAAGTCAAATTACGATTATGTAACCGTTTTCGATAAAAATTGCGCGAATGACTGGACAGTTTGCTGCAAATTTTTAACAGTGTATATGCGAAATGTATTTTTCATTTGTATATTTTTTGTATTTCAAAGTATGTTTCTATCATCAGTGGTTTAAGAGATAATCGTTATTACTTCTATACTGGTTATATGCGTGTTACAGTTGTAGAAATCAGGTTACTTTTCGTTAATATGTTACTTTGTTTCACAGTAGAGTCAAAAAAGGTCACTATATTCCACTGATTATGTATCTTAATAGAAATTACTGAATGAACATGCAGCCCGACACATGTGCGCACTATTTCAAAGTAGGCTTCGCCATTTTCAGTATCGAGAATGCCATTTTTTAAGTACATAGAAGCGTCCTTCATTCTAGAAAAACAATTTTCATTATCCCCCTCTAACTACATGACTAGCTGTTTGTTTTAATCGGATGACTCTATTTATTGAGTATTTCCATTATCATTGAGAACTGCAGAAAATGTAATTTTATTAAAAAATGAATTAAATTTCACTGATACAATCTTTTATTTTAACGATACTTAGAGCTAAAAAAAATTAGAAATTAGTTAAAAATGTCGAACACGGGATTTTGATGTTGAAACAGACAATATATTTTAAAATACTATATAAGGAATTTTTTTAAAGGATATTTTTATCGTTACTGCAGCAATAACTGTTTTTAGAAAAAAATGACAGCTGTTTCCATTTTGGACGAAAACATTATTTATTTATTCATTTGTTTATTTCGATTTATATTTATTTTTCTAGATTATTCTAAGCTCTGTTAAATGCTTGCGAAATCGTTTAATTTTGTAAACAATTTCAAGCTAAATGTTATATCTCGCGTGAGAATTTTAAATATTGAATAAGGAATGTATTGAGAATTCTCATTTTGTTTAAAAGAACTAAATTGTGTTTATTAATGATTTTTTTTTTACATTTACGTTGTTTAAATTGTTTATCTCGAAAACAGATGCTGTTTAAAAGAGAAAATGATACTGAAATTTGTTGACTACATATTACAAACGGAAAAAGAAAGCGCGAAAGAGTGAATCATTAAAAAATTTAAAATAAAAGATTTTAATAAACAAAAAACATTTCTTAAATGAACAAAATATCTTTTTAAGGTAATCTTTTTCAATTGTTTTGTCTAAAACTATTGTTACTTCTTTTCTCTAAAATTAAATATTTTTTTATATTCATGTAATAGAATCGAAAAAAAAAAAGAATAATTTTCTGTGTGTGCTGATTCATCTTAAGCATTTATTAATTACAATATTCAAGTTTGAAAATTTTATTAAAGAACGTTAACAATAATCCACACTTACTTTTAACACTGTATTCACCAGAAATTCAAATAACATATTTATTTTTTATTTTTTTTCAAAATGTAGTTATTTTTAAACTACAATAACACTCCACACAAATTACATGAAAGAATTCTTCTTTTTCAGTCTTCAACACTAAAATGCAATCACAAATTTATTTTGATTCATATACAAACAAATTAAAATAACAAAAATAACATTTAAAGTAACAAAAAAAAAAAAACAATTTAAAGCAAACGATAGAAATAGAAAATTTATAGTAGTTGTTGACATATGTGGATAAAATGCTTTGTTAGACCAGTGAAACATTTAAAGTGATTGTAAATTTATCTTAAATAATTCATGTTACATTTATTTTGAGATATCCTCTTTATTTATTTACTTTACTAATTTATTTTATTTATTTTTACAGTGTTCTGTTTTTGTGACTATTTTTTTCTTATTAATGCAAACAATAAAACTGTTTCTCTCTTCACACATACGCTATGTTCTTGCAGACTTCCTTTCTCCTCTTCCATTGAGCACATTTTTCTATTTCTTCTATACGTGTTCACTATTTTATGTGACGAAGCCCCAAAGATGTTTTTTATATCCATACGTCATAATTCTATTCTGCTTGTTTTAAAATTATGCAAAAACAACAACAACAACAACAACAACAAAACAGAACATCCCAGAGAAATTGAACACATCATGCATTTTAAACACCAAATTGTCACAGAGAAAAATAGGAAATAGCCCTTCACTAGGGAAATATGTCTTCTTCCAATTTGTATTTCAAAAATAAGCATAGGCTGAGTCTTGATATTAAAAAAAATAACTAACTTTGAAAGTTTCAATACAAATACTCAAATTTCACTCCTGAATGCGATTCTTGACTGTCAAATTAGTCCAGCTGTAACATTGATTGAAATTTTTCTGTTTTGTTACAGAAATATGCAAAATTAAAACTTGGGAGGACGAGGGGAAGGTTCGCATCAGAAATAAAAATTAATGCATTTAAAGTTCAGATCTAATACAAAATTTATTAAATACCGTAGTTTTTGGTGTAAGCCGTGCGATTTCTTCACCTCGGAAATTGAAGTGCGTGTCATACATGAGTATTTGCGATTTAAATGCACCTATATGACAGCCTGAAATAATGAAACATGATTTCAAATTACTCTAACCACATATAGCCTACGCTGTTAAAAATTTGCCTCAAACTGTCCAGTCATTTGTAGTCCAGGCATTAGGGGATAAAAAAGAGCAAATAAAGGAAAGTTTTGGTGTAGTTTTTTTGGGGGGGTCCCTTTATGTTTTTTGGGTCGCTGAACACGAATCCGAGGTTTTCCAACAAAATTTTTTTCGGGAAATATGTTTTTTTTACAAAAAAGTGTAAAAAAACGGACTTTTTTCCGTTTTTTCAAAATAATTTTAAAATTGTGCATTTTACGTGAAAGTCGGCAGTATATGAATTAAAGAAAATAAAATTTCCTATATTTTATGTAATGAAAGTTTTTTTCTCTGATCAATGGTTTAGCCGTGAGAGTGCCACAAAAAAGGGTGTTAAAAACAAAAAATTGTAAAAAAACGGGAATTACGGTAGTGTATGTCGATGTAACATAAAACTAACCATTTTACGCAAACGGTAACCATTAATGATACTAAAGATTATATGTTTGACTGTATTTTATGCATTTGAGGTAGAGGAAAAGTGCGGATCCTGCGCCAGGGGAAGGTGGGAGCAGTGGAGCAGTTCCACCTTCTCTCATGAGTCGAAGGTGCTCCTCCGCCGGAGTGCTCATACAGTAAAATTGGGAGGTGTAAAAGACAAAAAACTGTAAAAAACGCTAATTACGACTCTGTATGTCGATGTAACATGTATTCACAATATTGAAAAAAACCAATATTTTTCGGCCCTTTTTTCGATTTTTCTTAAAAAACTCAAGTTTAGTGCATTTTACAGACAAAAGCACTTTCACCATTTTGTAGAGCATAAAATTCTCTACAACATGCAGTATTCATGTTTGTAAATTGTCCAAATAGGGGGTAAGATACGGAGCTGAGAAATACACTGTTAAAAATTTGCAGCAAACTGTCCAGTCATTTGACCGTTTTTATAGAAAACATAACAGTACATAACCGTAATTTAACTCTATTCTGACCATAATATGGGCAATAATATGGTCAGAATAGTGTTAAACTGCAGTTATTTAACCGTTTTCTCTAAAAACGGTCAAATGACTGGACAGTTTGCTGCAAATTTTTAACAGTGTAGGGTTAAATTTGGAAAAAAATGTAAAAATCCACAAATGACGTTAGTTTTTGCTATAACTTACGACCTATTTGGACATTTTACAAACATGAATACTGCATGTTGTAGAGAATTTTATGCTCTACAAAATGGTGAAAGTGTTTTTTTCTCTAAAACGCAATTAAAGTAGGTTATTAAGCAAAAACTAACGTCATTTGTGGATTTTTACATTTTTTCCAAATTTAACCCTATTTTCCCGGCTCCATATCTTACCCCCTATTTGGACAATTTACAAATATGAATACTGCATGTTTTAAAGAATTTTATGCTCTACAAAATGTTGAAAGTGCTTTTGTCTCTAAAACGCACTAAAAGTAAGTTATTAAGCAAAAACTAACGTCATTTGTGGATTTTTACATTTTTTTTCCAAATTTAACCCTATTTCTCGGCTCCATATCTTACCCCCTATTTGGACAATTTACAAACCTGAATACTGCATGTTATAGAGAATTTTCTGTTCTACAAAATGGTAAAAGTGCTTTTGTCTCTAAAAACGCACTAAAAGTAGGTTATTAAGCAAAAACTAACGTCATTTGTGAATTTTTACATTTTTTCCAAATTTTACCCTATTTTCCTGGCTCCGTATCTTACCCCGTATTTGGACAATTTACAAACCTGAATACTGCATGTTGTAGACAATTTTATGCTCTACAAAATGGTAACTCTGCTTTTTTCTGTAAAATGCACTAAAATTGAGTTATTTAAGAAAAATCGAAAAAAATGCCGAAAAATATTGGTTTTTCCAATATTGTGAAAAACGCACAAGGTCTAGAAGGTCGAAAACTTGGTTTTTTATTAGAGGGTCAACCTTTACAACATACCCAAAAATCAGAACTACCCGAATTTTTGTAAGGTAAAATGCTATTTCTACTGGACTACAATGTTACCGCCTCTTAGAATACGAGCTCTCCGGAGAAGTAGCAACTTTGACTCATGAGAGTAGCTGGATCTGCCCCACTGCTCCCACCTTCCCTGGTGTCGGATCCGCACTTTTCCTCTACCTCAAATGCATAAAATATAGTCAAACATATAATCTTTAGTAACATTAATAGTTGACATTTGCGTAAAAGGATTAGTTTCTATGTTACATTGACATACAGTACCGTAATTCCCGTTTTTTTACAGTTTTTTGTTTTTTCCACCCATTTTTGAGGCACTCTCACGGCTAAACTATTGATCAGAGAAAAAAACTTTCAGTACATAAAATGTAAGAAATTTTATTTTCTTTAATTCATATATTGCCGACTTTCACGTAAAATGTATAATTTTGGAATTATTTTGAAAAAACGGAAAAAAATCCGTTTTTTTACACGTTTTTTTCTAAAAAAAAACATATTTCCCAAAAAAAATTTTGTTGGAAAACTTCGGATTCGTGTTCAGCGACCCGAAAAACAAAAAGGGACCCCACAAAAAAAAACTACACCAAAACTTTCCTTTATTTTCTACCAAATGCCTGGACTATTGACCGTTCTTATAGAAAACGGTTAGATAACCGTAATATAACTCTATTGCGACCATATTATTGCCCATATTATGGTCAGAATAGAGTTAAATTACAATTATGAACCATTTTTTTAAATAAAAAACGGTCAAATGACTGGACAGTTTGCTTCAAATTTTTAACAGTGTAGCAACTTTGCTTTCCATAATGAGTTTTAAAGTCATTTTGTGTTTATTTCCATGTACCCAAAGGAGCATATTCCGTTTTTTGTGTTCGTATCCTGCAGTTTTCTCTTTTTACCTGCTGCAAGACTGCAGGTGATTTTATGATCAATAATGCGAATCAATAGACGAGTGACATACTAGTAATTTTTCTCAGTCAAAGTTAAGACATTTGATCATATTATTCGTGCCGTGAATTTATAATGCTTAAAAAAAATAAGTGTTAGCACATACTTTAAATTTAGAGCCGTCCACTTTGCAGTAAAATATAGCAATAAAGATTTAAAATACTTCTAATGCTTTCTCGTTAACTTAATTATTCTTTTTATTATTATTCTACACTGTTAAAATTTTGTAGCAAACTGTCCAGTCATTTAACCATTTTTATAGAAAGCGGTTACATAACTGTAATTTAACTCTATTCTGACCATAATATGGGCAATAACATGGTCAGAATAGAGTTAAATTACTGTCATGTAAGTGTTTTCTATGAAAACTGTCAAATGACTGGACAGTTTGCTGCAAAATTTTAACAGTGTACAATACTCCTGAAAACAAGAATAGGACCAAGTTGACCCTGTTAAAAAAGTTAGTTCAGTTAGTTAGGTTTTTTAATGCCTTTTTAATAACTGCTGCACCAGCATTTATTTTATTAGTATTTATTTTATTAGTATTTATTTATTTTTAAATTTTATAATTATCCTAAAAAGAAACATTTTTCCGAAGAAATTTAATATCAATTAAAATTATCCGCGTATTTTTCGCATTATTTACTTTTGGCACCAAAGAAATGAAAAAAAAAATTGCGCTAAATAAGCGAATAAATACGGTATATTCCAACTAATATAATTATAAGAAATGTTTGTTCAGAATACCGAATTTGTTTTTTGAAATATATTCAATCAAATGAAGTTTTTTAAAAACTATGTTCTATCACAATACTATTTAAATATTTAAATTAACTAAACGGAATCATAAAAATATATTTTAGTTTATGAAAAGGTTTTAAATCTATTTTTTTTAATTTACTTTTCTTCAATGTGTATAATTAGTGAAATTTGTTACATAAGTACGAAATAATAATGAAATGTGTAATTATATTTCATTGTATTTGCCATCTTCTTTTTCGTAACTTTTCTCAAACAAATAAAATTATATATTTTGAAAATTTTACTCTTCAATTATATTTTCCCAATTAAATGTCTTTTTGTATTTTTGTTTAATGATCTTACTAAAGTTTCCTTTGAATTCGTGCTGCAATTTCAAAATATAGATTTCCAATTATTTTCATAACTGCATTACATTTTACATAATAAAAAAAAAATATTCTTTTTCAAATTCTAAGTAGAGTTTAGTATTACCATGATAACGATTAAATTGTTACATTATAAATATATAATATGCATTCTGATTGTAAATATATTATAAAATTATTTTTATATCAAACCATTTACGTAATTTTCAACATGTTTTCAGGCAAATACAGAGCCATTAGAAATATTTCTTTGATTATTTAAATCTATAATACGTTATTTAAAAGAAAAAAAAATAGTACATTTTACGAAACCTATTTCAAGGCGAAATGCAGGAATTTATATATCTTTACGAAAACAACAATATTTGGCACTATCTCATTGGCGGAAAAAATAATTTGAAAGATATTACTGCAAATCTTTAGAGGAATTTTTACTTTTAGCGTTTGTGACGTAAATGGCATACAAAGGGCTGTTTGCTTATTTGAAGTAATGATCCAGAGTCCACTCTAATTAATGCGAAATATATTCACCATATATTAACCGGATCATATTGGTTTTCGATCTTACAGCATTTATTAATAAAATAAATATAATTAATGTCGCTTTTATACGTCTATTGGGTTGTTCGGAAAGATCCTTTTGTTTGAGAAAACCAATTTGTACCGGAAAATTCTATCATTTAATTATTATACATTGATTCCAATATCTAATGTCTAATAATTGACGGCTAGAATTTTCGGGTACGAACTGGTTTTCCCAAACGGAAGGAACTTTTCGAACAACCCAATACATTTTTGTAAAACAAAATAAACAATGCTTAACACAATAGTGCAATTAAGTCGATTATATTGGCGTATGTTAATACTTCTCATTGTTTCAGATTTAGAACAATGTTCATATTCTGTAAATGTGTTAAAAAAAATTTAAACACAAATTCGTAGATAAATTATTCATCCTACGAAATGTTTCTTTGAGATCATTTAAATGCAGTTTGTAGATAGAAATATGTTTCCTAGTTATTTTTTTAATCGCAATATATCACAACCTATAATGCTGTATTGTTCGAAGATTGAAATTTTCTTTGGATTGTAAAACATTTCTTGATATAGTGTAATATTTAGTAAAATTGAGTTTATGTTCTTAGTTACCCATGATTCTTGGAATATTTCTTATTTCTTCACAAATTTTTTATCGACGAACCAATCAGAAGCATTTGAAAACAGCAGATTTCCTAAATTAACATAGCGTTTTATCTGCAATTTACGACTGTTAATGAGTCTCATTATTTCAAAAATCTAATGTGAGATTTATGATGAAATGAAACTGATTCTAAATAGCTTCGGAAGATTATGAGTTGATTTCTGGAATCCCGAGTAACGAAAGTTTGTATTGAAATTTCGTAAACGATTCTGTATTAGTATGGAATATTCTGCAATTGTTTACAGCGCACAGTCGTCCAAAAAGAAAAGGAAAAACCCCATATATTGTAATTGCAGATTTGTTGCAGAGAAAAATGAAAATAGCCATGCGATTGGGAGTGATGCATTCTTTCAGTTATTAAAAATATAATCTTATGGGATCGCCTAGAGATTGAAATAAATAGCAACAAGCTTTGAACTTTTCAATACAAAGGCACAATTTTGACACGAGAATACTATTTCTGACCCTAAAACGGTTGTGCTGATGGGTTTTTAAGCATAACTTAAAACTACTCATTGGATCGAGTTGACATTTTGTATTTGCATATTAGAAGCTCTTAAAAACCAATTTCGTTTTTAAAAGCCATGAATTACAACTCAAATATTATTTTTATAATTCATACTTCACACATACAAAATTTTTAAATGTGTGAAAATCACGTAATTTTATTTGGGAGGTGGGGTGGTTATTAAATATACGACAGGAAAAAAGCAGCGTGAAAAATATTTCGTATGGGAGATATGAATGAAAATATTAAAAATTAGTCTATTATGATCTATTTATTTGTTTCTTGTAAAAAAAGAAGAAGCTCTATTTTATCAGCTCTTTATAAGTAAATTTATATGATGGAGATTGCAATAAGCATATACGTGTGATTTAGAACTTCTGGGCAAATCTTTCAAGTGTGACAGAACACTCCTAGACAAGCGCAAAACATAATACAATGCATGGTTGTAACAAAAGCAGTGAAGAGCTACAGGGCGCTTTCTAATTATGGAGAGAACCCTATTTACTACACAATTAGGACTTCCAGAGCACTCAAAACCGCACCACCATGCATGGAACACATGTCCGCCTTCTTCTGATTAATAAAACCAGCCATCCTTTTTGCAATCTACGGTAGAAATGACAATATATGTGAAAAATAAGTGCTTTGTGTGTGTCATTGTGAAGAGGAATTATCTTCACATATTACACTTCTAATTAATTTACACCTTAGCCCCCCCCCCAACCTAAAATAATTTTTTTTTTCAAAATTACCATCCTAAATCTATTTTTTTTTTCTACACTGTAAATGTATATAGTCCCAGCCTTTTTTCCACTTTTATTATAACTCCTTTTCAATTCATTTGTAATTATTTCGCTTTGCGTTCTCTTATAAAAAAAAAGAAGAAAAGAAATTATTTTGTTCGCCTAGCAACTGTGAATGTATCTCTATCCCACGCTCAGTCAAATCTACCAGATGCCCTCTGCTACCCTTTCTCTTTTACATTTTTCTTCTTAAATTGTATTATCATTGTAACGTATATGTCTATTTTTAATTTTTAGTAACACTCCTTAATACAACCCTATGTGAACCAGGCTCTTGTGGTTTGCGAGGCTACTATATACATTCCTCTCTGTTGGCATCTAAAAATTCATATTTGATCGTCATCAATCTCCCATTGACTTAACATTTAACGGAAAATAACACCTGCGTTTCTATCACATTCCTCTCGCCAAATGTACGTTAATCTGGCTACTTGGCTTTATGTAACTCTGTCATCACTGCTCTGTATCCACCAAAGAAATTGTCTAATTAATCATTCATTCTCTCTCGAACCTTGTGACTGATCATATAAGATGTAAAAGTACGTATAAGTGTACGTTTGGAGTCCCGGGTACCATTGCCTTCGGCAGCTGTACCTATTCGACGATGTACCTGTGCTTTATTTGAACCTGGATTAAACCTGCATATATATATTCAATGTTCGACTATTTCTTCAAGATGTCTCTCCTGTGTCTTCCTTTATTTTTTTAATAACTTACGATCACGACGCACGAAACTCCAGTACACAGATTGGTTCCTTGACCATAGCACTTGTACAATAACATTTACAGCACGGTACCCGGGAATCAACGAATAGTAAATAACGAAAAAAACTATTATTTAAAATAATATCCTCGATTTTTTTGAGTATGTTTCGGAAATCGTTGTAGACATAAGGAGAGATTTGTTTCCGTGTTTTCGCAAACAGTGTGGACATAACAAAACTGGAAATGACGATAAAATTTTGGAACAGGAATCCCCATGTTTTTCTCGTATGAAAGATCATCTCCAATATTTCAAATGGAAGAATTATATGGAATATAATTTTCTCCGAGTCTCGGATAATTATTAAAGAAGCAGCTAAACCGCAGGACCTTTTTCCCCTTTACATATTAAATTTAGCTGTTCAAGAGAATTGATAAACGAAAACTGCCTCATCGCTTCTTTTTCCCGGCGATATGTATGAACGATGTGCAGATCTGATGCCTACTTTGCAAGACATTATTATTTTTTTTCTCCATTTGTAAAACGTCTGTTATGAATCGCCGCGATTTGTTTTTCGCATCCTAATATTCACGGATTTGTGTATGAAAATTAAGGATTACTGCTGATATTTACAATAATTCATTGCGGAACTCAATTACCGAAAGCTCAACTGAATACAGCTTCTACCGGCGAAAATTAATAGTGCGACCCTGACGTCAAGCATATTTCACTAAACCATCGCATCCGTACTTTTAAACACTTATAAACCCGCGATTCTTCTTTTTTTTCTCTCCTCGCTTTAGAGATTATTACGAAGTATCGAAAGAGTAACTAATGAGACAGACAAAAACAAATGCATATTGAGTGCGCTGTGGTTTATTTCAGTTCTTGAACTTCATATCAGCTCAGTCATAGACTTATAATTCATTATATGCTGCGGATAAGGAATTTGACTGATAAACAGTGCTATTGTTATTGAATATCGAAATTGGAAACCGATATAAACGTTTGTACTTTATATAAGCACGAACTTTCCAGTGATCCATCTTCATTATTATAGCAAGGATTCCCATATTTTAGTGGACATTTGCAATGCACATTTTATGCGCGAAGTATATATTTTTTTAGTTTACGAATATTGCTTTCAAAGCTAAGGATTATTGCGTGAAATATTTCACCGTTAATTAGCCTACATCAATATTATATTTAGATATAAAAAATTGCTTCTTATATTTGTGCTAAATGGATTTACTGATGTTAATATTTCAAGTGGTAAGTCACTTCTTTTTATATTGTTCAACATGAGGATATTTTTGGTCAGGTAAAGTAATGAAAAATATATATGTGCTTTTATAGTATAAAAATTCAATCTATTTAATTACTGCCTAAACTGACTAAAGAAAGATTTAGTATGTATGCACTAGGTAGTTGTGTTTCAACATAATCATGCTTTTTAATAATATTTTAACAATCTAATAATAGAGATAAAAGGCATAATATTCATTCATAGATATATTTCTTTATAGATAGTTAATTTTTGGTTTATGTTGTGAATTTTTTTTTACAATCCTTTATTCTAAGTAGCAGTTTGCCATACAGTATTTCAACATTTTTAAACGTATGCTGCCGCTCATGCAAATTTTATTGAAAGAATATTTTTAATAAGATTTTGAATTTTCCTCGTTAAAAGAAAATGTATAATATGCAAATTTGATATCTTTCACACTTGTGTACATTTATGTACACACTTGTGTACATGTTGCGCAAAATGTACTTAATGTTGTGTTTGAATTTTCCTTGTGGGCCTACTCGGCTGGTCCAAGTATCTTCCTCATCAAGGGAAATACTAACGTGACAATCCTGCTGTGAATTTTATCTTTTTATGAGTTATTTGCATATATACACATTCTTTTTTCTCTCATCACATTAAAAAAAAAATGAATAATACTAAAAATAGAAAAAAAACTAAATCTTCTTAATTTTTTTCCTTTATATTTTTCTTCTCACACAAATATTTACAATAATTGTAATAATAATAATTGTCACATTAATTTTATTCTAATTTAAATATTATCTTTATTAATTAATGGCAGTTAAGTATTTTATAGATCTATGCCCGCATCTCATGATTTGTTACACTTACCGATTTTGACAAACCGATTTTGACATTTTGACAAGGATAGAATTTCCTTACTCTAGGACTGACTTTGCATTTAACATGCATACAATGTATATAGTTTTTTTTTAATTCTCCATTCATTTTTATATTGTGTACTTGCATTTATATCTGATTTTTTTGTTTGTTATTGTATTTGGTATTATATGCTATACTATATCAGTGTTTTTATTTTATTCGAATAAGCATAATACATTTATGAGATAATTGCATCACCAAAATAAATTAATTGTCTTTAACAATAATACAAGTATAATAACCTTGTGTTTATATACTGGATCAGTCAACGGATAAATTTTATGTTGCAGTACGGTACATGTTGCCATATATATATATATACATTTTTATTTATAACGAATTGTCCTTTCTTATATCCTTTGGACGCATAGTTACAGTGATTCAAAATTTAGTGTTGACATTAGGGGTGCTCGCACAAAATAAACAGGTAATAAGTAATGGCAATGTACTTTCATACAAACATATTACACACTTACAGTTTCGTAACAGGAATTCCATATTCGTAGGATACTATCTAATTTCTTATTATAAATTTATATTGTGTTGGAGTGATATTTACTTGCATATTTTTTTACGGATCCAGAAAAGAGTGTAAGATCTTGTCATTTTGCATTGATTTGAATTTTTAGCGCTAATTTTCCATCAATTCATTCGGATCAATCTTTTGATGATAAACTTTGTGTCACTTCTTCACAATACACTTTTAGTTTTTAATTCATTGATTCTTTTTGTTGTTAAATTTAAATATAATTATAATATTGCGGTTATATTTTGATAAGAAAACTTAATTATTACACAATCTAGACATGATACACTCTGTTTATTACAATATATATAAACTTTATTTTTTAAAAAATTGCTTTTTTAAAACTTTATTTGATAAATAGATAACACTTGATATGACACATTTCTTTGTATTATTGGTCGAAGTTTTGATCTACACACATGAATAAAAATAACTTTGCTTAAATTAACATGTTTTTTTTTTTTTTTTTACACTTTAAGGTCACTTTTGTCATGTTAAAACAATTTGCAGTACTTTTGTGTCAGATATTTCTGGCCATGTATAAAATTACTTTTTTTTAAGTTTTTTTCCCCCAGTGCTGGTTCATGTTTTAATAAATATATAAGGTTTTGTGTACAACAAATTTTGTACATCTATACTTATATTAAAGATGACCTTTCCTTCTCAATTTCTTTACACATATTTATTTATTTATGCCATATTTATTGTCATATTTCAAAGAAGTGAAAAAATTTCAGGTTTGTATATGTAAGAGTTAATACATAATTGCCATTTTTGATTGTTTATTAATGTTTTGAGCATTAATCCTCATATAAGTTTTTTTTCTGTTTCAAAAGAAGATAGAATATGTATATTTTTTATAAAATGTGTTTTTCATAATTAGACACAACCGTGTTAAAAATTTTTTTTTTAATGAATCATTTAAGTAATATTTTTCTTCGTTATAAACATATGGCACTGCTTACCGATATAGCAACTAATTAATTAAAGACATTCTAATTTTTTATTTATACATGCCATATTTTCTTTTACACTTAGATAAAATTTATTTGTATAATGGCAAGTATATTTTTGTGTAATTTTTTATTAAGTTGATATTTTAATTCATGTGTATTATTTTAGTAGCATTATTTAGGAACTTTTTTTAAACAGCTTAAAGAGCCTTTGAGATCTATTGCAATCTTGCAATTATTTGAAAATGCTTTTCTATATTCAATAACCAATTTCATAATCTACAACGGTTCCTTCTTTTTTAATTACACATGTCAATTACACAACTAGTCAAAGTTACCAATCCTTATACACTACCAGTTTGTACCAATCCTTGTTATACTCTTTACCATTCATTGTTTTTTTTTTGGTTCTGTTCCTTTTTATATCTTCCGACATCAGTATATGACATCATATATCAATTCCACTTTGATAAACACTTTAGTCAATATTATATAATTTGACACATAATTAAAAAAAAAAAAACATACTTTTCATTAAATAATACTTGTTTGCTGATATAAAATAAAGGGTGCATTACTGAATCAGGCCTTAATGTTAATTACATTATATTTAATATTACGATTCTTAGAAATCAACTCAGATTTCTGTACAATGCACTCATTTCAGGAAACTTTCATGATTGACGCATCAAGTATTTCTTCCTGTAAATTTACACAAACTTCTTACACATACTTCTATAATCTATACTTAATGCATTCCGTTTTCTCATTTACAGTTGTTTTTTTTTTACTAATCAATGTTTCAAGCATTACTAATCAAGGATATATAAATATATAATACCAGTCAAAGTATTTGCTCCACCATTCAATGTACAACTGTGCTTGTCACATTCTTTTTTTAATTAACACCTGTTTCTTTGACATTACATACCTTACTTGTAGGTTCTATCTATACTACTTCTAATATTCAACATAATTCATTAACACAATCTCTGCACATGTATCATCACATCATGTTTTCCATGTAACTTTATATTAGGTACTAGTTATACCATATATTTATTGGAGGAGTTCATAGAATTCGCTTTATGCACCAATTATGGTAAACAACACTGTACTTAGTTACCTACTGCAATCGCAACAAGTTTGGTAATGTTAGTTATCATGGTAAAATACTTTTTCTTTTCTTTCATTATTCATTTTATCGCTTACTTTACTTCTACATTTTCTGTCATATTTACATAATCACATATTCTTTTTAATAAAAATAAGTTAAATAACCATTTTTTTCCTTGCTAAATTTTGTCTACAGTTGAAAAATAAAAAATGTGCACTACTGAATCATGCCAGTATGGCAATATTATTATTTTTATAATAAGATTTTATAGGAAATTTTTTCCTCTTGTAGTGCATGTCGCTTTCATGAAATTATTGAAATAGAGGCATCAATTTTTCATTCTGTGGACATACACAGCATTTTATACATTTACTTTTCTTACATGTATAAGACAACATTTCATCAGTCACATTTTTATATATCTTTTAAGAATTTTTGTCACTGGTTCTCTTTTTTAAATTATTATTCCTGACATATTAAATAGTAAAATATTTTAGTACATGCAATTGATAAATTTTCACTGTATATCTAATTTAAATTCACTTTTTACCATTCATTTTCCTCCATGGAGTATGTGTCACACTTCAAGTTCATCCCTTGTTTTGCCTACTCAATGCTCGTAAATTAACCTTCTTTATTCGTTCAATATATGTAATTTTTAAAGACATACCTTTTTTTTCGCATTTGTTTTCATACACTACACTTGTTTGTGGAAGTATTTATTCACGGTTGTTATGTAATTGCAACCTTTGGTTTTTATACCAGTCATTTCTTCTGCCGAAGTTATATTAATGGTTGCTTTCCGATTGTACATACTTTCTCAAATACCTCTTTTCATTTACACAATGCCAATGTCCACATAATTGTCTCTATATTTTTTTTCTCAATCTATACTTTCACATTTTGTAAATGTAGGTACAAAATTAAACGAACAGTGTTTATATGTTCTATTTTGCTGACACTTCATCTTGCACTAATCCCCTAACACACTCTCAGTCACATTTTTTTTTACATGATGTCACACTTTTTAATTCACATCTAAATTGCCTTTCATATTTAATACAACATATGCTATTTTTTTCAATTTTAAATTAGTTCACATAATTTTCTTACTCTTTTACATACTATGTAATGTTCCATTACATTTTTGCCTTACCATCCCGGTACAACAACGTATGAAGTTGTTTTTCATGTGTCATGTTTCATAACATGTTGTGGACGGTAAGTTGTGGTGATCATTCACCCTACATAGAAACTATATCCCACATTACACATTTCTGACAGTCCTTAAATTTTGTCAATATTTGCAAGATATGCGATTTTACATTTTTATATAAAATTATGCCAGTTTTTCTAAATATGCTACTTCGCCAAATTCTCCTTTATATTATTCTCATAATCAAGTATGCTATATATTTATTTACATTTAGCTTTATTTTTTTTTATATATATGTACAGCAACTTATTCTGCTGATACAAAAATATGTCTCATATTAAAGGCCTTCAAATAATTGAATATAGTTTGATATATGGCCAAATGACATTTACTTTATACATTATATTTTTTTTGTCATGTCTCAAAAGCATAAGTTTATGTTGGAAATACCCAACAATTGTAGCAATAACAGTAATTGCTATTGCTTGAATTTGCATTTCAAGTTAATGATTAATTTTAGTTTCTGGTTTAAATAATGATATATGTGGGCACACTCCTAAAAAAAAACCAAAGAAAAAAATCCAGAAACATACTGATTATTATTTTGAGCTCATATTTATGTATACTTTTCAAATCTTCAAGCATAAGAGGTCGACCCAGCTTGTTTTTATTTTATCATGCCTATACGCATGCATATATTTACTTGAGACATGTTTTTATTTTTTTTATATTAAATTTTTTTTAATTAGTATCATTGCAAATATGCTTAGATAAGTTACCAGGGTTCTATCACAAGTGTTTTATTGATGATTTTATATGTGTACTGCTATGTTAGTGAAGAGGCGCAGGTAAGTTTTCCGGTGCTCATGTCCTGCGTAATATAACAAAAAAAAATTCTTTCTTCGGTTGTTGGGGAGATATATGTGAAGAGGAATTATCTTCACATATTACACTTCTAATTAATTTACACCTTAGCCCCCCCCCCAACCTAAAATAATTTTTTTTTTCAAAATTACCATCCTAAATCTATTTTTTTTCTACACTGTAAATGTATATAGTCCCAGCCTTTTTTCCACTTTTATTATAACTCCTTTTCAATTCATTTGTAATTATTTCGCTTTGCGTTCTCTTATAAAAAAAAGAAGAAAAGAAATTATTTTGTTCGCCTAGCAACTGTGAATGTATCTCTATCCCACGCTCAGTCAAATCTACCAGATGCCCTCTGCTACCCTTTCTCTTTTACATTTTTCTTCTTAAATTGTATTATCATTGTAACGTATATGTCTATTTTTAATTTTTAGTAACACTCCTTAATACAACCCTATGTGAACCAGGCTCTTGTGGTTTGCGAGGCTACTATATACATTCCTCTCTGTTGGCATCTAAAAATTCATATTTGATCGTCATCAATCTCCCATTGACTTAACATTTAACGGAAAATAACACCTGCGTTTCTATCACATTCCTCTCGCCAAATGTACGTTAATCTGGCTACTTGGCTTTATGTAACTCTGTCATCACTGCTCTGTATCCACCAAAGAAATTGTCTAATTAATCATTCATTCTCTCTCGAACCTTGTGACTGATCATATAAGATGTAAAAGTACGTATAAGTGTACGTTTGGAGTCCCGGGTACCATTGCCTTCGGCAGCTGTACCTATTCGACGATGTACCTGTGCTTTATTTGAACCTGGATTAAACCTGCATATATATATTCAATGTTCGACTATTTCTTCAAGATGTCTCTCCTGTGTCTTCCTTTATTTTTTTAATAACTTACGATCACGACGCACGAAACTCCAGTACAGTCATCGTCAAAACCTATATTCTGCGCCAGTATAAATGAAAGAGATGACAAAATGACATTTTGTGATCTCTTTGCTCCAAAACTGGTAATGCTGCCGAAAGTAAAATTGATTCCAAATCCAATTTGGAAATCTAAGCCAAACTAATGAAAATTAATTCTGACATTTTTCTCCTACTTCTTTTTTCTGTTTCTAATGTCAAAAAGGAACTGGGGGCTTCGCAATCTGCTGGCAGTTGCTTAGAGTGTGCTAGAGTGTTTTACCGAATTTGAACTTCTTTGGCATTTTAAAACAACTGTATGCAAAATCACAGATCACTTTATGCACAAATAATTTACTCAGAATTGCAAACATTTCTGACCGCAAAATAACTCTTCGGTCAGTTGTTATTGCTCAGTCCACAGAAAACGGCAAAAGATTAGTCAAGTTCCTATGCAAGGCCAAGTAGCGAAAGAGGAAGTACGTTTCTTTAAAAAAAAACAATGAAGTACATTTCAAAATGCTATTCAAACCTTCTTTGTTGGAACAAGTAGGTTAATTGTTTTCTTATTTTTTTCTTTAAGAAAGTTCTGCAGTTTGTTCGATGTTTTGTTATTTTTATTTATGTATTTATAACTAGCAAAACCGCGGCTTTGCTCGCGGAATTGTTGAAAAATGACAAGTGGTATTCGTGGGCCTATTTTCATCAGAGGAAATTTTACTGACACAGATAATTCAAAAATTACAAATTAAGCCACATTTTGAGTGAACTTCATTCTTATACTGCATTAGGCGAACATAACACTTAAATAAATCAGAAAAGCTAAAAGTAATTCCAAATTAATTGTACTTTAGAACATATTTTGATGGGTTCCCATTCATTTCATTTTTCATTTGAAATTTAGAAATTTTTAGAGTATTAAATTTTAAGAGTAACCACCATGGCAAATACGAAGCTTCTATACCAGCTGTACCCCATAAATTGCAATTTTAGAACGTTTTATTTTTACTCTTGCACTGTAAAAAATGACCAATGTTTCTTATTTTATGAAAATATGCTATAACCACGAACGAAAATATAATATAATCTTCTGAGTTATCAGAAATTTCAAATAGCATGTTACATTGTCTTTTGAATCCCCAGAAACGAATACATTTTCAAAATTTAAAGAATAATTTATAAAAACAAATTATTTTTAGCTGCCCGAATTTTTCAGAAACGTTTCCGAAGGGTTTTTATAGTGTATTAATTAGTGTCCTCAGGCTGGAATACCTGTTTTTCGAATGTTATCCATACTCAAGTACACGTTTTCAGCCGCATAAGTTAATTTATACATGAAAGAGTAAAGAAATAATCTTAATTTTAATGTTATTGTTAACGCTGTTAATTTTGCATGTTTGTCTGTTAAACATTTTTTTTTGAGCATGAAAATGTTTACTTCAGAATTGAAAGCATTCTGAAAACAGGTATTCCAGGCTAAGGACACTAATTAATACACAATAAAAACCCTTTGGAAACGTTTCTGAAAAATTCGGGCAGCTAAAAATAATTTGTTTTTATAAATTATTCTTTAAATTTTGAAAATGTATTCGTTTCTGGGGATTCAAAAGACAATGTAACATACTATTTGAAATTTCGGATAACTCAGAATATTATATGATATTTTCGTTCGTGGTTATAGCATATTTTTATAAAATAAGAAACATTCGTCATTTTTTACATTGTGCTTCTTTAAATTTCGCATTTTTAGTAAACTGTTCTGGGTGATCATTTACGTGAGTAACAGCGATGAAGAATTTTAGTTTCTAGCCTATCAGATTAAAAAAAATCGTAATTTAGACCATTTTTAGAACGCTTTTTGCGCTTTCACCCTTTTAAATTTAAATAACAAAAAAAAAACTCTTCTGTTCGACCAGTTACGTCTTAACAACCATGTCAAACTTCAAGTTTCTTTTCTTGACAATTCCACAGAAATCTATCTGAATTTAGAACGAAGTTATAACCCTTTTTAGAACGCTTTTCGCGCATTTCATTCTTTTAAATTTCGATTTTTTAAAAAATATTCTGTGCGGCTATTTATGTTTTAAATGCAACAGCAAT
This sequence comes from Maratus michaelseni, assembly GCA_963931845.1. NCBI lineage: Eukaryota > Metazoa > Arthropoda > Arachnida > Araneae > Salticidae > Maratus > Maratus michaelseni. Next base: position 259,139,709 of record OZ007590.1, on the reverse strand, counting down.
GTCAATTTTTAAGTTTCTATCCTTACCAATTCCATAAAAATCGTAATTTAGAACGTTTTTAGAACGCATTTTGCTCATTTCACCCTTTTAAATTTTGATTTTTTTAGAAACCATTGTCAGAGAGCATTTGTGTCTTAAAAGTGACCGTCGTGTCAAATTTGAAGTTCCTAATACTGTCAGTATAAAAAAATCGTAATTTACAACGTTTTTTTCCTTCTTCACAATTTTAAATTTCGATTTAAAAAAACTGTTCTGGGTGTGCACTTGCATCTTAAAAAATATCAACCATGTCAAATTTTAAGTAGCTGTCCTTAACAATTTCACAGAAATCGTAATTTAGAATGTTTTTATAACATTTTCCCTCATATAACACTTTTAAATTTTGAATTTTTTAGAAACTGTTTTTAGAGAGAATATATATCTTATAAATAACTTCCTTGTCCAATTTCAAGTTTTTAATCCCTTCAGTATGACAAAAATTACAATTTTAGAACATTTTTTGCTCCTGAAACCCCCTGAGGGTAGTGACACTGACATAAAATATAGCCTATGTTAGAGCAGAGACTGTCACCATAAATTTGCAACCATTACGTTTAAAATCGGTTCGGTAGTTTAAGAGATTCCATAGAAATCGTAATTTAGAATGTTTTTAGAACACGTTTAGCTCATTTCCCACTTTTTAAATTTCGAATTTTTTAGAAACTGTTCTTACAGAGCATATACATCTTATAGGTAACTACAATTCAAAATTTCAAATTTCAAGCCCCTTCAGTATTACAAATATTTCAATTTTAGAACGTTTTTCGCTACCACACTTCTTTAAGGATATTGACGCCGACATGAATTATAGACTATGTTAGAGCAGGTACTGTCACCATCAATTTGCAACATTACGTCTGAAATCAGTTCGGTAGTTACAGATGTTCAATAGAAATTGTAGTTTAGAATGTTTTTACAACGCTTCTCGCTCATTTCAACCTTTTAAATTTCAATTTTTTTTTTAAATTTGTTCTTAGTGAGCACTTACATCTTATAAGTAACTACCATGCCAAATTTCAAGTTTCTAAATAAATTCAGTATCGCAAAAATCTTAATTTTAGAACGTTTTTCGCACCTGAACCCCCTAGAGGAGTGGAACTGACATAAAATATAGCCTATGTTACAGCAGAGACTGTCACTATCACTTTTGAAAAGGGTTCTGTAGTTCAAGAGATTCCATAGAAATTGTAATTTAGAATGTTTGGAACACTTTTCGCTCATTTCACCCTTTTAAATTTCGATTTTTTTAAAAATTTGTTCTTAGAGAGCATTTACATCTTGTAAGTAACTACCATGCCAAATTTCAAGTTTCTAGCTCCTACAGTATAAAATAATCGCAATTTTAGAACGTTTTTCACTCCTGCACCCCCCTGGCGATAGTGGCACCGACATAAAATATAGCCTTTGTTGAAAATGGGATTGTCACCATCAATTTGCCACCCTCACTTTTGAAATCGGTTCGGTAGTTCAGAGATTACCTCCTACAGACAAACGTTTGTTCTTTATAATAGTATAGATGATGGCTTTTCCTATGGATTTATTTTCAAGATTTATTTTTTTAATAGAAAAACAATTAACGACAATTTAAAATGAAATTAATTCCTTTCTTGTTGCAACAAGCGAATTTGTATTTTATTTTATTTAGGTTATATCATTAAGAAACTCCTATACTTCATTTTTTTATTTTCTTCATTTTCATATACGTCTTTTTTATAAAAGACTTTTCATAACTCTCTTTTATTGCTTCATTTGAATACCAATTGTCATTTTACAGAGTGCATATCTTTTCAATAAGATATTTTTCACAACTCTCAATACTTTACTTAAATAACATTTGTCATTCTATACAGTATGTTGCATACTGATAGATCCACCTTTCAAAATCCATTTAACTTATTCAAAACATGCAAATTTTCTTTCGGACCAAATCTAGATGTTTAGAGAGTAGAAATAAAAAAATTCTTTTACGAATTACTTAAAATATATTTAAAAAAATGCATTTTTTAAAACTTTGTAGGTATTGTAAATAGATAAGTCCACTTTGTTTTCGAGCACTACTGCTGTTGATTATCCAAATGTGTATTAAAATAAAAGATTAACCGTGGCTCTTCAATGACCTTGATTTTGAAACACAATTGATAATTCAACACAAAAATTGAAGATAAAGCGAAACTAAATGGTCAGATGTTTTTACCGTCAATATGGCGTCAGCGTCACTCAAAGGCGTATTTTTGTTTATAATACAGATTTTACTGGAAGAAAAACAGTAATCATACTAAATTTTTCAGTAACAAATAATGGCAATTTGGGTGTATAAAATTACGGCAAATTTTGCTGAAACTTTTGCCGTTTTTATTAAAGTGCATTGCGTTTTTAGAGGCATTGTCATTTTAATTATCATCGGACACACGCAATATAAAAAAGGGCTATTGTATTTTCAGAAACTTTTATTAAAAACGTTTAATAATAATATGTAATATAATAATACACTGCTCAAAACAATTAAAGGATATTGCAGTTTTAGGTGAATTTTGTATCTGGGAAACTTTTTAGCTGATTGATACGTGGTCGACAGACATAGTAGGTTATATGAAAATAAATTACACATGTTTGGCAGAAAGAAATGCATTTTATTGCGCATTTGTGTACAAAAGGAAAAAAACACAATTTGTGCATATGAGAAAAAAAGAATAAGAAAAGGTGTTTTCTTCAAAAAAAATCATTTTCAGTAGAGGGTATGGTTTCCACGGGCGGCCAGCAACGTTGAACACCTTTGAGGCATGGACTCAATGAGGCTATTAATGACGAGTTGGGGTACTCTGCCCCACTCTTCCAGAAGAGCTCTTTCCAGTTCTTGGAGAGTTTGTGGGGGTTGTTGGCGGCCAGAAACTCGTCTTCCTAGAGCGTCCCAAACGTGCTCGATTGGATTCATGTCTGGAGAACACGCTGGCCATTCCATTCGAACGATTCCTTCCTCGAAAAGGAAATCCTCCACCAGGTTTCACGATGTGGCCTGCAGTTATCGTCCATTAAAATGAAGTTATCTCCGATTGCTGCAGCGTAAGGGACTACAATAGGTCTGAGGATCTCATCCCTATATCGGCGACCAGTCAGAGCTCCATCTCGAATGATGTAGAGGTCAGTGCGCCCGTCAATGGAGATGCCACCATACACCAACACTCCTCCACCGCCAAATCTGACACTTTCGTGCACGAACGCAGGGTTATTCCTACTGCCACGGCCCCTCCAGATGAAAATACGCCTATTATCCGGATGCACAGAAAAACGGGACTCGTCAGAAAACAGAATATTGCTCCATTCATTTCTCCTCCAGTTGACATGCTCGGTTGCCCACTCCCTGCGCTCGCGACGATGCCTTGATGTTAATCTAACACATACCATCGGTCGGCGAGCATACAGACCTACAGCATGGAGCCGGTTTCGGACAGTCTGAGTTGAAATCGTGGTGTCTGTAGCCGAGCGAAGGTGTTGTTGGAGAAGAGTAGCGTTCATGTTTCGGTGTCTCCGAGCTGTTAACGCTAAATACCGATCTTCATTGGGCGTTGTTACCCGTCTACGACCTTGCCCTGGTCTTCGGCCTGCACATCCACTCTCCAAAAAACGGTTCCAGATCCTGGAAATGACACTTTGTGACACTCCAATGGCTTGCGCTACTTCGGCTTGAGTTTGGCCCCCTTCTAACCTACCAACAATTCTCCAAGCTTCTGAATCTGTCAAATGACTTCGCTGTGACATCGTACTCATCGAAACAACGCAATCACTGAATGCCGATCATCCTTGTCTTCATTCTCTTTTATCCAGTTGAAAGTCAAATTTCATTCGCTGCCGCTGAAGCGACGTTTTTGACGTCGAACTCAAAATTTGCATACTCCACAGTTTGAAAACCAGAAAAATTTGCATTTGTGATTCTCTTCTTCTATTTTCGGCAAAAAAAATTTCGTTTATATCTTTATTTTATATAAAACTTCAAATATCCTTTAATTGTTTTGAGCAGTGTATTATGTTGATAGGAATATAACACAAAGAAGAAACAGTTCATTGAACATAACGAAATTTTCCCAGCTTGCATTACAATGTATAATACCGATCTGAGAATTATTAGGTAAATTACTTCTTTGTTGGCAAGTTCAAAAGCATGATCCGATGTAGGGATTTCTATACATCAATAAATATAAATGCCTACTCATATAACACAGCAAAACTACATTCTCTTAAAATTCAACAATGGTTAAATGTAAATTATTCATAACTACCATCTGTCTAAATTAATAAAAGATCCATAGCTGTGAATAACTATAAAAATAATTAGCTAAATAACTTAAAGCACAAATCCTCCCATAAACAAATTGATAAATAACTTGTTTACAAATTAAAAATATAAACAGTACACAATTGTACTTATACTTTGATAAAAGCAGTGTAAAGTGAAAACATTAAAATTTAGTAAAAAATTAAATTCTTCTAACAGTTTCGTCTAAAATTCTATAGGGATATTCAGACATAACTGGTGATGTTTGAAGCTTGACGAGAGGGATGTGAGAAAACACGAAGGGAAAACACTGAATGAAAAGAAAAGAAAATTACACAGAATATGCTGGAGCTATGTATCAATGTAAAAATGAAACACAACCAGTTAAATGGTATTAATTTTTTTTTAATCTTCTTTTCATTCTGTGTTTTTCCCTTCGCGCTCCCTACCTTTTCCCACCTCACTTTTGTCAAGATCGTAACGTCACCAGTTATGTCTTTGAATATTCCTGAGGATGGTTGTAGAATTTTAGCCGAAACTGTTGGAAGAATTTGACTTTCTACTAAGTTTTAATATTTCCATTTTACACTGCTTTTAGCAAAGTACAAGTAAAATTAGTTATTTTTTATGTTTCTACTTTGTACATTAATCGACGACGTACTGTCCACCTTTAATACTTTTATTTAACTAATTTACTTTTTAAAATAAAATAGTACTAATTATGTTGTAAAACTCGTGATTTGTCCCATATGCCCAAGTGAATCATCACGGAGATAGTCGGATAGGTAATTGCGTGGAAAGATTTCGCAGCTGTTATCTTTCACGAATACGTCATATACCTATACGCAAAATCAGTGGTATAAAAAAAAACTCCGGTTGAGAAGTTAAAAGACGGGAGAGATGTTGTCAAGCCTGAAGATCTACCTCTGTGAGTAACCATCAAAATTGAGTGAGATCAGACGTCAGTCTTATTTCCCAGTTATTCTGACATGGTCTATTAGACAATTGCTTACGCCAGCCTTGTTCTGGGCATCTGAGTTTCGAACGTCTGACGCTGAGGTCATGTGACCCGGTGCAGCCTAGAATCGAATAAATTTTTTTTGATGTATGCTGGAACGCAGAAAATAAGTCGGTAAAACTCATGGCCTTTAAATGGGAAGAAATGTATTGTTTGAATTACTTTTTAAGTTAATTTAAAATGCATATTGGTTCAGATAAAGGAACAATAAACCAATGTATATTCATACAGTGACATTTTATAGATAGTGTATATATATATATATATATATATATATATATATATATATATATATATATATATATATATATATATAATTATGTGAATATACACAAGAACATGTTTATCATTGTGTGGATAATTAATTGAAAAACACAAATTAAGAATTATTGCTCTAGTACCCTTGCCTTCGATATTATATTCAAATAGTTACCCTGATTTCAAATGTTTTCCCTCTCTGGAATTTTATTATATTATTGGGAGTCATTGATTAAAAAAATTGACTTTCGTGAAAAATTATTGAACGTGAAATTTCCGATCAATTGGATTATCTTCTGCATATCTTTTGTATAGTTTGACATCTCGGTTGGCCTGGGACCATAACACAACAATAAAATAAAATAAGATAATCTGCAAATGATTCAATAAATTCAGTCCTTTTAAAATTGTATTTAAACTTATCTATTATGCTAAAACATATCACATAAGCATATATGAGCACTTTCTCTCTTATAAAAGCTTCGGATTATATTTTAATGAATTTAACAAAACTATCATAAGTAGATATTTTTATTTAAAGCAATGATTCAAATTCTCCAGTAATGATTCCAATTATCTGAGCAAAAAATTTCGAAAACACTAGATAAATACATATTTATTACAATCATTGCATTCCTAATAATAGGAAAATGTTTTTATCGAATTTTTGCGCATGAAGAATTGAATGGAAAAATCATTCATGTGGGGAATAAAATTAATCATTTATAAAGAAAACAATCGCTCAATTATTTGCTTCAGTTGTCTGAGATGAGTTTTGGGATGTTACGGCATCAATGTATATTTTTTTACCAAAACAATATTTTCATATTTGTTATCAAGGTAAAATAATGAATAATTTATTCTTTGAAGCTGAAAAACCAATGAACTGCAGTAAAAAATATGCTTTTTATAAATTTTAATATTTAAGAACTGCATAACAATTCATATTTTAAAGTATAAAAATTAATATTTTACAATTTTTTATCTGAGTCATCAGTAAGTAAATCTACTATGAAATTAATTTTGTTAAATAATTATTTCTGACTACTGGTAGCCTTATCAAGAATATATTGACTTAAAGATATCAATTTTTCAAAAACATTTGTGCAAAAAGCATGAAACAGATAGAACTTTTCAGAACTTTTTATTGGTTAAGATTTTGTTCTGAAAGCGTTTTACAACTGTGTACTGAGTTTTTCAACTAAATTAAATTTTAATTAACTAAGTGGTGTAACTATGATATAAATAAATTCATATACAGGGGGTACAAAAGGATATGGAAACATTGACATATATGGATGATATTTGTAAAAACAAAATCGTTTTCAGTTGTTTTGTGCGTTTTTCAACTGCATTTAATTTCATTAAATTAAGTGAATTGTATGAAAATCTATAGATAATTTATCTGTATTCTCGAACAACTCGGTTTATGAAAAAGAAATTCGAGCAAAATTCGATTATTTTCTTGAACATATATTTTGTTCTCGACCAGTGAGAATAACATTACCAAATCGACCGAATGGAAAACGTAGAAAAATCGACAAAGTTTCGTCAAAGTGGATTTCGTTTTTGTTGTTGTACGCAAAGTGGAAATAATTTAGATACAGCGTTAACAAAATTCATCAGTTTTGATATTTTTGTAAAGCGATTTTGCTGAATACACAGATTTGAAAAAAGAAATATTTCTTTTTTCACTTTTCTTTCCCCTTTCTTTTCTTTTCTTTTTGGTTTTCATGAGCGCCAGGCATTTATACATCCAGTACAGTGATCCCGATGCTTTATTAATTCGAGTTTCATGATTTTTAGATTCATAAACAGCGAGATAACTTAGTGATTCTAACGTTGTAAAGCAGGGCAGTCCAACGTGGCCCACTTTCTACTGTTAACTTTTAATAGCTTTTCCTAACAAAGAAAATCCAATTTAAAGGTTGCTTTCTTTAAAATAAATAATATTTGCGTATTTTTCTTTTATTATTTATTATAATCGTTATTAAGATTTCTGTCTCCTTCCCTACAAAAAATTTTGATATAGGTCCCCTTTTATAAAAATGAATACCTACTACTTGATACATTACTAGGATTTATGTTTGTTTCTACGAATTATTTTTACATGAAATTCTTAAATAGTATAAGGGCATTATGACTACCATAAGATGTATGTGTATTGAGTAAGATGCAGTATTGCCAATTTAGTGCATTTTTTATTCAAAATATTACGCTATTTCCTTATAATAAATGTAACATTGTTTAATTTTAGACATTTCGTGATTAAGTAAAGCGAGAGATTGCTATTCGGAAATAGTGGTGGAGATATCGAATAAAAAGCACGCTAAATTGATAACATTGATAAGATATGTGTGTTTCGTTACCATTACATTACCTAAACAAGTTGGAAATTGTACGTCAAATGTGGCAAATGAGGTGCATTCGTACTATAACTAGTACGAACGCACCTAAGTTCTAAAATTTTCAAAGCTAGGCTAAAGTTTCCCATTGGAATTTTCAGTAAATGCCAACAAAATAGGAAATGTTGCCAACTTAAAATGAACTTATTTTATTACGGAAATTAATCATATCATAATAATAGACGATATAATTCGTTTCACTGAAATAGTAATAAAGATGATTTTTTTACAATGTCTTGTATTGTATATTTGCGCATAGTATTATTTTAATGTAACAGAATTGTAATTAATTGTTTGTAAAAGTGTATTGAAACATAATTTCATAAAATAAAATTAATATTTTTAATATGAAAACCTGCGCGTAAAATAAATTTTGTATTCATGCATTTTTGCATAAGAGTGCAACAGCTATTGCACTAAGATCTGAATATTTATAACACTAGTTATCGTAGGAACGCACTTCATTTGTCACGTTTGACGTACAATTTCCAACTTGTTCCTTTAATATCTATTTCTCGGGAAACATCTATCCAAAAAACTGTCGGTAGATTATATGATTGCTATAATTTAACAATTTTATAATTCAAATTCGGTTTTTAAATTCAGTAATACGGAAAAAATATGTGTCAAAGGCACGGAGTGTATATCACGCAGATCGGTATTCCGATGGTGTAGGGATTTTCGTAGTGGAAGAAACAGTACTGGGAGGTTCTCGAACATCCCTCTTACAGCCGAGACCTCTCGCCATGTGACTACATCTTCGCGGTCCACTCAAGAAAGCTCTGAAGAGACGGCGATTTACCGACGATAATAAGGTCCAAGCTGCCGTCGAAAATTTGTTCCACAACTAACCCCGGAGCTTCTTTCCCCAGCGTATCCATCGTCTCAATGACCGCTGGGACACTTGTTTCAATCTACAAGGTGACTTTGTTTAGCCTATCTGTTACGTCTGTATTACTTCTTTTTTTTGTATACTAACTTATATTAATACCATTAAAACATTTTTTAAACCGACTGTAGGGCCACTTTGATTTGGGCGACCCCTATATGTTGCCTGTTATTATGATATGATTAATTTCCGTAACAAAATAAGTACATTTTAAGTTGGTAACATTCTATCTTATTTTTGACATTTACTGAAAATTCCAATGGTAAACTTAATCCTAGCTTTGAAAATTTCAGAACTTGAAATCCATATTTAGACTCTTTTTCCATTTAACCCCTTAACTGTGTAGCCCGAACTCAGTTCGGGCAAGAACAGTTTGCTTGTTTTGTTACTAAAAGCTTTTGCACACCAGTAATTATTTAACGCAACCTTCGCTTTATTAATCGGCAGATCATTTTCGATTACACAAAGCAAATATTTTAGTACGGAAAAAGTGGTTTATTGTGCCTATTTTTAGTTTATGGTGTCAAAATACCTCCCACAGTTAAGGGGTTAATATCTATTTCTCCGGAAACATCTATCCTAAAAAATGTCGGTAGAAAATAGGATTGCTATGATATTATTAAACAATTTTAGTATACAAATTCGGTTTTTAAATTCAGTAATACGGAAATTATTTGACTCCATCTTAAATATGACGTAATAACAATGACAATCTAGAATCATTACCTATTATTGGATATCTACGAATTAATTACGTATGGTAGGATTTAACAGAATGAAGAAAACTTTTATTAATATCTTTTTAAGTTTTGATTCGATTTTCATAAAATTTTAAATGACTTAACAAAATTCTGCAACTATTATACATATTAAATTTCAACGTACTCGGTTGGGTAGTTTTTGCTCTGTTATATTCGGAGAGACGGATGGACCAGACGACGACTATAGGTGCTACGTATTTATATAATTACGAAGGTACCTGATAATATCGTTGCATGTTTTGGGTCATGTGAATATTGGCACCCTTCATTGTTTGCCATCACATGATATGCATCTCTGCTTACCGAAAGTTTCGACAGGATTGGAAACCTGTATCAAACCTGTATCGCTTCTCCCCAATCTCATGTAATCAAAAGTTTCACCAATAAAGGTGTGGTTACGGTTTTTGTTAAACTTTGATTAAATTGTTGTAAAATTGTCATTGATTCTTGCATTGTACAGTACTGTGATTTAAAAAATATTTTTCCGTATTGTACTGTATAGCATACTGTTTGAAACAGGTAAATACAGGGTAACTCAAGAGGTAAGAGTTAATTAACTGTATTTCTGTTTTTTCTTATAGTACAACTTCGGCAATTGACAATCGGCAATTCGGCACTTGAACATTTAAGTTTTCGAGTATTAGGTAGCTTTCAATACAAAAAAAGTATAAAGCTACCTATTGCAGCCGTTCGGAGGAAAGCAAATTTTGGTATATTTTCACCGATCATGACCCCCAGACCCCAAAACCAACCTCCGTTCAAATGTTGATTTATATATATATATATATATATATATATATATATATATATATATATATATATATATCTGACCTATGTCATACGATAACAGTCGTATTTATAAATCAATTTGGATGAAACTAATTCTGTGTATTAAGCTCAGCAATATCTCGACCGAGTTCGTTGTCCAGCTTGGTCCGCCATCTTGTTTCAAGATGGCGGCCACTTAAAGATTTAAAACTAAAATAAATTTACAAAAAAGTTAAAAATTCAAATTTATTTGCTTACGTGTTAGGCCTTGGTACAAGGATTTCGGAGCATTTTTTGTTTTACTTCTATCTTAAAAAATGGCTGCGATAGAGCAGTTTGAAATTATAGGCTTGCTGACATTTTGAACACATTACAAGACAGCACATTGCAAAAAAACAACGATTCATTTATGAGTTTTAGTGAACGTGATTTCTCGCAAATTATTTTCTTTCATTGTTCTAATCATTTTCCCAATCATACGCATAAAACTATTTATTCATATCCGTTAGCGCCAAATTCTCGCCAAACTTGGCGACATTTGGCGTAATATCGCCAAATTTGGCGACCAAAATAAGTCCTCATAAATGAAGCCAACTTGGCTATAGCTCAATAATTTGGCGAATTTCTTATTCAAATTCAGTATTAACGAATCTTTTGTAAACGATTTCTTTGCATTTTAGCTTGCTGTTTTCGAGTAACATTAGCTAAAATTTTAAAACGAAGATATAGGAAAGCTACCTTTTCCTCCCGGTACTGGCCGGGTGGACTTTTTTTTTTTTTTTTTTTTTTGAACGAATTATGTACGAGAAGAAAGGTAGAGATCTGCACAGAAGAATTCTTTAATATCTATTGCTGGTAGTTGTTGAAAATGGGATTTCGATTGTGTTACGCTTTTTGTAATTTGTTTATTTGGATATCTATTTTCATTGTATGGAAAGATGGCATTTCCTAACAATATTCTGATAGGGCTAGAAAGTTTTCATAATCTATGTTTCTAACACGATTTTTAATCTCTTTTATAAACATAAGAAGAAAGTATTGGAATCGTGAACGTTTTCGACCTGAACACGATTTGACTAATTTTAGAAAATGTCTTTCTGTCTGTCTGTTAGTCTGTTAGTATGTATGTAACACAAATGTTGCGGCCACTATATCTCAAGAGCCGGTTTGTCTTTTGGCATTCTATAGAATGCCTAGGAAATGTGTGAATTTGTAATTGTTTCATACTTTTAATTTTCGGCTTTCAATACAATGCTTAATTTTATACATTGCCGGTAACGTATATATGCTTATAGCAATTGACATCATATATAAAATATAAAGAGTGGGTAGGATAGAGCTCCTTCCCTTTTCCCAAAAACACCCCCTCCCCCCCAAAAAAAAGTATGGTAATTAGAGATATAACGGCAATCTACATACAACTGTGATAATTGTTTATTTTTACAAAATTTTTTAACTAAGTTTTATTGATTTTTTTAAATGTTAAAATATTTTTTTTATATTTTCATTCCTGTCTTCTACGATAATTATTTTTTCACGCTAATTTTTCCTGTGGTATTATTAACATAAATATGCAATTTTCATTCCTTTATACTTTTTTGTATGTGAAATAAAAATTATGATATTAATATTCGAAAGAATTAGGAATTGTAATCTATGATTTTTTAAAACAGAAATATATGAAAAACTATATTGTTTGAAAAAACAAATTTGAAAGCGAATGTTAACACATTAGAAAAAAAGACATCACAGAAACTAGTAAAATAGGTAACATTTTTATGTAGGATATTTTCAAAAGAAATAATGAGATTAAACTGTATGTTGCAGAAATTATAAAATTGGAGATAAATGTAGAATTTGGCTCTCAAGTGTCTGCTACTGTATCAATAATACTGTATATTATTCTACAATAATCTTAAACGCGTAATTGTTTTATATTTAAGCATTATATAATATTACATATTATGAAGAACATTTTGTTTTAATTACAACAAAAGTTTTAAAAACTTTTATTTTGTTCATAAGAAAGTGTTTCTTCAGAGGCAGTATTTAATATTTGCGCAATGTAATTTACGAAAAAATCTATCAAGCATATTATGTAATTGCAATTGAATATCTCCACCAAATTTTCTAAGTTCACAAGGCGTTTTCTAATTTAAATGCCTGCACCTTTACAAGTGTAATTATTTGACACAATTTTACTCTTGTGTTATTTATCAAACAAAGTACCATACAAGCAATAAACTAATAATTAAGGCAACATTTAATGCTATTTATTATGCTTCAAATAATTTATGCATAGTCTCTTAACACATGAATTAAACAGACAGCATTGAATGGCTGAATAATTAGCCTCCCGAATCTTAGAAAGCAATTACATACAATTTCTTATTACAAAATAACTCGCATACATCTGCAATTTTCTGTGCTGCATAATATTTCTATTTGCGCTCGCTTGAAACAATCAAACCAAACTGATAGAGGAATTAGGCAGTTTAACTAAACTCCCTTTTGTGGAAAATTCACATTTAACCGAATTCATTTAAATCTCATCACTCTTCACTTGGAAATTTCGACGCTGCACTTCAAATGTTACCCAAGTGGGTTATCATTAATTGCATTTTAATATTTTTATTATTCTTATTTAATTTAGTTGTAAATGTTTATGATTTTTGATTTTTTTCATGTGTCGAAAGGTAATATTGTATTATACTTTTGTTAAATATGATTTTAGTTTAAAATAAATCTAAACTAATAAAAGAAAGTTTCGCTCTGTGTGTCTGTGTGTCTGTGTGTGTGTCTGTTGGCGATGGCTAGGAAAATCTGGCCCACCTAGAAGGCTGGAAATTTGGATTTAGGTAGTCCAAAACCTCTCCTGGTGCAACATTACTTCAGAATTTTAATATTTTAATTACTTTCCGAAATATTAATTAAAATGCACAAAGAACTCTCATTAAAAATACGCTTTTATTCTCTTAGGTTGGTTGCATTGATTCTTCACAGAAGTAATTAAATAAACCAGAGTAGCGATGCACAAATAAGAATTTCTAACTAAATAGTGTCAACATGGATTGAAGTTATTAGCGTAGAGGAGCCATGCGAATGTCACGCCACCTGTACATGACAAATTACACATACGTCCCACTGATTGAAATATTTTGCAAGCATATTTTTCTTCATGACAATTAGTCGGGTTTAAGTTTTTTTTACATGACATTTATTATTATGATGGAGATTGTTAATACAGAAAACTTTATTTAACAGATTCTTTTTTATATTTGCGGGAATTAAGAGGGACAAGAGTCTAATTACATTTAAGCTTCAAGGTGTATTTCTAGAAAGCAGTTACCAGAATTTCCGAATAGTAGTGTAAATGTAGTAAGCCAAATTTCAAATTAAGTTCCTAGCTTAACCAAATGGATCAATCATTAAAGATGTATTGTGATCCTCCTAATTAGTTATTTGCTGAAGGCCACTTGAACAACCCCCCCCCCCCACACCCCTCCCGGACCGTCCTTCAAGGTTTTTACTCTAACTCTGCTCCGTTTCCATATCTCAGCAACTATCTTTCCGATTTCAACGCAAGTGATTTCAAACATTATAATTAATTTAATAGTCACCATTTATAACATTAAACTAAATTTATGAGTAGCGGTTACCACTATTTACGAATAACAGTTTAAGCCAAATTTCTAATTAAATTCAAAGCTTAAGGAAACGAACGAATTTTGAAAGATGCATAGTGGTCCTCCTAATTAGTTATTTGCTGAAGGCCACTTGAACACCCCCCCCCACCCCTCCCGGCCCGTCCTTCAAGGTTTTTTCTCTAACTATGCTCCGTTTCCATATCTCAGCAACTATCTTTCCGATTTCAACACAAGTGATTCCAAACATTATAATTAACTTATTGTCACTCTTTATAACATTAAACTAAAATTATGAGTAGCGGTTACCACTATTTACGAATAATAGTTTAAGCCAAATTTGCAATTAAGTTCAAAGCTTAAGCAAACGAACGATTTTTGAAAGATGCATAGTGGTCCTCCTAATTAGCCATTTGCTGAAGGACACTTGAACAACCTCTCCCCTCCGGCACTCCTTTCAAGGTTTTTTTCTCTAACTATGCTCCGTTTTCATATCTCAGCAACTATCTTTCCGATTTCAACACAAGTGATTCCAAACATTATAATTAACTTAAATGTCACTCTTTATAACATTAAACTAAATTTATGAGTAGCGGTTACCACTATTTCCGAATAATTGGGTAAGCCAAATTTGTAATTAAGTTCTTAGCTTAAGCAAACGAACGAATTTCGAAAGATGCATAGTGCTCCTCTTAATTAGTCAGTTGCTGAAGGGTACTTGAACAACCCTCCCCCCTCCGGCCCCTCATTTAAGGTTTTTCTCTAACTATGCCCCGTTTCTATATATCAGCAACTATCTTTCCGATTTCAACGCAAGTGATTCCAAACATTATATTTAACTTAATAGTCACCATTTATAACATTAAATTAAATTTATGAGTAGCGGTTACCACTATTTACAAATAAGAGTTTAAGCCAACTTTGTAATTAAGTTCCTAGCTTAACAAAATGAACGAATATTTATGCATGCATAGTGGGCCTCCTAATTAGTCATTTTCTGAAGGACACTCGAACATCTCATCCCTTCGGCACCTCACTCAAGTTTATTTTCTCTAACTGTGCCTTATTGCAATAACTGGGCTAATAATGTTCCAATCTTCTCGAAACCAGCTCAATTTTGTAGTGTGCCTACTATACAGTAACGTAGGCAGCGGGGACCTGTCTCAGAAGTTCGTTCGGAAGGAGGTTTGTTTAGAACAGAATGCTCCCCTGGCGGTGGTAGGGGGAAATAAAAGATTTTCTAGACCGTACGAGCATTTCCGTTTTTTATGAGATTTAAGTTTATTACAAGGGCTCGGGCAACGCCGGGCGGGTCAGCTAGTGTAAATATAAAACGAAAGATGAATAATAAATAAAAAAATAAGAATTTTAGTTTTTATTTAATTATTAAAATGTTTCATAAAAGAAATATGTATATTTGAATATGCTAATATATATATATATATGTATATATATATATATATAAAACATTCCCTTACTGCATGCACAATATTTATCTCACTGTAACCTAGTTAAATATATATTTTGTGATTAAATATTTTTAAACAAGGTATGAACATCATTACATATAATCACATACATTGGCAAAAAATTAACACTCAAAAATATATTTTGAACATAATTATACCTTATACTATTATTTAAAAAAATATCTAAATTTTTAAATTATATATAAGATAGAAGAAAAAAATTGATTAAAATATTTTAAATAGGTTTCATATATTATTTTAAATTCTAATACTGTAATAAATAAAAAATAATTTAACAAATGCATTTAAATATTTTTTTAATTATTTTATTTTGAGTATTTTAAACTTGTATGTTTCAGTTAGTCAAATGTTGAATTAAAAAAACTGTTAATACTTTTTTCAGATTGTTTGCTCGAAATAAATTCTAAAACGACATGACGTAATGAAATAAAATTAAAAACAAAATATGCTAATAATTTTTATTAACAAATATTCTATAAATGTTTTATTAACAAATGTTCTATATATTTTAAAAGATGATTTAAAAGAAAAGAGCTTGAAGTTAATAAAGTTTTAGTTACTTTATGAAAACTATAAAAAAGTGTCAAAAATAAATAACACATAAAATTTATTTTTTTGTTAAACACAATTTTCATACGTATGCAAATTTAATATACTTAAACATAAAGTATATTAAGGTTTCTTACTATTTCACATTATATTTAATATCGAAGCAACACTAAAATATGTAAGATATAATTCAAACAAAAATACATATTAAAGTAAACAATAGTGCTTGTGCATATGAAACAACATAATATGTTTGCAAATATTTTTAAAAAATTTAAAACAGAATGTGACTAAAATTTTAAAGTAATTATTTTTCTTTATAAGTTTTACTTTTCTTTCAACAGCTTTTTTTTAACGTCATGTATATGTTGCAGATGAATTCAAGTTTTAGACTAAATCTCTTATTTCTTTAGACATGTAAAAGAGGGTATTTCGTTTTATATAATTTTTCAAATTCTGGAAAACACTAACGATTTATAAAAAAGGTATATATATATATTTTAAAGAATCTCGAATGACTCCATTCCATTTTTCGAACAGTGGCATAAAATTCTGAGAGAATGGATTCTGTATTCGAACGCTGGACCTTTCCGTTTTGAAACTGTAGACGTTACCTTCACACTATTAATTCTTGTTTCCAACGCCGTAATATTTATTAACACATGGGCTGATAAGTTCCCGGTCAAATAAAGAAAACACAACTTTTTAACGTAACTTTATAACTTTAATAAATAACATAACTTTAATAATAAATAATAATAATTTAATAATAATAATTTAATAATAATAATTTCATAAATAAATAATAATAATAATTTCATAAATAAATAATAATCGTTTAATAATAAATAACATAACTTTATAACGAAAAAGCTCCAAACAGTGCTCAGAATCATCGACTCGTTGTTGTTTTTGGTCAAAAGTCAACACGCGCGGCACCCACTTTGACAATAGCTTTTTAATAGGCAAATGTTCATTCAAAATAAAACCTACACGTTCCTTGGATATCTTCAGAGTCTGAGCTATCTCCAGTGGCGCAGCCAAGGGGGGGGGGGGGTTTGGGGGTTAAACCCCCCCCCCCAGAGCTAAAAAAATTACTATAATTGCCGCTTATATGAATCAACACTGCTAAAGTTAAAATTAAGTTTTTTGGCCTTTACGCCTTGGCAGAATCTTTTATCGCAGCTTGAAGTGATTCTTTTTCAATTAATGTACATGTCTAAATTTCTTTCGTATGTGCTTGCGGTTTTAATACGAGAAATGAAATCATTTTCAGTTTGGCATCTGCGTGCTTCCTAATGCATACGTTTTGGATCACAGAATAAATAAAGAAAGATAAAATGCAATGTCTATTTCTCAATACATCTGCATGCTAAAATTCCTGCAGGTGTTAAGTTCGGACAGTTAGTTTTCTGTTGTTATAAAGATGCTGATATGGTAATGTGGTTTCGTGGTTTGCGTTAAAAAAAAAAAAAAAAAAAAAAAAAAAAATAGAATGTGTTTCTCCCTAACAAATTTTCTTCTGTCATTTTTTTTTTCGCTATTTCTGGGCCCTTTTTTTTTTTTTTTCCCTTGTGTTCTGCTCTACTCATTTATTAAATTTCATTATTAAAAGTCAAAATGTATTATTATTTTTTTTACAAAAGACAAAATTGCTTTAAATTTTACAAATAATGTATGAAATATAAATATGCGGGTGGGATAACAAGCATAATGCATACCTCCTTCTAATGAAAGGGGGTTTGGGTTGATGGTTGTTGTTACTGCTGAAAATTAGAGCCCCGGTACTCTTTTTTCCTAGAATTTAAGCCCTGCCTGTGAGTATGGATTTTGAAAAAAAAAAAAAGCGTTAAATGTGCGCTAAATGCATTTTTTTTAGAAAAATACTATCTATAATTACACACAATTTTACGCTAACATGCATTAATTTAAATTGATCAGCAATAAATTAGTTATGCATTGATTTACACTTATTGTATTTTAACGAATGCTATCTGCATGTCATTAAAATTATACTAGCTGACCCGTCCGGCGGTGCCTGGGCTCATGATAATTACCTCAAATTTGTATGATTATCTATCTTATATCAATTTTATATTTTTAAATGAAATTTTCACAAAAAAATATTGATTATTAGACAGAAAAGCATTTTTTAAAGACACCTTCTTGTTTGGTTGGGTGTTTTGTTTGTTTCTTTTCCTCGTAAGGGTCTCTCGTTTCATAGTTTAAAAAAAAAAAAACCCCAGTTGTCTGAATTCTATAAATTTTTCATCAGTTATAAACAGGTCTTGACAAATGCAGTCGCCAAGTTGCCACTGGCGACCTAGTTTTTCTATCTAGCCACCAAGTTATTTAACCTGATTTTTTTTTTATTATTATTATAATTTTTTGTACAAAAATTGACCTAAGAAATGACCATAAATAGCATTTTTTCTCATTTTCGGCATTTTTAATTAGGTAAAAATAAGTTTAACAAATGCAAATTTTAAATTAATAAAAAATAATTATTTGACTGACTTCGACACGAAAACAGGCAGAAATTGTTTTCCTGCTTCACTGTTTCATCCATGCCCCCCTCATCAGATATAGATTTTGCAGCACTCACTTATCCAGACATTTGAAACCTTCGGCAATCAACATTTCCGAGAACATACCGGTTAATGCAGCCTTTACATTTTTTTTCATAGATAAATAATTTTGATAAATTTCATTAGAAAACTTTGTTTATACCATCTTTTTAAATGATGTAACTATTCTAAACTATGTAACTAATAATCCGACAATAGGCTTATTATTTTTCTCAATTAATTGATAAAAAACTTTTGTGCTTTTGAAAATTAGTGACTTCGGAGGGGAGCCGTTTATATTTTTTTACTGGTAACTAGAATTTTTTACTGGCTACCAGATTTTATCAAATTTGTAAAGCTATGGTTATAAATATAATGGTTTTAGAGACCGTGGAAAAATATTGATATCTAGCTGTAAAAGAAATGCTTTCTTCTCGCGTCTTTTAGGTAGCTTTCAATACAAAAAAGTATAAGCTACCTATTGCAGCCGTTCGGAGGAAAGCAGTTCCGGAAAATTTCGATATATTTTCACCGATCATGACCCCCAGACCCCAAAACCACCCTCCGTTCAAATGTTGATTTATATATATATATATATATATATATCTGACCTATGTCATACGATAACGCTCGTATTTATAAATCAATTTTGATGAAACTAATTGTGTGTATTAAGCTCACCAATGTCTCGACCGAGTTCGTTGGCCAGCTTGGTCCGCCATTTTGTTTCAAGATGGCGGCCAATTAAAAATTTAAAACTAAAATAAATATACAAAAAAGTTAAAAATTCAAATTTATTTTTGAATTCAGTGTTAGGCCTTGAAACGAGGATTCCAGCGCAATTTTTGTTTTACCTCTATCTTAAAAAACGGCTGAGATAGAGCAGTTTGAAATTCTAGGGTGGCTGACATTTTGAAACAAGACAGCACATTACAAAAATTTTTATTGTTGTAATAATTTTCCCAATCAAACGCATAAAACTATATATTCATATCCGTTAGTGCCAAATTCTCGCCAAACTTGGTGACATTTGGCGAAATATCGCCAAATTTGGCGACCAAAATAAGTCTTCATAAATGAAGCCAATTTGGCTATTGCTCAATAATTTGGTGAATTTCTTATTCAAATTCAGTATTAACGAATCTTTTGTAAACGTTTTATTTGCATTTTAAGTTGCTGTTTTTGTGTAACATTAGCTAAAATTTTAAAACGAAGATATAGGAAAGCTACCTTTTCCTCCCGGTACAGGCCGGAAGGACTTTTTTTTTTCTTCTTTTTTTTTTTTTTTTTTTTTTTTTTTTTTTGCGACGTGTCCTTTAAAATAACAACACAAAAAAGTTATTGTCCGAACTCTCTGAACGATTGTCAATATAACTGTATCCCACCCCTCTTTAAAATTTCGTGAAAAAAGTCTGTCTTTGACTAAAGTCGAAGAGAACAGAGTCACAGAAACACAGAGTTACGTCAAAAAAGACTAAGTCACAGACTTAGTCACATTTAATACTGAAAACATGAGCCGACGCTGAGCAAACCCACGCCAAAATACCCAAATTTCTTTTTGCATTGTCATCGAAAAATTCTGAGATTTTTTTAAATACTTTTATTCATCAGAGCGTTTCCAAATTTTTGTAGGCGCTGTAATTTTGATCTTCCAAGATGCTTTTAATGGATTTAGTCGAAATACAGACGTTTAGTTACTTTTAGAATAGAAAAAAGATAGTCTTCGAAAGGCCCGATATGACGTGAGGTTCTAAATAAATCGTAATTTAGAATGCTTTCAGCTGTTTCACACCTTTAAATTTCCCATTTATAATAAATTCTTTATGACAATAAGCATTTCCATCTTAAAAGTAATCTCTATACTAAATTTCAAGTTTCTAACACTAACAGTTTCAACTAAATCATAATTTAGAACGCTTTTTGAAAGTTTTCAGCTCATTTCGTCCTTTTAAATTTTTAAATGTTTTTAAAAATGTTATAAGCAATTACTACATAAAAGTAATCATCATGCCAAATTCCATGTTTTCATACCAATTGTGTCACATAAATCGCAATTTTAGAATGATTCTTACTCTTGCATTCTTTTAAATTTCGTAATGAAAAAATAAATTCTGGGGAGAATTTACGTCTTTTAAGTAACATCCATATAAAATTTCAAGACTCTAGCTCTAAAAGTTCTAAATGACTTGTTACATTAGGCAAAAAGCAAGGTAAGTAAGTCTAATGAAAATTTTGTTAAAATTGCTTCATTATTATTAAAGTTAGGAATAAGAATTCGTGATTCTTTGCAATGAAACCTTGTGTATTTTTAACACTTTCTAACCTAGTTGAAAAGTTTATGACTTCGGTTTGTCTGGTCGTATGGCTGTCTGGCCGTGCTCTAACTCCCGTAAATATGCTCGGATTGCCCTGCAATTGTTATATGTTATTGTCCTTATCTATAGCATGTTCGCTATTTCAACTGAAGTGTGTAGCACTTATAGTTTTTTTACAGGGACACTCAAAAGAATTCCGTTACATTACGGTCTATAGGGAAAAATCATTTGCGGTTTATTTTAATGATGTTACACAATTTCAAACACATTGTAATTGATATATATCACTAAGGTGCATTACAAGAAGCTTAATATGGAATAGGATGTGCATAGCACTTATAGTTACTTTACAGGGACAGTCAAAAGAATTCCGTTACATTACGTCTATGGAGAAAAATCGTTTGCGGTTTAATTAAATAATGTTTCACTATTTTAAACACATTGGAATTTATATATATCACTAAGATGAATAATCACTCACTTTTTGTCTATTACTTGGTGTGTATAAATTCTGTAGATCATATATAGGGCAGCACAAAAGTTCGCGAACACATTTCCGTTTATTGACAGAAACTCCAGATGGAGAATTTTAAACTGTGTTACGCGTTTCCTAACTAAACTAAAATTTAACATCCTATGTATAGTAACATATACAAATCTATAGATCATATACAGGGCTGAATAAAAGTATTAGGATAATTTTCCGAATATTGTATATGTTGGAAATATATGTTGGAAATTCCTGAAATTACGTTTTTAAATATGTTATGCGTTTTCCAAATTGTTTACTTAGATGTTATGTTTCAGCTTATTAAATGGTAATGATTTGTAAAATTATTTTCGAAGCGTTGGAAAGTGTTACATAATCTATGCTTGACGCATGAATTTTCGTTCTTGTTATTATGATGGACATAGTTGAATTTTATAAATTTTATAACCGTCTTCATACCCCCCCCCCCCCCCACCCTCCGCCTGATTTTTCGTTCTTGTTGATTGAACAAATGGATTCCAACTCTGTTATTTTCTACGTAAAAATTATTTGCTGTACTGTGCTCTTCCATCTTTAAGTTTACCCCTCATCATTTTTAAACACTTTATAAATGTAACCTAGTTTTGTGTTATTTCATTGGTGCATTTTATAGTTTGTAACTCTAATATTGTAAATGCTGTTTAAATGAATCATAACCAACGTAATTGCGGAGAAAAGCATTATGACTTCATTCATTTAAAAGACTGATTCCATTAACCGATGATTCATATAACCGGCGAAAATCTTTATTATAAACTCAAAACCCCCCCTAGAACCGAATTCTGGCTGCGCCACTGGCTATCTCCAGCAACTTCACTTTACGGTTCCCCAAAACGATTTTGTGGACCTTTTTTATGTTTTCAGGAGTAACCACCTCTTTTGGGTGACCAGAGCGGGTTGCATCACTGGTGTCCATACGACCACGTTTAAATTCAGCAAACCAGTCAATAATGATTGATTTACCTGGTGCAGTGTCCGGATAACGCTTATCAAGCCAAGCTTTTGTTTGAACGGTGTTTTTTCCATCAAATAACAATGTTTTATCAAAACAAGAAATTCTTGTTTATTCATTTTTTTGTTTATCAACAAAGTCGTTCAACTGAACCAACTGTAACGTTTTATCCACACGACTAATCGTCATGACATTTTTTCAGCTAAATTTTAAAGGTTAGTATTAAAAAAAGCATAGGTTCATTGATTGCAACGCCATTTGTGTGCCAGACCGGGAGCTTATCAGCCGATGTGTTAGTTATACTCTGTCACATTTCTTTGGTGATTGTTTCTATGGAATCTGCTTCTAAATGATTGGAATATGGTTTTAAAATGGATTTAATACTTAATCCCTCGTACAATTTGTGCGAAAGTCTATACAGTTCTTGAGCAGTGATTTATAATATATTGGTCAATTGGAGCTCAACCAGAATTACCGTTTGGAAGCTATGTTCTCTCTCTCTCTCTCTCTCACACACACATACACACAAATCATTATTACAATCCTCACACCATGTGATCGGAAAAGTTTCATTGAAGATAATAACTTTCCTAAAAATTTCGTTATTTACGGTAGAGCCCGCTTTTTGATATATCACGAATTTATATTTTTAGCGATAAAAATATATCTCTTAAATAAAAATAATTATAATTCATAAGTATTATAGATTAATTTTGGTATAACGTGGTTTAATTATAACGTGTATAGTGCCCGGCTCACAACAACCGCGTTTTAGTCAAATAAAGTAGATCTCATACAAATGAATAAAACATTTGTATGTGTGATACGTATTTGCTTTAAATAATGTGTAATAACCGAATAAATAATAAAACCAGTATCAAAGAAAATTAATCCATATTATAATATAATTACGGAAAATTACTCTATATTAATATTTCGAAAATCAGTTTTATATTTTATGTAGAAAAATGAATGAAAGACGAGTTTCCAAACCCAATATTCAAGAGTCGAAACCGAAGAGAAAGCCTATCCGAAAACAAACCTGATCTGTAACGGAAAAAAACATTCGAGTGCGGTGTCGGTTTCAGGTAAAATCGGTTTACTGGACCGGATGGAAAACTCTATTCTTTCTTAAGTTTAAATCACGTTTTTGACGGTTCATTCGGAAGAGCAGTTGACAATCTTAAACGAGAAAATCTTCACAAAATCTTCAGAATAAGTTTTTGCTATAGTCAAATTTATGTTTTGGTGAAATTTTCACGTGATAAGTATATTTTTGTGTCAGTAGCGTCTTTGGTCAGAAATTGCATAACTACGCAATTTAAAATCTTTTCCTAAGAGTTAATTTTGCTCAAATCTACAGATTAAACTTTTGCCATGATCAAATTTATGTTTCGAAAAAAAAAATCAGGTTATTTATTTTTTATAGTAGTAGAGCCACTGGTGAAAAATTTCATAACTAAGCAATTGAAATTCACTTCCCACAAATGAATTTCCTTAATTGTTTTGGAATAGGCTTGTACCATGGAAAAATTTATACGAGGGACGTTCCAAAAATAAGTTTCGTCTTTTTTTTCACATGAAAACTTTATTGCCAAAAAAAAAATACACCATGGCATCATGAACTATACACCTTGCACTATTCCGACATAGTCATAGCGTACAATCAGTTTGAAGAAACCACTGTGGTAAAACTCAGTGCCCTGCGATGCAAGGAATTGTCACGCAGCCTGCTCCACCTCAGCATTGTTTTGGAAGTAACGTCCCGAGAGTGCGGCTTTCAATGCAGGGAACAGGTCAAAGTCCGATTGGGCAAGATCGAGGCTGTAGGCCGGGTAGGCCACAGCAAGGCCGGTGGTAGGCCTTGCTGTGTGTGGTTTTGCGTTGTCGTCCAAGAGAACAACACCTTCACTCAAGATCCCTGGTCTTTTTCGTTGAATGGCGGATCTGAGTTTTGTGAGGGCTTGTATTCAAATAACCTCGGGTACGCCACTCTCTCTTCTTCGGTGTTCTGCGACATCATTCTTCATCTATTCGTCGTTGAACCAGCAATGGGTGTGGATTCTTAAGACGATTTTTTGTTACACTTGGTGTACTACCTTCTCGTAATTAAAAAAATAACGAAACTTACTTTCGGAACATCCATTGTATTTGATATAAATTTTCACGTGATGATTTTTTCATGCTAGTAATACCCTAGGTGATTAATTTCATAATTAAAATTAATTTTTTTAAATAAGTTGTCCTATAGAAAACATAAACCAATTTTGAATTAGATAAGGAAATATTCAGTTCAATTTTCATTTACGCGATAAGCCTCTTAGCGGAAGATACACTAAACTTAAATTAAATTTATTATTTATGTTTTACTGTATGACCACCGTACTCAAGTTGAAACTATGTAGAGCAGATTCAACATAAATTTCTTTTGTGTTTATAGTGCTCTCAGGCAGAAAGTAGTATAAAAAAATCTATGAAAATTATTTTTATGTGCGATTTAAATACATGTTGATTTTAGCATATGAAGGTTTATTTACCTTAATGATGTTAATATAAAAAATCTAATCTACTTATAGCATAATTTCGTATGGGAAACTTATAGTGTTGCAATATGTCTTTAAATGGCTTTAAGATAGATTTTTCTTCTTAATTTTTTTATAATATAAAATTTTCTATAAATGTTTTACATCTTGAATGGCAAGCGATTGCTGTATTATACCGACCTCAAACCTAGAATTTGAAAATTTATATTAAAACATAAATAGGACCATTCTTTGTTACTTCTAGTTTTAACTGAATCGTGTTAGATAATAATAGTGTTGCCTAGTTAAAACTAGTTTTCACTAAATGGGCATTAATGAAAACTAGTTTTGCCTCAGTTAAAACTAGTTTTGAATAGGTAAAACTAGTTTTGATAATTAACTAGTTTTAACTGGGAGAATCAGATTTTGACTGATTTCGTCTTTCGACAGTAACACATATACATATTTGTAGTGTCATTCTCGAAAACGTCTGCAACGATTTTGATAAAAATTACGGATTAGGATTCTTTTTTAGTCTAGAAATTTATATGTCAATTTGTTATCTTAAGAAATTATTTTATGCTTTACCTGCTCTTCAGATATGTAAAAAATAGCCGAGAACAAGTAAAACAAAAGATTATCTCTGGCAACAACATCATTGCAATAACAGAATCGGAACAACAATGTAAATAAGCAATTGTGTTCAGCCATGTGAACAACAATGGTTACAACAAGGGAGTTGAAATTGAATTAAAAAGAATGTACAGTTTAGCGATTTGTAGTAATTGCATATATACAGTCAAAGCACCTTATAACGAAATCGAAAGTGCTCCAAACATTTACTCGTTATAACGTGATTTCGTTAAAACGTTATAACGAATTATTTCGTTATACAGTAAGAACTCCAATTATCTAAATAATGTGGTCTGAACGTATTCTGTGTATTCAGGAGTGTGGATAATGGAGACAATCATAAAAAAGGGTGGTTTATTACATATATTTGTTAAATAGCTTTCGTTTAATACAAAAAAGGCCTTATGGAGGGTTCGTACGCTGTTACCACAATTTTTAAATAGATTTTTTCTATTTAATATTTAAATAGCAGAAATTGTAGACGCTTCGTTTGATTGCAGGATTTGCCCTTTTATGCATTTAAATAAGGCAAAAAATTCTATTAAAAATTGTGGTAAAAATGTACGAACCCTGTTATGTATTCATATTAAATTAAGCGTTCAGGAAGGATTACTTTTACTACAAACAGTGAAAAGAAGAAAAGCGTTAATTTAAAAAGATTTTCAAGGTAATTATATTTTTACGACTATCTACGTACAATTCATATCATAATTTTTTATTTTATTTTATTTTATTTATTTTTTTTTGCGATTATTGATCTGGATTACTGGAATTCGGATAATTAGAGTTTTGTTGTATTTCTTTGTCAAAATCTAAAATCCATTCTTCAAATTGACATTTCGCCATCAAAGCTTTGCAGTTATGCCTGTACATTACAGGAAAAGTTTTCATTACGTTCGTTGGTACACCGTGGATACTTTGCTTTTCTCATCTGCATATTTCGCTGTACGTGTACGTATAAACGATAAGGAAACTGCACCCTTTTCGAAAATTTTAAGAATATTTTCTCGATCTTTCAATATTGTGCTAAGAGAGCAATGCCAATTTTTTTTTCACTACATCGCTTTTTTTAACATTATTCTCGACGCATTTTATAATTTAGACTTTCTCTTCTAAACTCAAATATATATATATTTTTTTCTTTTGTTAGACAGAGCCAGCGTACAAAGAGTTTTAAAAATGAACACGCCATAAACTTACAGGAAAAGCAATTGTCAATGAAATCAGTCATCAAATAAAAAATAACATAATCCAGTTTAGCTAAGCTGTCGCCTCTCTGTCTGTCTTAAAACACTGCCCCTCCCCAAATCTCTCTTGCAAGTATTGAAAGTATGTGATTGGCCGTAGAGTAAAAGATTGACGGTTATATGATGAAAAAAAAAGGTGGGATTTAAGAAATAAAATTCTAATTCCCGCGTTAAGTAAAAAATAAATAAAATAAAATAAAATAATTCGCTATATCGTTTTTATTTGACTTTTCATGCTCGAATTCCTTTCGTTATAGCGTGTTTTTCGTTATAAATATTTCGTTAAATCGTTTTGAATTCTGTATTCTTTAACATACAGACCAACTAAATGGTTTCCAGCATTTCGTTATATCGTGCTTTTCGTTATATCGTAATTCGTTATAAAGTGCTTCAACTGTACTTATATTTGTAATAAAACCACAAATAAGGTTATAACAACTAAATCAGTTTTATACCACATTTTAAACCACGATTTCTAAAATATAACAACAATACAGTTTTTAATCTGTGAAAGAATTTATCAATAACTGTATGTTTAAACAACGTATGCTGATAGTGGTGGACACGCAGGCTTATTCAATGCCTGGTTATCGAATGAATGTCAAACATCTTAAATCATATTCCCATAACCATTGGTTCAATCATATCAGATTACTAGTATAATTTTGACGTGTTCTTATAAATCACTATACACAGTTGGACGGCTATTTAAAAACGTAAATGAGTACTGTGTACCTTAAAACAATATTCAAAATTCGTGACGACTGTTGAATATTTGTGAAAGATAAAACCTATAAATTTAGATCCTAGTGAAATTAAAATGGGACCACTAGCAGAACCAGAACTTTCGACCAGAACATTTACGAAAATTGGAACATTCTTTCGAATGTTATGCGTAGAAATACATCTGTGTCAAAAAAGAAAGATACATCTCATACATTTTAATCACCAAATTGTTGCAGAAAAGACACGAAAATATCCATTCGATTGGCAGTTACATATTCTTTCAATTTATCCTCCTCAGTCCTGATGTCTCCCCTGTAGGAGACACTAAAACACCCTTTAAATTAATTTAAATCCTTCCAGAATTGTTAAAATTACTTCTAGACTTCTATTGTAGATACATGCGTATCATAAACATCGATATATAGGCTTCTGCATCTTTGGAGATGTTTCATAATCATTTTAAACTAGTTTTTGCTGTCCCTCGTAATATTTGTCTCAGGAATGAGGAAGTTATGTTGAAAAAATAAGCTTTGGGAACCGTCTTCATACTGAAATTATAACAAATTTTTAAAATTTTAATTCTAACACACAATTTCGACAGCATGTTTGGATTTTTCAGCTAAGTTTACTCTCGGATACCAAACGGAAAGTCATTCAATGAAGTAGTTTAAGAATTATGTATTTGTAAAGCTCGAAACACCTAATTTTAAATGTCTATACGGAAAGTCAAAAAACGGAAAGTCATTCAGTGAAGTAGTTTAAGAATTATGTATTTGTAAAGCTCGAAACTCCTAATTTTAAATTTCTTTACGTAAAGTCAAAAAATGGAAAGTCATTCAATGAAGTAGTTTAAGAATTATGTATTTGTAAATTTGGCAAATTGTTTTTTAAGAGAAGCTGTTCAAGATTTGTTATTTTCCCGGTCTCTGTTACTTTATTTTGAACATTTTTTAAAGGAAAGTTTTAGACCGAAAGGAAAATTAATACATAGAGATTTTTAAATCAAAATGAAAAAAAAAAAAAAATCAATTTTTTGAAAGTTCTCCTACTAAAGTTAAAATAATAGAAAAATGAAATACTTATATGAAAAGATTTTGATGATATTTAGACATTTTTTTGTTTTTATTTAGACACTTTTTTATATTTAAAAACTGTCATAATATTTTTGTCTATTTTGTATTCTAAATGTTTTATACAATTTTTTGGATTAGTATTAATTTAATGATACCCGTATTTCTATTTGCTGTGCAATATCTAAAATGAAGAATTTTTTACGCATGAAACTACTTAAGCTTCTCTTTGACTGACGGTCTTAAACACATTTAACCCAAAAAATATTGGAAATATGTGAACGAGGTACTACCCAACATTATAAAATTAATAAATTCCCAAATAGGTGTTGCAGAAAGAATAAGGTGAATAATAAATTTCTCATGACTCTTGTGAAGGTTTTATACACAGCTCATACGGCGGTCAACTGGCGTTGACCCTATCAAGGGCGGTGGATCATTTTTGGACCACCTAATTTTAATCGCTTAATGCCACATTGGCACCAGAATTTTGGAATGAAAATTTTCCTTTTATTAAGTACGGGAAGAAAGGCTTTTACTTATCTTCAGATAAATTTGTTTGTAAAATCTGGTGTCAGTCAATCATTTCAGCATTTTACGAATAGAAGTACTTTACCCATGAAAAGGTTAATGGGGAAAGAAAAACTCGATAACAGAGAAGTGTTTTATGGTGAGAAAGAAAATCGTCTTTTAAAATTGATAAAAATGAGGATCTAGAAATACTTTTTGTGTATTGTGTTATACATAGAGAGATTTTAGAGTAAAAAAATAATTCCACCAATTATTAATGAAGTACTAATATCAGATAAAAATGTATCAATACTTTCTACTTCATCATCAAGTGTGAGAGTCTTTTCGAAAAATTTTTTGAAGATACAAATGGAGACCATATTACACTATTGTTACTTTTTTCTATTTTTACAAGAAGAAAGCATTGGATTCATGAAAAATTACGACTTCCTGTTTCGACGGATTTAAACGTTTGAGAAGGTCCTGAACACGATTTGACTGTTGTTAGAAAATATCTGTCTGTGAGTCTGTGTGTTTGTCTGTCTGTATGTGACACATATTTTGTGGGCACTCTATCTCAACAACTATTGCACGGAATTTAACCACACTTCAGATTCAATTAGACATTGATATAAATTCATGCTAATTAGAGTTTGGCGTAACTCGCGCGCAGCTGCTAGGCTGCAGTTTCCGCAATTTCCGTGAAAGCTATATCTCAAGAACTGTCACAAAATTCCGATGATTCACGAAATTCCGTTAAGCTTCATATTCTGTTAGACCTTGACATTAATTAGTGCTGTTTAGATTTTGATGTAAATCGCCTAACATTTGGCGCTGCTATGCTGCATTTTCCATGAATCCTGCGATAGACATATCTCATGAACTAATGCACGGAGATTTATCAAATTTCATATTCTGTTAGCCTTTGACATAAATAGACGCCGATTAGTTGGGTGTAAATTGCTCAACAGGTTCTGCTTCTATGCGGTGTTTATCCCCATTTCTGTGATAACTATATTTCAAGAACGAATCGATTCTCATTTCATTTTGTTTGCAGACGATTTGATTTACACAGAAAAAAGTTTTGTGATTGAATTTTTCTAGACACAAAGGCGTAGATTTATGACTTTGTTGCATGTATAGAGATACTTTAAAATTATATTTGTGACAAAATTTTACCTATGTTTGCTCCACTGCTCTAGACAGTTTTTATAAACTATAAAAACTATTTCAGCAAACATGTATATAAATAAGGTGTACTTTATAGATGTTCTACTTGGAATTAGTTCTTAAGTAAAACTGCACTATCAAATGTTTATTTCACTTATTTCGTAGTTTTGATTATAGAGTTCATAGAATAGAACATTTAATTTTTTGATATGTATAAAATAACGAAGAAAATGGTAAAAACGTTTAAAAGTAAGTAAGTATATATAGTTTAATTTCCAACTATACGAATAATATATTTTAATTTCTTATTTTCTTTTAACATGTAAATTATACTTGCTGTATAAAATAACACTCTTTCTTTTTTTCTAGTCTAAAAGATAATAATCATCTTTATAAATTGAAAAACCAATTCTTACAATGAAAAAAAAAATTGACGCGAAAGCTTCAGAGAAAAAAAAAGTACTACATCTGTCTCTGGCATCCTTAAAACATCATAAATTGGATTTTCTATTTTGAAAGTGAGATATCAAAAAAATATCTGGGTGGAACTTTTATGGCACCTAATTCTGGGCCAGAAAAATAATAATAGTTTGTGATGAAACTTTTATCATTTTGAAACGTTATAAATTTGTTTTGGATAAAAATATACATTATTTTTGTAACAGTTTCACTTTGCTAGGGATAACAAATATAGCAGTAAAATAAATAATGTGATTATTGTCACATTTAACATGATTCGAGTATGTGCGAAGAAATTTGTGTAAAAATACACTGATGTCGGTTGAATAAGAAGTTTATTTATTGATTTCACATTGGATCAGTTTATGGGAGTGTGTTTAATGACATTTTTTCAAAGCCTTCGTTTTCCTTATTCTTATTAATTCTGCTATATAGGGTGTCCACTGTTATCGTGGTTCAGTAGCTTCAGATATATAGTTACAAATACAAAAATTGTTTTAATTCCATCATATCACAAGCAATTTACATACAAATAATTTATAAAAAGTTACGAAATACAAATTTATTACGGTTCCTAAATGTTATAAATTATATTGAGAAAAAGTGGCTCCATTCTCTAACAAGTAAAATAAGAAAAAAATAAATTTTTATACGAATAAAACGTACCGAGTTATCATACTTTGAAATTTATTAGTGTTTTCTGGCACTGAAATCGGAAAAAATCGATTGTATAATTCAATTACAACTTTTTCTACATTCAATTAATTTACCATATTTTATTTAAAAAAACTGCAAAAAACAGTAGATCGGAGATGATATCAAGACTGTATAACAAAATGTAAAACTTCACTTGAGTTCATGGATATTTGTATATTCATTGCATTATAATTTTTTGTACATCGCATTTAATTACTGCATTTTATTTACAAAGTCCTAAACAGCATTAGATCAGTGACAAAATAATAGTTGTATAACAAAATTTTCAAGATCACTTGAGTTTGTTCATTTTCACGCCAACATCCTTTCATCATTATTATTTGTTTTTTATATAAATTCTATTTTTTGTTATTCTAATCAATTTATTTAATTAGTATCTGGTGGATTTAGCGGTCGTTCGAGACTATTTTGAAAAAATGAATTACAGATAATATTACAGAGAATGCTACGGAAATAGCTAGGACAAGAAAGTGCGGTTTCGTTTCGAAATGTTTTAACAAAAATACGTTCTACAAAATAAGAAATATTAATATGAGCGTAAATGGTAATGCTGATTTTGTACTATAGTACTAAATACGGAAAAACTGAATGATATTTTGTTTCTTTTTAACTTACATTTTTACTTATGTAAAAGTTCAATTTAAAAAAAGAGACACAATATTACAGTTTAAACAATATTTCAGTTTTCTATTGAATGTTATGATTGAATGAATTAAATTATAATAATACGGATGTTTTATAAAAAAAATGTTGTGGCTTAAAACATTCTTAATGGAACATAAAAAATAAAAATAATAAAATGAATTACAAACCATAAAATTAATTTCAATAGCATTCCATATAAATAATATACGAAAGCATGCAAAGCTATATTAACAATGTAGAATAACAATGAAAAAAAAACATTTCTAGCATATTTCGACATAAAAATATTAAACTAAAATATTAAGGGGAAAAAATAATAAAATAGCTCTATTGCACGAAAATGAAAGTTTTATGGTTTGTATGATTTGCATTTGATGTAGCTTTAAAATATTTTCTGGAATTATTTTTTATGTGAAAAATACTATCTTTTATGCCTTCAGTAAAACAAAAACTAAAACTAAAGTCACGTCCATATATTAATTAAGCTGTACTCTTGCTTAATGATCGTTTCTCTGCACAGTTAACGACAGAAATAATCGGTACCCAATCTTATCCATTATCTTTCGTCTCTGGCGTCTCATAATTTCCCCACAAATTGTAATTGTGATTCGATTTTACGATAATTTGCCTAGCATGGTAATGGGTAAAAGATGACTGCATAACTTTTACCCAATAATGAGAAAATATTCTCGTTTCAGTATTGTTCTCTAGTGAAAAAGGGAAATAAAATTTGTTGCATGGCATTTGTCATGATAAATGGACAAAAACATTGGAGAAATATATACAGAAGTTTAGGTACTAAGTGGCTAGGTTGATAATTATACGCGGCATATTTTTTTGACAGATTGTTTCGCATTTATAAAAGTTTTCAAACATTACAAAGTTATACAATTTTTCAATTGTTTTAGCGAAAAATATTATCGTTTAATTTTTCTTTAAAATGAATAATAACAAAGTATGTAAATACAAACAGTGATAGAAAGGCCAATAGAAATAATGTTTTAAAATAAAATAGATAACTCTATATAACAATAGCTGATAAACAATTTAATTAAATAAGGCAGACGACCGCCCAGTAACACGTAGAATTGAAATGGAAATGAAATTAATTAAATTACTAATTTTAAATTATTTTAATTTTCTTGTTCAAATGCGTAATTAATATTATTCAAGTACGAGTATAATTACCACAAAATCGAGCGAAATTTACAATTAAAAATAAATGAATGAGTTTATATCAAATCTTTGAATATAATACAGTAATATATGAAAATTTGGAAATAGATGAAAATAACAATATACTATTAGAATGAATGAATAATCACGAGTAACGATTTGCGGCAATGAAATATACTGTTTTATGATTAAATCTCTATCTTCTTGAGTAGGTGGACCGATTTCAACGAGAAATGGTATATTTTGTAAGACATTAAATGATTTGTTAATCAGAGCAGAAAAACGAAGTGGAAAATACTGCAATAGGAGTTTTGTGACACATATTCAACTTGTCACCGGATATTGAGCAAAAATTTTTTACCATTAAGTCTCCCATATGCTCATTTCTCATCTGAGAAAACAGAGAAATCTGATAGGTGGATGTAAATATTGCCTGTCAATAACCATTGTCAGGTAATGTACAAAGTACTGAATCAGACCACTTGAAATTCCGAAAATTGAGTCTTCTTTCTTCTTGAAATTCTACAATATAGGAATTTTAAATAATTTTGACATTGATCTAGAGTGAATTTATTTATATCTTGTAGAGCGACGAAAAGAGCCAAAGTTTAGGTTGGACCAACAGTTCTTGAGTTATAAAAATAGCAAATCCTTTGTAAAAAAGCCTTTGTACAAAAATATTAAAATTCAGAAAACCAACGTTAAAAATGCACAAATAATACACAAAAAGCAGCAAACAGCTGTTTTGAAGCCACAAACGAGATTCGTCTTCATTGAAACAAAGAGCAAAGCACAGCGTGCTAGAAAAAGCAAGGTTAGGCATAACGACAGAGAGGCTGTGGCTTATATACCCGATGCGGGTAGAGAACTTGCAAAAAGCAAACAATGAGAAGAAAGCAGCATGAAATAGCTGAGTGGACAAGTAGATACATCTACCGGATAACGAAAGAAACAAAAAAAAAACCAAAAAAGAGAAATTAAATTAATGCTTTCCAAATACTTGGACAAACAGGGGTACTAGATAAGTCATTGACTAAAGAGTGATAATTTTTAATGATGTGGTAAGCTTCCAAAAAATCCAGATCAAGGTTAGAAGAATATTTTTGGATAATGGTGTCTGAGGAAAAGTTGAACATATGTTGAAAATACCAACAATATGGAGCAATAGAAGAATGTGTAAGCTCTTGATTTTAACATAACTTTCATTCTATTTTAAACGAAATCTATGAGCACGTGTAGTCTGACTAAGATAAGAGAGATTATACTGGCAGGAGATTTTGTAAATACCGCAGTTATCTATACGATCAATAGGGTGTTTGAGATTTGGCTTTCAGACTACCGCCTTTCGTAAACCTTTTGTTGCCAGTCTTCTACCTCAAAGGTATTCTTCTCATCCTCCTAACCAGAAATTTGCTTCTTTCAATACTTTTGTTTTTCGGTCTTCCAATATTTGTTCCACTCCTCAGTTACTTAGTGCTAACCTAATTATCACAAAGCTATTGCTGTTGATCGTGGTTATTCCTCTAATATTACAGATTCTGTTGATAAGAAATTGACGAAACCCATACATTTTGAAAATAATTTTAATTCCAACTCTAATATACTTCAGTTGTTTTGTCATGTTTTCCTAAAATCAGTGAGCAAGTTGTTAAAATTTTAACAAGGTGTGAATTCAATGTTATTTTTCCCCTGTTAATAAAATATTTTTTTCAAATCTCAAACACTCTATTGATCGCATGCATAACTGGAGTATTTACCAAATCTTTTGCCAGTGATGTCTGTTTTATACTGATCAGACTGAACGTGCTCTTAGATTTCGTTTAAAAGAGCATGAAAGTTATGTTAAAAATCAGGAGCTTAAACGTTCCTGTATTGCTGAACATTGTGGGTCTTTGAAATATAGGTTCAACATTTCCTCAACCACCATTATCCAAAAATGTTCTTCTAACCTTGATCTTGATTTTTAGGAAGCTTACCACATCATTAAAAATTTTCACTCTTTATTCAATGACTTATCTAGTACTCCTTATTTTCCAAGTATTTGAAAAGCTTTAATTTAATTCTCCCTTTTTTTTCGTTAATTTCGTTCTCCGGTAGATGTCTCTGCTTGTCCACTCAGTTGTTTCATGCTACTTTCTTCTCATTGATTGCTTTTAGCGCATTCTCTACCCGCATCGGGTATATAAGCCACCGCTTCTCTATCGTTATTCCCAGCCTTGCTTTTCTAGCACGCTGTACTTTGCTCCTTGTCGTACTGAAGAAGAATCACGCTTGTGGATTCGAAACAGCTGTTTGCTGCTCTTTTGTGTATTATTTGCGCATTTTTAGCGTTCGTTTCCTGCCTTTTAAAGCTTCAGTTATTAGGGCTCAGATCGGGTTAGGAGGAGATTTAGGAGACAAGAGAGCTTTATTTAAAAAATTGTGTACCACATGTTCCCTTATTTTTGATAGAGAATCGAACTTAATAATCAAACTTTAAAAACACAAATGACTGAAACACCCCAAATTGAATTGTAACAGTTACTGACGCTCAAACAACAACGCTAGCATGTAGGAAGCGAATATATGAAATAATTATTGTTTTAACTTGAAAATTTAATTGTATTTGGAAAACTTTCAAATGTAACAGAAGTGTTTGAGAAATTTAAAAATTCTAAATTAATATTACACTTTTCCGTTATAAATAATTTAAATACAATTAGAAATATGTATGTTGAAATTAATGATTTTCATAACCACATGTATAATAACTAGTTTTGTCTTAAGTAACACACTTTTGTTTTCAAATTGTGACGAAAATGAGATCGCATTTCATTGCAAAACACTGTTCATTGACTCTGTCTGAAAGTATTTCTCTTTGCTTACATTCCATAGCAGAAGTTTCTAAAAGGGCAGAAAAATCCTATTAATGGTAATGCGTAATGAAAGTAAATCAAATTCTAAATTAATATTACACTTTTCCATTATAAATAATTTAAATACAATTAGAAATATGTATGTTGAAATTAATGATTTTCATAACCACATGTATAATAACTAGTTTTGTCTTAAGTAGCACACTTTTGTTTTCAAATTGTGACGAAAATGAGATCGCATTTCATTGCAAAACACTGTTCATTGCCTCTGTTTGAAAGTATTTCTCTTTGCTTACATTCTATAGCAGAAGTTTCTAAAAGGGCAGAAAAATCCTATTAATGGTAATGCGTAATGAAAGTAAATCAAATTCTAAATTAATATTACACTTTTCCATTATAAATAATTTAAATGCAATTAGAAATATGTATGTTGAAATTAATGATTTTCATAACCACATGTATACTAACTAGTTTTGTCTTAAGTAGCTCACTTTTGTTTCCAAATTGTGACGAAAATGAGATCGCATTTCATTGCAAAACACTGTTCATTGACTCTGTTTGAAAGTATTTCCCTTTGCTTACATTCTATAGCAGCAGTTTCTAAAAGGGCAGAAAAATCCTATTAATGGTAATGCGTAATGAAAGTAAATCAAATTCTAAATTAATATTACACTTTTCCATTATAAATAATTTAAATACAATTAGAAATATGTATGTTGAAATTAATGATTTTCATAACCACATGTATAATAACTAGTTTTGTCTTAAGTAGCACACTTTTGTTTCCAAATTGTGACGAAAATGAGATCGCATTTCATTGCAAACACTGTTCATTGACTCTGTTTGAAAGTATTTCTCTTTGCTTACATTCTATAGCAGCAGTTTCTAAAAGGGCAGAAAAATCCTATTAATGGTAATGCGTAATTAAAGTAAATCAAATTCTAAATTAATATTACACTTTTCTATTATAAATAATTTAAATACAATTAGAAATATGTATGTTGAAATTAATGATTTTCATAACCACATGTATAATAACTAGTTTTGTCTTAAGTAGCACACTTTTGTTTTCAAATTGTGACGAAAATGACATCGCATTTCATTGCAAAACACTGTTCATTGACTCTGTTTGAAAGTATTTCTCTTTGCTTACATTCTATAGCAGCAGTTTCTAAAAGGGCAGAAAAATCCTATTAATGGTAATGCGTAATGAAAGTAAATCAAATTCTAAATTAATATTACACTTTTCCATTATAAATAATTTAAATACAATTAGAAATATGTATGTTGAAATTAATGATTTTCATAACCACATGTATAATAACTAGTTTTGTCTTAAGTAGCACACTTTTGTTTCCAAATTGTGACGAAAATGAGATCGCATTTCATTGCAAAACACTGTTCATTGACTCTGTTTGAAAGTATTTCCCTTTGCTTACATTCTATAGCAGCAGTTTCTAAAAGGGCAGAAAAATCCTATTAATGGTAATGCGTAATGAAAGTAAATCAAATTCTAAATTAATATTACACTTTTCCATTATAAGTAATTTAAATACAATTAGAAATATGTATGTTGAAATTAATGATTTTCATAACCACATGTATAATAACTAGTTTTGTCTTAAGTAGCACACTTTTGTTTTCAAATTGTGACGAAAATGAGATCGCATTTCATTGCAAAACACTGTTCATTGACTCTGTTTGAAAGTATTTATCTTTGCTTACATTCTATAGCAGCAGTTTCTAAAAGGGCAGAAAAATCCTATTAATGGTAATGCGTAATAAAAGTAAATCAAATTCTAAATTAATATTACACTTTTCTATTATAAATAATTTAAATACAATTAGAAATATGTATGTTGAAATTAATGATTTTCATAACCACATGTATAATAACTAGTTTTGTCTTAAGTAGCACACTTTTGTTTTCAAATTGTGACGAAAATGACATCGCATTTCATTGCAAAACACTGTTCATTGACTCTGTTTGAAAGTATTTCTCTTTGCTTACATTCTATAGCAGCAGTTTCTAAAAGGGCAGAAAAATCCTATTAATGGTAATGCGTAATGAAAGTAAATCAAATTCTAAATTAATATTACACTTTTCCATTATAAATAATTTAAATACAATTAGAAATATGTATGTTGAAATTAATGATTTTCATAACCACATGTATAATAACTAGTTTTGTCTTAAGTAGCACACTTTTGTTTTCAAATTGTGACGAAAATGAGATCGCATTTCATTGCAAAACACTGTTCATTGACTCTGTTTGAAAGTATTTCTCTTTGCTTACATTCTATAGCAGCAGTTTCTAAAAGGGCAGAAAAATCCTATTAATGGTAATGCGTAATGAAAGTAAATCAAATTCTAAATTAATATTACACTTTTCCATTATAAATAATTTAAATACAATTAGAAATATGTATGTTGAAATTAATGATTTTCATAACCACATGTATAATAACTAGTTTTGTTTTAAGTAGCACACTTTTGTTTCCAAATTGTGACGAAAATGAGATCGCATTTCATTGCAAAACACTGTTCATTGACTCTGTTTGAAAGTATTTCTCTTTGCTTACATTCTATAGCAGCAGTTTCTAAAAGGGCAGAAAAATCCTATTAATGGTAATGCGTAATAAAAGTAAATCAAATTCTAAATTAATATTACACTTTTCTATTATAAATAATTTAAATACAATTAGAAATATGTATGTTGAAATTAATGATTTTCATAATCACATGTATAATAACCAGTTTTGTCTTAAGTAGCACACTTTTGTTTTCAAATTGTGACGAAAATGACATCGCATTTCATTGCAAAACACTGTTCATTGACTCTGTTTGAAAGTATTTCTCTTTGATTACATTTTATAGCAGCAGTTTCTAAAAGGGCAGAAAAATCCTATTAATGGTAATGCGTAATGAAAGTAAATCAAATTTATATCGAATTATAAATAATAAAAATTATTGTGGTTCCTGAATGCTTCAAATGTAGCATTTTGAAAAAGTATATTTTCTAATCCATTTATAAAATGTTATGATGTCGATGTATCATCACTTGAAATGTTAAGTTTATAGATCTTTTTCTTATTTACATAGATTTCGTTGAAATGTCTGTCTACCGAAAATCTTCCTTTTATTATAGTCTGATCATGGTTATATTGTTCAAATCATTATTATACTATTATATTTTTCACCATTTGAAGATTAATAGTAGAAGTTTTTAAAAATTATTTTAGAATAACATGCAATCTGGCATACGTTTTCCTTTAAGTTTTTTTTTTTTTTACATAACTTCATCTCCTATACACCAAGAGTCATAGATCAAATAGTTTTTCATTAGGTTGGTTGGTTGGTTGATTTATGACGGCCGATTATCTACTCGAATAATATAGGCCCTAGGGGGAGTGTCCTCCGTGGGGGTTTTTATAAGGGATCCTAACCCGTATTTACGGCAAGGTTCGAAGAAAACCACCGAAAACTCCGAACGGTTAGGTAGACGAGCGCGACAGGGGTTTGAACACAGCACATCCGTCTACCAGCTTTGAGAGAAGAACCTCTCAGCCACTGATGGAGCACTTTTCCGTTAGGCAATGTGTTCATAAAATAATTTAATTCTCGATTATTTTTTTATAAATCTTACAATTTTTAAAAAATGGCTGGGTTAGACTTTATAAAAGCCCTATGAGGGGAATTGTCTCGTTACCAAGCGTGATATCCTTCTATATATAAAAAAATGTAATGGTTTAGAAATGGACCAATGAAAATTTGCGTAGATATTCCGGATTATTCTCATCGCTTTTTTTACTAGGGCCTTTTTTGACGAGCGATTACTTTTTTTCTAGCCATCCTACGGATTGAAAAATCATACCACCAGACGCGAAATATAACAAGCTTTCAAAAATTCAAAAAATTATCACGGTCGGACAATAAAAACTCAAAAAATCCTTAAAAATCGAGTACAAAATCTTTTATTGAAACGTCATTTTTTTATGTTGTACCAATTACTAAATAAGCACAAAGGATTATATTTTATCCCAAATAAAAAATGTATTTGCGCGAGACTATTAAAAATAATAATGAAAGTTTAAAATAATAATTAAATGATCACGTGTTGAAAGCAGGAAATAAAGAAAATTACGTCATAAAAATTGTGTTTACACATGAATATTAAAAATAAAAAAGATGAATTTAATGAAAAAGCATTATAACCAGTTAAATGAAAGAGCATTATAACCTGATTACAGAAGATAGTCGCCGTTCGTGATATCATCATCATCACATTTTTAAAACAGGATACATTACCAGGTTTTAAGAGGCTGTGAAATCAGAACGGGGGTTGGTGAGCGTAGCGAGCATGGGGCAGAGCCCCCTAGTATTTTTTAATAAATGTTTATCAATACTTGTGCATATCTCGCAAGATTTTACGAATTTCTTTTTTTTGTTATATTCTAGTTTTTAATATTTGGCATATGATGGATTAATATTTGGTTTACATTTTACTGTAAATTAAACATTTTTATTACTTGATTGAGGATATTAAAAAAGTCACATATTACAACCAAAATTTTACAACTGATAACTGGGAAAATTTCTCTCTTACTCATTAAATTTTTAGTAGTGCATTTGATACGATTTTTCAATAAATGTAATTTATCGAGTAAAATGTAACAGATGACTGTAACTTTTATTGCTCAGAAATGGATTTTATATTAACATTAATGAATGCATAATTATACCATTAAGAAAATACTGAACAGCTACTGAAATAAAACCTATAAATCTTGATTTAAACAAAAAAAGTATCTCAAAAACATATTCTGAAAATTAAATATATTCTTTATTAAATAAAACAAGAACAAAAAATCCTGCGTCAAGCATAGATTATGTAACACTTTCCAACGCTTCCAAAATAATTTTACAAATTATTACCGTTTAATAAGCTGAAAGGTAACATCTAAGTAAACAATTTGGAAAACGTATAACATATTTTAAAACATAATTTCAGGAATTTCCAACATGTACAATATTCGGAAAAATATCCGAATACTTTTATTCAGCCCTGTATATGATCTATAGATTTGTATATATACTACACAGGATGCTAAATTTTAGTTTAGTTAGGAAACGCGTAGCACAGTTTAAAATTCTCCTTCTGGAGTTTCTGTCAATAAACGGAAATGTGTTCGCGAACTTTTGTGCTGCCCTGTATATGATCTACAGAATTCATGCACACCCAGTAATAGACAAAAAGTGAGTTAAATTTTAAATCGTGTACAGCAACTTAAAACGCACTTCCAGGAATTATTTTTAACAGACAGTACAGAATTCTTTTGTGTGTTCCTGTAAATGGACGATGACAGCTATACACACAATATTCTGTAGTAAGCCTCGTAATGCACCTTAGTGATATACATAAATTTCAATGCGTTTAAAATAGTGAAACATTATTTAATTAAACCGCAAAAGATTTTTCTCCATAGACGTAATGTAACGGAATTCTTTTGACTGTCCCTGTAAAGTAACTATAAGTGCTATGCACACCATATTCCATATTAATCTTATTGTAATGCATCTTAGTGATATATATCAATTACAATGTGTTTGAAATTGTGTAACATCATTAAAATAAACCACAAATGTTTTTCCCCCATAGACCGTAATGTAACGGAATACTTTTGAGTGTCCCTGTAAAAAAACTATAAGTGCTACACACTTCAGTTGAAACAGGTGACATGCTAGAGATAACGACAATAACATATAAAATTTGCAGGGCAATCCGAGCATATGTACGGAAGTTAGAGCACGGTCAGACGACAGACGGCAGACGGACATACGGCCAGACAAACTGAAGTGATAAACATTTTTCAACTAGGTTGGAAAGTGTTAAAAAGAAGACTATTTTTTAAGTACAAGCAAATAAAAACACTTTTTCCTACTATTTTCCTTCTAATTCAATTTATACATTAAATGTTTTTAAAAATTGTACATGAAACTTATACATAAAAAAGAATAAATTTCCTGAAAAAAAATCCATTAGAGTATGGCAAAATAACTAAGTGGCGAATTAACTATAAAAATCAATGTAGAAAATAAAGTGTTTCTGTCTTAGGATTTAGTCGGAGACACTGATCTAAATTATTTTTATAACAAAATTTATAGTACATGAAAGAGGATTACTGCAAGAAGAACAAATATGACCCCGTTCTTCTACTTCCAAACTCTTTTCTGTCTCTCAGGAAATAAGACAAGTCACATTCACCAAATATAGAAAAGCTGGCAGAGAAAGTCGAATAAATTACAAAAAAGTACACAAATAGTGTGTGTATTTGTCAGCTTCAGGCCATCGTGATAAATGATAAAGAAAAGAAAATCGAATAGAAATTTCAATGTAATGTCTATTTTTATGCATTGAAATCATGAAATTAGTAATGACTTTTCGTCAGACAATGTAATGCTATCACATTAATAAATACTTAAATAAAAACTAGAAAAATTGCTTTTGTAGTTTTTTTTCTAATCATATTGTTAACACATAATTTAAAATACAATGTTTCATTAAATCATGTTATGCAATGCTTTTGGACCTACTGAAGGACTTACTACTGAAAAGAGAGAGACGTAAATAAATAACTGAAGAAAGTGGTAATATACAGGGTCTTTTATTCCTTAAATATTGATCATAGACATATATTATAAATTACAAATTTGCGTAAAAAAAGTACACAATTTTATGAAATCTACTAAAATTTTCAGGGGATTAAATTTGAAAAAATAAAAAATAAATTAAATTTTTATACGGTCCCCGTACAAAAAATTTCCCAGTGACTAAAATGTGCGCCACATAATAAGATCATGTACAAAATTTCAGCATTTTATCATAAAAAGTCGCATAGATAGGTTTAAACAAAGTTTGTGAGGGGTTAATAATAAATTAAAATTTAAATATTTACAGCTAGAGTGCAGATGACGCGACAAAGTAATGCAGCATAAGCAAATAAAATATGTCTTTTACCTTTAGTTTTATGTACAAATTTACAAAACCATGGTTCCTGAAAAATACCTTACAATTTTACATGACAGAATAAAACTTGGAAATGGCACAGTCAATGAACATTAAAACAGCTTATAAATGTTTGCATATGAAAATACCTGCCTCTGATCGGAGCGTCACATAATCACAATAGATGCGTCATTACATGAGAAAATTATTTTTGCTCTGCCATTGGTCAACAGCATCGCTTATGTAAGCGTAACTCGTGCAGCCGGACAGTATAAGGGAATCTTAAGTATTTCAAATTTCTGTTACATTTTGAGAGTGTAATTAGCCTACAGACAAGCATGTCGCAATACAGCAACTAACAACTTTTTGAAATGCTAATGCTGTACAGTTTAGGCAATCGCAATGCTAACGAAACTGCACGGGAATTTCAGCGTATATTTCCCAATTCTCGATATCCTTCTGGGACTTTTATTTCCCGATTAGTGTAACGAATGTGTGAAAGAGGAAGCGTAGATCCTGAATGTAAACTAGGTAGGCACAGACTTCACTCAACTATGATGAAGAAATTGATATTTTGACTTACTTTTGCAGTCTACTATTTACATAGTAGTGTCTGTACCGTTGCTTCAGAAATGAACACACTACTTACAACAGTGTGGAGAATACTGAAACAAAATAAATGGCATTCGTTTAGCATTCATGGTGTGGTAGGACAGATTATCAATGTCGCTTAGATTTTTGTAATTGGTCTCTTAATCAGGAAGATACAAATCCCTCTTGCCTGAAAAACATAATATGGATTGATGAATGTTACTTTAAACGAGATGGATGCACAAATCCTCAAAATGAGCACTTTTGGTCTGACACAAATCCATTCATAGAACGTGATATTCATCATCAGAAGCAATTTTCTGTGAATGTATGGTGTGTTATTTTCAGAAACCGCATGCTTGGACATAGTGTATGATGGTATGTTGACGAAAAACAGATATATTAATGAGGTATTGAATGCTTGGTAAAACTGGTTATTCCTAATTTTTTGGATGAACTGCCCCTATCAGTAATTCCACATGTTTAGTTTCAACCGGACGGATCTCCAGCTCACTAAACTATAGTTGTGGACTAATTAAGTAACAAGTTTCCAAAAAGTGAATTGACTTGCATGGAACAGTCGATTTTCTCTCTAGATCGCCTGATTTAATCCATAATGATTTTTATTTGTGGGTCCTTTACTCACAGCTGTTTCTTTGTTACCTCCTTTAAATAAAGCAGAATTGCAACAAAGCATTCAATATGGTTGGCGTGACATCGTCGTACAAGAACTTGATCGAGTGCACAGAAGTGTTATCAGACGAACGCAGCTCTGTATTGGCATGGATGGAAAACATTTTGAACAAGTTTTATAATCTTTTTGTAAAGACTCATGCGCCAATGATTCTCATTCATTACTGGACATCATATACTGGATATCATTACTGGAACCAAATATGTTCCTTTGGTTACACATGTTTAAACTGAAAGTTAATTTAGTTCTGATTATGAAATGAAAATTGGCAGAACATGTGAGGGTCATTCTAGATATTTTACAGTATCAAAAATATATACAATATATTTTTTTTATTTTTCCTTAAAATAATCACTTTTACATTCAATACATTTATTTAATCTCTGAAACAAGATTTGAAAAACTTTT
Source organism: Maratus michaelseni (assembly GCA_963931845.1). Lineage (NCBI taxonomy): Eukaryota > Metazoa > Arthropoda > Arachnida > Araneae > Salticidae > Maratus > Maratus michaelseni. Next base: position 259,094,825 of record OZ007590.1, on the reverse strand, counting down.
ATCCGCTCATCCCGGTGATTTCTTTGATGAGGGTCAAATAGCACTCTAGCACAATATTTACACTTGATTGACTACTCAAGAGGGACTGCACAGACCAACACACCAGGTCTGTAGAGCAGAGATTTCGTCCCGGTCCCTTTATTAAGATATTAAAAGATACAAAATTTAACTGGAGCTGAACTCGTCGGAAAACGCCAGAATGTGCGGAGGCATTGTCATGGTGAAGAAGAATGCCTCATGTTCTTGTCGTTCGTCGCTTTTCTTCCAACCTTTTAAAGACCACTGGTAGACGAATTTTTATATACGGTTTGGCAATAACTGCGTTTCGCTCTTTTAAAGATACTGATGAAAAATAGCCACTTTTGTAAAAAAAATTGCGCCACTATTTTTTTTTGCCGATGCTCCTCAGCCGCTTGCCTTTTTTAGAGGTTCTTCATTTTCAAACACTCAAACTGAAGTTTTATCTTTTAGTTTGTGGATCAAAATGGTAAATCTATATTCATAATGACGTCTGAAGTTGCCAGAATCAAGTTTTATCAAAATTTCTTGGCACTAAGACTCTCTTGTCTGCTTTTGCCCATTGGACAGTTCAAAACGCACCAATCTGCTACAAGGCTTCCCCACCTTTAAATCTTCAGGTAGCAACTTAAATATTACAGCTGTTCCAATATTCAGAGTCTGCTTGCTGATTATAATGATTTGTAACAAGTGGATTATCTTTGAATATTACCTTTAGCTTTTCATCATTTTCATTTGAGGATGCTATTGAGGGCTTTCCACTTCGCCCGTCATCTTTGAAACGAGATTCTCCATTCTTAAATTCTAGAAACCATCTAAATGCGGTTGCATATGAAGGATTAGTAGTTGGAAAATCATTTGAAACATTCTTTTACGAGAGTCTTTTTCATTTGAATCTACTTTAAAATAAAAAATCATTACGCGGAAATGGTCTGACTAGATTGACATCCTTAGTGTGATTGAGACAGCACAGTAACTAGTTTCAACTAGCCCTGGCAGCCACGTGCCAAGGAGCTGGCGGAGAAATTTGAAATGCCACCCACTGAGGGCTCATATTTAAATAAGCGACCGCTGCTTATGCCATCCCGCCTGCCGATATTTCTTATTGCAAAACTTATAGAGTGACACTCGTATGAGGTTAAAGTAATATGAAATCCTGTTTCATTATTTTAGACTATCCCATAAATGCTTCATCTTAAATTTATATTTTGTAAATAACTTTTTTTTAGAAATTTTCTTTTAAAAGTAGAGAGCACGAAAATTATGCAATTTTTAACACTTTCCAACCTAGTTGAAAAGTGTTTATGACTTCGGTTTGTCTGCCGTATGGCCGTCTGCCGTCTGCCGTCTCTCCGTGCTCTAACTCCCGCAAATATGTTCGGATTTATATGTTATTGTCCTTATCTATAGCATGTTCCCTATTTTAACTGAAGTGTGTAGCACTTATAGTTTTTTTACAGGGGCACTCAAAAGAGTTCCGTTACATTACGGTCTATGAGGAAAATCATTTGCGGTTTATTTTAATGATGTTACACAATTTCAAACACATTGTAATTGATATATATCACTAAGGTGCATTACAAGAAGCTTAATATGGAATATGGAGCATAGAACTAATAGTTACTTTACAGGGACAGTCAAAAGAATTTCGTTACATTACGTCTATGGAGAAAAATCGTTTGCGGTTTAATTAAATAATGTTTCACTATTTTAAACGCATTGAAATTTATATATATCACTAAGGTGCATTTCACGAAGCTTACTACAGAATATTGTGTGTATAGCAGTCATCGTTCATTTACAGGGACACACAAAAGAATTCTCTAATGTCTGTTAACAATAATTCTTGGAAGTGCGTTTTAAGTTGCTGAACGCGATTTTAAATTTAACTCACTTTTTGTCTATTACTTGGTGCGTATTAATTCTGTAGATCATATACAGGGCAGCACAAAAGTTCGCGAACACATTTCCGTTTATTGACAGAAACTCCAGTAGGAGAATTTTAAACTGTGCTACGCGTTTCCTAACTAAACTAAAATTTAGCATCCTATGTAGTATATATACAAATCTATAGATCCTATACAGGGCTGAATAAAATTATTCGGATATTTTGCCGAATATTGTAAATGTTGGAAAAATATGTTGGAAATTCCTGAAATTACGTTTTAAAATATGTTATGCGTTTTCCAAATTGTTTACTTAGATGTTATCTTTCAGCTTATTAAACGGTAAGTATTTATAAAATTATTTTGGAAGCGTTGGAAAGTGTTACATAATCTATGCTTGACGCATGATTTTTTGTTCTTGTTTTTCTTGGTGTGTGTGGGATGCTTTTAAGGTACAATTAGGGAGTGCGTAGATTACGCAGTTGTGCAAATTATGACAGTAAATACGCTAAATAAATTGCCCAAGCTGAATAATTAAACTAATTTGCAGGACCACTTTATTAAGGTAGTTGGATCTATTTTACAAAAAACAATTTTTTTTTTTTAATTGTATTCATAGAAAATTTTCAGTATTTATGTCATTTATCATTATATCTTTCTTTATTGTCTCACTGTTGAGAAGAAAACTAGTGAATATAATAGATATTTAAATCGAGCTTTTATATAGTTCCAACACTTTAAACAATTATAATAAGAAGAAAGGTATTTGAAGGTTTAGTTTTAAAAATTCGTCTGTGTTGTACGAAGGATAAAAGAGAGGAATTTCTATTTGCATATTTTATTTCGTCCACCTTTATTCTGAATATTAAATTGAAAATTGTAAATTTTGTATATATAAGATGAATTAAATATTTGCCTTAGAGGTTCCTCTTAAAGATATTTGGGAATCATAAAACTGTGTTTTTATGTTCAAATAATTAAAATCCGCGATTAAATTTTCATAGAAGTAAATTACGTTAAAATTAAAATTTTATGTTAGAATCAAATTACAAAATTTAATTTAAATGTATTTAACATAATAAACATTTAATATAGCTGCTAACATAAACATTTATATAAATTTATAAATTAGCAAAAACTATTAACGCAAGCTATAAGTGGAAACTAGTAAACATCTTATTCAGTTTTTGTTTATGCAGTGGGATTTAATGTAGTTCAACTATTGAATCAACAGTAAATTTTAATGGTAATGAAAGCATTTAAATAAATTAGTTTACCTTAGTTGTATTCAAATCTGGTTCTGAAAAGTTAAGATATGCCTTAATAGTTACAATCTATTTTAAGCGTCACCATACGATTAATATAAAAACCTACTTTTAAAATTAGTATGGTACGTACTTAAGCAATTACTATAAATTACAATGTTTGTATATTATTATTTTAAAATGTGAATCTGGTTTATTCTGAAAACATTTTTTCTTTTTTTCTCCTAAAACACTTTTAAATTATTTATGTTTTATTCTTTAGAAAGCAGTACAGGAAATATGAATTGAACTTTTTGTATGTAATGTGATATATTTCTATGTATCACATACTGTAATTTTTTATAATATTTATTAACAAAACTATTTTAAAAATATAGTTACTTTAAATATTTGTTTGCTGGTGTTGTTATGCATCGTGCTTTTTATACTTTATTATAGAAAATTAAAAATTAAATACATTTGGACAATAACATTGAAATAAGATACATTATATTTCATATAATGAAAAATATTCAGCATCTAATAATTTAAATTAAATTGCAAAATGCGATCTTTTACAGACGCGTTGTTCGTTATCTGATACAAAAGTCCTTCCGGCCTGTACTGGGAGGAAAATGTAGCTTTCCTATATCTTCGTTTTAAAGTTTTAGCTAGCGTTACTGGAAAGCACAATGGAAAGCATCAAGCTAAAATGCAAAGAATCCGATAACAGAAGGTTCGTTAATACTGAACTTGAATAAAAAAGTTGACTTCTTTTATGGAGACTTATCTTTGGTGGACAAATTTGGCGATATTTTGCCAAATGTGACCAAGCTTGGTGAGAATTTGACGCTACCGGATATGAATATAGTTTTATGCATATGATAGGGAAAATTATTACAACAATGAAAGATAATATTTTGCGAGAAACTCCGTTCACTGAAACTCATAAATGAATCCCAGATTTCTTTTAATCTGCTGTCTTGTTGAAAAATGCCAGCCATCCTAGAATTTCAAACTGCTATATCTCAACCCATTTTTAAGATAGAGATCAAACAAAAAATACTCCTGAAACCTTGTATCAAGGCCTAACACTTAAACAAAAAATAAATTAAAATTTCGATTTTTTTTGTAGTTTATTTTTAGTTTTGAATCTTCTAGTGGCCGCCATTATGAAACAAGATGGCGGACCAAGTTGGCCTGCGAACTCGGTCGAGTTATTGATGAGCTTAATACACATAATTAGTCTCCTCCAAATTGGTTTAAATAAATACGAGTGCTATCTAATGACATAGATCCTATATATATATATATATATATATATATATATATATAAACATTTGAATGGAGAGTGGTTTTGGGGTCTGAGGGTCATGATCGGTGAAAATATACCGAAATTTTCCGCAATAGCTTTCCTTCGAACAGATGAAATAGGTAACTTTTTACTTTTTGTAATGAAAGCTACCTAAAAAACAAACAAACAAAAATTCTTCATACTTTATTAAAGAATTCAAAGGAAGTTTAGTTGCTGTAATTTTATTTCAGGTTTCAAAATTAGTTCAAATAATTGAATCATATCTAATTGGAAAGTATTATTATCAAATATAAGCTTAATTAAACACAATGCTTCGGATTAACATATGAAAACATAATCTTTTGCAACGAAATAAATAAGAAATAGGAAAACATGAAAGTGCAATACAATATTGAATACAAAAGCACTGCAAATACTACTTCGAAAATTCCGAGGCAAGAAAGGTTAAACTAAAATGAATTTGATCAAAATATGAATTTTCTACGTAATTGGATTTCGACAGACAGCATAATTCCTCCATCATTTGTGTTGATGAGTTCAGGCGAACATAAATTTATAAGCATATCGTATTCCATGCAAAACTGTAGATGCTTACGAGTTATTTTGAAATAGGAAATTGAATGTAATTACATTTAAAGTTTTCCAAGATGTAGTTATTCAGCCTTTCATTGATCACATTATAATTCATGTATTAACAGAGAATATATAGTTATTGAAGCATGATAGTTTGTTATAAATGTTACATTAATTATTAATATTTGTTCGTATTTTACTTTTTTAGGTACATGAAATGACCGATTTACTGTATGAAGTATATTAGTTCTGTAATTACATAAATAAGTAATTATCCGCATGAACATAACAAAGATATTTTTGACAGGTCAAATTTTAATTCCATTCAATGGTTTGCTTCAATTATTTTGAAATGTCTGTTGATAATATGAAATTTCTGTCACTTTGTCTGCATATCAGCTTTAAGCTGCATTTCTAAGGAATTTAATATTGCTTCTAATGCAGATTATAGAACACTTTATATAAAATTAGGTTGAGTGTATTTTTCTAATTGGTACTTTTATAAAAGTATTGCATGCTGTACATTATATATTATATTATTGCATATAAAATTACTACGTTCGTCAACCTTTTGACAATACTATATTTCGTATGGCTTTGAAAAAAGAAATACTGCACATTATTCATTATTCTTATTATTGCACATTATTCACATTATTCATTGTTATCTTTATAACCTATATATACCTTCACATATGCTTCACTCTGACACACACATACATGCAATCACACAGACACAAATGTGTTTTTCAATCCTTAAGAACTTATACATATACGAGGGCAAGTCTTTAAGTAAGTCACAAAAGATAATTAAATAATAATATAATAATAATAAAATAATAATAATTCACTTCAAAACTATTTTTATTACTCAACATATTCTCCACCAATATTTATGCACTTACATCACCGTTTTATCAATGCCCCAACACCAGCTGCATACATTTCTTTGAGTTGCTGTCTCAGCTACATTAGGACTTCAAGTTGAACCTTTTCATCATCTGTGAACATCATCTTGCAACTTCTTCAACATCCACCATCCGCAAGAGATTTTCATCTGTTTAGTTCACTAAAGACTCCTGAAACCTTGTATCAAGGCCTAACACTTAAACAAAAAATAAATTAAAATTTCGATTTTTTTTGTATTTTATTTTTAGTTTTGAATCTTCTAGTGGCCGCCATTATGAAACAAGATGGCGGACCAAGTTGGCCTGCGAACTCGGTCGAGTTATTGATGAGCTTAATACACATAATTAGTCTCCTCCAAATTGGTTTAAATAAATACGAGTGCTATCTAATGACATAGATCCTATATATATATATATATATATATATATATATATATATAAACATTTGAATGGAGAGTGGTTTATTACCCTTATTACCCTTGTATCTTGGAAGCAAGATGATGTAAACAGATGATGAAAAGGTTCAACTTGAAGTCCTAATGTGGGTGAGACAGCAACCCAAAGAATGTTATGCAGCTGGGGTTGGGGGAACTGATAAAACGGTGATATAAGTGCATAAATATTGGTGGAGAATATGTTGAGAAATTAAAATTGTTTTGAAGTGAATATCATTGTAAGTTATTATTTAATTATCTTCTGTGACTTACTTAATAACTTACCCTTGTATATTATTTTCAAAATGTTGCATTGTCACTTAAGGTCTTTCAATTTGTTGAGCTCTGTAAAAGTTCTATAATATTTTTCTTTTATTGGTTACACAAAATAATCTTAAAATAGATAGACTTTTTGACATGAAGCCGTTTTATGTTTTATATTCAGTAAAATCGATATATAATAATAGAAAGCTTCAAACAGCTTAATAAACACTTCAGAATCTATCATTTCATCATTGGGGATACTTGTTTTTTTAAAATAAGTATTTTTCAAATTCAAGAGGGTTATTCTGAATTTAAGTAGAGAAGGATTTTCTGAAGAATCGATAAGTGAAGTAATCACTCGATTTCTACTTCTACGTATTATGATATTATCTTTAAAAATAAATGGTACGTATATTTCTATAAACTTCTGCTTATAAATTAAATTTAAGAATGTAAAAAGGAATGTTTTTTTAAAGATAATTTTTCATAAGATAAGAAAACTACAAAATATGAATGCTTCTAATTTTTTAAATTTAAGTTTTTACTTTTCTCTTCTCTTTTGCCAAAGTAATTACATTAAACAAAATAAAAATAAAAATTGTTTTCTTAAAAGGCTATTTTATAAGTATTCAATGTCTATCTTAAAAACTATGCTTAATTGTAATACAGCAAATCATATAATTAAACAAAAATCCATTAAAACATGTTAATTTGGCTTCGATACTGATTATTGAAAATTTACAACTCTGATTTACGCTTGATAGAAAGTGTAAACGAATGATATTAAAAATATATAATTTTTGCTTTTTTTGTTTTTTAAGGTTGGCAGCAGGAAAAATATAATGCTTTATATAGTTTATATAAAGCATATAGAGTATAAGAATATATTTTAAATTATTACACTCTTTATTTTTTTATTTACATTTTCTACTTTTTATTGTTTAAAATGTTTAGTTGTTACAGTTTTACAGCCAGTTTGCCTATGTTGGTAAGCGTGGTAAGGTGCATAATTAATACCATAGTTTTTGTACCACGTGACAGTTGCAAGCATACAGACTATTTGACTATACATCACTTGCGGCCGGCTAACGGAAAAATAATCTAAATTAATTAATGGATAATTAAGTTCCAAAAACTCAAATTGCTGTATTGTCATCGGAAACACACTTACATCATAATATTTTTAATTTCAGCATATCAAGAACTGAGTAAAAATCGATTATAAAATTGCACCTTTACATACAAAAAGAAAGTTAAGTTAAATAAAATAATGTAAAATAGTAAAACGTTTTCCATAACGAAAGTTAATGGAAAAACGTAGTAATTTAATTCTTTTTTAAAGATACGTTTTTTATGAAAATCCAGTGGTATTTAAATTATGTAAAAAGAAAACCGAAAATCACTCCAAGTTCTTGTATAATTCGGTATAAGGAACACAAAGGATTCTAGGATTTTATAGTTCGAACAGGATTATACTTTATAATATGTTATCGAATTATAAAATGGTTTTAATAAGACGCAGATATTAAATCAATGGCCAGATCATAACACAATAAAATTTTTGAAAGCTATTGATCGATACCATCTACCGAATTTTGCAGTTTGCTATTTAAAATACAACTTGAAAGATATTTCAGAGAAATTTCCTGATTTAGTCTCCTGATGGAACTATTAGTAAATTTCGAAAAATACTGTTTTACTACCAAAACCCGCAGCTTTCCTCGCGTAATTGTTGAATAGGTCAGGTGGTATTCGTTTGCTTATTTTCATTAAGGGAAATTTTACTGCCATAGATAATTCGAAAATTACATATTAAGCCACATTATGAGTAAATTTCATTAAGCATTAAGCGAACAAAAGACTTAAATGAATGAGGAAAACTAAAATTAATTCCAAATAAATGACAATTTAGACTGTATTTTAAATGTTTCTTATTCATTAATTTTTTCATTTGAAATTTCGAATTTTTTGAAACAGTTTTAGCGAGAATTTACATCTTAAATGTAATCGTCATTCCAAATTCCAACTTTCTATAATAACTTTATCACAGAAATCGCAATTTTAGAACATATTTTGTTCCTGCACACTTTAAAAATTCTTAATTTTTAAAAAATTGTTCATTGGATGATTTTATGTCTCTGAAGTAAGAGCCATGTAAAATTTCCAGATTCTATCCCTAACAATTTTAGATAAATCATAGCTTAGGAGGTTTTTAGAATGCTTCCTGCTCATTTTAGACTTTTAAATTTCGAATTTTTTAGAAATCGTTTTTAGACTGCATTTACATCTTAAAAATAACCACCATTCGAAATTTTAAGTTTCTAGCTCAGGAGCATCACAAAGAACGTTTTTTGCTGCTGTGCACTTTTAAATTTCAAATTTGGTGAAAAATGTTCTTTGCGAGAATTTATGTCTTAAACATAACAGACATTTCACATTTTAAGTTTCTATCTTTAACATTTCTGAATAAACCGCAATTAAGAACGCTTTCAGCTCATTTTAAACCTTTAAATTTTGAATTTTAAATCAACTGTTTATACTGTGCATCTGTATCTTAAAATTAACCATTATACACAATTTCAAAGTTTCTAACCCATATAAATCCAACAAATCGTAAATTAGAACATTTTTTGCTCATTTCAACCTTAAAATTTCGAAATTTTCAGAAACCGTTCTTAGCGAGCATTTAGATTTTAAATGTCCATATCACCATGTCACCATATATATTTTTTAAAACGTGTAAATTAACAACATAATATGCAGTAACATAACTTTTATCAGATTGTTGACATGCTTTGGCTCACTCCAAGCCATTTTCAAAAACAAAAAAATATGTTACTGTATATTATTTTTATAGTTTACACCTTTTAGCATTTAAAAGAGATGTATTATTGCAAGGTGTTATAATTTATTATATTTTGTAATCGCCCTGACAATTTCCAAGTTTCTGTACCAACTGCATCGCATATATCGCAATTTTAGAACGTTTTTTGCTCTTGCACCATTCTAAACTTCGAAGTTTTAGAAAAGTGTTCTGAGCCAGCAGTTAAATATCTAGAGTAAAAGTCACGCCAAATTTCAATATTCTAGGCTTAACAGTTCCAAATAAATCGTAATTTAGAACGTTTTTAGAACATTTTCAGCTCATTTCCCTCTTGTAAATTTAGAATATCTTAAAAAAGTTCTTATAGAACGTTTACATCTTAAAAGTAACCACCATGTCAAATTTCATTCTTCTGTACCAACTGTATCACATAAATCACAATTTTAGAGCATTTTTTGCTTCTGCATTCTTTTAAATTCCGAATTTTTAGTAAACTCTTCTAAGCAAGCATTTGCATCTTAAAAGTAGCAACCATATCGAATTTGAAGTTTCTATCCTTAAGCATTCCATTGAAATCGTAATTTATAACGCTTTTCGCGCTTTCACTGTTTGAAATTTCGATTTGTTTTTAAACAGTTCTTAGAGAGCATTTACATCTTAAAGTAACCAGCATGCCAAATTGTAGGCTTCTATACCAACTGTATCACATAAATTGCAATTTTAGAACTCCTTCTTCCCTTTCGCCTTTTTAAATATCGAATTTTTAGGAAACTATTCTAAGCGAGCATTTGCGTCTTAAAAGTAGCAGCCATGTCAAATTTCCAGTTTCTCTCCTTAACAATTGCATCGAAAAAAAAAATCATAATTTAGAACGTTTTTAGAACACTTTCCGGTCATTTCACCCCTTTAAATTTCAATTTTCTTAGAAACCATTCTTAGAGTGCACTTTTATCTGAAATGTAAAAGTCATGCTTCTAGTCCTTTCAAATATCACGAAAATCGTAATTTAGAATGTTTTTTACTCCTGTACACTTTTAAATTTCGAAATAAAAAAACAGGGTTGTGTGGGCATTTGCATCTTAAAAGTAGCAGTCATGTCAAATTGAAAGTTTCTATCCTTAACAATTCCATTGAAATCATAATTTAGAACGGTTTTAGTACGGTTTTCCCTCATTTCAGTCATTTAAATTTCGATTTTTTAGCAGCTGTTCTTAGCGAGAATTTATATCTCATAAGTGACCGCACGGTAAATTTCAAGATTCTTGTCCTTTCAGAATTACAAAAACCGCAATTTAGAACTTTTTTTTACCTGCAGCCTTTAAAATTTCAATTTTGTTTAAAAACAGTGTTTTGTGTGCATTTGTGTCTTAAAAGTAGCAGCCATGTCAAATTTCAAGTTTCTATCCTTAACAATGTCATGGAAGTCATAATTTAGAACGGTTTTAGAACGCTTTCCGCCCATTTCATATCTTTTCACATCATTTCACATTATTTATATTCACATTTTCTTTCGTCATTTCACATTACATCTTTTACATTTCGAATTTTTTTAGAAACTGTTCTTCGGGAGCATTTTCATCTTAAAAGTAACCATCATGCGAAATTTCAAGTTTCTATTCCTCTTAGAATCACAAAAAAAAAAAAAAAAAAAGATACAAAAAAAACAAAAACAAAAAAAAAACGTAACTTAGAAATTTTTTTTTCTCTTGCAGGTTTTTAAATTTCGAAGTTTTTTAGAATATGTTCTTAGAGAGAATTTACATCTTAGAAGTAACTACCATGTCAATTTTCAAGTTTCTAGCTCCTTCAGTGTCACAAAAATCGCAATTTTATAACGTTTTTCGCTCCTGCACTCCCGAGGGGTAGTGGCATCGACATAAAATATAGCCTATTTTGGAGCAGGTATTGTCACCATCAATTTGCGTCAATTATGTTTGAAATCAGTTCGGTAGTTCCAGAGATTACCCCTACAAACAAACAAACAAACATTTGATATGTAATCTTCTCAACTAAGCGAAAACTTCCGGGCCAAGATTCGAACCCGGGATGTCTTGGCTGAAGCTGCCAGTGCTCTACCAACTAACTGAGCAATCCCGGACGAATATGACTGAACTAATTTTAAGATGCATCTCCCAGTTAATCTTAATGATCATAGCATCTGGTCTGATATCTGAATCAGCACAGCAGTATAAATCACAGGTAATGGGACCTCCAGTAAACGCTGGAAACGTGATTACATCAGATTAATTACAACACAATGATTCAAATTGGTAAAGAAATCGTATACGATGTAGTCTTCCCAACTGGGCGAAAACCAGTTTTTTAAAAATATTTTTAACCAAAGTTTTTGTCGACAAGACTTGAATCAGCTCTGGATTCAGTTTAACCTAGCAAAGAAGTCTGATTTCGAAGTGGATTTAGCACAATGGCATTCAAATAGTAAAGGAACTCATAGACAAACATAAATAATACAATTTATCTTTCCACGTGACTTTATTGGTTATGAAAAAAGCATTTGATTCTGTCCACAAATCAGCAGTATTAAAATATTTGCAGGGGATCGGCAAAGACAAACCTTACATCAATATTCACCAACCCTTTATTTGGAAAGCAGAAAAGTAAAGATCAAGCTTGGAAGCGTAGTTAGACAAGGTGATATCATGTTCCCTAAACGTTTTACTGGTTACTAGAAAATGTTTTGAAGAAACTTTATTGGGAAAACAAAAGGGATTAGTATAAGTGAGGAACATCTAAGTAATTTCCGGTTTGCTGACGGCTTTTTAATTTTTATTTACAACCCCGAAGAATTGAAATATATCTTAGAAGATTTGGCAGAAGCCAGCATTAATTAGGGATTAAAAATCAATTTGAAAATATTAAGGTGATGTTCAATTCATTTGCATCAAGAAGAAGATCATCTACAATAACACTGAGATTAAGGAAGTACAGAGTTATGTGTATCTTGGACAGGAAATAAAATCGGAGATCACCATCATGCATGAAATCAACAGGAGAACAAGAAATGTATGCAGTTATTTTAGGGAAAATAGTATTATTTTGAAGACCACCATGCCTTTTTGGTTGAAAAGAAAAATATTTAACTAATGTGTTTTGCTATAACTAACTTGTGGAGCGGAAACATGACCGTTAACAGAACGGATCTTATAGATATTAGAAACAATACTGTGAAGTATGGAAAGATGTTTGCTGGGAATAACCGAGGCAGAAAAATGATAAACTTGATAAGAAGTCGAAAGTAATTTTTGGCATTATATAATATAGCAAGAATATAAAAAATAGGTGAAGCACAAACATTCTACAGTGGCACCCCAGAGGTGTAAATCGACCGAAAAGAAGACCTCAGGTAAGATGGAATGAAGAAATCAGAAAAGTGCCTGAAGACCAAAGCACTGGACAGGAAACAATGGGGGAAAATTCTGGGGGAGACCTACATCTTGCAGTGGATTGTAAATGGTTGTTGTTGATGATGATATACATATATATATATCTTATAATATGTTATATAATGCTATATAATATATGTTACATATATATTATAACTAGATTGAACTAATTGTAAAAAAACTGGTCACAACATATTAAACATATCCAAATGAAATGTAAATGAAAGCTGTTCTTTTGTAGGTGTGCCCGCAATAGCTATTTTTTTAAAATATTCCCATTTTAATATTTTAATTTTAATTAAAAAAGTTTTTTTATGACATTTCTTCAAAATGGTGGCAATTAGGTTAAGATTTTTTCTCTATAACATAAAATCAATTTGCCTTATCACATTCCACCAATCAGAAGCGGTATTCCGTCATTGTAAATGTCGTCATACTTAAAAGAAAAGTCTCAATGAATTTCATAAAACTTAAACATATTAAAGTTATTGCGTTTAATTGTGCAGTAATCACGGAAGAGCAGAATACAGATTATTTATTGAGAAATAATATTACGTAATCTGTGTAAATAAAATAACAGTAAATAATCTATCGTAAGAAGTAATATGTAAAATGAAATGTTTCCGATGAGGAAAATAACGTCATTCGTAAAACAAAAGGTGAATTTTCCTCCATTAATATAATGTATTTTATTAACCCTTTGTCAGTATGACGTCATAATCACTGACCCTTATTCGTGCATCTAAATAGACAGAACTTCTGCTATTTATTCAAAATCCTTGGTATGCACCAAATTATCATGCGACGGATTTGAAGTGTCCCTTTTTCTTCATTAAATTATTATTTTATTCATAAGTTTAGATTGTAACATACTTTCTTAATACATTCTCTTGCGTTGAATTTTGATGGGTGCAACTAGTAATCTTTTAAATAAAGGAGTATGCTTTTTGTCAGTAATAATATTTATTTAAGCGAATTTTCATTGCACCTAATTTCATGCAAAGTTAAACCTTTAATTGAATTAAAGTTTAATTAAAATGTCAAGTTATTTATTTCGAATAAAATATTTTTTTTAATTTGATATCTTTTAGGAAATTTTTAAGTTAGTTTTTCTTTTATCAAATTTAAATATGACATGAAAAGTTGTAAATTTTAAAGTTAGTTTTTCTTTTATCAAATTTAAATATGACATGAAAAGTTGTAAATTTTAAAAGATATTTTTTCACATCCACTGATTGATATTTAAATGGAATAAATTAAAACTTAATTTTGTTAAACTTTAGATGCTTTTGCAACCTTGCTATAGGATGAATTCCTTCATGAAGGTAAAGTTAACCAAATTATCCTTCTCGTATAAAAGACATATCTTAAGGTCTTACATAATCACCAATCTCCCGCACCGCGCTGGTTTCGAACCGGCCAAAACCAGCCCAAGGCGCTCTTAACCACTAGGTTGAGCAGACACAAAGCTTAATTATTAGAATATTAACCCGATGAAACTGAAAGAAACATTTCTTGTTTATGCGTGTAAAAATGTATACACCAGCTGTATTTCAACGTAAGATACTTAGAATAAAAGTAAAAATATAATGCTCAAATTATCGTAGCTTCAATACATAGGAATAAATTCTGTATTATTTTTACACTAAATATAATATTTTTAAATATATATATTTTTAAATATATATATATATTTAAATATAACTTTTTTTCCTCTCTCTTTAAGGTCTATGGATCAAGTTTTAAATATATACATACTTCAAATATAAAGAGAATTTACTACATTTATGAACGCTTTACAACAAATACAGGTGAATTTATTGGCTAAGCATTAGCAATCAACATACCCCTAATAAGTCTTAGTAATGTAAGTAACTAATGAAATGGTGTTAAGCAGTTTTATTTCCTACATTAGTAGATATACACTTATATCTCAATTAGTCTTTAATGGGGCGATAAAATATTCTAGAATCTATTACAATTTAATCTTTATTACTCTGTTTTGTTACACTGCGATTTAGAAGATTAATTGCGCTAAATATATCTATCCATTATTTGAGTGCATGTAAAAGTATTAAATGACATTTTATCGAAGAACATTTTACATACATATGTGAATGAGACAGATTAAGTTGAATGAGAAAGATTAAAGTATGACATCTTCGATAATTAGTGCTGAAAATTTAACTTAAATGTCAAGTAAGTTTTTTTTTATCTCAATTCTTTTATGTTTTAAGGAAATGCATCAATAAAATAGTCCAGAAAGTACAATATATACTGAGATGTACGGTGAATTAGTTAACAAAAATATTTTAACGCATTTTTCAGTTATTTTTATATATTTTTAAGTGATTCAACCGTTTTTCTTCGCCATGTAATTTCTGAATTAAAAGGGTGTTGCGACAAAAGTTTTAAATTCATGTCAATTTTTACCAGTGCATAAGATAAATAAATATGTAAGATTTATACCATTGATTTTCATTACTATTATTTTATGAATTGTTGAACAGATATGCAAAAGTATTGCCACATTTTCAGAGGTAAGAAATATATCATTCAATGAAGTAGGGGTTTCATATTTATCCAATGTGATTTTCTAGTTGACAGTGCACTTTGATTTTTGCATTTCTCTTTCTTTATTTGTTTTCTATTTTTGCTTTATAAAATTTACTACTTCTTCATTTAGTAAAAAAAAACCGATACATTTAAATTTAGATAACCAAAAGCTTTATATGCCGATTAGCATTTATTAGCACTCTAGTGAGATAGTGAGTTTTGAGATTTTACGTTCTATGGTTGGGTCTCGAATCCTAACATGTGTGTGTGAGAGAATTATTCTGTCATTTCTTTTAAGTTTTCGCAAAGTACATTTATATATCTTCAGGAATCTTATTGTCACGATTATTTATGCAATGATATGTTAATTAGATAACTGTGGTTGTGTAGTAACTATATATAGTGCGGTAGTAGATGGAGTTAGTATATTTGGAAAGCATCTCGTCCTTTGGTTAATCAGTTCTCTAGTGCAGTTGAGCCACGCATTGACTTCAAGCAGAGTTTACGCTTGGCAGTTCGGATAGAGTCATGAGCTGTGAGTTCTTGCCAATTTCGTAAGAAGTTGAGCTTTCTATTTCGAATAAAGAGGAACATAGGAATCCACGGTATTCCAGTTATAGTGATATTTTCTGTTAAACTGATTTTCTGCAGAATGAAGGGTAAGTTTATTTGGAGCCGAGCTAACTGTGTGTAACTTATTACATTTAATAAGTTTTGGAAAAATGATTTTCTCTTCTCTCAGTCTTTTTTAAAATAAGCATTATGTAACAAGCACAGTAACAATTCCATCGTTAAAGAAATGGGAAGAAGATACATGGTTTTATCAGCATGAAACAAGACATTTTTAGGAAAAAATATAAAATCCACTTCAAAGAATTGTTTCTTATCTTCGAGTTTTCTTGGAAACCCTTAATTGTTTTTCACTCCAGAGTCCTGCACGGGCTATGCCTACAACAGATATGATTATAACGAACCAAAAAAAAATATTTTTGTTGACCCGAAACCCCACAAAATATTTTTTGTTAACCAGAACCCGATTTAAGCCAACATAAATGAGACCTGAATCCGGAAATGAGAGAAAAATTAACCCATATTTTAATGCAATTATGGATACTTTATAAATAGATGAACAAAATGTTTTGATCTCTAAGTAACTTTTTTAGTAATTCATAACGAAGAAAAAATCGTTCTATGGATGGACGACACCTAAATAAAGGGAAGCAAATTGCGAATGTGGCTATACTACTACTCATATAGTAGGTAGAATGGAATGTTCTATGGCATCTTGGGACAAGTTGGACTAAATATATACAAGATTTGGTGACATATAGAATATTGCGCAAGAAAACTGAAATATTTTGTATAATGTAGATTCTGAACTATGATTTCTTGTTCAACTTGTTTACTTTGATGTAATCTTTCACCTTATTAATCTATGAAGTTTTATTACAATCTTCTGAATGTGTTAGAAGGTGTTTCATAATTTGTGCTTGACGTATGTTTTTTTCTTTTTTGCGTATTTATATATTTTCTTTATTGAAATTATCTTCAAAATATAGCAGAAAAAATAATTTAATTCATTTCTCATAAGTTTTATTTATTTTTCTTATTAAAACAACAATTTTCCCTCAATATTTTAATTAATTGTTAAATGTCTAATAAAATTATTATAAAAATTTGAATCTTTAACCAACTATATTCTCAATATATTCAAATTCACACAAATAAATCCCTTTCTCTATAATCATTATGTATTTATTATAATATGTAAAAATAATGAATATGAAAGTTCTGTCGTAATTCTGCAGTTAATTTCACATGCTTCCCAACATGTCGTTTTTGAAAACCTTATAATTTTCCTGGCGTTCTTCATTATGCATCATTAAAAATAGATATGTGAAAAAAGTGCTTCTGAAGGTGTCTTAAAACATGCATTCCTATACACATGAGTTACCAATAACTACAAAAATATTACATGAACCTGTAAAATGAATGTTAATGAATTTATATACAGTGAATATATATACAGTGAATGTATATACAAATAAACTAATTATTCTTTTGTTGTACTTTAAGTAACTCTAAGAGACTGCTTTAGCTTTAGCAAAAGACTCTTTGTCATTTTTCTTTTTATAGGAATATCCTTCTCAAATGCTTTTGATTATAGAATCATTTTATAAGTCTGCAAATATATAATAAATTTCTCATTAGAAAAAAATCAAAATTTCATTTTTAGTTTAAATACTGAATAGTTTCTTACATTTATCATTACTATAAGGTATTTTTAAAATACGCATACGAAGTATGTCGCATTATACCATATTGCTAATTACACTTCCATCTGTAACATGAACACAATCTATGCAATACTTTTTCTTTCTTTTACTCAGTAAGTAAAATATTTGAAAAATGATTTCAAATTTTGCCAAAACCTTACAATTATATTTGTCACCTTTATACCCTTACAATTTGATCTAAACTTATGTTATGATCTAAACTTAAACATATGTTAAAACAATATTTATACATTCTAAGAAAGACACTGAGCGATCATGCTCAGCGATGGCAAGAATTTTCAAAATATCGATATATCATCATAATGACATCGATATCCGAAAAGTTTTGGACAGAAAATATTAACACATCGTCTTTTTTCCGTAATTGTATGCTCAACCTTGGAAAACAGATTCACAGCTGAGACAGAAGTCGCAACAACACCAAAGTATTATCTTGATAAAACGTAAAATTTTAGATAAATATGTTTTCCAGATTTCTAAATGATTGTTTTGCGATTTATAGGTACTGGTATTGATAAATACAAAGGTATCTTAGTATCCATATTTATAGAAGAGGTTTGAGACACAGCCAAGAAGTTATCTAATCTAATTGATTGTCCAACCATTTTCATGTTGAGGGCTTAATAGCTTCTTGTGATAACGTATTAGATATATTAAAATTGGTAGTATTCGATTTAAAGTGCTCTTTAAGATTAGTTTTTATTAATTTTGGTAAAATATTTCGAAACATCATTTTTAGGAGCCATATTACTAACTTTCTTGTTAACCCTTAACTACTGTGAGTGGTCTCACAGACTGCTCGACATTTTCCCGGAATCATATCCTTCCTCGGAATAGATAATGATCCGCGATATTCCTTCTACTTTCCTATTACGATTCCCCATGGTTACATTCTGCTTGTCATTCAGCCAGCTGCTTTTAACATTTATTTTTATTATTTTCTTTTCTAAGTGATCTATCAGACAGCTGACAGGAGTTGTGATTATGTTTTTCTCCGAGAAGGATCTTTTACTTCGAGGGTAATTTTATACTTTTTTCATGATATTATGAAAAAAATGGAATCTAATTATTCCAAAAAACGTCCTGTGTACCTCAGACAAACTGAAATTGAGGAACGTGTAAAAAATTGATATGATATAGAGTATTTAGATTCTGAAAATTCAGGAAATGTTTTAATTGAAAGTGATTCCGATTTCAATTCCGAATTATCAATGGACGAGGAAATAAGTGTTTCAAGTAAATTATAGTATTTTTATGGAAAACATAGTTCTATATGGTCTTCAACAGAAACAAATAGGACAATTCAAACTACGAAACATAATATTGTAGTGCAGTTGCCGAGATTGAAAGGTCCTGCAAAAACTGGACCTAAAGTAGAACCAGAAGAAACTCGGAATACTCTCTGATAAACGTATTATTCGAGTTATAATTAAATGGATTAATGTCAAAATTAAAGAATGTAGAATGCGTTATTCTGATCAAATGAAACACGAACTCAATGACACGGATGACATTGCAATAAAGGTATTTCTTGGATTATTATTGCATTCAGCAGTGTTCAAATCTAATCGAGAGGATGCGGATTGTTTGTTTGCTACCGATGTTACAAGACGAGGGTTATTTCATTCTGTTACATAAAAAGTAAGATTTTAATTTTTATTCAGCTGTTTGCGATTTGATAATTAAGAAACGAGGCAAAGAACGTCTGGCGTTTGACAAAATAGGACCAAAATCTGAAATATTTAATATGGTCTTAAATAATTGTAAAAATAATTATTCCATTGGCGCATCATACATGCATCGATGAGATGCTGCTTAAATTCAATGGGCGATGCAGATATAAAATATACATGCTAGAAAAACTCGCAAAGTACGGAATAAAAAATATGTGTCTTTGTAATGCGTGAAATAGTTATATTTTAAACGCGTATGCATACTCTAGAAAAGATTCTGATGGAGATGGACTTACTGAAGATGAGAAAAAATTCAATAAACCAACTCAAGCTGTTCTTCGTTTCTTTGAACTGATAAAAAATCTAATAGAAATATAACTGCAAATAACTAGATTTCTTCTGTAGAATTAATTCAATGCCTCAAAGAGAAAGGATTGAGATATGTCAGAACATTAAGAAAAGATAAAAAAGAGACACCAAAAGAATTTCAAGTTAATAAATCTCGAGAATTAGGAAGTTCTCTCTACGGATTTACTAAATAAATGACACTTATTTTTTATGTTACCAAGAAAAAGAAAGCCGTTATTTCACTGTCTTCGATGCATCATTCTTCTGAAACGGATTATTCTTCAGCTTAAGTTGGAATTGTCGCAATACATAACTTGACTAAAGGAGGTGTTGACGAATTCAACAAGAAATGCGCTAACTATATAATTGTTCCGTCATACACAACGTTGGCCAATGGCAATATTCTTCAGAATATTGGATAAATGTGCGGAAAATGCATATATATATATTATTCCAGTCTATCCTAAAACACCAAAAATGAAACAGCGAAATTTCCTGCTTTCTTTTGCGAACCAACTGACACAGTCTTATCTAAAACGCAGAATGAATTTATTGTATTTACGTAAAGATCTGAAACTAGTAATAACAAGAATTCTCGGGAAAAATGAAGATGAAGGAAATAGTTATTCTAATCAAGATGACAAAATAGAAAAAAAGAAAGACATATATAGGAGATACCCCCAAGCAAAAAAAAAAAAAAAAACCCAGCGTATCAATGCATCGATTGTATCGATCCAGTGCCTGTCTGCCTTCTATGTTCGAGAATGCTTTGCATTGACTGACATTCGTCATTTTGTGCTGTATAGTAGAAAAAGGTATTGTTTTTATATATTTAATTTCGACGATGGTGTATAAAATCTCATACATTTAACTATACATAAATATATACGCAAACTTTAATTTATGTACCTTTATTATTTATATAATATTTTTTTATGAAAAGATAATTAAATTTTTATTATTTATTATATGTTTATGTAAATATTTATAAATTTTCTATAACAAATTACATTCGTGTGCAACAATTGTTAAATGAGTATAAAATTACATAATTAATTTTCCTCGTTGACCCACATAAATTAGCTTTCTCTTACTAATTCCATATTACTGGATATCCGTCTTCAATCTTCAAAAAGAAAAATCTTTCGAAACATGATTTGTAAAACAATTAAGTAGTTGTGTAAACAAATTTTTTTTTACCACTTAGTTGATATTTTATTCATGTTTCGATCTAGCGTTCTGAGAGACCGCTCACAATAGTTATGGGATAATTTCTGTCACAGTATTTAAGGGTTAAATAGTAAAAAAAAACATTATACAAACGAAACTGATACATTAACACATATTCGTGAAAAACACGACATTCCAGGTATCAGCAGCGCTGTAATTGTAAGACCAACAACAATAAAACTGGGGGTAAGCTATAACATTACTTGAGAAGCAGAGGGTATGTGGAGGCTCTTAAAAACATCCAAAAGGTTTACGGCGTGTTCTTCCCTATGCCTCTCAGATACGATTCACAAGGAAATAAAGACAAAAGACAAATAAAGCCTAAATATCTTTGACACCTTGGCGAGAAGTCATTTGAGGCAATGGCATGAAGTAAGAGAGTCCTTTTCCCTAGTTTCTGATTCCGCTGACGATGCTTATAGTCAAAAACCATGCTAATTATGACGGGATGCTTTTCTGAATACGTGAGGAATATTTTCACATAACCTAAAATTTTTAACCGATTTAAAAGACAACGCCAATAAAATAAAATTTTTATTATTCTTTTTTTTTTTGAAAAAATAAAATCAATTTAATAATTAGTTGTTGATTCGGTGTTGATTTTCATATGTAAAATATTAATTTCTAACAAGTATCGCTAACAGATGTAAAAAATAGATATATATCGAGAGTCTAACATCAATGCCACAAATTGACATTTTCAGTCCCAATCGTATATTCGATAATATCAATATATTTGATACATTTGATGCCATCCCTAATAATGCTTTAAATAACAATAAAAGAAGATTAAGTGTGGATTTGCCTGATTTTCGACAGTCTAATAATATGACGAACAAGCGTATAGCTGAGATATTAGGCACAACGAAACTTCGATGAGGAAGAGAAAGAAGAAATGGTTTTCAAAATTATTGATGAGATCATAAAATATTTTTATACTTTTAATTTTTAATGGAATTTGTAAATAAAAACTATGCTGCCCATCTTTTTTCTTCGTACAGCTTTTTGCTTCTAAAAATGCACTAATTGGCATTTTTAGGAGCACAAACATATAGACTAAAGTACAGACATGCACAAACATGATGATATTATAGTTATTATATTGAGTGAAAACTAATATACATTGAAATACAATTTATTGCGAATTTAAGTGCAATTTATTGCTTTTTGATTTTTTCATAATATTACCTGATGATGTTTTTCAAGACTTAATTTCGTAAATGTATTTTCATAATAATATAGTTTAATCACGGTGTTTTAGAGATAACGTACTATAAACTTTTAAAAGCTATTATATTCATTTCTTATGGAATGGAAAATAGGAAAATAATAGAGAGAATTGTCCAAAAACAAGCTAGGGTTTAAATACGGGCTACTTGTTGAAAGTGGGGGAAGGGGGTCACGAGAGGGGAACTCTGTCATGAGAATGTCACCGAACGGAACAGAAAAAATGGGGTAAGAGTGGTGAGCAGATGGTTTGGTATTTGACCCACGTTGCTTGGTACGAATTGTTTTCACCAGCAAACCTACATTTGAGGAATCCAAATCTTTTCAAAGTATGGTAAACTTACACTAGATTATTTTTTTAACACAATTATGTCAAATTGGTAAAGCAATCATACAAATTGTAAATTTCCAACTGAACGAAAATGCCCTCCAGATTCGACCGGGATAGCTCAGTGGTAGAGCGTGGCGGCTTCAGCCAAGCGATGCCAGGGTCGAATCCTGGCCCGGACATTTTTCGTTCAGTTGGAAATTTACAATTTGTATGGTAAACTTAATTTCTCTCTTCTTTAGTTCTTCAATAAAACAAGTAGCTTTCATCTCATCTCAATGTAGATGTTTTGAGTGTCATGCAGAGCAACTGTTTCGATCAATTTGTTTGTTTTGTAATGGTTGCTGAGACCATCACCATGAAGAACTGGATGGTTTGAAAATGGGCTATAATACCGACAGTGATGATGACGAGTTGACGGTTCCTCTGGGAGTGAACCTTGTGACGAAAATGCAGCATGATTTTCTGTGATGGACTCTTTTCAGATGATGTTAGAGGGGACGTTTGGCGACAGTGCTACAAGTGTGGAATTTGGGCACATGTATAAATCTGTGACTTCTGCAAGTTTGTTGCAAGGTTGAACATTGTTTTACATATAGTTTCAAGACAGAAGTTTAATAATTTTTTGAGCAAATTTCTTTTATTTATTTATTACGAGATAAATTACTAAGTATTATTTTTCACTTTTTTTTTGGAATAAAATTGTTTTGAAAAACCCTTGTTGTTAACGTTTTGAATCCTCATATCAGCTTTAAAACTGTTTTTAGAAGTAAGAGACGCGAACATTAACACCTTTGAGTAAACAGGTAAATTGGTATGTACAAAAATGAAAGTGGTAACCCGTGTTTGGACCATTCCCTCTAGTAATCTATTGATTGCGTTCATGCATTTACCACAAAATGGTAAATGCAACGAAATGGAATAGGTTTATGAGTTTAACAATGCATATACGTTAGAAATGTTAGAATAATTTTTCTGTTAATTCGAAATAGCTCTGATTTATTTGTAATAAAATCAACAAATTTTTGTTTTCAATAAAATTTTACTTGTTATAAATAGGCATTTAAAATAATGAAGGTGTATCACGCATCAATTAAAGATGACCGTAATTTCTTGATAAAATGTAGATATCAAATTAGCTGAGCTAAAAGTATTCGGTTCATATTATATGGTAAGATTATTCAATTTATACCATGTTTCCTTGGTAAATAAAATTTTTATATTTCTTCAAAATCCTTTTTTGTTTTACATGCAGAATTTCAGCATATTTTGTTTTTAAATAATTGTTGATAATAATAATAATTGATTCATTTCACCATGCACTTGAAAAAGATTTAAATTATTCTGTATAATTTTAGTTACACTTCAAATTAAATATTCATATGTAAAATATGGATTTTTGTGAATAGATATTTCAAAAAAGTTTAGTGGAAATTTACTAAAAGAAATGAAATATTTTACATGAAAAAACTGTAATGTTTACCAACACAATGAAAAAAAAATCGATGTAATTTTTGTTTTCTGCAACATAAAAATGTTGATTTGAAAATAATGTCTCAAAATATTTTTGAGCTAAATAACGTACTTGAGAAGTATACTCTTGATGTATTTTCCATTACAAACGGTGAATTATGAACAGGCAACTGGGCAGTGAGAGATGAATTGCGACGACATGAGAGCTGTGAAATAAAACGCCTTTTCAGTTTCATTAAAGTATCATAACGGCTGAATATAAAGTGGTCTAAACGATTTTTGAAGATTAATGATCTTCAGAGATTTAAAGATTTATGAGCTTGGCATACCTCTTTTTTACGACGATAGTACTTAGGGAAATTTTTACATAAAAAATAGTGCCTTTCAATTGAAACTAAGTTCCACTGTCCTTCATATTTTTCTCTCTTACACATAGACTGTATGTGTTTAACGAACGAATGCTAACATATTCGGGACAACCAATTTTTATTGTCCAAATGTGTTATTTACAACTTTTTTTTCCATTATTTAATTGCTGAAACTTTGAGATCAGATATAATGAAATTTTCTGTGCAAAAATGCTGGTGACCAATTGGGAACAACACAATTTGGACAATAACACACATTTGGACAATAAAGATTGGTCGTCGCGAATATGGTGGCATTCGTTCGTTAAGGATAAATATGTATGATTCCATTTATTCCTCAACTTTTTAAAAAGTCTTCATTTCAGCCCTTTATTTAATTCCTACTTTTTAAAAATTTTAATACTTTCTTACCATTTTTGATATTATCTTAAATTTCTATTATCGCATGCTCCAAATTCCCTACCTATTATATTTTATTTTAATTGCTATAAATTTCATTTTAATTTCTTCTTACGGGGCCAATACATTTAAGGCCAATACATCAGGCCACCCGCACTTCGATGCGCCGAAATGGTGGTATATTGACAATAAACAACAATGAAAATTCGCCTAAGGTATATGACAGAATGTGATCTAGCAAATTTAAAGAGGTGATCTAACACCCCGTGGTGTTTGAGTGAATGATGTCCTAAGAGTACGGACCAATCAGATTAAATGAATTGCATTATATCAGCAAGAAGAGGTGGGGAGGGGACTTCATAGCACGTTCTCCTAGAGAAAACAAGAACGAAAAATCATGCGTAAGCATAGATTATGTAACACTTTCCAACACTTCCTAAATAATTTTACGAATCTTTACTTTTCAATATGGTGAAAGATGATATCTATGTAAACAATTTGGAAAACGCATAACATATTTTAAAACTTAACTTCAGGAATTATCAACAATATTCAGAAAAATATCCGAACTCTTTTGTGCACTCCTGTATATGATCTATATAATTGTATATATACTACATAGAATGCTAAATTCTAGCTCAGTTAGGAAATGCGAAGCACAGTTTAAAATTCCTTTTCTGGAATTTCTGTCATTAAACGGAAAATTACTCAAGAAATTTTTTGCTGCCCTGTAGACGATCTATAGAATTTATACACACTAAGTAATAGACAAAAAATGATTAAATTTAAAAACTCGTTCAGTAACTGAAAAAGCACTACCCACAATTATTTTTAACAGACAGTATGGAATTCTTTTGTTTATCACTGTAAATGATGAATGCTATGCACACAATATTCTGCAGTAAGCCTCTTGAAATGCACCTTAAGCTTACTATAGAGTATTAATATCTATGTGTAAGACCATACTTTTCAATAAAATTAATCTCAGAATATATGAATCTAAGCTTGAAATCATATGGATATATAATTATTTATCTATTTAGAGAAAATCTGTACATTACAGTTCACGAATCTTGTGGTGTGTACAAAAATATTCATGACTGTATTACATTCATGGAAAATATTTGTTTTGTAATATTCCTTTTTTATATAGTGATATTTATATTTTGACAGTCTGAGTTTACAGACTAGCATCCGTCAGGCTAAAATGTGGGAGCATTGAGTCATATAACTCAAAAGATAATATTTAAAGATAAAAAATATTTTATTTTTATGTTTATTGTATAATAGTATGTAAGTAAGTTTGAAACAACAGCTGTTGAACTGCATTTTGAAGTGTTTACTCAGTTGTCAGTTGCCTCAGGTAATTTTCAAATGCTAATCTATCAGCAAGTCTTCTAATTTTGTCAAACCTATCCTTTGCGAAAGGCCCTTCAATCAGAATATACTCTAAATGACGATCTCTACTGAAAGCGACACATGTTGCTCTAAGTGACAACCACTTTGGTCCAATGTCCAAAGCAATTTTTTATTAAGTTAAAACCTGAGATTTATGTATGATGGCAACGTATGCATCGTTCGTGAGCATGAGAAACATTTTTCTTTCCAAGATTTAGAAAAAGGTGCGGCAGTGAAAATTCTTACAGTTAGAAATGGCTCATGATAATCATCAAAATCAACCATTACAGCTTGTGGTAAGCCTGGCGGCTAAAGTCCTAGGCTGTAGACAATATTTTTTACCATACCAAGTGCAGCATTTACTAATCCTGCCTCTGTCCACAGATCGGTACACAACATAACTCTGCATCCAATTGCTAAAAAAAGTTCATCCTGAAGTCCAGATGCGTGATCATCTTTACTCAATCTTGCTATTTGATTATTGTGGTTTGCTAATATTCTTGCCACTGTTCATTTTGATTGTAGAATTTTAATATTTCTTGATTATGTTCTTCAGCTTGATTGTTTGTGGGAAAAAAGGTTATGGAATCTTGACATATTTCAAGCTCACCCGAAGACAGTATAACTTTACGTCGTTGCATAAATAATGCGTATTGCTCGCCTGCAACTTGGACCACGTAAAACGAATTAAGAGTGTCTAGAAACTGTCTTTGCTGATTGTCACGTTGTCTCATTGACTTGTTTCAAAATTCCTAAGCACTGTTTGACCGCGAAAATCCAAAATCTCTTTTATAGAATATCTCTGTATAGAGGGGTGTCTTTTACAGGCTGTAGCTGCCTAATATATCCAATGAGGTAAACAAATAAGTCTTCAAATAGCTCAATGCTATCTGGTTTACCTTCGCGACATCTTTGCGCAAATGCAGCCATCAGACTACATCCGATCTTTAAAAATTCGTCGATAATGACACTAGAGCCAGACTGAGCTGTAGATTTCTTACTGCTTCACTTCCTAAATCAGCGAAAGGTTCAAAACATGTTGGTGCTTTTAGCTCAAAGTGAACATTAATTGCAGCAACGCCTGTTGGAGCCATTACTCGGTAACTCTTTTACGAATTTCTTTGATTACCGTTCTTATTCCAGTTCCAGCTTTCCCAATAATAAAACTACGTTTGGGGAAATTTATAAATCTTGATTGCAAAGTCGGAAGCTTTTTGTGCATAAGTGCCTTTTGCTGCTCATCGGTAAATCTAAGAATTACCGTACTTTTGATGCACTCTAAGTTGCTGTTCTTATTTTTATTTATTCATTTAAATAATAGTTAATTCCTTGTTAATTTTTAATTATCAATTTAGCAGATAAAAGTTGGTAACTCTTATTTGTATCATGTTACATTTCTTTGTCTGGATTGTCTGAACTATATAAAAATAAACAGATTCACTTAAGACTTCATTTATAAAATAAACTTGAAAATTTTTTTGTTGGTATGGAAAGAAAGAGCTGAATTAAACCGAGAGCTGAGTTCAATTAAAAATAAAGCTAAATTAATGTATTTAATGCGATATAAACTTCATTACACATGTTTTAAAATTAAAATTTACGGGGTCCTTATTTCAGAAAAGTAAAATACACCTAATGCTGAAAACGACATCATTAACTTACCATTTTAATACCTAAATCTGCTCCATTTTTACAACAATTTTAATTTTTGTAAATTTTAACTAGCATTTTATTTCATAAATCTGCATTATTTTACAACGATTTTAATTTTCGTAATTTTCACTCCTTTTTCGTATAAGAATTAATTGAGTTGCGTATTGATTTGTATGCACAAATATTTTTTTAATCATTACTTATGATAAGGTAATTTAAATACAACTCAAAATGAAGATTAAATAACAAATTTTCGGTTTTCCGTCAAGAAAATAGCTGTTATTTTATATATGCTCTTTTAACTGTGAAAGGAACTAAGCTGTTTTTATACATTATTGTTTGTTGTCACGTTAGTTTTGAATAAAAATTAAAGTATAACATGTGTTTTGAAAATACGCACATATTTATTTGTCAAAATTGAACTTAAAATAGTTTCAGGTGTTAAAACGAAACAGAATACTTTCTTGAAATAAACGATTTCTCTTTCAGACTGTAATGCAAAATCGATCTAAAAAACCGTCCTTTTTGCATTATCCACTGCCCAATTTTCCCATTTATTTTCCTATTTCTAAAGGTTTCGTGTTGGAAAGTTATTTTTCTGAGAACCTAAATTCACGCATAACACTGTTTAAAGGTAACTTATTATCATGTCTTATAAGGGTTTAATACAGCTGGATTGAACTAAATATCTTTTCACTTGTAGTTTCATAAAAATATTCGTTTTATTTCCATTATTTAACAAAACGAGCATTACAAATATTTTCAGGTAAA
Organism: Maratus michaelseni; assembly: GCA_963931845.1. Classification (NCBI taxonomy): domain Eukaryota; kingdom Metazoa; phylum Arthropoda; class Arachnida; order Araneae; family Salticidae; genus Maratus; species Maratus michaelseni. The sequence goes on along the minus strand of OZ007590.1, from coordinate 259,066,234 downwards.
TATTTATATATTATGCAGGTAAATATTTATATAAAAATGTATATATATTTATAGTATATATCAGGAAAAATATTTTAAATTTATTATCTATTTTCTGTTTAATTTACAATTATTTGGTAGATTTTAGTTGAGATTCTTACAACTTTTCTTCAATTTTCACCAATGTTGTGATATCGTATATGTATCGAAGGTATTTGGGGTGATGGTATAACCTGTTGCACAAATTTATACATAATCTAGGTGATTAATGCAATTTTAGTTACTTGAGTAAAATTTACTTAATCTTAAAAATATATAGATTAATTCAGACAAGAGTTCCTTTCTGGTATTCTGTATAAATTTATAAGACAAGTCTGAATTTATGCAAATGATGTACGTAAGTATAGATAAAGTACATAAATAATGAAAACACACACAGAAAGAACAACATTAGTCCATTATGATTTTTCATCCAAACTTTCATGGCAAAATAGTGTATACCAACTATAATGTTACTATGACATAATTACTTATATGTATTCTATAATGTTATAATAAGAATTAAAATTGAGTTATTGTGGTACATACCTTTATGCTATATGGTTCTTTTTAAATGTCATAGTAATAAATGGTAACGTATTTAAGTAAAAACATATTTCCTATGATTTGACATATGTTTGTATTATAGTGTGCTAAATGTCTACTTGAAATTTCGATATTCCTGTGAGTTAAATTAATTAATAACCCATCACTTGTAATATTTATGTTAATTTCAGTAATCTTTACTTTTTTCATGTTTTATGTTTTATCAATTTGTATTAATGTCTTTTTTCTCTTAATGAATTCAACTATTCTGCATTTATCCATCAATCTATATGTACAATACACACATACATATACACATACATACATATATACATACTGACATAATACATATACACACATATATATATATAGAATGTTTCTTGAATACAAGGAAGGAAAACGAAATAAAATAATGCTATATTTTAATTAAAATTTTACTTGTGTTATGTAATTCAATATTTTAACATGCTTCATTCATTCATTGAATAAATGAGTACCAAAGAATACCCAATTTGATCAAAATATATCAAAAAAGCAAAAGCAATTCAAAGCGGATAATGCAAAATATTATTCTATTATTAATTCTAAACTTTCATAATGTACGCAACATTTGAAAATATGCTCCTAAAGTTAGAAATACTTAAAACATGAGTTATTTATGTTAATATATTCAAAGCACATTTTTGAAAAGGGAAAGGTTCAGATATACATTTAAAACAGTTGAAGCTTCAGGAAAAGTAAATGTAACGAAATTTTACTATATTTTAGCAATCAGTTACATTAAAGAATAATGTTTTTTATTTTACCGATATTTAAGATATCAGATTTTAAATCACGAGCAGTGTATTATACAGATTATCACGTTTTTTACTCAATGGTGTGCCTAAGAAATAATTGTGTTCTATTCCAAATGTAAATATTTTATATGAAGGAGATATTAACAACCATATAATTTTGAGGATTTATTAAAAAATCACAAAATTAAATAGTTATTAAATATTTTTTCTCACAAAGTGTTATAACAAACTTTTCATTAATAAATTATTGCAATTCGGAAGTACATAAATAAATTTAAGAATACAAGATTATTTAATTAATTTTTAATTAGTTTTGCGTTTAAAACAATGAACCGACGGAAAATAATTGTAGAACTTAGAAATGAAATGCTAAGATATTAAATTTTCGAGAACAAAAATTTTAGTTCGTATGTTTGTAGTTACAAACGTACACATCCAGCCACACACACACACACACACACATATATATATATATATATATGTACAAGGTTCTTCATAATCACACCCTACATCCCTTATGTAGTAAATATCAGTCATATCTTATCTTGTATCTCAAATCGATCATCTGAAATCAGCGTTCATTTGGCTGAACTAGTTTGTAGTTGGAGCGTATGGGTATCGGCTGTGGTTATGAGAAGAGGGCGAGTCCTATGAGACAAGATCTCTATTAGACAAAGAATTAATTAAAAAAAATATCATGCGATGCACCTTAAGTTAGTTATGAGTAATTAAAGGTTTAATTTAATTTCATGAAAAAGTGAAAAAAGTTTAAACTTACACAACTTAACCCCAAAGGTACTCGATATGACTGCCTTCCATATCTTCGTAATAATAGAGCCGCTGCATAAATTCATTTTCGACTGCCTTAACTGGGACTGAGGAGATATGTTATTCTCTGCGTCAAATCGTCTATGAAATCGGTGGCATATTGTAAACTATAGAATTCAAGTGTCCCCACAGATAAAAAAGATCATTAGGTGCAATATCTAGAAATAGGAAAGCCGTTCTAAAATTAATACCTGCCTACTTATCCATGGATTTGGATAATTCTGATCGAGTTAATGTTATTTTTTGGGATGGGTGAAGCAATTCTTATTTTGGAAGATGATCTGTTTTCGGAGATAAACCGATCTTCAAGACAATTGACGAAATTAAAAAAAAAAAAAAAAAAAAAAAAAAACTTGTGTGGTCATTGAATCAAGCGCGTTCTGTAGCATTGTAAGATAAATATTGTACTTCCAGCTATAATTTTGGCCAGAAAAGTGTATCGATAATATTATCTCCTAAAATTCATGCCCAAAGTTTACAGTTTTGGGGCTATTGAGTCTTAGCATCGTTAAATACATGCGGGCTAGTATCGCACTAGAATATGACATTCTGAGGTCTCCGCGTTCTCTAGATCTGACACCTAATGACTATTTTATGCGTTTCTGTCTGTGTTTGTGTGTGTGGGAGGTACTAGAATACGATAATTTAAAGACTCCATACAGATTAATCGAGAAGGCAAAGCAGTTATTGGCGGAAGGCTGTTAAAGCATCTCTTCTGTCACATTTAAGGAAGTCGGGAATGATAATTTGCAGTGGCTTTGTTATTACCAAAAAGTGGTAAGCAGCCAATACGAGGAAGTTTCGGAATAAGTTGGGGTAGGTTTTTATTCCACTTTTTCTTGAAATGAAAAGTATAAACTTTAATTAGTCACAATTATTTTAAGAAACATCGTAGTGCAATTTTGTAAATACATTTTTCATCTTATAGAGACATTCCCACTGAGATGCCAAAAGACCCTATTCCCATTTGGAATTTAAAATTTGAACCCCCAGAAAACTTTCTTTACCATTTTACAGAGTTTCAACTCATATCTGAAAGAAGACGGTAGGGTGTGATTTTTGGTAAAGCCTGTGTATCTCGGTAAAGGGCGATGTTATAGAGCGACAAGCAAAAGAAAAACTGAATGATATCAACTCTCAAAACAAACAATTGTTGTATAGAAAATGTGTCACATTACACTTTTTCAGCCAAAAATTCTAATTTATAAAACTACTAGCTGACCTGACTAGTTCGGCGATGCCCGGGCCCGTGATAATAACCTTAAACAGAACTCGAGTTTGTATGATTTTATATCTTCGGAAAATCTTTCAAATGAATCTAGATTCGTGGGTCCCACTGCCTTCAGCAGCATAAATGTTTCCAATGAACTTATTTTCCGAGGCCCCAATGCCTTCGGGAACGTCTAGTGTGTATTCAACAAACCTCTTTCTCAACGAACATGGGACCTGGGTCCCTCTGCTTAAGGCAGCATATATCAGAAGTGCCTCGCACGCGCCAAAGACAAAATCAAGTTGAATGAGCCAAACCTCGTTGCAATCGGGCCCACAGAAACCGATATAATAATGCGTCACCTAGTGGTGAAAGATGGAACTAAAATCTGTAAAACAATCGTAAACTAAGACAATTGATGGAATTGTTGAATGAACCAATCCCCGTAGAAATCGGGTCCATAGAACCCGATAAAAGTATGCTCCCCCAGCCGGTGGAAGGTGCTCCTCGACGTGCAAATTTAACGAATTACCTTTAACATTAACACGATATTTAGCTTAGGAATGAAATCCCCCCTTTTCTAAATTTAACCACTTATCTTTAACAGTAACGCGATTTTTAATTTACAACTGTTATGAGTAAACGTAAGTTGATGCCAAAAAAGAAGATTATTATTAAAAAAAGGTGGTAGTTAGGATCAAAGAAACTTTTTAGTATTTTATAAAGTAGCTGGAGGATCCTATAACTATGTTAAAGAAAATTGCAAGATAATCGGATCATTTTTAAAGAAACTGCACCAAGGGCCGCAAGAAATAGATTAATATTCAAAATTGGTGGTAGCTAAGATCAGAGATTTTTTTCTTTGATCTAGTACCTGGATGTCCTAAGTAGTTGTTAGAACAAATATTAGTGAATCGACGATTTCTAAGGGAGCTATACTAGGGGGCCAAAAAGGGGCCAACTGACAGTTTTGATAATGGCCCAATCAGGAAAACATCTTAAAATGTCCTAGTACTTAGCACTTTAGATCTTCAATTAGTCGAAATTAAGCATATGGTATAAATTAATCATTAGAAATTTTAAGAAATTTTAAGAAATGCTTAAAAAAGGGCCCTAGGGTCCCAATAAAAATATGAGGGTGGTGGCTTGGAGAGAACAGTCCATGACTCAATTAGGGGGAAGGTGAAAAATGTATTGCGCACAAAAAGTTCAAGGTGCCCCGGACCGGTCTCCAGAGGACCAGGGTCCAAACTGGAATATACAAATGGCGGAATAACTAAATGGAGAAATGGTTACCCGGTCTTATAACAATTAAAAATCTGAGCCTTAGGTGCATCAGGACCTGCCTTGGACTATCCGCACGCAAATTGTCAGATTTCTACGTGCGGTAGATTTCACTAGCCATCCTACACAGACACACAGACAGATAAACAACTTTCTTTTATTAGCATAGAATACACGAATCAATTAGTTTAATCTAATAAATGTTCAACCGTATAGTATAATTATATATTCCAGTAATTTATTTGCAAATATAGAATAATGAATGAAAATACTTTTGTAACAGATTCTTTAACAATTATTGTAATATTATTTCAAATTTGCTATTTAAATGAGCCAAACCAACTACTTAATTTTTTCAAATAATTATTTTATCTATGTAAAGTATCGAGAGATCGAGAAAATGTAATTGAAATATTCTAAATACTATATAAAGAATAATCCACCAGTGAAAAATGGATGTAAATAATTTCATGGAAGTATTTGGCTATGTATAGAATATGCTGCTCTTGTGATATATTAAGAACTTGAAAGATAGAAAATATCTGTTTATTCTGAAACATGTAATAGGGGTACAAAATGCATTATTCTTAGAATTTCCATTTACATAAATGTTCAAATCTTGTTAAACTTTCGTATTTGCCTTATTTTATTTTCGTATATATATATATATATATATATTAAAATGACATTAAAGTAGATGCAGCTCATAAAAATAAATTTTATCATAGTTAAAAGCTATTTAAAATACACTTTATTAACGATGAAATTAAATTATATCTACTATTCTCCTTTATGTCAATAGATGCTTTTCCCTGCCAGCTTAAGTTTAAATATCTCATTTCAAATGAAATAGTGTAAAATGATATTGTTGTGTAACCATTCTAACAGATACTTTCATTTACCTAGTGAAAAATGCAATGTGTAGAAACTAGCATTAAAATTACATAATATATATATAATTTAATAAAATTATAACAAAATTTAATTTCATACTTAATATTTACGCCTACTCTTTTTAAAACATGCATGGGATTCTGGTGGTTTGGCCTATTATCCCTTTTTTGTCACACACAGCCCAATTCTGAATTGTAGTACTGGATTGGTGTGCCTATTTTCAGCTGCATTTTAGCTACTTTTAGAACGCAGCTGAAATGCAAATCAATATAGCGCTGACATCTTTCGGAACTTTCATAGTATTCAATCGGAAATTTAAATAAGTTGCCTCATATAGTTGGATACTAAGATCAAAGGAAAAAGGCATGCACAGTATAGGCATCTTTCAGAAGAGTACAGTTAAAATTTACTTTCTGTAAATCTCATATTTCGCGGAATATTCAAGATATTCATTTCAAATTTCAGTAAAGTGTTCCTATTGTTTTATGCTAAATTTTCTGGTTGTTGCGCGAAATTTGGTTGAAAATTTTGCATGTTAAAGTAAAAAGCATACAAAAAAATTATTCACAAAATTATTCTTCCAATTTGTGACATTCTGCACAATACCCGTTTGGTGTCTTCCGTATGTGAAATTATTTCAATATTTCGAGTTATCCGAAAAAAAAGGTCAAATTTTTATTTATTTTTTTTTCTTTTAACAGCACCACCGTAAGTTAAAAAAATATCACCAGAATTGCAAAATAAAAATAAAAAATGATGTAAAACAGATTTATTATTATTAAGTTTAAAGGAATACAAACAAGTAGTTACAAAACATTATCGACCGGGAGCTAGCGATGTCTTATTTAAGTTACTTCAATAAGTCTGAAAATTTGTTGAGCCATGCTAAAAGATTTGGTAAAAATGAAATCATTCGTCTTCCACTCAGAAGTAGTGACGTTAAGTAGTCCTTTGGTCTTTAAGGGGACGAGGAAATTTCGAAATGACGGAAACTGATTGAAATTTCATCGTTGATTAGGAACTCCGTAAATAATTAAAACTATTACTTCTTTTTCTATTTATTTATTTAAAGGATACACTTTCGCATCACAGAATGTGCAAATACTCGCACGTGGGAAGGAGTGCTACGAGTTGAATCAAATTGTGATTTTAAGAATTCCACGAGTAGTAGTATAATATATTTGACGTATGGAAGGTGGAACATGTTGTTGAGAAGGAATTCGATAGATTAAGAGAAATGACGCTTGATTAGGAGAATGGGAGGAATACATACGCTCACACACGTCTGTAAAAACCTAAACATAGTCAAATAGCATTACATTAAGAAGCTGTAAACAATTAAATACATCAGTGATATAAGCAGACAACTAAGTGAAAATCGAAAATGGGCCACAGAAAACTTTCAAGACTGTTATTTGAAAAGGATTGCTAAAAGAAATAGATACCGGACATCATCCCTGAAGCCACAGGGACGCGTTTATTAAAATATATCGTGAGTGACATACTGCATAAAAGAGTGCTGTATGCAAGAAAAAGGTAAGATTTGTGTCTCATTAATTTGGTACGCGAAATGCGCCCAGATATATCTATTATATATGAGTCTATGTGTGATAAACGCATTTTCAACTTTGGTTTGCGTTTTTAAGTTTAACAATTTTTTTTCACAGTGCGTGTGTGTTTATAAACTCGGTTTTATCATATACAGGGATACACAAGGGAATAAATAAGTATTACAAACTATGGGAGTGAATTGCTTAAGGGTAGTTTTTAATTGTGTTTAGGCATTTTCCTGCTGAACTATATTTAGTAGACTAATAGAAGTTTGTGGAATATAAATAAATTCATATACAGGGCTACGCAAAAAAGACACATTCTCGTTTACGATTGGTAATTGCTGCAAGTGAGTTTTAAGGTGCCTTTTAGCTTAATAGGTGGTGTGTACAAAAGTCTTCAGATAATATACAGGGCTGTACAAAAGATTTCGAGTGTATTTCCATCGATTGACGAAAATTGTTATATGTGAATATTCTAACTCAACTAAATTTTATCATACCATATATCCACATCAATCGATCATATACAGAGCTGCACAAAATAATTCGACTACTTTTTTGACACTGTAAGTGACACTGAAGGTAATTTCGAAAACTGTATTTTTCAATGAGTTATATGTTTTCTAAACTGTTTACTTACATATCTTCTTTCACCTTATTTAACGTTGAAATTTCGTTACAGTTTTCTGGCTGTGTTGTAAAGTGTTTCATAATCTATGCTTGATGCATGATTTTTCGTTCTTGTTTAACTTTAGTTACTGATTTCAGAAAAAATAGTCTACTTAGAAATGTTGTAGAAAAATTTCTTAAGAACAACTGAAATAAAAAGAAATAGCTAATTCGGATAGAAAGCTAATTATAAGGAGTTTTCTTAAAAGTCTTTATAGTCTACATTTTTTTGGAGGGAAGCACGGGGCGCGTTTGGGGATACAAACGTGTTTCAGTAGAGTAAAAATAAGCTTTAAAGGAAATTGCTCAGTAACAAATTCCTTTCCCATTCACTGGGCTATATGTTTACTATTTACTTATTTCGCTTTTCTGCATATTTTTCATCATAGGTTAACCAACAACAGAAAACAGCTTTTAAAGTTCGATGTAATTAGAAACGATATAAAATAGACCATTTTTTTTTATAGAGATACAACATTTGCATATTACCTAGCTTCTTGCATTGAAAAAAATTCTATGTTTATGTATATCACAATGTACCCTGTATTTAGAATAAAATATTGCATGGATAAATTTACTTTTTGCATTAAATGTGAGACTAAATAATATCAAATATTACTTTTAATTGAAATTCTGTTTCAAGAGAAATTTAGAAAAAAATTAATTTTCTTCATTTGTAACATATTTTCTCAAAATTAAATGCAGTGTTTCAACAAAGACGTATTAAGCTAAATGCTGTTTAAAGTGATAGTAGTGCGAGATTACTTACTACAAATTAATCCATATATTCAACTTTTATAGTTAATTGTAATACACTACTGCTTCATAAGACTTAAAAAACAGACAATTATTATTTTTTAATTGAATAATTCTCACTTCTAATCTATGGCTATTTTATTTTAATATGAAATCATTTATTTACACAATAGTTTTTAAATATCAACTAGCATTGTAAATAGACAAAGATGTATTTTCCTTAATATAGTCTACAAAACTATCTGAGTGATTTGAAAAGAGAATTCCCCAAATATAGATATTTTAATCAAAAATCCAGTAGCAAAAATATCCTTTCATGAATATGAAAACATTATTTTTTGTAACTGTTCACGAGTAAAAAATAAGCAGTTTTCTGTATTATAAACACTAATCCAAGTAATAATTGCAAGCGTCTTTTCGGAGAGAAAAAACTGTTTAGACACTGTTAAAAATTTGCAGCAAACTGTCCAGTCATTTGACCGTTTTCTATAAAAACGGTCACATAACCGTAATTTAACACCATTCTGACCATAATATAGGCAATAATAGGATCAGAATATACTTACATTACAGTTATGTAACCGTTTTCTATAAAAACGGTCAAATGACTGGACAGTTTGCTGCAAATTTTTAACAGTGTATTGTGATACAAAAGTACCGTTTCAATTTATTTTATGTTGTTTTTATAGGCGGCATTCGTTTTCTCATTCCTTTTGATTAAATGTTTCTTTACCTTTATTTTTTTTAAATACTTATCTTTTTAAATGTTTTCTGATAAATTTTCACCATGATAATATTAAATAATACGAAACTATTGTAGATACAACTATTTTATCAAACAATTGTAAATTGTGCATTAGTATCACAATTTTAAATATTAACCTCTTTAAGTCCATATAATTTAAAGACGTATCCTTGAAGTAATTACCTGTTATAATTAAAACCTTGATAAGATAAATGTTTCAAGCTGTTGTAAATGATTACTGAAAAAGCTTTATATCTTGTTCGCTCATAGGTTAAGATTTATTTCATATCTGTGATGCAACCTACCATATTAAAAAAAAAGAAAGAAATATTTTTTTAATTTATGTAAATTAGTTATTTGAAATAAATAAAAGTGAAACCTTCTTAACTCTTTCGAAACATAAAATATGTTTTTCTTTTCTTTTTCAATGAACTTATTTGTAATTTAAATGGAAATAACCTATATAATGAAAAATATCGTAACAAATAGTTTTTAAAGATTTTTTTTTTCTTTCATACAGTTGGCATTGTATTTGAGAAAAAAACAAGAGCATTAGCTGTTATAATAAAATACTAATATTTTGTACTTTCATTGTGACATCATAATGATAACCTTCAGCGATGAAGACACAAAAACACATGGATTCTGTTAAATGTAAGACTTCATAGTATATTGACGTTAGTAGAACATGCGTATATACATATAACATATATTTACATATATTTATATTTGTGTACATATATCTGCGCGCACATAACTGTCAACAAGACCCATAACTATTCTAGAGATAACTGGTAAAATATTAGAAAATAATGATATCAAAAATAAGTCATCGAATAAGTAGGATTCGTAATATACTATTATTATAGTAAAAATTATCAACGTTTTGAATAATAAAAAAAAAAGAGTTTTTTTGCGACATGCATAAATAATTTCTTTTATATAGTTTTCATAATTTAAAAAGGTAAGAATATCTTTTAATCTCTTAAAATACAAACCAAAATGAAACAACATGTTGGAGCACAATTGTTTCTTTCTGGTAAAAATATTGGGTCGTAAGGCTGGTTCTTTCTGGGATAGGCATTTTCTTAAAAAAATATTACAAATTATTAATTATTTATGTAAAATATTTCATAAAGTATTTATAGTTTTTGTATTAATTTTATTAAGTAACGTCAATTTCGGTCCTGTATAATTAATAATAAAAACAGAAATGTTTTATTCAGTAAGACACAATAATAATCAATAAGAAATTTTTAAGCATATTTTAAATAATTAGTAATTTATTTGTCGTATGAGAAATTCCTAACAAATTTTCGACAATTATCTGCAGACGGTAAAAAATTAATTTAACTAATTTCTTAATTAGATAACGATATGCGCAACTAGTATTCCTCTTCTTTAGACATCTGAAGTCTGAATCTTTATCAAATATAAGGTCTAAATCTTAGAGATATATTAAGCTTAGTGTAGCATTTAATATGATGGTTCCAACGTAATTTCTATATATTATGATCACAATCCGCCTAGTTACGGAATATGATCTGTGCTAACATTTATATTAATTCTGTCGTTATTTATATTAAATCTATGTTAATATTTTGGATAGAATATCTCAAAGTACTCCAGTCTATGTTTATTCGTGCATGAAATTTCACACAATACATTTTTTTTTGCTTGAAAATTAAATATGATTTCACTTAAAAATTCATTTTTGAACTATAATAAAGTTTATTAAATACTAGCTGACCCGCCCGGCGTTGCCCGAGCCAGTGTAATAAACTCAAATCTTTTAAAAAACGAAACTCTGGCCAAGGTCTTCGATGGCTTCGACACCGTATACCGGGCAGGCTCGCACGCTCCGGAAAATCTTTTATTTCCCCCTTCCACCGCCAGGGGAGCAGCCTCTTTCGGAAAGAACCTCTGAGACAGGTCAACATTGCCTACGGTACTGTATAGTAGGCCTGCGACAAAATCGAGCTGGTTTCAAGAAGAAGGGAACATTATAAGCCGTGTTATTGAAATAAGCCACAGTTAGAGAAAATAATCATGAGTTAGGTGTCAGGTGAAGGGGATGTTCAAGTATCCTTCAGAAAATGACTAATTAGGAGGACTACGATGCATCTTTAAAAATTCGTTCGTTTGCTTAAGCTAGGAACTTAATTACAAATTTGCCTTAAACTATTATTCGGAAATAGTGGTAACCGCTACTCATAAATTTACTTTAGTGTTATAGAAGGTGACTATTAAGTTAATTATAATGTTTGGAATCAGTTGCGTTGAAATCGGAAAGATAGTTGCGGAGATACGGAAACGGGGCATAGTTATAGAAAAAACTTTAAAGGACAGGCCGGGGGAGGGAGGAGATGTTCAAATTCCCTTCAGCAAATGACTAATTAGGAGAACCACTATGCATCTTTAAAAAATCGTTCGTTTGGTTCAGCTAGAAACTTAATTACAAATTTGGCTTAAACTATTATTCGGAAATAGTGGTAGCCTCTACTCATAAATTTAGTTTGATATTATAAAGGGTGTCTATTAAGTTAATTATAATGTTTGGAATCACTTGCGTTCAAATCGGAAAGATAGTTGCTGAGATATAGAAACGGGGCATAGTTAGGTAAAAAACCTTGAAGCAGGGGTCGGGGGGGGGGGAGGGAAGTTCAAGTGCCGTTCAGCAAATGACTAATTAGGACGAGCACTATGCATCTTTAAAAATCCGTTCGTTTAGTTAATCTAGGAACTTAATTAGAAATATGGCTTAAACTATTATTCAGAAATAGTGGTAACCGCTACTCATAAATTTAGTTTAATGATATAAAGGGTGACTATTAAGTTAATTATAATGTTTGGAATCACTTGCGTTGAAATCGGAAAGATAGTTGCTGAGATATGGAAACGGGGAATAGTTAGATAAAACTTTGAAGGAGGGCCCCGGAGGAGGGGGGGGGGCGAATGTTCAAGTGACCTTCAGCAAATAACTAATTAGGAGGATCACTATAAATCTTTAAAGATTGATTCCTTTGGTTAAGCTAGGAACTTAATTTGAAATTTGGCTTAGGCTATTATTCGGAAATATTGGTAATTGCTTTTTAGAAATACACCTTGAAGCAATGAATGCTGATTTTTACGATAATTTAGTAAAAATGGAATTAAATGGAGACGTTCGGAACATTATTACTGAGATATTACTGAGAAACTGAGATTTAAAATAGCGGTATTCTGTATATAAAACAACATTTACACCCTACTGGTGAAGCTAAAAATGTTAAAATTGTTAAATGTAATTAGACCCCTACTCCCACCATTCCCGCAAATATATAACAAATAATCTGTTAAATAAAGTTTTCTCTATCATAGTAATATATGTCCTGTTTTAAAAAAACCTTAAACCGAGATAATTATAATGAAGAAAAACGTGCCAGGAAATGTCTTAAACATAGGTGGTGTTTGCGTAATTTGTCGTGAGTAGATGGCGCTACATTAGCTTGACTATATGCAGATAACTGCAATCTATTTCGCACTATTTCGTTATAAATCCTTATCTATGCATCGCTACTCTGATTTATTTAATGTGTTCTGAGAAGATATTCTACACAACCAACCAACCGATGAAAAAAAGCGTATTTTTAATGAAAGTCCTTTGTGCATTTTAATTAATATTTCAGAAAGTAATTAAAATATTAAAATTCTGATGTAATGTTGCACCAGGAGAGGGTTTGGACTACCTAAATCTAAATTTCCAGCCTTCTAGGTGGGCTAGATTTTCCTAGCCATCGCCAACAGACACACACACAGACACACACACAGAGCGAAACTTTCTTTTATTAGTATATATATATAGATATATATATATATATATATATATATATATATATATATATATATTTTATTTTTGCTTTCATTAATTTAAGATTATAATGCGCTTAAATACTATTTTAAATTTAAAATTCGAATTAGTTAATATTTATATATACTAAAGCAAGGTGTTGCTTTGGAATGAAAAGTTTCGACGACTCTTTAGTGAAAAAATGAGTTGGAAATCTTTTCAATATTCAGAAATGCTTTTTTAAGCAAATTTTGCACATCCGTTTACAGTCAAATCAATATAAAAACTGGTAAAAAATACAATAAGCTCTTGATTTATAAGGATGGGCAGATTTGTAGTTAGGAACTTTGAACTATGATGATATTGTGTAACGTTGAAAAAGCCAACGGGAGAGAAGAACATTGTCAAACCAAAGCAATTTATTTTTTTTTCATTAAACTTTTAAAACAATAATCACATTAAAAGGTCTATTTTTCAAAACAATACATGCGCAAACAACGTTTACAGTTGCAACGAATTAAAAAAGTATATGTATAAATATGCTATCAGCTATATCACAGTAAAAAAATTGCAGCAGAGTAACCGGTCATTCGACCGTTTTTGTAAAAAACGGTTAAATAACCGTAATTTAACAGTATTCTGACCCTAATATGAGCAATATTATGGTCAAAATACCGTTAAATTACGGTTATATACGGATAAGTACGGTCATTCGACCGTTTTTATAGAAAACGGTCAAATGACCGGTTAATTTGCTGCAAAATTTTTTACAGTCTATTTATACATAGCTGATAGCATATTTACAGAGAAGATAAGATTAGAGAAGAGATTTTATAATAAACTGTCACAGATAAATTTAACGGTAATCTAAAGATTTTGGTAACATTCACAAGTATCTCAAAGTAGAGAACATCTAAAATGCAAACAGGAAAAATGGCAACTTTTAACATAAGTATGGTTTATTTCAACATAACATTTTGATATTTGAGTTTTAAACATAATCACTGCGGGCAAATACTAAAAAGACATTTTGAACTAAAATCATAAGAAACGTGACGAAGAAGTTCGGACGTGACAATCCCGAAACTTTTTTCTACCTCATACATGTTAATACTTCAAAAATAGTAATTATTTAATTATGCATTTTAGAATAAAAAATGCAGCATAGCAACGCCACCTGTTATGATTTACACGAAAACTTTATAAGCTATAAGCACCAACTTATGTGAAGGTTTAACAGAATATGAAGTTTGTTTCAATTTTGTGCGTTTGTTCTTGAGATATAACTATCGCTAAAATCGGGTAAATCCTGAAAAATGCAGCATAGCAGCGCCACGTGTTGAACTATTTACACCAAACCTTAATCAGCAACAACTTAGGTCAACGTCTAACTAAATTTGGAGTTTGATCAAAATCCATGCATTATTTCTCGAGATAGAGCTATTCCGGAAATGGTGAAAAATGCAGCATGATCAAAATCCATGCATTATTTCTCGAGATAGAGCTATTCCGGAAATGGTGAAAAATGCAGCATAGTAGCGCCACCTGTTGGACAATTTACACCACCGTATATCAAGGTCTAACCGAACCTAAATTAATATTAAATTCCTTATATTAGTTCTTGAGATAGGACTATCGCTAAAATCGTGTAAATCATGTAAATCCAGCATAGCAGTGCTATGTGTTGGGAGTTTGACACAAAAATATAATCAGTGCTTATTTATGTCAATGTCTAACAGAATCTAAATTTTGATGAAAATCCGTGGATTAGTTCTTGATATAGAGCTATTGCAGAAATCGTGAAAAATGCAGCATAGGAATGCACCATTTTGGACTATTTACACCAAAATCTAATCAACACGAATTTATATCAAGGTCTAACTGATTGTAAAGTTTTATGATATTTCGTTGATTAGTTCTTGAGATAAAGCACCCACAAAATTTTTGTCGCATAGAGAGAGACACACGCACACACACAGAGAGAGAGAGACAGACAGATAGACTTACTTACAGACAGACATTTTCTAAAAACAGTCAAATCGTGTTCAAGACCTTCTAAAACGTATAAATCCGTCGAAAACCGGAAGTTGAAAATTTTCATAAATCCAATACTGTCTTCTGGTAAAGATTTTAGAAAGTAAAAACATGAAAATAGGAAAGAAACACTAAAAGTGGTCAATTCTACATCTGAACAAGAGCATTAAATCTAAGAAAGAAGTAGCAGAAGTTTTGTCTATTGTGTAGAGTAGTTAGAAGAACCACTATATCGATTTTCGTAACTTTCTAAAAATCTTCTTTATAGTTCAGCATTGAAAATGACTTACATTTTGAACGAATAGCTTTGAGCACATTGTTAAAAACCTACAGCAAACTGTCCAGTCATTCAACCATTTTTGTACACAATTGTTACTTGATTATATTATAAAGCTTTTTCATTGGTCAGGATCGATTAAAATTACGATTAAGTAAACCATTATCTAAAAAAAAGGTCGAGTGACTGGACAGGTTGCTGCAAATTATGAACGTGCAATCACAGTATACTGCTTTTGTGTATCATGATACCCGTCATTGTCTAGTTATTGGCTGAAGACAGGCTATAAATAAAAGGCGTGGAGTTCGAATTCCGGCTTAAGATTGGACGTTCATAGTGTATAAAATTCTACTTTAAACTAAAGGTCCCGGCCTGATTAATCCTACTTTTCAAATGATAACCATACAAATTTTATGCTTCAACAGTTTACCAGCTCATGGTTAAGCTTACAAAATGTTATGGTCCAACCGGAGCACCAAATGTGGAAAAAATGTGTCACTATCTCATAGTGACAACTTCTTTTGGCATCATGCTTTGGTAAAATATGAACCAGATTTTTAACTGTAGAATCCTGACTGGATCGTAACAGTGAGTAATCTGTTTATTTACGAACAAAGAAATCGAAAAAAACCTCCCAGATAGAAGAAATATAAACAAACGTACATTTTAATATTTTTCAAAGATAACAAATACAATTCACTCAACGTAATTTTCAGAACCATAAGTATGATAATATTTGTCATCATCCAGTAACATTAATTGCTTCCATTGCTTTGAAACATACTCTATTTCCAGATATTCTAATAATGAATCTACCAATTTTTCTCTATTTCATAGAGTCAAAGAGAAAAGCGTTGTTGAAAAGATTTATAAACTCAAAGGGAATTTACTCGTGACAATATATTCAAAATGAATTTCTCTCTCCTACTGTAATTTATTCGTTTACAGAAAAATTGTCAACCGATAGAAATTTTTTCGAAGTTGAATATTTCTTAGTTTCTTCTAAGAACACAAAAATTAGAAATGTGATAAAAAAAAAAGTTGTAATTTTTCTCTTGAGAAAAAGATGTAGCTCCGTATTAATAATTTTTTAAAGAATAGAAAAGGTGATTTAAGTGATTTTTTTAAACTGAGTATAGTTGTAAATTTTGCAGAATTCAAAAAACAGTTTTAATAAAAATTTTTACATAAAAAAATAAATATATTTCTATATGAAAATTGTGAGATTTAGTTTTATAAATTAAAAACAATTGATGCTTTAATTTTTAGGGTTTCGTGCATCACACGAAATCCTATTTGCCTCACTTCTCTGTCTGTCTCTACGTCATAGCGTTTGTTTTCGGGAACTGTATAGGTTATAGACTTGAAATTGTTTGTGCTTACAGCGAATTACCACCTGCCACACGAGAAATAATAAGATTTTGAATATGATGTTAATTACCGGAGATATTAATTAAAACATTAAAAATTGCGCACAAACTTTAAAAAGTACGTTCCCGCTTATACCCTTCTCCCCCTAGATATCCTCCCACCTAGATATGCTCTTTCATCGCGATATCGAGCGGGTTATCAATTTCAATTTCACCCACAAACTGATACGAAACAGCAAACAAGTGCAGTTATTTCGGGCTCTATAAAATTATTTAAAATATTGCATTTGCCGATTTGAAATTTAAACATCTATGCATAGATCTGCATGCTGAATACAAATATCTAATTTTATAAAAATCAGACCGTAATTACCAAAGATAATTATTTTTTCAAGTCAAAAATGATTTCATTTTATACATGCGTGAAGGTTGCCAAAATTGATAGCAGACAGGATGGAACAAAGATTAACTACAGATAAAATTTCCAGAATACCTCACTCACGAATTTTAACGCATTTTCAAATTTTTAAAACTGTATAAGACAGGATTTTGAAAATTGGTATACATACACGAAATAATACTTTATTTAAGAAATTTGAAAAATCGAAAAAATCGACCGGTAAATTTTTATTTTATGAAATACCTGATTTATTTTTTTGAATGGAAATTGAAATTTATTTGTATGTATTAATTAAGGGTGTTTTGAATGAAGTGTTTTGAAAGGAATACTAATATTTGAAAGGAATATATATCCTTTGTACGATCATCGATCACACTTACCCAGTTGTTTAAATATTAATAGTTAATTTTTTTCACCGTGTTTCAATACTGATTTTAAAAAAATAAACAGACTTGAGTGTCAGTTAATGTCGTTATTGTTAGTCATTGTTAGTTAATGTCGTAATCGTTATTGCCAAAATCTTCAATTTCAATCAAAATTACAAATATCATTATATTCCGTAATAAATAAATATCTGAGACATAATCTTACTGTGTTTACAAATACTCGAATAATAGATACGAAAGTATGTATATTTAATTTTACATATATTTTCTTAACACGTTGACGTACACTTGCGGCTATAGCCATCAAAGCGAAGTTCACTATGTGGCATGACGGCAATAGCCGTTCAAAGCGATACGGTCGTTTTTAGACACTACGGCTATAGCAGCACAAATGTGCATTTACCGAAATACGAGTAGAAGTCCAGTGTCATGTTTCAGAAACAATTTTTTAGGTTGAAGTTTGTTTTCCACCTGTTATACGAGTTGCAGCTTCAGTATGCACGAGTGGTTGTGAAGGGAGTAGTGCAACCTAATTAAAGGTGCTGAATTAATCAAAATTAAGTTTATTTAAGCAGAAAGATAACAGATATTTAAGCAGAAAGATAAAAACTATACTTCTAATATTTTAAAAATTACAAAAACATATAGTGTCAATTTTCGAACTTCACTTGTTCCTACTGTCCGCCAATGTGTTAAATAGATAAGTGCAATTTGTGTACCCAATGTAAAATAAATCCGTCGAAAACCGGAAGTTGAAAAATTTCATAAATCCAATACTGTCTTCTGGTAAAGATTTTAGAAAGTAAAAACATGAAAATAGGAAATAAACACTAAAAGTGGTCAATTCTACATCTGAACAAGAGCATTAAATCTAAGAAAGAAGTAGCAGAAGTTTTGTCTATTGTGTAGAATAGTTAGAAGAACCACTATATCGATTTTCGTAACTTTCTAAAAATCTTCTTTATAGTTCAGCATTGAAGGGTTGTGAAGGGAGTAGTGCAACCTAATTAAAGGTGCTGAATTAATCAAAATTAAGTTTATTTAAGCAGAAAGATAACAGATATTTAAGCAGAAAGATAAAAACTATACTTCTAATATTTTAAAAATTACAAAAACATATAGTGTCAATTTTCGAACTTCACTTGTTCCTACTGTCCGCCAATGTGTTAAATAGATAAGTGCAATTTGTGTACCCAATGTAAAATAAATCCGTCGAAAACCGGAAGTTGAAAAATTTCATAAATCCAATACTGTCTTCTGGTAAAGATTTTAGAAAGTAAAAACATGAAAATAGGAAAGAAACACTAAAAGTGGTCAATTCTACATCTGAACAAGAGCATTAAATCTAAGAAAGAAGTAGCAGAAGTTTTGTCTATTGTGTAGAGTAGTTAGAAGAACCACTATATCGATTTTCGTAACTTTCTAAAAATCTTCTTTATAGTTCAGCATTGAAGGGTTGTGAAGGGAGTAGTGCAACCTAATTAAAGGTGCTGAATTAATCAAAATTAAGTTTATTTAAGCAGAAAGATAACAGATATTTAAGCAGAAAGATAAAAACTATACTTCTAATATTTTAAAAATTACAAAAACATATAGTGTCAATTTTCGAACTTCACTTGTTCCTACTGTCCGCCAATGTGTTAAATAGATAAGTGCAATTTGTGTACCCAATGTAAAATAAATCCGTCGAAAACCGGAAGTTGAAAATTTTCATAAATCCAATACTGTCTTCTGGTAAAGATTTTAGAAAGTAAAAACATGAAAATAGGAAAGAAACACTAAAAGTGGTCAATTCTACATCTGAACAAGAGCATTAAATCTAAGAAAGAAGTAGCAGAAGTTTTGTCTATTGTGTAGAGTAGTTAGAAGAACCACTATATCGATTTTCGTAACTTTCTAAAAATCTTCTTTATAGTTCAGCATTGAAGGGTTGTGAAGGGAGTAGTGCAACCTAATTAAAGGTGCTGAATTAATCAAAATTAAGTTTATTTAAGCAGAAAGATAACAGATATTTAAGCAGAAAGATAAAAACTATACTTCTAATATTTTAAAAATTACAAAAACATATAGTGTCAATTTTCGAACTTCACTTGTTCCTACTGTCCGCCAATGTGTTAAATAGATAAGTGCAATTTGTGTACCCAGTGTAAAATAACGCAAAGTAACACAAGCTTTAATATTGTGAATGTTAATATTAGACATTGTTTCGGCTCAGACAATCAGACAACGGAATATTCAATTTTAATGAGTTAATTTTATTTATAAAAAAACTGATCTTCACAAAATTTGTCAATCGGTATTAGCTAATTTTTTCAAAGTATCTAAGCCAAGAAAAAAAAAAAAAAGAAAAAAAAAGAAAAAGAAAAAAGAAACAAAAGTTTGTGTGAAACGCTGGAGTTATCGACGGGGACAACGATTTGAGTAACACAAGTCCCTTTTTTCGCAAATCTAATTACTTCTAAACATTGCGTAATTTTATTTTTTACACCAATGAATAGGAAAAAATTGTACTTTCACAAATTGTTTGGAAACTATATCTGAATTTATATTATGGTTTTAAAAATAAATAGCGGAGCTTAGTTTACTTCGCTGATCAGTTTTTCTCAAACAAACCTCAAATTAAACGAAGTAGGGCTAACCTCCCCCAACCCTCACTGCCTACATCAGAATTCATTCCTGTGGGCCATGCGCGCCCCGGTCACGATTCAAACGAACCTTGAAATATTGTGATTCTTTTTTTTTTTATTTCCACCCAGATTAAATTAATTTCCAGCGTCGTCGTTCACGTTACTATAGGAACCGATTTGGCATTCTTAGATGTCGAATTCAATCACGGCAGTAAGAAAATGTATAAGTATGTTCCTTACATTTCAGAAAAAAAAATATTTAAAAAACTGCCATGAAACGCGAGAAAACGCTTGAAATAATATGTAAAATTCAAAAAATTAAACTAAAAAAAAAACTAATTAAAAAAATTTAATAAATAAATAAATAAATTTAATTAATTAATTGAACAAATTAATTCATTATTTAATTAATTAAATTAAACTAACTAATTAAATAAATTAAATAATAAAATTAATAAATAAATAAATTTAATTAATTAATTATTTAATTAATTAAATTGAACTAACTAATTAAATAAGTTAAATAATAAAATAAAATAAAATAAAATAAAATAAAATAAAGTAAAATAAAATAAAATAAAATAAATAAATAAAGTAAATAAATTAAATTAATTAATTAATTAAAGAATTACAATTAATTCAGAATTTTGAAGGCTCGTAACGTTACATTTGCTTTCACTGATACCATATAAGTACGTATCACTGGAAATATAATATAATAAAAAATATCATGCAATACAGTTTGTTCAATTAATGATATTTTATAAATAGTTATATCCAAGTAATTCGCATAAGGCAGTAGAACATATTTAGGTTGATATGGAGTATTTTTCTTTTATTTGAATGTAGTTATTGTACATGACAGTTTCGAGTGACAGAAAGCTTTCATTTTGCTTAGAAATGCGTCAGTTAAACGTAAGGTCGGACTTAGGTGATAGGTGGGCTTATACCAGACAGTTATATAATTACTATAAAGTTTTTAAAATTTTATGTGTACTTTCAATTACTGAACAAGTAAAGCATAATACAATAAAAAAAAAACGTCGTAAAGAGTTGATTGGTTACCCATAAACCTAATCTATAATAGTACCGTTGAGTGTAGTAGGCTACGGCTATAAAGAAAATCGAAGCCAAATTGGAAGAAAATTAACCAAGGGATGATATGTCACACAGAACAAGTCTAGTAAAGACAGTAAAAATTGCACGAGAGCTACTGATAGTAAGTAAGGAACCTGTGTTTAGATGATCCAAAAGAAAATCATCCCAATGTATAACAAGAACAAAAGTCAGTCGTCAAGCATAGTTTATGAAACACTTTCCAACACATTCAAAATACTTTTCGGCAATTACTATCAATAGTCAAACAATATATTCAAATTTCTTTGTGCAGCCCTGAATATGATCTGCACAGTATGCTGAAATTTTCTTCAGTTAGGAAATACATTGTACAACTGACAATCCCCCTTCAGCAATTTCTGCCAATAAACGGAAATATACATGAAATGTTTTGAGCAGCCCTGCATATTATCTATAGACTTTATATGCACAAATTAATATGAAAAAAATAAGTTACATTTAAAAACGCGTATCACAACTGAAAACGAGCGAACAGCAATTACTTTTTAAAGACAATACTGTAACCAAATGCTTTTGAGTGTCCCTGTAAATGAACCATACATTCTATGCATACCATATTCTATAGTGAGCGCCTTGTAGTGAACTTCAGTGATATCGATCAATTTGAATATCTTTAAAATAGTGAAACATCATTAAATTACTCTGAAATGATTTTCCGCCTACACCGTAAAGTAACGGAATTATTTTGAGTGTCCCTGTAAATAAACGATACATTCTATGCACCCCATATACTACAGTAAGCGCCTTGTAGTGCACCTAAGTGATATGTATCAATTTAAATACATTTAAAATAGTGTAACATTATCAATACACGCCGCAAACGATTTTTCCCCTTAGACCATAATGTAACGGAATTCTTTTGAGTGTCCCTGTAAATGAACGATACATTCTATGCACATCATATTCTACAGCAATTGCCTTGTAGTGCACTCAGTGATATCTATCAATTTGAAAGCGTTTAAAATAGTGTAACATTATTAATACACGTCGCAAACGATTTTTCCCCATAGACCGTAATGTAACGGAAGTCTTTTGAGTGTCCCTGTAAAATAAACATAAATGCTACACCCTTTATTTTCAATACTAAACATGCCATAGCGGCAATACGAGTATATTATATGGAGCACGGACAGACGACAGACGGACAGACACACAGACAGGCAGACAAACCGAATTTATAAACACTTTTGAACTATGTTGGAAAGTGTTAAAAATGAAATGGCGCAATACAATTTGAAGTATTATGAACAATGTACAGTTATGTGCAGACTGCAGTATTTTGTTCAAAATGATAAAATTCCATGAAAAAAAAAATATATCTATCAATCAAACGACGCGACTGACTGTTAAAAAAAACTTTTATCAATCCAACGACGCGACCAACAGTTAAAAAGTTTAAATGGAGCTAAAATGCATGTTGAAAAGATAGAGATATAATGGGACCACGTTAGTTCGAGAGATGAGACAAAAATTTCTATGTTTGATAGTGCTCTGTTAAAAATTTGCAGCAAACAGTCCAGTCATTTGATCGTTTTAATAGAAAACGGTTACATAACCGTAATTTAACTCTGTTCTGACCATAATATGGGCAATAATATGGTCAGAATAGATTTAAATTACGGTTATGTAACCGTTTACTATAAAAACGGTCAAATGACTGGACAGTTTGCTGCAAATTTTTAACAGTGGATGGCATTAGCAAATGCAAGCAGAGGAATAAAAAAATATTTGTATTTGCATTCTGATTACGTTAAACCTTCCGTGAAACACCCAGTTAGTGTTATGGTCTCGTGTTGAATGAGATCGAAAATTGAGGACATAATTTGTGTGACTTATGGGAATACAAATGCCAAAAAAGGAATGAATGAAATATTTCAACCTAAAGTGAAGGTTTCCATAGGTGAACTTTTCCAAGATATTCAGTGTATTTCTATTTCAAAAAAATTCAGGTTCTTGTCATATTGCTTCGGTATGCAAAAAGTAGTTTACATATCACAACTATAATGGCCTGAGAATACTTCGGACTTTAACTCAGTTGAAATAGCAGGGAGACAGCTAAAGATAACCGTCAAACAGAAGACAACTAAAGATGATTTTCATGTCTGTTAAAAATAACTTTGCAATAAGGCCTAATTAACAAAAACAATAACTGAATATTGGTAGATTAAAACAATTACAGGACAAAAATACTTGGTTCACTCCATAGAAGGTGTTTTAAAGCTGCAATAACGCTAAAGTTAACTCAAATAAGAATTAACTTGCCTGGGTGACGTTATTTGTGTTACTATTTTTCTCCACATGTGTTCCTGTTTTACTTCACAACTGCCATTATAATAAAACAGTATATTATTGCATCATATTCTGCATTAAACTCTGTATTCAAAGAAAAAAACTGATAAAATGACAGTCATAACATTTAAGTTCTAGAGGATGCATTTCTTTAAAATTTAATTCGTCTTTCTTTAAATGTTGACATTTCTATTGAGATTAACTGTGCTTAATGGTTTTATAATATCATTACATAAATTTATATCGTCTAATTTTTCGTAACAATCTACTCAGGACAAATATATTGGGATTTTATAATAATGAATTGATGCTTTATGCGCATATATCTATTAAACAATTCATAACAGTATACCTAATGCTTACATTAAAAAGGAAACATGAATTAAAAACTAAAATTATTTGTTTATTTAAATAGTCTGAATTTATTTGTGTAGGTTTTTACAGCGCCGCTGTCGAAAAAAGAACAAAATAAATATTGTTTACGACCGATCCCAGAAAATAAAAAAATGTACCCAAATACGCAAAAACATATAATTGTGCGTGCTCTTGCTTAATGTAAATAACAAAAGTTTACAGGAAAAAAAAATCATACCACGATTTATTAAAAATATATATATTTTGGAGTTTGCAATAATTCCTAAATGTAAACCTAGGATGGAGTTCGATGTCATGAGAAACATTCATTAAATAATTTTACCTTCAGAAGAATTACTAGAATGATCTTTGGCATTAAGTACTTCGAAGTGGTATATTCAAGAAAAAGATGTCTAAATAAATATCTCTACTATTGGTATGATGTATTGTTTATAGTAAGGAAAAATAATAACTGAATAAATGGATTGCTTAACTGTTTGAAAAAAAAAATGTTTATCATTCGTATAAGCAATATATTTCCAAGGATATTTTTATTGCTTATTTCTACAATCTATACTAGTATACCTTAATAAGTAACTCACTAGTTTCTAAAAAAATATTCATTTAAAAATAGATCTTAACTAAAGTACCCTTTTCCTTTTTTTCAAATTTGAATAATTCTGTTCAAATCTCATATAATACATTTAAATAATACACAATCATTAAAATTAAATTATTCCACTCTTTTTAATGTATTTCTTCTCATACTAGCAGCTTTTTTTAAAGCACAGTTATTTTGTAAATAAATAAATGTAAATATAACAAATTCATATCATTATATTACAGAATGTGTGATATTCTGAATTGTTTTAGAAATCGTATTTTTATATGTATCTTTAAAATCTGATGCAGTCTATTTCGTTGTTACAATTATCTTTATACTGACATGAGATGCAAATTCTAAGAAATCATAAATTGCACATCAAACAGCATAGAAAATGCTTTCAATTTATAGATAGATAAATAAGATTGGAGCGTAAAAGAAGTCAAACATCTGAGTATTTGATTTGTAATAATATTTGTTTAAAAGTGTATATTTATTCTATACTTAAATCCAAAATTTAAAAAACATAGAAATTATCTATGCATTTAAAAAGACGAACAACATTCAATGGCTTATTAAGCAACTTGCGTATTTGTACTCCTTGCACGAAAACAAGAAACTTACATAACGTGCCTTTATGTTATTGTCAATAAGTTTTTGATTTCTTTAAATAAATTTCTGAAATGCTGTACCATCTAAACTGATTCCAAGATGTTCGCAGTGTTTCTACACATAACAAGCAAAAAAGGTAAATATCATATTTAAATACGTACCTGTTGTAACTGATGAACCCTTGCAAACCGCGATGACCGAACAGTATCCAGAGGCTCTCGACAAGGGAGGTGCAGCATCTATTTTGCATGCACATCAGGATGGAAGAACAACTTAGCCACACATATTTCTTCTGAATTTTGATCTATAGGTAGGGGCAGGTAGAATAAACATTCTGTATCCATCTCCCCCATTTATTGACCTCGATCCCGGGAAACTTTCTACACATCTCCTTTTACTTGCAAGTAACTGGCATCCACACAGACCCAACAGCAGCGCAGTGTACTGAGCAGGTCATCTGCAGAAGTCTTGACCATGATCTATGCTGCTTCACTTCAGTTGTTCAGATGGGAACCAGTTCTTTACACCAAAGTTTACCAGTAACCCATATTCAAATAATAATCAAAGTATCGCACGTGTGTCTCAATGATATTTTATCTCATGTCACGCACTGGAAAAATATTTCTTGAATACAATATCTTCCGCTTAAAATAAAAACTGAGGAAGAATATTTTCAAAATATATGAATTTTTTTGATGAAATACAAATCTTTAACTACATTGTTAAGTAAATATTTCCAGAATCGTGCAGTAATCTCTGAAAATAGAGAAAAAACACTTTCATTAAATTGTATAATTATTTAAAATAATTTTTTGTACCATAAAATACGAATTCTTTATAAAAGTATGTTTAAAAAGTATTTTTCAAAAGTAAATCAATACTACAATACTGAAAAGCAACTTTTATATATCCAAAACATTTTATCAGATATCCCTCTCGAAAGTTTTATTGAAATCCATTTCTATTATTACTTCGAATTCCGGACCCTCACCTCCCCCCCCCCAATAAAAGAAAATATAAGTGCACTTTATAAGACTTCTCATAAAAGTACATATTTCTATTCATGATACTAGAGAACTTAAACAATAAAATAAAATTAAAAAATCATCATTAAAAAAGCAAATCAATAAAATTGATTTGCTATATCTAAATCCAAAAACGATAAATTTTGAATAATCTTTTTAATGTAAAAGCAATGCAAATACGAAACAATTGTCATTACTACCAAAAAAAAAAGTTGCCTATTGTATTAATCTTCTTAGTACCCAATGATAGCTACATGTGTCCCGCTCTATTTATTTATGTTTCTATTAATGCATTATTTAATTTTGAACAGATTAGGATAATATTAAAATAATATACATACTTATATAAATAAAGCTTAGATAAACAAAGCTTACATACAATTTAATGTTTTATTATATTAAAAAAACAAATCAAATTCTCAGAATTAAACAGTAGAATTTTATTATATCTTCTTATACTGTTATCTTCTTTATATACATTTTTTTTTCTAACAACCATGCACATGTAGAAAATTGTTAACTCCAGCCTAATTAAGAGCAACTCCTAATGGTTTGAAGACAATTTAAAAGTGTCACCTTATGAGCTAACTTTTTTTTTTCAATTCAAGAATACAAATTAGGTATATATTGAAGATAGATTCCTTCTGAATGCATTTAATAAATGAGTTTAAAAAGTTGATTTTAGTTATTTGTGTGTTAAATAAACATATTTTTTGAATGGGATTAACTAGTATTTTGCATAGAAATACTGAACACAATAAAATAATTATTAGGAAAATAATGAAACGTAGAAGATGAAAGGCGAAAGGGGCGAGAAAAAGAAATTTAGATACAAAAATAGATTTTTAAGCTTTTAATTAAAGTAATTAAAACAATCACAGAATTGTAAATTGTTCTTCATTTTTACTTTGAATCAAACTTTTGAAGACGAATAAATGTTATAGTTACTACAAAACCTCATTTTTGCAATTTTAGCTAATGTTTCTATGTAATTTGAAGTGCTTGAACTTACAAAAGTACTTTTATTTTTTCTTGTTATGTGATATTATAATTTTAAACAAATTGTTTTTAATTAATTAATATCACGTAAATATGTTTTAGACATTATATGCAGCACGTTGCATAATGATAGATCCATCCTAACAAATAAATCCGCCTAGATTCAAAAATGGAATTTTTTTTTTTTTTTTTTTTCTTTTTTTTTTTTTTTTTTTTTTTTTTTTTTTTTGCGAAAAATTCTAGACATTTTTGTATCGAAATTTCGGCAAGTAAGATAGAAAAAAGTCTTTTACAAATTATTTTAAAAATAAAACTGCAATTGCTTAAGTTTTAGGTGTTGCAAAAACATGTCTACTTATTATTTTAAATTTAAACCGCAGTTATTCTTGATCTATGTAATTTTTTATTTAAATCAAGGTCATCCGTGGTTGTTTAAATGAGCTAGAATTTAGTAGGTAGCACAAAATACAGATAAAGCATATCACTTAAAGTATTTCGATGGTCGTAAGAAATCTGAATATTAGAAATTTAAATAAACACAAAAAGTGGTTGTCTATGTAAAAATAAATAAATTAATACTGCCTATCAAACGTTAGGCTTTCAATCAGCAAGCAATTTTTATTTTAAAATTTAACATTTAACGTGAAGTTTACTGATTAAAAATTTATACATGACAATATACAATAGTGCGCTATATATATATATATATATATATGTGTATATATAAACTTGTTAGGAAATACTGCGTAATAATTAATGTAAATAGATGTAAAATATAACGAAATAAGTAAAAATATCACAAAATAATCTGGAACATTACAGGTTTCGCAACGCACGGCCAACTTGCACACCCCATGAGTGTAAACAAAGAAAATAAATAATAATTTAAACACATGCTGAATAAAATGTATTTTCATTAAGTAAACTAAAGCGAGCTGAATAAAATTATGTAACAAAGATTTTATTTAAAAAAACTATGAGTAAAATTTATGTGAATTCGATACACTAAAAATATAAAAGAAGTGTATTATAAAAGAAATAAATGGAATAAAAACCACCATATCCCCAAGCTGATCCTAAACACAAGTATCTGTTACAAATTTTTATTACAGGAATCAGTGTACTTTCTTTTCCAGACTACAGTTTGAACAACTGGCTTCAAAGACTTCACAAGATGTCCAGAAGCGAGCATCAGAATACGTCTTGTCTGTCCGGTAATCTATATTCATAATTCTTCTTTCTAGTCTTCAAGCCATCTATAATTGACCACAATATTGATTTCTACCTTCCTTTGGAGTTTAATTTCGAATCCTCATTTTCTTCAAGAATAATTACTTGCTTCCATTATGGTGTTTAGTCTTCTTACAACTGTTACCATTGGAAAAAACTTTTAAAGTTATAAACATAACGAAAAGAATAAAAAATTAAAACTAGAGAAATTACAATACCCTCTTCAATATGAAATAAATAAATTTTTTTTTTTTTTTGTATAGTCAAGTAATTATACTTTGTAATTAGAAAATAATTTTTAAAATCTTATGTAAACAAATCAGTAGATACGTCAATAGACCAGTTCGAGGCTAGTGAAAAAGAAAGGCTACCGCGGTGCTTTACGCGTATCTTTTTTTACAGACCGCGGGAATCACGTGAGGCTCGAATCCACCAATGCAGGTGTACGAAAAGAGCATCACGTCACTCTAGCGGTCTGTAAAAAAAGATAAGTGGAACGCACTGCGGTAGCCTGTCTTTTTCGTTAGCCTCGACCAGTTTCAACTGACGTCACAACCTAGTAACCACCTTAGCAACTAGATTGATGTTTATGTTTGCCCCTCAGTGATGGTGGATTGTGATTGGTTGGCACATTTTTTAGGCTACAAATTGATGTTTATGATTGTTTGGATACAAATTGGTGGGCTGGTGATCACGTGGTTGAAACTGGTCTATAAACTATTTAATACTTGTCAATGTACCAAAATTAGCTTGTACTTTTAAACTTAAATTCAAGAATGCAATTCCTTTTGGGAAAATATTGAAGCTTGAAGAGACTCTCTACCCTTTCGTTGCTTAAATATACCTTTTTGACATTTTAATAAATGGTTTAAGGAAGGAAAATGATTTAACACTTTCATTTCGCGTATAGTACCTGTACTATGCTATAGAGTAGAAAAGTACAGGTACTATATGCCCAATGAAAGTGATAATTAATAAAAAAATCATTTATTATGGTAAAATTAGAAAAGTTTCATTTTTTAAACATTTAATTACAGTTTGAAACGTTACTTCTTACATAATTCTGAACTTTTTTTAAACTGTTTTTTTGCATCGTTTTCACACAATTTCGTTCTATAACGCTTGGGATCAGATTTCCAAAAAGTTTATTAGTTTAAGAAAGAATAAATATAATGTCATGACTATGTAAAAAGTACAGCAGAAATGGCTATTTAATTAACATTTTGATTTAACACTTTCATTGCGCGTGTAGTACCTGTACTACGCTATAGAAAATCACAGGTACTATATGCCCAAATGAAAGTGATAATTAATAAAAAATTCAATTATTGTGGTAAAATTAGAAAACTTTAAATTTTTAAACATTTAATTACATTTTAAAACCTTACTTCTTGTACAATTCTTTACTTTTTGAATCTGTGTTTTTGCATGGTTTTCACACAATTGCGTTTCTACAACGCCTGGGATAAGATTTCCAAAAAGTTTATTAGTTTAAGGAAGATTAAATATTATGTCATGACTATGAAAAAAATACAGTAAAAATGACTATTTAAATAACATTTCTATTTTTAAAAAGTAAATTATGAATATTACTGAAAATCCGATTCCTAACCTTTTCAAATGCGCCTTAAGGATAGTCCAAAAAATAACGAGTCATTTAAAAAATATATGTTGAAATTTAGCATTTTGATCATAGTGATTTATTGAAGAGGAAAACTCAGAAAACTGAATTTAAAAATTGCAACTCTGATACCTTTAAAAGAAAGTAGATGCAGAAAGAGCCTCTATTACCTATTTATAATAAATGGATCTTTACATAACTTTGCCAGAATATACTAGGGATGTCTGAATATATTTTAAGCATAACATTGGAGAAATGCTATTTCCGTCATATCGCAAAGTCAAAGGTAGCGAATCTCTTTAACATTAAAACTCTATCCAATACTTTTAGAATTGAATCATACAAAACGGAATTTTGTAGGACATGAAACTCTGATGTCATAAAAAGAAATGGTAAACTAAGAGAATAACTGATTGAAAAATTAAAATAATACTTTTTTAAAGCTTTCTTAAGATAGGCATTAAATTTATTCATTACTACATTTGTACTTAGATTTACTCTATTATAACATATTCACTATTGTTCAATTCATTTTTAATTCTATTTGCTTAAATATTCTTCACATTATTGTTAAATTAGAAGCAGGTCAGTTCACAGAAACAATAAACAATTCCGTATGTAGCTGTTCAATACAAACAAATATTCACTATTTAATATTTGATAATCATAGTTAGCACTGTTTCATTTTTCATTAACGAACAGAATAAACTCATTTAAAATGCACCATTCCCATCCCAGAAAAGCTTCAAAGGGAGTATTCAAAGGGAGCAAATTCATGGCTTAAGCACAAAATAAAGTTATTAAATTTTTTTTTAAATCAATAGCTTTCAATATTTTAGTTTTAGGATTCAGGACCTCAAAAGGAAAATAAAAACAGAACTATTATACGACTACTTTGTTGTTCGTTTGTCTTTCAAGACACTTTTTTTAGGAATGGCTAAAGGTATAAAGTTAAAATTAATATCTAATAATAAATTCTACGGCCCCATTATTTTGTAATAATTTCGACCGTCTAACTCATTGCAATAAAAAGTTAAGAAATTAAAACAACTTTTTAAGACTGAGACAAGTTTGTCACATTGAATTATAAATACTTCTTTTTTAGAGATTTTCTTTACATGTGCTAGAAGACCTTCTTTCGTGCCAAATTTCAATACTCTTGGTCAAGTAGAAGTATCTCTATAGATTTTGAGAGTGGCTTTGTATGTTCTCCGTTTTTCTGTCAAGACCGTTTTTTGCTGTTAATAATGGAGCCATTAATAAAGCAAAGTACTACTAGAAGCAATACAGTTGTAGACAATATATTTTTTAAACTTTGAAATACAATGTGGTGTAATCCATTCTTTCTTCAGTCAT
The DNA here is from genome assembly GCA_963931845.1 of Maratus michaelseni. Lineage (NCBI taxonomy): Eukaryota > Metazoa > Arthropoda > Arachnida > Araneae > Salticidae > Maratus > Maratus michaelseni. The sequence goes on along the minus strand of OZ007590.1, from coordinate 259,034,784 downwards.
CACAAACAAATCTGGATAAGTTTTAATAGATAATTAAATAAAATACAGTTTTACGATACGTGGATTACAAGGAACATCTAGGTATATGTAGGCAGTTCATAATTTTGTATATTTGTAAAGAAACTAGGTATTTACCAAGCTTTACGGTAATATGAGTTACATAATTATACGGTAACATCATGGTGCGAGTTCTTCTCGTACTTATCCTGTTTCTTTTTAATGAATTTAAATTTAGTTTCTAATCACATAACAAAAAGTACAAGAAAAAGCAATCAAACTGTAGTTAAATAAATTTACTCAATAGAGCAGTAAATGTGAAAGCAACTGAAATATTTAAGTTGTTTTATGGAAAAATAGAAGCAAAGTATTTAAAATTTGTCCATTATTAAACTTATTAAATTATTTTTCTTGGAAAGCCATTGCACAATAATCACACTTTTTATGTAAATCAGCAAACATTGTTCAGAAAAAATGCAGAAAATCATACAAAATGTGTTTAAAATGAAAATTAAAAATCCTATAGTCTGCGCACGCCTCCTGAATTTTATTTAAAAGATCTTGGAATAAAAGTACAGATATTTGTCTGTGTGTGTGTTTATTAAACAACCTATAGTACTACTTTTAACACTATTCATTTTAATAACATGAAATTGTTAAGTGTTATCCATCAAAAAAAGAAAAGTACAATTTTCGCTTTTTATCTTTAGATGTATGTTGCAAACCAAGAAATGCAGGAAATAAATTTATCAATTGTTTTATTTCTGTATCGCTTAGGAAATATAATGTATAGCCTAGGATGACATTTTAAAATTTCACATAATTAATACTCCTTCTAATGAAGTTATAGAATATTAAATCCTAAAAAATAAAATTATCCGAAATAATTTTGTAAAATGATCCAAATATAGAATGGTCGTTGGCTTCATAATAAGCAATGACGAACACTTGCTTTAAAAAGATTTACATGCACGAAATATTATAAACAGATTCATATTAGGTGGATCTAGCAAACGCACGATAGGTTCGCGCAGATTGCCGATAAAAAATCAACTGATAAGAAAACTGATAAAGATTGAGCAGAGTTGTAAAGCACAGTGGTTAAGGTCTGTGGTGTGACTAAGTATATAGCACATTGAAGAAACAGTTTATGTAGAAATCAGAATTATATTTATTCATTCAACTTGAATGTTAAACTTAAATAAAGATATATACATAGACCTCCAGCCATTGCTGGGAACTTTGGTATCACATTATAGCAAATAAACATTCAGAAAGGGGGTTAACTGTCCTTCCATCACATCACCACACCTTCCATGGAGTTGTTTCACCCTAGATATATACTTACTCCGTACCTCAAACTAGAATAAAATATGCATACAGTTACAAGAGAGTGCCTTTACGACCGAAATGCAAAAAGAAAAACCGGTTCGGAACGATTTTACTCCCGAACAAACCACTTGACAGAGAAAGGGGGACAAGATTTTGTCCAGATTTCCAACATGCGGCCCCATCGGTCGTAAAAACTTCCTCTTTCTTTTCATAGTCAAAATAAAAAATGTTACAAATGGCTCTCTTGAAATTTTATATACAGTAGAGGTTTTGTTAGAAAATCAGCCTTATTAACTTTAGAACTTGCATGTTTTAACTCAAAAACATTTTCATTTATTAATTGACGAATAAATTGACACTTTATGTCAATATGCTTAGTTTTAAAGTTTTCTTGACTATTTTTAGAAAAATAAATAGCAGATTCATTATCACAGTACTGAACTGGTTTTATTTTATCACATAAATTAAGTTCATTTAAGACATTTGCATACCACGTTAGTTCTTTTACACTTTCAGTTAATGAGATAAACTCTGACTCCATAGAACTAAGTGCAATGCATTTCTGCTTTGATGATTTCCAAGCAAACGGAACGTTACTAAAGTAAATTATATAACCACTACTTGAATGTCTTTTAGTAAGGTTACATCCCCAGTTAGCATCAGAATATGCATATAAACTTGAGGATTTTACATTAGACAGGTTTATTTTATAACTTTTTGTAGCAAAAACGTAATTCATTATATCTGCCAATATCAACCAATGTTTATATGTATAACCATTACAAAATTGTGACATTATATTTACAGAAAAACTAATATCAGGTCTCGATCTATTTGATAAAAATGACAAACAACCGATTAATGATCGGTATGGATATTTTTTCATCAATTCATTTTCCACAATTTCATTTTCGTTAACCTTATCTGGTAAGATACAGCCAATTTTAAAGGGTAATTTAACATAACTTTTAGGTAAACCTTTATATTTTAATTCTAATGTTTCAATGTAAGTTTTTTGATGAATAAATAATGAATCAGCAATAAGTTCAAAGTTAACACCTAACAAATATTTCGTTAAACCTATTTCAGTAATTTCTAAGCTATTTTTTAACATATTAGTTACAGATTGCAGTATATTTTCATTTTCAGCAAACAAAACTAAATCATCTACATAGACAACTAAAATTGCATTACTTTTTAGTTTATATACACAGTTACACCATTTTAACTTACAAAATCCTAAATTATGTAGTATATTGTCCAATTCAAAATTCCATTCTCGGCCACTTTGCCGTAAACCATAAATAGATTTATTTAACAAACAAACTTTATTTTCGGCACCTTTCATGACAAATCCTGGTGGTTGTTTCATAAATACAGTTTCTTTTAAAGACCCATATAAGTAAGCTGATTTTATATCTAATTGAATATGATACCAATTTAACATAGAAACTAATAAAATAAACATTAGTTTTATAATTGAAAAATTTACAACTGGTGAAAATATATCATTAAAATCGATACCTTGTTCCTGTTTAAAACCTTGAGTTACGAGACGTGCTTTGTACTTTTTCCCATTTTTTTCTGTGTTTTTAATATTATAAACCCATCTGCTTCCTACTATTGTGGCGTTTTTGGGTGGATCAACCAACCGCCAGACCTTTCTTTTACTCATGATTTCAAGTTCTTCCCTCATCGCGGCGTTCCATTTCCCTCTTTCTGGGTTAACTTGTGCATCCTCAAACGATTTAGGGATTTCAGTATTGTAAGTTTCATGTTGGAATATCTCGCTTAAATATGAATCATCCGAATCGCTAGTTGAAGGTTCATTTAAAGTTTCTAGATTGGGATGAGTAGTTTTAGGTTTAAAGTCAAATTTATCCGGTTCATAAGCGATTTTATTTTCTTGACAATATTTTTTAACATCATTTAATGATCTCAGTCTCTTAATTGTTATCGGGGTATAATAATACACGTCAATCCTGTTACTTTTAGTTCTAGGTTTTTCGATTCTTTTCCATTCTGAAATATTTATAGAAGTTAAAGTTATTTTACTCCCCCTTTTCTCTTCGTCTTCATTTAAACTTACTCCTGGTAGTTTATGATTAAGATCTAGAGTTGCGTTACTTAAGCCATTTGATTCAACTTGAGATTCATTAAAATTCAATACAATATCCTTATACTTATTTACTCCAAATAATGCTTCTACCCCCTTTTTGGATTCATCTATACGCACATGAATAGTTTCTACAATTCGCCTTTCTTTTGGCATATACATCCTATATCCTTTTGTTTTCATGGCATAACCAACTAAAATACCGGGTAAAGCTTTAGGTTGTAGTTTATTTCGTTTAACTTTAGGAACATTAACAAATGCTAAAGAACCAAAAATTCTTAAATGTTTTACCGAAGGTTTGAATCCTGTCCATAATTCTTGGGGTGTAAGACCTTGGGTTAAACTCTGTTCGGTTCTATTTTTTGTATGAACAAACGCTAAAAGAGCTTCCCCCCAGAATGATGGTTTTAATCCACTATCATGTAACATTGCTCGAACTGCATTCATTGCTACTTTATTAAAATTTTCAGCAACACCCACCTGTTCTGGCGTATAAATGGAGGATCTTTCTATTTGTATACCAGTTAACAATTTCTCAAATAATTTATGAATAAATTCTAACCCATTATCAGTTCGTACACTCTTTAATTTTTTACCAGTTTGTCTCTCAGCTTTCGCTAAAAACCTTTTAAAGTATTCAAAAACTTCCGTTTTATCCTTAAGTATATACACTTCAGTCCTTCTAGAATAATCGTCAATTATTGACAAAAAGTATTTCCCCCCTCCTAACGAGTTAACTGGGCTAGGACCCCACAAATCCATATACACTCTATCAAGAATTTGACTAGAAATGCGTTTATACTGATAATTCCTTTTAAACGAATGTCTATTAGATTTTGCAATTACACAAGATTCACACATCTTATTTTTGTTTTTACAGTTAATATTTTCAATACCTTTAACACAATTATTTTTACTCATTTTTTCAAGTAAAGGCAAATTTGTATGACAAAATCTACGATGTATAATTTCTGCATTTAAACTAGTCGAAAAGGCAAAATTTTCACATTTTGAAGCATAACCTTTAACAATATACAATTTATCTACTCTGGGTACAGTAAAACAATATCGATTAAATTTATCATACACAATCATTTTATTATTTCCCCATTGAATGTGGTTTCCTGCAATATCGATGTTGGATCCACCAATTAAATTTCTTCTCATATTTGGAGCATATAAAACATTTTTTAAAGTTATTTCTACATTACCTTTTACATCTTGTATGGTGAAGTCAATATCACCTATACCCAATACTTCCGACGAACAGTCCTTGTCTCCAATCAGCACTTGTTGGGGGGGGGGGAGGTCCTTGAAGGTTACAAATAAACTCCTGTCATTCGTAAAGTGAGAAGTAGCTGCTGAGTCCAGAAGAAATTCAACAATTTTCTCATTTGAAGACATTAGGGCGGATTCCGATTGCCTTGTAGTTTCACTGTAGAAAACTTGCTTCTTCCCTCTATAGTTTCTCTTTTTGAAACACCTTGTATCTGTGTGACCAGGTCGTTTGCAGTAACTGCATATTAAACTCGGCCCCATACGAGTAGCTGGTGAAGTACTAGAGCATCGAGAGGGTTCCAGGTCGCTTCCACTACTTGAAAACCATGGCTCTTTACTGGTTACGAAATTATTCTTTGGAATGGTTGGTCTATCGGTAGGATTCTTAAACTTGGTTGTATAAGCATCACCTACACTGATAACCTCTTTACTTTCGTCCTTACGCTTTAAACAAATTCTTCCATATTCACTAATTAACTGTTTAGAAACATTTTCAAATTTAAATTCTGTATCATCTAACCTGTATAACATTTGAACGAGATTATCATATTCTTCGGGTAAACGACGGATTAACTGGAAGCATACTAACAATTCTGGCATATCAAAACCTGCATCTTTGATTTGAAACCTTTTTTCTTCAATTCTCTTGCAAAATAAACAGATGGTTTCCTCTTGCGAGTTTAACTTCATTTCAAAAAAATCATCCACTAATCCAGCTAAACGTGCCCGTGACGTTGGTTCGAAGTTTAACTTTAGGATATCCCAGGCACCTTTCCGCATTCGGTCTGAGCGATTAATATCTGGAATTTCCTTTCGATGGATTGATAAATCGTGGTATAAGCTCTGCGTTTACGCCATCCAAAATCACTTTTCTCTCTATCAGATGCATCCTCCTTACATGCAATATCGGGATTCGTAATAAACTCCCAGCAATTCCGATCTATCAGTACACATTTGACGTCGAGCTTCCAAGAAGAGTAGTTATAATCCGACAATTTCGGGAAAGAATAAGTTAACTCTGGAACTTGTGCCATTATACTTTTTAAGCTATATATATTTCATCTAAAACACACCACACTGCATCTATTTGACCTTTAGCATAACATGGCCCCTTAACCATGATAAAGATTGAGCAGAGTTGTAAAGCACAGTGGTTAAGGTCTGTGGTGTGACTAAGTATATAGCACATTGAAGAAACAGTTTATGTAGAAATCAGAATTATATTTATTCATTCAACTTGAATGTTAAACTTAAATAAAGATATATACATAGACCTCCAGCCATTGCTGGGAACTTTGGTATCACATTATAGCAAATAAACATTCAGAAAGGGGGTTAACTGTCCTTCCATCACATCACCACACCTTCCATGGAGTTGTTTCACCCTAGATATATACTTACTCCGTACCTCAAACTAGAATAAAATATGCATACAGTTACAGTTAAAAGAGAGTGCCTTTACGACCGAAATGCAAAAAGAAAAACCGGTTCGGAACGATTTTACTCCCGAACAAACCACTTGACAGAGAAAGGGGGACAAGATTTTGTCCAGATTTCCAACAAAAACTGTTGCCAAACTGCAAAACCAAATATAAGTCTTGAATGCGCCAAAGAGGCGCGCACTACAGACAATGTCAAGGAAAGCTGTAACGTATCGACCTCCGTTGAAATGTGTCAACATTCAATATTATAATGCTAAATATTAATTAACTTCCAAAAACGTCATGCATATATAACCATTCAGAACATATATTGTACAAATATAACTTCTAAACATTATACATAATACACATAAAAAAAATACAATAAATGAGAATACAGATAAATTGAATGATTCAAGATTATAGATAAGAGTGATTTTCTATTGGAAGAGGGCAAACATTTGAAATAGACCTAGTAACTATACCTGTTGCTGTTTTAAGTTCCAGGATTCTGACTTAGAACCAGGTACGGACTAACGCCCATTTACCAGGGAAAAAGTGTCTTGTTTTAGGATAATTATACATATTTCTTTAAGATTTTCCTTCTCAACAAACGACTTCGTCCGTTGCTGTAAATGAAGCATATAATCATTTTTCTATATCTTCCATATGGTTTGAGTTGTTTTCGGTATCGCCTGTCAATTAGACAATCTGTTATTGTTCATTTTTCTCAAAATGGGTTCGAGAATTGAAACGATTGGTCAGCCTATCAAAAAATGAGCAGGAGTTATGATTTCAATTTCTTTAGGAGACGATAAAGATAACAAAGGGCGAAAATATAAACTTCCTTCTATTTCTACTATTAAAGAACAAAATTCTTCGAGTGTGACTCGGACATTGCCTAAGATTTGATAATGAGCTTTTTAAAATTGATTTTAGAAAAATATTTGTTCATTTCTAACCTTCTCACCGTCGTGAACTGATATATCCGTTCACTATGCTGCATGTTTCACTGCAATAATAGCATTGTTTAAATTAATATATTTCTACAAATATAATGCAGTTTTGAAATATTGAGTAACGATTGATACTCTCAAGGTCATATGCATAATTACGTTTTTTTTCTATCAAGTTTGAAAATTCATCTTTTTTTTAGCATTTAAAAAAAGAAACTACAGAGAAAACAACATTATAAATTTGCCCTTTTGCTCAGCGCTCAGGTGGTAAGCAGCGAATTGAAATCACTAATATTTTCGATTTCTCAAAAACTTTCCAAAATTTACCCAAGAATTGTTACATTTTCTCGTGAGTAGCCCGCAATATTGGGAATCGGGGGAGGAATTATTTACAACTCTGCTAACTACATAACCGAATATCGTTTCTTGAAATAATAAGTTTTGTGAAAAGCAACAAATTTGATCCTATTTTAATAATAGTAATAGTAATAATTCTGCACCCAACAACAGTTTTATTTTTTCTGCTGCATTAAATCTAACATCAGCCAACAAAATACTTGTTGGTATAACAGCAATTTCTACATGAATGGACGTAATTGTTATCTCTGTTCTTTTTAGTACTACAAAAAAAAATCCAGTTGTTTTGTGAAATCGCTGTCTTTTTTTTCGCTACCGTAGATTTCATTTTATAATTAAGTGTAGTAGATTTACCATACAGTACAAATAAAAGAACAATAACTTAAAAAAAACCTGATTATTTTGCAACGTTACAAGTTAAGTAGTTAATTTGCGAATAAGGTTCCAACAGGCTTCTTCCTTGAATAAAATTACCCTTGCTATTTTTATTATCAATTATTACAGTTGATAAAACAACACTTTTGTTCGAAGAAAAAAACAAACAATTTGAAAGGCTTTTCTAACATTAGGCGCCGCCGTTCTATACGGATCATCGTCTGTTCGGATTCTATCTGTTGTTGATGAGGTTCATTATTAGAACAAATAAACCATATAGTTTGGTCTGCTTTTTTCTTATAAAAGCTTTTTTATACATATATAAACATCCTTTAATTTTTTAATATAAAAATGCTTCAATAATTATATTAAAAGAAAGTTTAGCCACACTATAAAAATAAATTAATTTAAAAGGATAGTTTAATTATTATTTTGATAAAATATCTATTGAATTAAATATCCATTTAGAAAATTAATGATTTCTTTTTCGAAATGAGGGATTTTTCATGCGTAAAGAAACTAAGGAATGGATACTTTTAAGTATATTTTATTGTTAGATTGAAATCTATTAATTTTCTCCCAGCTAGTCAATATTTGTTCTTAAATTTAAGATAAAAATTTCTTCTGTGGTCCATTTTTTATCACAATGGTTTGAAATCAATTAGGCACATATAAATTATTTGCTTCGTTTTTAATGAGTTTGAGATGTCATTTTGTAAAATAAATGAATGACTTGGTTACTAATTTTGAGATTAAATTTCCATTAGAGCACATGTTTAAAAAATAAATCACAAATGAAAAACTTTGGTTCAAATGCAATACATTTTAATCACTTTTAAAAAGCCATTTCTTTTATAAATACGTTAATGCAATAAAAAAAATGAAAACAAGTAATATAATTTTTTTTTAAGTCAATTCCTACTTTTTAATCATAAATATATAAAATAAACCCGTGCAGCATTAATGTCCCACGTTATCTTTATTGAACATTATTTTATAATCATCGTTGCGGTATTTTATAACTGTGGCATCACTCGTTTGAGATAAATCTTTCATTCCATTTATGAAACAATGGGAGGAATTTTTTCTGCCATTTAAAATTTTAGTTAATTAATTAAATTTAATTAATGAATTAATATTTGAAAAAAAACTGTATTAACATAAAGTGTCATCCACAACAAGTTTAAAAAAATTTATTTGAACTTGAGTGGATGAATAGAAAATATTTTATTAACGATTGAAAATTTGAACAAGATATATATATAGAGGGAGAGTGTGAGCTAATAGTAGGAATTTAAAAAAAGGTTTATGATGAGACACACACACATACACACACGCACACACATACACGCATACACACACACACGCGCGCACACACACATACACATATGAACACACACATACGCATACGCACACGCACACACACGCGCACGCGCACATACACGCACATTATATTATAAGATTTGTATAAAATTTGATTTACGTACTATTATTTTAATTTAAATACAATCAAGGTTATGTAAATGAAATTAAATGCACTGAATTTATCACAAACTAATATTGAAATAATAACTATTTCTCGTTTTTTAACTAAAAAAGGAACTATTTTGTTACTGCTTATTTCTCTTCTTATTTTCTCTTAATATTTTTAAATGTTACCAATAGTAATGTTGTCAACAATTTTAAAGATAAGAATTTGCAGTCATTAGTGTACCCCCTTTTCTCCTACAAAAAAAAAAAAAAAAAAAAAAAAAGGATTAAATTAAAAAACATGATAAATAAAACCGGGCGGCAAAAAGTCGAAAATACTTTGAGCAGTCACACATATAAATTGTTTGAAAGCTATTCTAACGTATTTTGCATTTGATATTTAAATGTTGTTTGCTTTGATGTTATATGCGATACAATCTTATCCTAAATAGGAAAATGTTTTAAATTAATTCTTAAATAATTGCTTTGTTTTAAATTAATTCTTAAACATTAGCATTTCGAAGGTATCAAAATATAAAATAAATAAAAAAAATGAGATCACTATAATTCAACCGTCTGTCAACCCCATATAAGGTAAGGCAACCCCATATAAGGTTGTCTTGAATAACGACACCCAACGAACTGTGCATATGCCATTTTTATTCCTGTACCACTTAAAAACTTCATATAAAATACATACAATAATGTTTGTGAAATAAAGTAGTACAAAGCCACCATTTTCTTTTCCAATTTTTACATTCAAAAATACCCCTTTGACAATTCGTTTCTGTTCTGCAGAAGAAGATAGTTTCTTTTTTTTTAAAAAAAATTCGGCTTTTAAATCTAAGCAAACACATGATCAAAAATGTTATTATTTTTTAATTATTAGTCTTATATTTTGTAAAAGTTTATTCAAAGTTTAAATTATCTGAAAAAAAAACTCCAACTATCAACTGACCATTAATAATAATTATTTAATAAAAACATGAATATTAAATCACATTCGTTTTGTAATTTTGCAATAAATTTAAGGTATTTAAAATGTAAACATTATTTGCTCTTTATAACCCATTTTTAATCAATTTTCACGCCAAAAATATTTTCCTTCACCGTAAAATAATTGATGCATAAAAGGGTATAAAGATTTTTTTTCAGCAAGACAAAATTATACAGGAACAGTCAGAAAAGGGAAAGAGCACCTCCTATAAATTTATTTCTAATATATATATATATATATATATTAATTAATTTTCGAAAAAAAATAAATTGTAACCCATGAATATTTTAACAGATATTGATATCTAGAAGTTTGAATTATGCAAATCAAAATTACAGCTCATTCTGTCAAGTAGTTTTTGAGTTATGATTTAATAACTACCCGCATTGCAATCTGTTTTGGAACGATTACAAATGTATTTAATATTAGTTCTAAATGCAACATTCATAATTCTTAAAGTACTTGACCGAATGACTTTTAGTTAGGCAATCTATGATAAAATTTATCAAAAAATCCACACATGATGTCAAAATTAGGTGTTCGTAATAATAATAACGAACATGTAATGAAATGGAACACCAAATAACCTAATAATCTCTAAATAATGAATATCTAACAAATAACATTTAAAGATCAAATTATTAATTGCCAAGGATCCATTCAAAATTTCAAAGTTTGTTACAATTTCAGTATAAATACGATTCCCAAAAATTTTGTTAACATAAATTAAAAAAATACATGATTTCCAGTTTCATGGCTATGTCCGTTTTTAGGGTTCCGTTAATCTGATGCAACCCTATTCGTCTCACTCCTCTGTCTGTTTGTCACAGAGTTCGTTCTCGGAAACGAGATAAGTTAGAGTCTTGAAATTTTGAATATTTAAAGCTGAACTTTTTTTTAAATAGGTCAAGTGGGGTATCATTTACTATATATTTTAAAATTCTGAATCGAATGATAACATATGCAAGCCGATACAATCCCTTTTTCCAAAGATACCTTTTTTTAAACTATTAACCCCTTCGGGACCTGCGGCTTTTACACAAATTTTATTCGGTTGGAACCACTTTTTTATTTTAAACTACCTTTACTTAAACTATCACAGAAATGCTCTAATTAGAGAAAGAAAATATTACTTTTACTTTTTACTGGTGCCAAAACAAATTCTGGATGCTCTTTTTGAGGGTGCATATATGCACCCATGGTTCCGAATGGATTAAACAGCTTTAAAATTATATACGTGACTATGAATAAATTATAAAAATTATTCTAAACAGGAAAAATATATTACAGAAAAATATTGGCTAAAATATATTACAGATTTAAAATAAAGAAACATATAATAAAATAATGAAATTAAAACAGGGCACTGTTGTTTCCTTTACAACAGACCTGTAAAGAAATACAAATAAACATTTTTTTAAGGAGAGTAACCTTGGTTATCAAAAACCTTTTCATACTGAAGCAATAAAAACATGGTATAAAAAACGGTTTAGATTAAAAAATTCTAAAAAAAATGTTTGCTTTTAAAAAGTAAAAATGCAATTTATACTTAACTTACCTCACTATATTGAAATTACTCCGACAAGAGATATAGAAATTCTATCAATTAATTATATACATCCGAGAAACTATATGGAATTATGTGACATTCTTTAAAACTTAAATGCAAATAGGTCACAAATTGTTGAATAAATCTACTATTTTAAACCAACAAATGCTAAATGTTTTGAATGGCTTTTGAATAGATCTGAATATTTATCGTTAAATTTAACTTATAACATTGCAGAGATCGACAGCTGATTGTAAGACTATTCATCATTCATTTACATGTAGTTAACGTTTCTAATATTAAAGTCAACCATTTAAATATAAGAGTTCACAGAATTACAGAATAATGAATGCAATATACTTGTGAACTAATCTTATAGAACTGCATGTTTGATTATAATGAAATAAACCTCTTATAATAAGTAATTTAGAATGTGTGTGTATGAATATATATAAGTACATGTAAATGTATTTCATTGTTTAATATTCGTAATGAACGTGGACGATTAAAAACATATTTTATGAAGAAAATGATAATTAGTCCTTTTTTAATTTTTCCAGGTTAGTCAAAAGGCAATATTTTTCTAAATATAAATTCTAGGAAATAGATATCATATAAAAAATAATTTTCTCATATTAATATATTTAGATTCTTGAAAGACAAATTGTTAAAACTTGTATTGACAATTACTAAAATTTCTATTTAGAACTTCTTCCCTGTACATTTTTATTTTGTACATAATGAAAGAAAACTATTTTACATGTATTTTTTTTTATATGATGTGCTAATGCTTTAAAAGTGTAGATATATATTTCAAGCGCTAATGCAATGCACAAATAATATGATACATGGGTGTTACATACATTTTCTTGTTATTATACATCATTTATTATTGTAGAATTGAGTTTCCTTTATTTTATCCGAATAGTTATCACGAAAAATTTCTATACTCAAAACATTGCAATCGTTTCTATACGTGATTTGGAATTCGATGATACATTTTTCACCGAAGGCAAGTTGAAAGAATACTGTTTCATAAAATAAGAATAAGAATTTATTTTTCGGAAGATTTTTATGTAGTTTTGTGGCATGATTTGAGATATATATATTTAAGTAAAAATTGAGAAAACATCTAATATTAAAAAAATTAAATGTTAGCAAAATTTATTTGAAAAATTCCCTTAAAAATAAGTATAAGAATAAATAAAAGAAAGTTTGTTTCTACAGTAATAAATGTTGTCTACAATAATAAATGTTATAAAAACAAACAAACAGGCAAATGTGTCCAATTTCTCTATATCATATTATTTGTATATGTTGCAATATACAAACAAGATTTTAAAATGTACATCTGCATTTCAAAAACATTAGCAAATCATATACATGAGACATAACAAATGCATTTTCTGTCAGATAATTCTAAAAGCAAGCATTTCCTGTTGAGACAGCAATCGAAATTAAACTAGTTTTGTTCCAAAAACACAAAATATGTTTATAGAATTATGAATGAAGAAAACAATTGAACAAAAATATACAAAAGTTTTTGAATGAATTGTAGTTAAATAAATATCTAATTTAGTTCTGAAAGATTAGCTCGTAATATATCTCAGAATATTATGAAAATGATCCAAATAAATAATTCATGAAACCTTTAACTTTTGAAAATTTCTGACTGTTGAAATTTGCTCCATTTTGAATCCTATCTGTGCCTTAAAAAATCCATGAAAGTCTAATTCATCACTGAAATAATAATTAATTAAGAAAACACCAGTCTTCTCGCATTGCAGTTCTACGGAAGTTACCTCATAATACCAAACATTGACTTTGGTACTACTATGTAAAATTTAAATCGTATTAACCACACTATATTTAACTTAATTGTTCTAACTTTTGATTTTATTCATCAAAAAACTAAAGTATGTATTTTTGAAAGAATAAAAATGAATGACCTTAAAATGATTACTTAAAGATAAAAATTGTAAATAGCATTCTTGTAAAGTTGGCTTAAATGAGTTGCGGAACACAATTCGCGTCAATAATATTGTTTTTAACCATATTTTGAAAACTGTTGTATCTTGTGTAACTATTTTTATAGGGATGCATGGGAAATCTTCTACTATGCGCCAAAATAAGTAACATTGACAACAATGTTATTTAAAACGAATTTGGATTAGAATCCTGCATTACGCCAGTTGTCTAAATCTTACCAGAAACCAACCCTAGTCGAGGTTTGATAGAGGAAAAAATTCATTGCAAGTTGTGTTCTGTTTGGTTTGAGACTAATGTTTTAGAAATTGGTTTTGTTTCGAATTGAGTTTTCACTCGTTTTTAACACTTTCTAACATAGTTCAAAAGTGTTTATTATTCCTGTTTGCCTCTCCGTCTGGTCATGCCCTAACTCTAGTAAATATGCTCAGATGGCCCTGTATTTTTATATGTTTCTGACGTTAATTATAGCATGATCGCTATTGAAAATGAAGTGTGAAGCATTTACAGTTCCTTTACAAGGATAGTCAAAAGTATTTCGTTACATTATTGTCAATGGAAAAAAAGTCGTTCGAAGTGAATTTAAATTATGTTACACCATTTCAAACATAATGAAATTAATATGTATTTATGAAGTGCACTAAGACATTCTTTCTGTAGAATATCGCATGTTCAAAGAATTTATTATTTATTTATTTACAGGAGCACACAAAATAATCCTGTTTCATAATGGTCTACGTAAGTATTACAGACTGTGGGAGTGAATTGGTGAATGGTCGTTTTTACTGTGTTATGCATTTTCCTGCTGAACTATTTTTAATATACCAATAGAAGTTTGTGTAATATAAATAAACTCATATACAGGGATAATAAAAAACAAGATACATTGCTGTTTACGGTTGGCAATTGCCCGAAGTTCGTTTTAAGTTGTGGTATGCGTTTGTTACCTGAATTAAATTTTAACTCAATATATGGTGTGTACAAAAATCTGTAGATAACATACAGAGCTGTACAAAAGAATTCGAACTCATTTCCATCTATTAGCGAAAATTACTAGAAGGGAATTTTCTAACTGAACTAAATTTTAGCATGATATGTAGCATATATGCAGATCTATAGATCATGTACAGGGCTGCACAAAATACTACTTTTTAATCTAAGGGAGATAATTGCTAAAACTGGATTTTTAAACTTGTTATATGTTTTTAAACTGTTTACTTACACATCTTCTTTAACCTTATTTAACGATGAACTTTCATTACAATTTTCTGTTGGAAAGTGCATGAATGTTTGTTCTTCTTTATATATCTAAAAAATTTTAAGATGAAAAAGTATATATGTTAATATAAATGAGTTTATAAATATGTTAAATTTTTAATATCAAAGAGAAAATTGATAGAAATATAACTACAAAGTAGATTTTCATAACTGAATTAGAATATAGATTAATTTTATTTCATTTCGGATTTCGGGTCTATTTTGATTTAAAATGTGTCGAGTTTCCTGTTGACATCAAACACAAATTTTGTGTTTCTGGACGGTATAACACATTTCTTGCGATACTTTTAATGTGGATAACAATACAAGGTTGCCGAAAATGCACGAATATGAGAAACAAACCTTTGTAATTTTTTTTCTATTTATTAACTATTATTGGTTGATACATATTGATTCTTTGTTTCTCACTTCAAATGTATTCCTGCTGCATAGGGCTTTTCAGAAACATTACACAATCTACGAATTTAATGCATTTTGTAGGATTTTATTGACTTTTGAAATGGAGAATATTTGTGTACACCAACTGATTCCGAAAAAAAGATCAAGTGGTAGAAGTCATTTTTAGAAAATATAATTTGTTAATGGTGTTCAAAAATATGAAATTTTATCTTGAAGAACTAAACAAGAACGAAAAATCATGCGTCAAGCATAGATTATGTAGCACTTTCCAACGCTTCTAAAATAATTTTACAAATCATTACCGTTTAATAAGCTGAAAGATGACATCTAAGTAAACAATTTGGAAAACGCATAACATATTTAAAAATGTAATTTCAGGAATTTTCAATATATACAATATTCGGAAAAATATCAGAATACTTTTATGTAGCCCTGTATATGATCTATAGATTTGTATATATACATAGGATGCTAAATTTTAGTTTAGTTAGGAAACGCGTAGCACCGTTTAAATTCTCCTTCTGGAGTTTCTGTCAATAAACGGAAATGTGTTCGCGAACTTTTGTGCTGCCCTGTAAAGGATCTACAGAATTTATACACACCACGTAATAGACAAAAAGCTAGTTAAGACTAAAATCGCGTTTAGTAACTTAAAACGCACTTCCAGGAATTATTGTTAACAGACAGTAGAGAATTCTTTTGTGTGTCCCTGTAAATGAACGATGACTGCTATACACACACTATTCTGTAGTAAGCCTCTTGTAATGCACCTTAGTAATATATATAAACTTCAATGCGTTTAAAATAGTGGAACATTATTTAAATAAGCCGCAGACGATTTTTCTCCATAGACGTAATGTAACGGAATTATTTTGACTGTCCCTGTAAAGTAACTCTAAGTGCTATACACCTACTATTCCATATTAAGCTTCTTCTAATGCATCTTAGTGATCTATATAAATTTCAATGCGTTTACAATAGTGAAACATTTTAAAAATAAACCGCAAATGATTTTTCCCCATAGACCGCAATGTAACGGAATTCTTTTGAGTGTCCCTGTAAGAAAACTATAAGTGCTACACACTTCAGTTGAAATAGGGAACGTGCCATAGATGACGACAATAACAGATAAAAATTGCAGAGCAATCCGAGCATATTTACGGGAGTTAGAGCACGGCCATACGGCCAGACGGCCAGACGGCCAGACGGCCATACGGCCAGACGGCCAGACGGCCAGACAAACCGAAGTCGTAAGCACTTTTTAACTAGGTTGGAAAGTGCTAAAAAGATGCTTCTACGAAATTCCATGTGAGCAATATTTGAACACTACGTATAGGCTAAAAACATTGTAAGCACTTATTTTTACTAGAAAGCAGTAAAATACAATATGCACTGTAGTACATGAAAAAGCAAATATATATCAAGAAAATGAAGTATCATGCTCAAAGAAAAATATGAAGATATTAACTTATTATTATTATTTATTATTTTATAGTGTATCCAGCACAATAATCTTGCAAAAAGGAACTGTGCATACCGATAAAGTTACTATTAAAATATTTTTTAATTCTTTGTGACTAATGACTGTACAACCAAACTTTTAAATGTTAAATAAGTTTGATTAATCCAAATTGAAAATATGTAAATTATTTTCTGTGACAAATGACGTCAAATTTATTTAAAGAGAAAATTATTTATGAATATTAAATTAGGATTACTAGAAATACGACCATGTTTTAAAGTAAAATAAAATTCAAAAGGTTTAATGCATATGGCTGTTATTAACGTCTCCATTTTACGCTACATTAAACTCATTTTAATGAAAAAATCTGTGTATCAAACATTCGTATTTACGCATTTTCTGTGGATTTGAATTATGAAGACTCTAGACCAGGAGTAGCCGTCCAATGCCCCTTGGGCCTCAGAGGTACCACTATAATCAATAGTATATGTCGCATATTTAGAGGCAGAAATTCTGCAATTAAATAAGGAGGACGTTAATATACGAAAATAGTGGCCCACACACAAGAAGTAAAACACTCTTGATCCAGATAGATTGAAAGAATATCAAGCTTGTGCTGGCCGTTTTATAGAAAAATATGCCCTTATTTTCACATATTAAAATGCAATAAAGTAACTTTAACACATCTCCTCGAATATGATTAATGCGTAGCTGTGAACTTTTGCGATTTTTTACTGTTTTCATGGTAATTTTCGCCTTATTTAATCATTGAGTTTTTACGATTAAATAGGGCAAAATGTATTAAACAAAATAAATGGTAACAAAAAGCATGAAAATGTTGGCAGCTTTATTAATGCATATGCCTTTTCTTAACAAAAATATTTAACAGTTAAATGAAATTTTCATAAGATAAAATGGTCAAAATTTTGTGTAAAGGACGAGCGGAAACTTCCATTTGCTGTGTTTATGCCATTAAATATACAAAAATTAATGATAAATTTCGAAGAAAAAAATGTCCCTTAAACATGCACAATGTTCACTTTTTATCTGCAAGACAACTGTCAAGCATATATCTAAGTGGCCTGTTTGGTTATCTGTTCACAATTTTGTCATATGCGTTCTTTCTAGATAATGAATAAACCTGGATCTGCTGTTTGATAAAATTTAATTTCGTTATTGAACGCATTGCTCGAAAACATTTCATTCCATCTTGTCTCATTTTTCACTGTTAATCCGATAAGTATAAGTGATGAAGGATTTTGAGATTTAAAATTAAACGTATGATTAATTGAAATATCCTTACTCACGTACAGTAGCCGAAGTATTTCCGAATATGTCACGAAATATTGAAATGGAAATCTAATTAAATTTTCTTTCAATGTGTGTCCTATTTTTAATTAAAATTATATTTCAGAACATTAATTTTAGACAATTTCAGAAAGTTTCTGTAATATAAGCTGAAAGAAAACCCATGCTATAATTCTAGATATTTCAGATATACGGTTGGCATTTTGATAATTTTAGTAACATTTTTTTTAAAACGACTCTTGTTAAAATCAGGAAGATCACGCTGATAATAGAGTGAAAAACAATTATATAGAACAGAGCAGAACGTTCGTGTACACTATTAACAAGAACGAAAAATCATGCGTCAAGCATAGATTATGAAACACTTTCCAACACATCCAGAAAACTCTAACGAAACTTCAAGGTTAAATAAGGTAAAAGAAGATATGTAAGTAAATAATTTAGAAAATATATAACACGTTGAAAAATACAGTTTTCAAAATTACTTTCCATTGCAAAAAAACAAAATAATCAAATTAGTTTGTGAAACCCTGTATATTATCTGTAGATTTGTATATATAATACACAGCATAATAACATTTAGTTCAGTTAGAAAATTCACATTTAGCAATTTTTGCCAATCGATGGAAATGCAATCGCAATCTTGTGCACAGCCCTGTATAAGCTAAAATTTAATTCAGGTAAAAAACACATAAGGCAACTTAAAACTCACTTCCAGCAAATACCAACCGAGACGACAATGTATTTTGTACTTTGCGTAGCCCTGTATATGAATTTATTTATATTCCACAAGCTTATATTAGTCTACTAAATATAGTTTAGCAAGAAAATGTGCAATACAATTAAAAACTACCCTTAAGCAAATCACTTCCATAGTGTGTAATATTTATGAATTCCCTTGTGTAGTCCAGTATATGATCAACCGAATTTATACACACCACGTAATATGAAAAAAAAAAAGGTTAAACTTAAAAACACAAACCAAACTTGAAAACGCCCTTATTACACACAAACTGTAATTATCGCATATATATTGTAACCGATATCTTTTGTAAATGAATGATAAACGCAATGCACACCAAATTTTTATGTGAGTGCACCTCAGTAATGCATATAATTTTCATTATCATTGAAATAGTGAAACATCATTAAATTATACTGCAAACGATTTTTCCCCTTAAAACAATGTGTAACAAAATTCTTTTATTTGTCCCTGTAGATGAATAATAAATGGTTTGCACCTCATATTCTATAAAAAGCTTGTTTTAATGCGCTTCATAATTATATATCAATTACATCATTTTTCAAATGGCGTAGTTTCATCAAAATGCACTTGAAACGATTATTTCCCATTGACTGTAATATAACGGAATACTTTTGACTGTCCCTGTAAAAAACTATAAGTTCTGCACGCCCCATTTGCAATAGTGAACATGCTGTGGTAAACGACAATAACATACAAAAATTTCAGGGCAATCCGAGTATATTTAGGCGAGTTAGAGCACGGACAGACGGCAGCCGGTCAGACAACCAGACGGCAGACAAACCGAAGTCATAAATACTTTTGAACTAGGTTCGAAAGTGTTTAAAAAGGTAAATGTTTCTTAATCTACGAAAATATAATATAACCACGAACGAAAATGTACAATATAACTTCTTCCGAGTTACACACGATTCGAAGTGCGTTCTTTATCTTCAGAAACCCCAGAAACTAATACATTTCTGAGATTTAAAGAAGCATTTATAAAAAAAAAAAATCTTTTGGTGCCACTGATTTTCTTAAATGTTTCCGAGCGCCTTTTTATAGCGTATTTAATCAGTTTTCTCAACCCCGAATATAAGTTCATATGATGCTATAAATTGGCAATTAAACATTTACATATGAAACAAAAATGTTTTACAGACAGACATAATAAATGAGCATTAATATTAAAATTAATATTATTTTGTTAATATTGCATGCATAAATTGAAATTTGTAGTTGAAAATATTTAATTGACAATTGATAGCATCCGAAAAATCGATATTCCGGTTTGCGAGAACTGATTAATATATAATAAAACTACACGGAAACGTTTCTAAAAATCACTGGAAGTATAACAAATTTTTGTTTTTATAAATGCTTCTTTAGATCTCGGAAATATACTATTTTCTGAGGTTTCTAATGATAAAGAACGCTTTTTGGAATCGTGGATAATTCGAGGGATGTTATTGTACATTTTTGTTCGTGATAATATTAGATTTTTGTAGCGTAAGAAACATTTATATGTTTTTTAAATTGTACCTTAAGATGATCTCAGATGTGACGTGAAAAAAAATACCATTAATTAAATTGTCATCTTTTGATCTTTTCAAAATAATAATCTCTATGTACTGCAGAAATTAATAACTAAAAGTCAAATAAGTGTTGTATAAACTATTCGGTCTGAATTTAATGTCATATTTTTGTGCATTTGGCTTTACTCAAATGAAAGTATCAGAAATAAGAATCCGTGACGGCTAGAATCTTTGGATGAACACCGGAGAATGCGTAGCCCAAAGTATAACTTCAAAAAGAAGATATTAATCCTCAAGCGTATCTATTGCATTACATCCTAACGTGTGAAGGTATATTCAGATTTTTATCCTCATAATGTGAGTGCGATACAGAAATTTTCTTTTTCGCTCAAATTAGTCACGAAAGAAAACAATTTGAAATACAATGATATATAGATAGAGGAATAGAGATATAGATACGGATGTAGATAAGGATACAGATACAGATATAGAACAGAGGAATGAAAACTTTTTCTGTACCAATTTTCCGTACTTCTCTGAACAAATTCTTAAAAATGCGAAAAATGTATGTTTATTCGGTATATGAATTAAACATCGTGGAAATGAGAAGATTCGTCGTTACAGTTAGACTGGACTTCTTTGTGAGCAGTATTCCTGCTACATATACATGAGCTATATCATTGAATTTATGCATTTGATGCTGCAATTTGCCTAAACCCATTTGATAGAATTATTTTTATGAGCCTTACATAACAATCACCATAATCTCATAATACAAAGTGAGGTGAAGTCCTTAAAGTAACATTTTCGATACAGTAAAATAGTAAAGTGCTATTGTGCCAGATCAGGTGAATAAGCTAAGTGAAAAGTGCTGTGAATGCACAAACGACTAAAGCAGCACGTGTAATCGCGGTATAGTGATGAGGTTCGATGTCTTGATAGAGAAGAAAACACATGCAATAAAAAACTTTAAATTCATGAAATGTAGCACTGTGCACATTAATTCTAAATTCTATACTCGTACATATTTATAGATCTCTTGGGCCATTCCTTCTCTGTAGGTCTCAAAATATTTTACCATTTCCTCGAACAACTTATATGCGACAGCAAAATGTTTTAAAGTCAGAAAAAAATTGAAGTTGTTGAAAACTTCTAGTGCTGCATTACCGATTCTTAATAAAATGTTTTTAGTAAACCCAATAAAAAACGATATGTGCTGCAAATTACTTGAAAGCTACAATGATTGATCAAAAAAATAAAGTACGTATTGATCAAAATTTTTTACCTGTTTCACTTTGATCA
This sequence comes from Maratus michaelseni, assembly GCA_963931845.1. Classification (NCBI taxonomy): domain Eukaryota; kingdom Metazoa; phylum Arthropoda; class Arachnida; order Araneae; family Salticidae; genus Maratus; species Maratus michaelseni. The sequence continues at coordinate 259,012,924 of OZ007590.1, read as the reverse complement.
CTGTACCAAAAACAATAACAGGAAAAGAAAGGAATCTAGCATTTCCTTTGTAGAAGATGCTTCAAAAATGTAAAATTATTTGATATGTGTTTGGATTGGTATTTTACAGTTTTTGTCAATTTTTTTTTTAGGGTAGTCAGTGTGATCATGCTTTACGAAAGATCGGTAATCGAATTTCTTCTAATATATTCTGGAACTTTCTTTGTAGTTACCACAGATAATATATTATCTTAACTCTTTAATATCTGAATCATTAAAAGAGGTAAAATTTTAAAATAAAAACAATGTATGAGAAGGAATGCCGTTTCACATTTTTCTTTCGTTTTTGGCTTGTAGAGATTTGGATCTTCTCCGGTCAGAATATCATTATAAAGTTGCTAATATGATTCGCTGCAAATTTACTTATATTTAGGAATGTGTTTTAAAATATATACTTGTAATATGTAAATAAGAATATTCTAATATGTCTGATCAATTTTTCACTTTGAGCACCTTCGAGGATTTGATTATATCTCTATCCGTTTCTTATTGTTATTATTTTTTGGTGATAAGAGGGCAAAAAAAAGTTTTAGTTTGATCTGCGTGATTTTCATTTTGAATATTTTTATTAAAGTTCATAAAACAAAATATAGCATGTAATAGAACATGTCTGAAAAAATAAGGTGTTTAAAAATTTCTCCGAAAAGTATTTTTTAATTTTCAATTTTAAATAAAGATTTGATTTGTAGCTATAATTTCTGTGCGCAAGCCAATGCACACAATATGAAAAGAAGTGGTGCAGAATGTTTTTCACGCGAAAATTCGTTTTGATCTATAATTCATCTAAAACTTTCGAGTTATTTTAATAGATTCCTGAATACATTTTCTCATGCACATAAAATTGGTTTATTTTAGAAAACGCTGTTTTGCAATTAAAGGATTAACACAATTTTTGGATAATTAAAACTTTTTTAATTGGGACGGACCAAGGTAGTTTTAAAAATCCCCCTATCCCATTTATTACTTTCTTCTATCTTTACAAGAAGAAAGTCATGGGATTGGAGTCATGAAAATTTTCAACTTCTGGTTTTCGACGGATTTTAGAAGGTCCTGAACACGATTTGACTGTTTTTAGAAAATGACTGTCTATGACTCTGTCTGTCTGTATGTGACAAATATTTTGAGGGCGCTCTATTTCAAGAACTAATGTGCGGAATTTAATAAAACTTTATATTCAGTTACTTCCTGATATAAATTGGTGCTGATTAGTTTTTGGCGTAAATCGCGCAACACGTGGCGCTGCTATGTTGCAATTTTCGCAATTTCTGCAATAGATTCGCGATTTCTCAAGAATTAATGTACTTGTTTACATCAAAATACGGATTGAGTCAGACCTTGACATAAATAGAAGCTGATTACGTTTTGTTGTAAATAGCCCAACAGGTGGCGCTGCTATACTACTTTTTTCATGATTTTCACTATAAATAAATCTCAAGAACTAATGCACGGGATAATTTTTAATTCATTTTCAGCAGTGATTTACGCCTGTAATTCTTAAATAATAATCAGTGAATTTTTATCCTGCTTTTTTTCAAGCGTAAACCGACAGACTGAAAAATGTCCCAAGCCGGGAATCGTACCCGGGTCCTCAGAATAGCGCTCTGAGGGCCCAGCATACGGCGACACAGTTAATTTTTAATTAGTTTTCTGCAGTGAATTACGCTTGCAATCCTTGAATAATAACCAGTGAATTTTTATCCTGTTTTTTACAGGCGTAATTCACTGCTGAAAATGAATTAAAAATTAACTATATGTTGCCATATGCTGAGCTTTGTATTTTCATCTCATGTTTGCCGAAGAAATTTGGATGCTCATACAGGGCCTGTTTACCGAATAGGCCCTGGAAGCCCGTGCTTCACCAAAGAAATACAAAGGTATCCCCAAATTTATTTTTCAGAATAACTTTTTACAAAAAAAGAAAACAAAAAATCAATCAGGGTAAAAAATGTACCTTTTCCTTACGAAATTTTTATCTAAGAAGCTCGCTCTTTCTAAATTGTTGTTTACTCGAAATTTTGATGGTAAAATTTTAAATTGTTGCAGCATACAAAAAATGGATTTAGTAAATAACAAAGCAATAATTGGTAGAGGGGGGCCCCAGAGTAACGTCGGGCTTCCCCTACTTTTATGTCTTAAGCGGGTCCTGTGCTCATAATGACATTTCCATCTTGTGCTGCAGTTGCAGCCGGTCCGACATATATAAGAGTGAGAAATTTTGGGTTTGGCTACTTCTTACTCAGTGGTTAGAGTCTCAGATCGTTATTCTGAGGACCCGGTTTCGATTCCCAGCTGGGGACATTGTTCAATCTGTAGGTTTACGCTTGAAAAAAAGCAAGATAAAAATTCACTTGTTATTTTTCAAGTATTGCAGGCGTAATTCGCTGCTGAAATTGAATAAAAAAATAGTTAAGTTTAGATTGGTTCTAATACAAAAAAAATTAAAGTAACTATTATAATTGTTTATGTAACAAAAACCTTTTGTTGTTAAAACAAAGAAAATTCTTAAAATCACACAAAACATTTGTTCTTTAAACAAAAGTTTTTGTTGCCGAAACTGAAAAGAACACTTAAAGTAACACATAATTATATTTATTTTGAGAAAATTTTCAATAAAAGAATTTTGTTAATTCAAGTAAAATTATAACATTTTTACTTGAATTAACAGAACATTTTTTTGCTGACGGTACAAAATTGTTTGTTAGAATTGCAAAAAAAAAAAAAAACTACAATATTTTTCTTGTTGATTCAAACAAATTTTCCATTGACCCATATTTAAATGGAAAGTTTTGTTGGGCCAACCAAATTTTTGTTGATTCAACAAAACTTTTCTCTGGGTGTACAGAAAAATGCATTAATGTACATTTTCTAAGTAATTAAAAATTTAAATCAATTTTTTGCTGACCATATAAATTAATGTTTTTGAACACAGTGGTCTGATGTAATTAAGAATTTTAAAACGTTCAACACTCTGATATGTGTAAGTTGTCTTGATTTGAAGAAGTCATTTATTTAGAAAAACCTTACTTAATACTCCGAATAACGTTAATAAACTCAATAAAAATTATTTTAAAATATATAAACTTTAAAGTAATAAAATAGTTTCATTTTCAAAAAGGAATGTACACATTTTACATGTTATGTAGTTGCTCTAATAAGAAAATGAATTTGTAAATGTATAATGAATATCATAGATATTTAACATAATTTAAAACGTAAAACATTTTACATACTGGAAGAATTTCTATATTAAAGGTGCAGAATTAATGGACTGGATTTATTTCAAAAGCGATAAATATAATTGAATTTGGTTAGGTAATTGTCAGTACAATTAATCACCAATTGCAGAATATTTACTTTATATCAAAGCCATAACTGTGAAATTACTGGAAATAATTTCTCTTGAGTAATGCACATATAATTTCTATTCCAATGCCATTTTATGTCTGTATAAAACGTCAGAAAGAAAAATTGATAATACATAAAAATAACATACGTTTTGTTTACCTATATTAAATTATTTACTTGTGTAATAATGTGAATAATTAATTTCAGACTTACACATTACACATTAGTAAATTTAGTAAATTTATGATTATCTTAAACTTTCTTTTAAAATCTGCTGTTAATATATTTCATATTAACAAAAAAGCAACTCATAAAATATTGAACAAAACGAAATTAATTATTGATTTATTATCATCAAAATCATATTAGGTATCAAATGAACGAAAAGAAGATTAGATATCAAATTAGTCATCCTCAACATTGTAACTACATTGAAATATTTTACTATGTTATAATAATGATGATGTTATAATAATTGTAAAAATGATGTTACGATTGATTTCAAATTTATATACCAAATATTTTTTGAGGTAGAAGTGTGAATATTAGCTCTTATGAATATTAGTGATGCTGTCTTTCATGAGTATTGTATAATTGTGAATATTAGCTCATAGGTCTCTACAATTTTAGAATACAACGAATAAATAGGTTTGAAAATTACAAGAATTTTTAAACAATAAATTGATATGAATTTTGAAAAACTTGGTGTAGAATGATATTCTAGTTAAAGTTCAAAGAGAAAGTATGAAACGTCAACAGATTGTCTTGTCTCTTAATTGGCTAAAATTTTATTATTTTTATTCCATATCCAATAAAACAGCATTTAGAGTTATTGTAGTGTGTAAATATCAAGGTTTCTAGTGAAACGTCTATTTCGCGACTCCTATTTCTAAGCAAAAATCTTTGTGGTAGATTTCTATTGTACATGCTAAAGAAATCTATCACAAATATTACTGTTTAGATATAGTAGTTGCGAAATATTCGCCTCACTGGAAGTCATACATATTGCCACGGATGCTCACTGAAAGAAATGCATATTCCACAAAAGGGTGTTAATATTTTCGTTACTAATTATAATAATAAAATGCGATTCAAAAGGGAAAATTTTCTAACTTCTTAATTGTTTTTTTTTTGTTGTTGTTTTGTATGCTTCTTTTTTTTGTTAAATCCGATGGCTCACAGTGATCTGCACTGCAGCATAAACCTTTAATTTTTATATTTATTTTGGTAAAATACATTTTCTCAACCATATTACATTTTACTCTTACAAAACGCCGTATTAGAACGAATACTTTTCTTTTATCTGTCATTACATGTAATTACAGAAAAAGAAAAAGAAACTTCATAAATGTTCATTTTAAAAGTAATATAAAGTTGAAGTCTATTTAAGTGTAGCCTGCATAATTTAATTTATTTGAAATTAATAGTTGGTCAAATTAGGAATCTAAGAACTTCAGTATTACGATATGTTTTATTTGCTTTACCTTACGAGAGTCGGTTATTTAGAATAATTATTAATATTCGGACTTTGCGAAATACAGTTAATGCATACAATAGCAAATTGTTTGATTTTAAATAGTAAAATAGTTTAGTTTCTAATAAAGAATTTACACATTGTGCGTGTTATTTAGTGGCTAATACTGCATAATAAAGGATAATAAAAGGTATTTTTAAGAATTTATATCTAAGAGATATAACATATTTTAAAATATAATGCAATTTACACGCTGAGAACATTTCCTTAATAAATTTGTAGAATTACTGGACTAGCCTTATTTCAAGAACATTAAATGCAATAAATTTTGGTTGGATAATTTTCAATGCAAATTATCATCATCATCACTTTCAGCTTATAGCTTTATAGGCAAGCGATAGTTGTTAAATTAACTTGAAACAGTTTACTGTAATTTACATGTATTTTCTATTAGAAATCCTTAATTATTATATTGAATTATGTTGAAGCCTTTCTCCCTCATAGCTTTTTCAAGTTTTCGATATACTTCAGCATCTCGTACGGTACCATCAAGCTGGTCCTGAACATTTTCTTCACACCACATACTTTAAAGTATTTTAGTTTCATAGACCGACCACCTCGAAGAATTAACGTGAGTTTCCTTTTTAGAAAACAAAAATAAAAACAAAAATAGATATTAAAACAATAAATAAAACAAAAATTAACGCAACTTCTACCGAAAGAAACAACCGATGGAAAAAACAACGCGATAACGAGCAGTAACTTCGATGGAGTGGCGCTGGTTGTTTGTTTACCCCAAAGGAGTTATGGGTAAACGATGGAGTATTGCCCTACGAGCTCGCAGGTGTGATTTGGCAAAAAACAATGACCCAGTCTAGTTTAATCTTTAAACCGGCTTGTTCATTGGAAATGGGTTTGGAAATACAATGATGGTACCAACGCGGATTGAAACAGGATTCGAGAGTAGTCTGTAAATGATGCTAAAATTTCAGAAATGAAAATTGAAATACCTTAAAATAAAACGAAAAAAGAATATTTTTTTTAGTGCCAAATTAATTTATATTCTTATCAAATAAAACTATTAACCCATTTACATCATCAGCGCATATATGCGCCCATTTCAAGTATTTATTTTTTATTCAGAAATTCGGAAAGAAAAATTTTTACGTTATATAATCCCGAACAGTGCTGAACAGTAGAGCAGCATTGAGGGGCTTCCTAGTTGCTGTCAACTTAACGCCCAGTCTATTGTTGAGATATCTTATTATATTGAGAGCCATTGGGTAAGGTGTACCTGTAGTTTAAGACTCTCGAAATGTCTGTCATTAAGTAAACAAAATATGCTATTAAGATTTTTCTGGTATGGATTCTTAATTTCTGAATAAAAAGAAAATAATTCTGAAATGCACGTTAATTGTGCAAATGGCTTAATTTAATAATTTATACAAGTAATTAAAATAGTACAGTAAGCATGTTTAGGAAATATCTGCTAGATATTTTCCAAATAACTAAAAAAGACTGAAATAGCCTTTATACTTAAAATTAATATTTACACTTAAATTATCAAATTCCCATTAGTTATCAAATTAATAAACCTAACACCAATGGATTACATTTTCTCTTGATTAATTTCAACAATTTTTCTCCATATCGAATAACAAAACAATTAAGTTTAAGAAACTGTAAAAAGCTTATTCAACAAACTGAAGTTGTTTTACTCCACACAATTTAAAAAATAAAATGCATTTCAAAATGAAGAACTTTTAAAACGTGTAATTTTTTTTATTCCGTTCAAGCTATATTTTCTTTTTACAATATTCAATTTACCCATTTTTATCTAATATTCAAATTATTATTTTTTAAATGTTTGAAGATAAACTCTTAATATTTAAAAATACTTTACACTGTATGTTATTTTCTTCATTTCCGAAGCAATCAGGCATCGCTATTTAGTGTCTTCAAGTATTACAATTATTGCCTCATTAGTGTTAAGAAACATTCTTATAACAACAAATTGAGTTAAACAACCCAAGTAAAAAAAATTATTGCTTACTTAAGTGCAAAAACATTCTTTCTAACTTCCTGTTGGGTAGTAGAAGATAATGTACTTTCTTTGGCAATTTATTTCGACTTTCCTACTGAAACGGCTATTTTTTTTAATTAATAATCATGTATTGAGTACTAAAGAATAGTTTCGCTTCACCAGATCTATTAGTGGATACGTGAAGTAGAAAACTTTCAAGATAGCTTCATTTTTGTTTTTAACTTATCCAAAAAACCCTGTTTGAATTGTGTTTGATAAAACGCACAAATTAAATAGATTTAGGTATTATGACTTATTATTTTTATGTGGATTTTTCCTGCTTATGGTTGCAGAATACAAAGACATATTAGAATGTCACATTTTAAAATATAAAGTAATATTTTTAAAATGAAAACTATACATTTTAATAATTATAGCACATCGTATATTTTTTTGTATGCATAAAAAAAGCTTGAGTTAACTTCGCTGGGATCTATTTATGTTTTCTTTGTCACCTTATAATGAATTTTATACTTTTATATATAGAGCTTCGAAATGTATTGCTGCATTAAAATTGAAGATAATGTTTTATTTTCTAAGAAATGTCTAAAAGCATTTCACTTATACTTAACCTTATAATTTTAATTTAAAAAGAATATTTATATTAAGATTTACTTGCTAAAAGGTTCTGAGGCGTTAAGAAGGATTGCTGTTTTCATTTTGACAGTACATATACTGTACATTTCAGATTGCTCTTACCGTTAATTAGTTGAACATCTAGGAAGGGTAATGACGAGATTACTTCAGTTTCTAGGGTAAATTTAATGTTGTGATCAAGTTCATCGATTGACCTTTGAAAGAAAGGAGATAAGTGCTTGTTGACCATAATTCCACGTAATGAAAATGTCGTCATATCTGAGACAAACTGATGATTTCAAACAATAATTATCGGGAGTAAGTCCTTCCATGCGTCGGAGTTTAAATTCGGCGATTAAGTCAGAAATACAGGATACTATAAGTGTGCTTTTACTTTTTCTGTAAATTGTATTTCCAAATATGAATATTGATATAAAGTATAAAGGATGAAATTTAGTCCTGCCTTTAAGGAGGATTTGATGCTGCTATTTAAATTTTCCTGGTTATCTATTTCAAGGTTAATATTATGCACAACTTCTTTGGTATCAATAGAGGGATAAAGAGATATAATATCCAAAATGGCTAAGATAATATATGGCTCTGGCATATTATGTGTATTTTTCTTTCTTTCCATTCGTGGTTTTCCCTCCCTCCTTCTCACCTCCCTACCGTCAAGCTGCAAACATCGCCAGTTATGTCTTTGACTATACCTGAAGATAGCTAAAGCGTTTTAGCGAAACTGTTGGAAGAATTCAAATTTTTACTAAGTTTTAACGTTTGATTCTACACTGCTTTTGAAAACTGCAAGTACAATTGTATACTAATTATATTTTTAATTTGTATATTATTCAACTATGTAACATCCATCGTTAATGTTTTTTATAACTGAAATACCTTTAATTTTTACAATATGTGAATCTATAAGTAATACGAATGAAATCTTCTGAGATGATAGTTTTTAACAAATTCTCATTACAGTGAAGGAAAGGAATAGTTTCTGTTCAAATAATAATATACCTCACTTTTAAAATTGCTCGTACAAAGCAAAGAAAAAACTATTTTAGAATCAAAAATTGAAAAACAATGTGTAAGACATATTTCTTCATACTATAAATAAAAACTAATTCTTTGAAAAATAAACACATAAAAGTGTGTCTTATGTAGAGTTAGAAAAAAGGACTCCTGAAGTGTCCTGCAGAAAGACAAAAAAAATGGATTTCTAAAATGTTATGTTAGATTTTTTTCAAAATGATAGGTTTTTTTTTTATACTGATCTCGCTCTCACATATATATTTTGCTACATAAAGTTATTTTATATTCTATTTCTTTATTTAAAAATTTATCAACATTTCATGTATACAAACTTGCTCAAACGTAAGATAAAAAAGACTCTTTGAAATACGACATCAGAAGATATTTCAACTGCAGTGTTTGCCGAAAAGAGCATCTTAAAATTGAATAGAAACCCTATAAAGTACGATAAGTTCTATAACTTATGCACGTGCAGCATAGAATATTTTACGCAATATATGTCAAAAGTTATTCTTTACAATATTAAAAAAATTATATTACAATAAAAGTATATTAAAAGAAATATTAACATACATTGGCTGCATTTTTTTACTTGTTTTTAGTGACTGCAGTTGCTATACCTATATTTTATAAGAGATCGTTTAAAAAAATGTAAGATAAATTTAATAATGTACTGAAACACATTGAATGTTATATAAAAATACTTATTCTAGAGAATAAAATATAAACATCCGTTAGGAAACCCAGAATATAAAATGTGTTGATCCTAAATCTGTGTTAATATCATAATGTAAAATGAATTGATCTGTATGTGTTTACTTCTATCCTTTACTTGAAAGTAAGTAGAAAAACAAAATCCTCAAGATCGTTATGATCTACACTGATCGCCAAAATCTGAGGACCTTACTCAGAATAAAATGCAAGTATGGTTGCCTGCCTATTGGTAAAGTTTGATGTTCGATAATGTTAAATTTACGTGAAAGAAGATTTATTGTGTATCTGAGTACAGAAAATGATGAAATAAGCTATTAAAGGAAAATGTACACGTTACTCGGGAGGCGTAAGTGCAAAAATGCAAATTACTTAAATCAAGTCCTACTTAGAGACAATTCAGTATGGGATATAGCCATCTAAAAAAAGCAATAATGCTATCGGATGCTATCACACATAATTTTGTACACCGTAAAGAATAAAACAGAAATGTTTCTTGATATAGCAAGAATGATTAGAAAACTATTATGCAATCTCTTGCGAGTTACACATGATTCTGAAAAGTTTTTCTTTATCTTCAGAAATCTCACAAACCAGTTTTCTTAACCGGTATCAACAAAAAATGTTGTTTTTTTGGATGCTATCAATTCTCAAATAAAAATTTTCATGTGCAACAGACAAACATGCTTAATTAACAGGGTAATATGAACATTATTTTGTTGCTCTTGGATGTAGAAATTAACTGCGCAATCACTATAAAATCACGGTAAAATCACACAGCGGAAAATTTTCATTTGATAATTCATGGCATTAGATAGTAAATTATGGCATTAGATAGTAAAGCTGTCATGGCATTAGATAGTAAAATCATGGCTATCATGGCATTAGATAGTAAAGCTACTTCGTAATGTTTCCGAAAATTACATGCAGAAAAAAAAAACTTTTGTTTCAGAAGTGCTTCTTTAAATCTCGGAAATCTATTGGTTTTCGAGGTTTCTAAAGATAAAGGAATGATTTTCGGAATCGTCGGTAACTAGAAAAAATATTTTTGTAAAAATTCTTGCAAGATCAAAATACTTTTATTTTGTATCGTAGATCACATGATGGAGAAGCTATTGCTCCCTCCACATTTAGTACACTTAGGAGGATGCCCTATGTGTTGGATCATGCTGTCGAAGAGCTAGATATCTCCCCAGTTTCTTGAAAATATTTTAAATAAGATTTATTTCAGGTGAACACAAAGGACAGATGAAGCGTTGAATAACTTCGTTGTTAGAAAGATTTTATGAAAAAAATTCGTAAGCTATAGATCTGATTCAGAGCTGATTTGATACAAGAAACTGGATACAGTGTCAAAAGTGGGTGTTGGTAAAATGAATGTTTTTACATTTTTTAATGTGTAGAAGGCCTCTAAACCTTAATCTAAGCATAATATGTAATATTAAACGTTATTCTAGTCGGCTGTTACTACTATAATTTTTATACAATGATTTGCGGCAGATTTAATTGGGAGTGTATTTTCTTTTCTACGTCTCTACATTTTCTAATCCATAAAAGTGAATATAATTATTTAAATTTAATACTTACTTTACTAATTAACTTTATTTATCTTTTTTCTTTTATCAGAACAAAACTGATATAAAAAATATATTTATTCTTTCTTATTTCATCGTTTGTTTTACTTAATAACTTATATTATTTAATGTAACATATAAAAATCATATCTATTATAGTCTACTTTGATTTTCTGTGGAACGTTCCGCTAAAGTAAGTTACGGAGCAGTAGAAACAGATATTTGTATTTTAAACAACTTTTAATGTTAATTAATATGAAATTATAATGAATTGTTCACAATATGCTTCTCCAGTGCAGATAAATAAAAACAGAATAAAAAAATAATAAAGGATAAGACTAAGAAATGTATGTTTTTATAATAAAATATCAGAAAAAAAAAGCTTTTATTGAAATAAAGAAGGTATTAAAAAACAAGTGTGTAAGTGTAATCGAAGATCGCACAGAGGATTTCGTTTAATATTCCTTTCAAAACAATTTATCTTCTAATTAATAAATCCAAATCATTAATTTATAATTAACCTTATTATATATCAATAAGAACATAGATGGCGGCACCGTTAAATTTAATAATGAAATGATAACAAGAGAAAGCTATTTTTAAACCAAATTAAATATATTAAAAAACTGCTTTTCAGAGAATTGTAACACCGTATGTTTGTATATCTGATAAGCAAATTTAGTTATATGATTAAATTTTAGCGAAAATAAATAAAACCCTTAAAATGCGAAAAAAAAAAAAAGAAACGGAAGTTCTTTTAATGAAATCTGTCAGACAATAAAATATAAAAAGCGAAAATTTCAATTTCCTGCATCCAGAACAGAACCCGAAACCTTTGGGTTAGGAGGAGAATAATCTAGCACTGAACTATCTAGCCTCTGTAGAAAAGACTGAAATTAAGATTCTATTTTAAGATCTAAGAAAATTGCAGGAATGGTCGGATGTCATTAAATTAATTCACTTCATTAAAATAATATAAGACTTTTTCAAAGTTTTATGATTTGTCGTGTGACAGGAGGTATTCCGCTATAAATATTCAAAATTTCAAGTTTCTAACTTATACAGTTTCGGGGTACGAACACTGTAACAAACAGACAGACAGGCAGATGAGTGAGACGAATAGAGTTTAGTCAGATGAACGAAATTCTAGAAATAGACAATTTTAGAAGTACATTAAATTTTGGAAATTCATTGTTTACTAGAAATTGAAAAGTTCTCGATATTTTAAAATAGAGAATAAAACAAAGAGCTTCTAAAAAAGAAAGACTATAAATGTTCTTGTGAAATATACTGAATTGATGTTTGTGAGAAGAAAACAGCGTAGTCTTTTTGAAACTGCCAACCAAAATTTATTGTATTGGATTTTTCTCAGAAGCTTGCAGTAACTCAAGTATGCAAACCTAGATTCCCTTCGAACGTAAAAGAAAGTTTCTGCAGCGGAAACCACTTTAAGAGAAACTGATGTATTTTCTTTGGCATGAAATTCATAAATGCCATGAATCAGAATCCATGAGAAATTCGTATGCAGATATACAAAATGCTATCTTATGTTTCTATAGTTGTACTTATTTTATAAAACATTTATTTAAACAAAGCGAGCTCATTATTCATTAGACCAGATGTAGGTTTCCTAATGATATGCAATATATATTCTTTTTTCAATTTATTAAAAAAAAAATATTTTAAATACTAGGGGTCTCTATCTCGTACGAGCTACGCTTGCCAATCAGATGGTACTAAAAACTGACTAACTTACTCTGTTTTGAAAAGAATTACACGATTACATAAGGTTTAATGATATTATGACGACCAGTGGAGAACTTCTATAATCGGGTTTCCATTAATTTCCCTTTGAGGGGGGGATTTTTCGGTTCCCAAGGTTTCACCCCCCGATGCGGTGAAAGCTCACAACTTTTTTCGTGATTAATTAAGTAAGATGAATTACACATTCGAAAATCAGCTTGTAGAAAGTGGTTAAGTAAAAAATTACGCTGCCTCTCGGATGTTGATAACGACGCTAAAAAGAAACCATTTTAAATATGACTTTTTAAATGTATTGTTTTAAATATGAGATGATTTTCACCATTAAATGCTTTTATCATGTAATAATTTACTACTTTCTTAGTTTTCTTTCTTTTTTAATTTTGACGTGTTATTGAAAATTGTTTAAATATTATTATTTGGGCTTTTTAACCTCTGACCGTTCATTCCGCGATTTTCAAGGGCAAGAAATTTCTAGAAGAAATTATATAATTCACATTTTTGAAGCAATTTTGTTTTAAAAATTCCGCAGTCAAAGGGTGAAAATGTAAATTGATATTGATTTACTACAATCATCAAATACATGATGGTTTGAAATATGTAATAAGAAAAGATGGAACTAATCAACTACATATTGGTCGAAAAGATTTTGAAAATAAAAAGTAAGTGGTCACAGAGTTACACTCTGGCAACAGCATTATTTATTTTTCTTTGGAATATAGAGATACTCAGCATTTATTATAGTACCTTGTAAATTCCATGACACCTATACAGTTAACAACACTATACAGTTATTTTAGTACACTGCAAAAAAATTATTGATTTTACAGTATAATATTGGTATACCAGCTGCTAGTATTATACCGTAAAATTAACACTCATAGAAAGTAAAATAAGCAGTAATACACTACCGCGCGGGAGTGTATTACTGCTTTTTTTACTGTTTATTGCTGTTAATTTTACGGTATAATACTAGCAGCTGGGATGCCAGTATTATACTGTAAAATCAACATTTTTTTTTTTTTTTTGCAGTGTAGTTTTCGGAGACAACACGCTGCATTAATATGGGATTAAATTCCAAGAAAACAATTTGTTTGACAAGAAAAACAACTTGTTATTCTCAAATACTGAAACTTTTAAAATCTCGACGAGACAAACTCTTTTATCTATTAAACTGAATGATAAAAAATTAAGAAACATTTTGTGTCATAAGTTTGTGATACTATCACAATTCATTGTAATATTTTACGAGTCATTCATTGTAATATTTTACGAAGTTAATGTATAGAACACAGGTATTTCTTTAAACAGGTAAGTAAGCTTTAATTACTTTGAGCAGTGTATTTAGTAATTTTTCTGATAATGACATAATTATTTTTTAAAACATAGTTTAGGTTAATTAGCATTACATCTATACAATCAACTATAAAAAATAAGCTTTAATCCGATAAAGATAAAGGTACTACACTTTTATGCCACTATCATACATATATTTAAGAGTAGGGGGAAATCAACATTTAAAATCCGAAAATATTTCAGGTAGGCATTTTTACTTTAATTGGTATGATTGGAACATAGTGTGATAACTTTGGGCCTAATATTGGTCCCCTTGAAATTTTGAATCAAAAACGTAATAAAATTTAAAAAAAAAAAACGCTATAAATCAGTCTACCTGGCAATACAAATTTAGTTAGAGCTTACTATTATGTAAAAACCATGAGCAATTGCAAAAGTGTCCTCCAAACGGTCTGTCGCAAGGAACTTAGAATGTACCAAAAAGTAGCATTTTGACAAAATTGACATTAAAGACTAAAACACAGATTACGGAATTATAAGCTATATTTTTTATATATTCTTTTTTGTAATCTTTTATGTATTAAAATTGTCATTCTATTCTGAAAACTAGAGAATTTTGCAAGGTAAAAAATAAACTTTGTTCCTTTTTACCTGATTTTTGTGTCTTGGATCCCTTTAATCTTCTACAGTTTCTTGTACGTTTAGAAATAACTAGTACGTATAATCCATTCCTTATTTCTGCAGTACGAAAAGGTCGACGACATTATTCCCTATTGAACAAAATATGTATATTTAAATAAGGTAGAAAATGAAATTGTTTGGTTTATATATTATTATTACAAGTTATTAGTAATATAAAGATTTAAGTCAAAAATTATCATTATATACATGATTTATTTTAAATAGTTGTGGTAATATGTCCTAAGTGTTTAAATTAATTTGCGTCCGCAGAATCGGCCTTGCGTAAATTGACAGCAATGGACGCATCACTGCATCTTCTCTTTTGGTTAGGCAAGACCTCCATAAAGAAACATTGTACAAAACTTCCAGTAACATATATTCCGGCATATAATGCGCACTTTTGGTATAAGAAAATTTATGAAATATTACAGGTGCCCGTTATACGCTTGTTATAAAAATAAAAAGAGAAAAATTAAGGAAAACAAAGATTATTATAAGAACTAAGATTTCAAATTTAACGAAAGTGCTATGTATTTGCAAAAGACAATTGTCGCTGTCCGATTACAAGAAAAGTAATAGTCATTATACAGGGTGATTACAAATGAATTTATCAACTTTGAAGGGTATATTTTCTGAACAATTAAAGGTAGTGTTCCATTTCAAACATCGAAGTGAGTGAGAAGTTATGAAATTTCATAAATGTAGAAAGAAGAAGAAACGGGAGCCAGTTTGCGCTACCAGCAGAAACACGAACGACATTCATTCTGTAGGAGAATTCGTTCCACACGTTTCTCAGCCTGTTGGGTGTTACAGATGCAATAGCTGCAGTTAACGGCAGTAAACGAGTTATCCTCGTTTTCAGTTCAGCAGTGTGAGCTGGTAGAGACGAAAAATACAGTTTATCTTTTATGTATTTCAGTGGCAACTAACTGAATGAACTCGCAACGAAACATGCCGGTTCACTTTCAACCCGCCGCTCATTGCGCCACCTCTCGCCAAAGAAACGAACCTTGGGTTTACATTTATGAAACTTCATAACTTCTCACTCACTTCGATGTGTGAAATGGAACACTACCTTTTATTATTCAGAAGATCAGAAGAAAGCCCTTCAAAGTTGAAATATTCGTTTGTAATCACCCTGTATTTTACAGTAATCTTTATATTATTTTTTCCCATTTAACTGATAAAAGTTTCTTTCCAAAGAAAGTGGTGCGTATTATACGGAGAATGTACATAAAAAAAAGAAAGCTGAAGTCTGAAAGTTTAGGCGCGTGTTATACATCGGAACGCGTTATAAGCTGGAATCGGTATTTGTCTTTCAAAGATTTGCATCTTAAAATATGTATCGAAAAAAGTATGATTTGGTTATTCATTTAAGAATGAAAATGTATTACAAATGTTTTTAAATAAAAGAAAATTTAAAAATCCATATGGAAATTTTAAATTTAAGATTAATAATAAAAAAAACCAGACAATAAATTTTCACTAAATTTTGATAAGTACACAACATTATAAAGAAATAAAAACTAAGGCAAATAGATTAAGTTTATTAAAAAATAAATCAATTGTATTAAAAATAGAGAGGTGATGGAAAGCGCCAAATGAAAAAGAAAAAATATTCTCTCGCAAAAACACTGTGGTATTCAAAATTTCTTTTTTCTGCAATACATTTTTATAGGTTATTTTACCCACAAAAAATCGTAAAATAATTAATAGAAACAAAATTGTAAAAAAAAAAAAAAAATGCTTTTTTATATAATTTTGTTTTGGAAATTAATTAACTTATCTGCAAAAAAAAAAAAAAAAAAAAAAAACATTCCCATCTTAGGATTACACATGACTAAAAATTAAGTCTTAAAAAAAATCGCTGTTTTTTATACAATTCCATTAAATTGTTTAAAATTATAAACTTTAGAATCCGATTCACTAAAGAGTTTTTTGAAATAACAAAGTAATTGTGTTATTTGATAGTTTTATCAATGTAAAATGATAACATTTTAGTTAGCAAAAATAGAAGTACAGTCGTGTGTTAAAAACAAACATTTTGCGTAATAAATTCTCAATATTTCTAACATTATTGTAATATTTTTTTTTTCATTTTATCTATTTATCCAGATGTTCGATGCTGAAATAATTATGTTATAACATCACTCATTTTCTTGCAATTTTTTTTCACCAAAATAAATGTTCTTTCTAAATTGTATATGCAGGATATCCAGGATCAGAATCAAATGAAAAGCAGCAGCCGATGTATGACGTTTATGACTTCAGTACTTTAGCGTTATTTATTTATGTATTAAAATATTACATCTACATCACAAAAATGATAATCAAATATGCAATATGAATAATGATGTATTGTATATGTATGAATAAAACACAATAATAGGAAAATAGTAAACTAATTGATTGATTGCAAAAATGAAATGAATCAACTATTGATATTAATAAGTAAGAGATAATATAAAAATATCATATAGTTTATTATATTATTATAATGAAGAGGTTATCTTTACAGTCTGATCTATGTATTGCTTTCTGTCCCAACATCAGTTATTGGTCTTAGCTGCGATACTTATTAAAATATTAACCTGATGAATGATATTTAAATGGAATTTATATAAATAAAAAGTAAAATATAATTTTCCGGGTATTTCAGGACAACATTCAAATTGTACCTCAATGTGCAATTTCTGTTGAATTTAAAATGATCTTTTGGGTTCAGGTACCAAAATATGTAGTATTTAACGTCTTCCTTGGTCTTGTCACTGTTGCAATTGGAAGAAAGTTTTATTTTTTTACTTTATGTAGAAAGACAGGAAAGCTGCCTTGTCCACAAGTAACATGGATTAACTGGTTTATTACAGAAATATTTAAAGTTGAATTGCTTCATTATTTGATATAGCCATTTTGTAAGTTATTCCATATTGATGCTATATTTTAATGTACTACAATTGTAGAAATATTTATGTTGTGGCAGCTTTTGATAGTGAGTCCGTTAACACTTTTCCACAACTTAATAAGCGTAACTTGATTGAGGCTATTGTTAATGTTAACGTTGACTAATGTCTGTATAAATATTTGTATTAATTTGGTTTGAGGAGAAAGTCAAAACCAGAGCATCTACAGAAGAGCGAATTTCTGTTAGCAGCAGCAGATTTAAGGTGTTGCATTGCAGAGACAAATTACTGCATGAAGTATTGCGTTGAATTCCGCTTGATAGACTCAATTTTAATGACCAAGTCTTATTGAGTTGTCATAAATGAAGATGGTTTTTTGGAGAACAATAAATGCAAAATAAGTTCCACCTACCTTGATGGATTCATCAGTAAAGTTTTTTATTTTAAAAATTTATTTTTTAATTTTTCCACCTTTATACAGGATGCTTAGTAATGTTTATTTTCCCTTAATTGTTCAACGCCATCAGCAGCAGTCATAAACATGATATCTGGTTATGGTAAAGTGGCCATGCATCTTCAACAAGATTGCTTTCAGTGCCTAATAGTTGCATGGAAATTGCTGAAAAATAAACGAGCGTTATACGCATACTGTTTGCAGCAATCATGTACGTAAAGTTTTTGTTTGTAATATATACATACGGCATTACAATTATGTAACTATATAATCCTGTATTTCGAAAACTTTTCAAGATCAGTACGCTAAGTCCTTACTTTGCCGTTGGGAAATGCTGTAAGCAGTCTCATGTAATAACAGCATGGTCACTTTAATATGCCTAGACAATAATAGTTTTATGACTGTAACTGCCAGCATTAAAAATTACTGGGTTAGGTAGAACTTTAAATAACCTGTATGTATTTAGAAATACAATAATAAATAACGGAAAGTCTTTAAGACGTTATTGATTTAATATTAACATGGGCAACAGAGGAATTACCGCCGATGGTATTAAAAAGATGTAAACCGTATTTCTTTTTCAAAAGCATATTTTACACCCATTCTTTAATTTTTTTGAGATAATTAAATGATATGTATGAAACAAAACTAAAATTATAGCGAAGCAAATTATAAAAATATATGAGTATTTTTTTCTTCATTATTTTGAAAGCAAACGAAAAAAAGGAATGCTTCTTTTTGCAATTATTATAATGTAATCGAAAAGAATATTTCTAGCAGGCATTTGCATTGTATAGACTGTGTTCAAGTAATCGTTATTCCTCATTCTAAAATGCAGATTATCCGATGAGACATTTTAAATTTCTATAACTACATTTATTTATATATATATTAATAAGAAACTATAGAATAAGTCTTTTTGAAAAATATCTCTGGCTGTAATCATATTTCAACGTCTTGATATTCTAAGAAGTACACATATTATTTTTATTTATTTCGTTATATGATAATAAAAATATAGTTTCTTGAGTTAAAAAAAAGAAATGCTTTTAAGTTTTAAACTTCAAAATAGAATATTTATCATATCAGAGAATTTGGAATAGTTTTGAAATAAAGAAAATGCAGAGATTTTGCTTTATTATGCAAAATCGTTAATTTTGATAATTTAGCCCATTTTTCGATCGAAAATATAGTAGTATTTAGAAACTATGCCTGAGGAGAAATGTTTCTGTTAATCAAAAATAATTTTCAAAATATTTTATTTGGTACTTTTCGGTTAGCCGGGTGCCAGTGATATATATAAATGTATATATATACACACACACGCATATACACATATCTACATGCACATATATATATACACATATTGTATGTATATTTAAACATATATGTTATATAAAAATTTATTTCCTTCGTAGCCTTCAATTTTATTCGCATTAATCTTTTAAAATTAATCTGACTTCTGTCATAGTCAGTATTTCCTTAATTCTTAATAATATCTATTCCTATTTAAAGTCCTTTTAAAAGTAAGTATCCGTATATTAATAATTATTTTATTCCAAATCTTAATCTAAAATTTAAGATCATTCGTAACTTTTATCAGTTCCCCAATCTATAAAATTCTGAGACGCGTTCTCATTTCGAACGTTTTTAAAAGCCATTTTCTTATTATTATTATTATTATTATTGCTCTGATTCTTTCGCGCGCTTGGGATTTTAACTTCTAAATTGGTCCGCACCAAAGTAAGGGATTCTTTAATGTTTTAGCCTCGCCCTCTAGCCTCATTCGTTGGGCTGGAGCTAGCTTCTCACTCATTGGGTTTTGCGCACGTGACGTAATTCTGTGTATGTTTCCGCGGAGAGATCAAAACTCGCCAGCACCGGTCGGAGCGGCAGATTTTTGACGGTTTCGGAAGATAAACAAATATGTGTCTGGTAATTGTATGACCGTAGAATATTCAACTGGCCCAGTAACATCTTAATTCAATGAAGTGAAGCAACGTTAGCCCGAGGGCTATAAGTTTTAGACCTTTGGGAATCGTTTCTGTGTCGTTCGTCTTCTAATAAAATTATTTGTCTGGAGATTGGCTGGATTTACTGGAGAAATTCTGTGATCTCATTTCATTGCCTTACTACTTCGCCATACTCGCTAAATTCGACTGCAACTTGCTATATCGTTGAAGGACTGCCATCTTTTCATCGAATAGTATTCATCGTAATATCTCAACCTCGTCAAAATGCTACATATATATGTATATACATATGTATTTATGTACATATATCACTGGCACCCGGCTAACCGAAAAGTACCTTTTATTTTACAGTAAGAGAAGATTAGTGTCGTTAGATAGTTTTATTCATTATTTATTTATTTCTAGGGACATCCTTACGCAAAATAACTCAGTATTTTAAAACAATAAAGAGGAAGGCAAACTGATATTTTGTGTCCATCTCAAAAAAATTGTACTATGTTATTATAATTCATTAATTTAAATTAGAGATACGTGGATAATATTTTTAGAAGTTCAGCATAACAGTGTTTCTTGTTGAGTGACCAAAACTAAAATTGAATCGCCATAATATTTTCATAATAAGTATTTTATGTATAAAGTTTAGTGCAATAACATCCCATAGATTTCGTGATATCGCTATATCTAACATCATAAATACTTTTGAATAAAAGTGTCACATGTTGCAGGATATAAAAATGCAATAAGTAACAATTTATTTTAAGGTACAAATGAATGTGAAGAATTATAAAATTATATGTAGCTATTCCCGAGTTACAACACTGTCAAAATTAGTGTAATCTGTAGACAGACATACCACACTCATACGGACAAGAAGATTTTTAGCCTAAAGTAATCAAATTAGACTCTTGACATTTTAAAACATATATATACATTGGAAACTGGTCAATTGATTATCACGAATACAATGCTTCTTAGGATTTGGAATAAAGTAAAAATGAAGGAATACATTGGTACTTAGATAACTTAAAACTCGATGATTGGGGCGATACTTTTGCCTGTACTAGCAGTAACAGAGTGTAAAATGAATGAGGTTGGGAAACCAATTGATAATATCAATGCAAGATTTAACATATTCTCTTGATCAGTGAAATAGTTTCAATATATGGTTTTCTAATCTCATGTGGTCTTCAATGCTGTCCCAAGAACAATGCCTACATGCCCCGTCTAATTCTAATTGGTTTAGATTTTTATATTTTAGACATGCGTATTTTGTAGCTTATACACATGATTTCGTGAAAATGTCCAGCAAGATTTTCATGAAACTTTAGCATGTTGTATAGTAAATCTATGTTCCCGAAAACACCCAAAGTTTCGATATTTCGGTTATTATCCATCATGTTTTTCATAGGTTTTCACATTTTAATCTTTCTTAAAATATGTCCTTGTTCTTATTAATGTAATGCAAATTTAGTTTCGACAAGAGGCTCAGAAAGAATTTTAACAAGTCACTATTTGTCAGAGTATTAAATTAATTAATTCATATGGATGCGTATATTATGCGAGTGTCATTCTGCTTGATTTATACAAATTCGTAGGAAATTTTTTATTTATTACTGCTTAAAGTAGTACAAATGAAATATATTAAATATCCGGAAAAATCAAATTGAAATCAGAATGGTTTAAAAATATATTTTTAAAACATTTGTATAAATATGACAAAACTTTTGTAATGTTGTCATTTATAAATGTTTTATTAACATTGGATATTTCAACTGTACAAACCTGTTAAATAAAAACCAGGTAGTATCCGACGAATTAAAAGAATGAATAAAGAACTGTTAGATGAACTTATAATATACCTATAAAACTAAGTTTTATAAATAATCAATCATACACAGGTAATTCTTTCCAAAAACATCTTTATTTTAATCTATATTTGCTATAATACTATTTCTATTAATTTTCACTTTTTACGTTATTGAAAAATAAAAATTGATTCATTTAATCTATAGTTTAGTTCAAAATAAAGCTATACGTTACCTGTAAACAAGGTTCAAGATAAAATAACAAATTAAGGCTCTGATTCTAGTCTGTTTAATTACGTAATGTAAAAATAAAAAAAATATTACTTAATTTTTACACAGTCTTAATACAAAAAAAAATGCATTTCAAGGTTAGCATAACGTGCAGACAACAAGTAGAAAATCCTCCAAACCTCCACTCTTCTTAGCTGTTATGTGCTCTAGAAAGTCTGGTTTTCACAAATTGTCGAACTACCATATAATCAAGATAAAATAAAAACCAGCCGAGATTGGTTTAATTAGTACTTTTCACATTTTTTTATCCACGAACATTTTAACACGCGATAGGTTATCAATAAATGTGATCAGAGCAAAAATTCTAGTCATAATTGCCAGCGAGAACTTAAGAAAGCTATTAAGAGATTCTTGATCAGATACGTATAGCCTTGATTCTATGATTAAATTCACTTTGGAAATTGAACAAAATAACACACTCTTGTATTTGGATGTGCTGTTAATCAAAACCCATCATGGAATTGAACGTACGGTATATAGAAAACCAATAACTAATCAATCCACTATTCCTAATAGTGCTCAAGCACCTTTTTCCTATAAAGTTTCTGCCTTTCGACATTTTATTAGAAGAGCCTTTACTGTCTGTAGCCGTAATCAATTAAATATTGAAATAAATAAAATAAGTGACATCGCAAGAAATAACGGATACAATTACAGCACCATCAATAAATTAATTAAGAGCATGGAGAATTTTTATTGAACGAAACTCAAAAATATCAACTTTACAATATTTTCCAGGATTCTTTGAAAGATTAACATATAAACTTAGAAAATTTAATATCTGCCTTATTGCAAAACCTTCCACAAAATTAAAAAACATATTATGTAGAAAAACAGATCCAATAGAACCTGATCAACTTTCCGGCGTTTATGAAATCATATTCACCAAGGCAGATGGAACAGTACAATACTATATAGGAATGACAAACAGAAAATTTAAAACAAGAATAAAAGAACATATGGTAGATATCAAACATGACAGAAGAACCACTGCTTTAGCCAGACAATATAGGAAGGAGCAGTTGCAGGTTGATTTCAAGAATAGTAAAATAATTTTTCAATCAAGAGCTTATTTCCCATCCATTATCCGTGAATCTATAGAAATATATTTGCGAAAAGACTGCATTTGCAACGAACCCGATTCTTTTGAATTAGCTAAAATTTGGCACGCGATGATCGATAGATTGAAAAGCAATAAAAATAAAAACAAATAATAATTTTCACGTTTTCCAGTTTGGCCAATTTAAGCACCTGCTAGCGTTGGACATGCGATCTCGTGGTTTATGTTTACCATTTTCAAAAATATGCGAGAATATTATATCCGAAGATGTCAGCGATAGTGTGAACGAAACATATGTAATCTACATTAAAAAAGTAATTTAAATATTCCGTGTTATGTTTTTATCACTTTAAGCATTAGTAGACTTTAATTTAAAGTTAACAAGTGATTGTATTATATTATTTATTTCAAAAAATTGTTGAGTTTTTCATTTAAGTACAAGTTTATTTATAGATTTCATCAGACGCATGGCAGGAAATATGCCAGGCGATATGTAATTCAGCGTTGGGCAGTAGAATAGCATCATGTTGTCAAATGTCGCAGTCATGAAAAGTGGCATAATCGTCTCAACATTCAAATTAACGTAATGTTAAAAGGAAATAAATAGATCACCATCATCTTCTAAATTATCGTGCAAGGCTAACTTTCAAAATCTTAAATTGTTTTACCTATCTGATGAGGACGGTACTAGCAGAACGACCTAGAATTTTCTCTAATACAAATGCCAATGTCATTGTATTTCATTCCAGAGATAAATACAAAACGTAAGAGGATATGCCAGTTCTCATTTACAAACGAGATGCATAATAGGATCGCCTTCAAAATACATGTAGCAGAATCACAAATGCCTGCACACTGCTATTGTTACTAAATAACATGCAAGTGCATTGTGCACATATTTTAAATATTCCTATTGACGTAAAATCTTATTCATGTAGATCATTCCGCAAATAAGTTTAAATAGGGTAATACCAACAGTGATGGCCCGTTTAAGGACGCAGTTTCGTTTGTAGCTAGTATTTCCTACACCGTGCTCATTTTTGTTGTGGCGGAGATAAAAATATAATAAGAAAGAATGGAAAAATACTTTAGAGTAAAGAAAATCAAGAAAATAAAAAAAATATTCCTTGGCATGATTTGTTTTACAAAAAGATGATGTCCCATTGGTGATGGCCCATTTTGCCCCAGTAGTGGCCCATCGTTGCACTAGTAATGGCCACACATGTCAATACTTTTTTTGTGAACATGTTTTGCCGGCTTTGGTAAAAGGCCTTTTGTCGGTCTTTTCCGCCTCTTTGATGGCATTTTTGGCTTCTTTGTAAGCCTTCACAACTTCTTTTGTTGCTCGTTTTGCCGTTTTTCTTTCTGTTTTACTTGATTTCCTTGGCCTCTTCTATCTTTCGTTCCTTGGTTTTTTGCAGCTCTTGCCATCTTTGGATGTCAGGACGGAAGGTATTCTTTCTGATCTCTTATTCTTTTTGCTTTCAAGACTGTGCGAATATTCAAGGATTTCGTTTAACTTACAAAAACGGTCTTCTGCTGAGGAAGTGGAAGTGTCTGAATTTTCCGAACCTGAAGAACACTTCGTCGGAAATTTTCGTCTCCTGCTGAACAAATCTCTGATTCACAGAAATTTTCTTCGTATTTATTGGTGTTACTGGAGCTCATACTTGGTTTGTTTGTTATAATATACACTGACTCTGTGTAAGCTTCTTCCTCTGCGTCCGTTGCCGTTTCTGCAGGCCTGGTTTGAATGTTTAATTTTTTTCTCTTGAAGCTTAAACAAATGGTATAAAACTTCCAGTTTTTCACATGATGGTTGTTGAGTATTCACTATTTGTCGGAAATCTTCAGTCTATAGATTTCGAGCAGCATTCGAAGCCTAATTACAAGCGGTACCAGTAGAAACATTGTTGATGACGTGACCGATTGCACTTTGAGTAGTCTACAGCATTTGCATTGAATGGATAAAGTACTGTTACTCTGAAATAGTTTTTATTGGCACCATCATATCATTTTCTAGTATTATTTTTAGGATCGAGACGATGTTCACTTTAGTTACAGCTTCATGTGGATGGTTCTTGCCTCAGCGAAGAAAGACCTTGTTCAACAGAGCTTCTAGCAGATGAAAAGTAGCAACGTCGCAGGGTAAAAAATATGCGTAGTACTTGGGTATAAAGCGAATATTAAAATATTAAAAAGCAAAATTATCTGTAGAGATTTGCAATGTTCGATGGTTTCACGCATAAGGTGAGTTTTGTGCCAGCATTCAAACACATTTACCGACAGCTGTACATCATTCTCCACTAAAAAAGGGGCGAAGACATTTCCTATACATTTATAAAACTTTTGTGCAGTCATCAAACTATTGCTTCACGATGCCCCATGATTGAGGAACGCTGTGAATCACTCGTGCAGGAATTAATACAAACATGTCTCACTTAGTTTCCATAGGGCGAAAAATTCAAACATGACAGTCATGGAAAACGTGGAGTCAGCTTGGTCGATATCTTAGGCATCTTTGCTATTTTTCTGTGTGAAAACCCTGCATTTCCCAGGACAAAGATTGAAGATTGTATTGTCAGCGTTAAAGACTTTGGATACAGTAAGGCTTCAAAAACGTTTTCTACCTTCAGCAATTCAGCGATATCCTGGGACATTTACATTGGCTTTTGTAATGCCCTCCAGTGCTTGCTAATATTAGTATAGATATAAAGTTTAAATAATTTAATTAAAGTTAATATTATTTTAAATAAATGTTGTAACTTAATTAAACAGATTGAAAAATAAAATCTTTCTTATTTTTTTCTGATTTTCGCTGCCTGCATACAAGCCCAAGTTTAAAGCACCGGAAACAAACGCTATACCACTGACGCACTTTGTGCTCAATCAAAAAAGTTTAGATCTGTATTTTAAATTTTCAGCGCTTGCTGTAGATGTTAGTTTTTATGCCGAAGTTAGACAGTCAAAGCTAAGACGCCAGTCTAAAAGAGTAACAGACTATGACATTTGTTTCGAAAACAACGTCGCGAGTACAGGAAGTATAGTGTAATGTGAACAAAAACAATAGTTTTAGGTTAATATGAATTTGTACGAAAGTAATTTGTTTCAAATGCACGAAGAAATACATGTACTCAATAACGATACTTCAATTCATGACAACACATAGTAATAAAGTATAAAAAGTAAGTGTGGGACATCATTGCTGCTCTCATGAAAGAGCGACACCCGTAATGGCCATCCCTACTAGCTAACTTAATAAGCTTATTTTGATAATACCAATATGTTTACATGTTCCTTAAACTTTACTGAATTCAGTATAACTCACCTTTCTCAGTTTATTTTTCTTCAATTTTTCGTACACCGCATGGAAACCAACTTTGCTTGCAAAAAAAGTCTTGCTAGCAAATCACTGCTGAAAGAGGGGTAAAAGAAAAGCTTCGGTAAGAGGAGCGCCCACTCACGTGGTGTGCGATGATTTGCTGAAACAAAGGCATCACGTATCAGTCAAAGGGCTATTTTATCACTCATAATAGGCGATCAGTTTGAATGTTAAACGTTTGACTTTAGTGTCGTCGGAATATTAAATGCGCCATCACTGGTATATGGGCCATTATTGGTGATCTTACCTTACTTACGTTTATTTATTGTAGACGCTACTAAATTTTTAAAGGAACATGTAGAGGATGTAGCATGATTCGTATTTAGGATCAAAATGTATCATTTGTCAAGTGTGCCAACAACAAATTTTCTATATTATTTGAAATCGCTTTGCTGCAAGTTACTTTGATTACCAAAAATCCCTAAACTGTACATTTGCTTTTTTTACATTCATTGATATTTATTAAATAAACAAAAACACATTTTAAGCTCACTTATGCTAGATATATAAATTTATATCAACAATTATCATATGATATCGTCACGGATATACATATCTAAGATAACAATAACAGTAAATATTTTATCGACAATCGTTTCTCTTGATTGAATACTTTTAAATTATTCATTGCAAACAGCTACGATTTTTGGCAGAATTACGTCAGCTATTTTACCATCAATGAACTTGGCTATGTTTATCAGTGATTTGTCCTGGCATGAAAGCCTTGAATTACCATTTTTACTTTTTTCTATCTTTACAAGAAGAAAGTATTGGATTCATGAAAATTTTCGACTTCCGGTTTTCGACGGATTTATACGTTTTAGAAGGTCCTGAACACGATTTGACTATTTTTAAAAAATGTCTGTCTGTGACTCTGTCTGTCTCTACTGTATGTGGCAAAAAATTTGTGGGCGCTCTATCTCAAGAACCAATGCTCGGAATTTAATAAAACTTTATATTCAGTTAGTCCCTGATATATATTGGTGATGATTAGTTTATGGTAAAAATCGCCCAGCAGGTGGCGCTGCTATGCAGCATTTTTCGCGATTTCTGCAATAGCTTTATCTCAAGAACTAATGCTTGGAATTTTATAAAACTTTATATTCAGTTAGTTTCCGATATAAATTGGTGCTGATTAGTTTTTGGTAAAAATCGCCTAGCAAGTGGCGCTGCTATGCAGCATTTTTCGCGATTTCCGCAATAGCTCTATCTCAAGAACTAATGCTCGGAAGTTAATAAAACTTTATATTCAGTTAGTCTCTGATATAAATTGGTGCTGGTTAGTTTTTGGTAAAAATCATCCAGCAGGTGGCACTGCTATGCAGCATTTTTCGCGATTTCGCAATAGCTCTATCTCAAGAAATAATGCTCGGAATTTAATAAAACTTTATATTCAGTTAGTCTCTGATATAAATTGGTGCTGATTAGTTTTTGGTAAAAATTGCCCAGCAGGTGGCGCTGCTATGCAGCATTTTTCGCGATTTCCGCAATAGCTCTATCTCAAGAACTAATGCTTGGAATTTAATAAAACTTTATATTCAGTTAGTATCTGATATAAATTGGTGCTGATTAGTTTTTGGTAAAGATCTCCCAGCAGGTGGCGCTACTATGCAGCATTTTTCGCGATTTCCGTAATAGCTCTATCTCAAGAATTAATGCTCGGAATTTAATAAAACTTTATATTCAGTTAGTCTCTGATATACTAAATTGGTGCAGGTTAGTTTTTGGTAAAAATCGCTCAGCAGGTGGCGCTGCTATGGAGCATTTTGCAGGATTTACACGATTTTAACGATAGTCATATCTCAATAATTAATTCACGGAATATATTAAAACTTCAGTTTCAGTTAGACCTTGATATAAATTGGTGCTGATTCTTTTTAGTGTATGCGAAATCTGTGTGAGATAGAAGAAAGTTTTGGGATTGACACATCCGACTTGTTTAATCATAGTTTAAAATAGTGACATTTTTTCTAAAATTAAATTTTAGCTTAAAACATTTAAAATCAACTGTTTTTTTGTTTCCAGCGATTGTAATAGCATCTTAAAGTTATTCAGTAACGAGCATTTGGTTTATTATGATTGTAAAGCCTTTTATGTAAATTTATTAAATTCATCAATAAAATTTTGATGTGAAAATTAAGTAAAATTTCAAGTTCATAATTTTTTTAAAAAATATTAAATAACCAATAAAATAAAATGCTTGAAAATAAGAGACAAACAATTTAATTTTCACAATTAAATATGTATTAACTGTTTGGGAAGACGGCGAGGAAGTATGGCTTTCAGTTTGATTAATATAAATTTCGTATGCAGTATAAATAAATTATTGCTACACTAATTTTCCTTACAGTGCAATTTTTTTCATAATTCGATCCTTAAAAAATGCACTATCGAAAACATTAACCTATTTTTTTTAAATCTTTATGATCTAGTTTATTTTATTCTGCTTTATAAAAAATCAAGTGTTTCTATTCAATATTTTGAAGAATTGAGAGCATAACTTCATTAAAATTCAGGTACAATGTTAGAACAAGCTAAGCAAAACACTCAGGGAAAAAATATTGCTTAGTTAAGTGCAAGAGAATTTATCTCTATGTACTTGTAAAAAAAAATATAGAAAGTACTTTTTTTTCACCTTTTATTTCTAATTTCCCACTGAGTAAGCTATTTTTTTCCTTGAAATGTTAAAGTATTCAGAAGAAAAAATCCCACCTTTCCTTTATCAGATCCATTAGTGATTATGTAAATGAAAATCTTTCTGGCTAATTAAATACATATAATATCTAAAGAATAATAAAAAGAATAATTTGAGTTCTTTATAATACCCTAATAAATTAAAGTTACATATATTAATTATAAATACTTTAACATAGTTTTGGCTTTATTCGATATAAGCTTAATCATACTAGCACATTGATAAAACTTATAGTATGTGTGTGATAGTGTAATGTTTCGCAGTTTTAAAAGTTATAAAATTTATAAAATTTTGCTTTAAAATAAAAATTGTATCATAGTTTTTTCTCAATATGACAAGTCTATATATTAAATGCACGAAAACACATATTTCACGTACAATGTGGTCATTATCATAATAGTTGTGCAATTTTTATTTTTTACACACGCAGATCACTGAACATTATAGTAATTCTCGTATTTTAGCTGAAATAAGCAGCTATTCTTTATCTTCTTTGCTTTCTATATTAGAAAACTAAACGAATATTAAAAGGAAGTTGTTGCATGTATTATAGACAGCATTAAAATAATTTAGGAATTATAATAGGAAAGAGATGTTGCCAGGGAATTAGACATCACACACAGGGGATTATTTCTAACATATGGAATGATAGAGTGTTTGAAGTTAACACAAAGCTACGGATCTTAATACGACAAAATGCAATTTTTTTCTATCCAAGTTACTGGTTATAGAACAAGAGTTGATACTAAATGGTACTGCATGTAACCACTCCATGTGTTTCTCTAGGGTGATAGTGTCAAATACAATCAATCAATGTTTGTTTATCTAGACGATTCCACATACGGATAGGGCAATCATGATGCTGTTTCCAGATCTGAGATTACTCATAAAAGATGATGTGATGTCACCTATGCTTCTATGTTAGTTGCTTAATGCACTATTATAGTCTCGCCGCTCTACTGAAACGTCAAGGAAAGCGGCATGAAAGATCGCCGTACTGATAATCCGTAGACAGCAGACGTCGCCGTCTCACTGTCCGTGCAGACATTGGTCCTCAAAATGACACATGTTCCACACTCAGGGTATATGATATCGCACAGCCCAGCGTGTAAACGCCTGTTGTCCCGCGTTAGTAAAGTCTTCGATTCTGTATGGATTCTGTAAAGATTCTAATAGGCTTTCCTATTCATCCGACATTGTGGGGGGGAATAGGGGACAATTTATCATGTGAGGTGAATCATCTTTTCACTCATAACATTATTACCTTAAAAAAGGGCAATTGCAAATTAGACTATCTGATGTTAGTGAAAATGTTCTGGTATTTAATAACGTTTGTACACAATATTTTGTACATAATAATATCTGATGACCATTAACAGTTTTGAAATATATATGTGGTTTCGTATAACTTCTCAAAGAAATCACAGACTTGGAAAGACAAGGTTCTAACTGCTCTAAAATTTTGCAGCGTGTGAGATATTCATAGGAAGGCGTTGTTTATTAGGTCAAATTTTATTGAAAACTAAAAACACTTAGTTGGTGACATCAGTCCATTTTAGTCGAAGTTGTTAGTCACTTTGTTGGTTTTGTCGGTCACATTGTCATTCCAAAGTAATTAAATATAGGTAATATGCAATGAATTTAAATTTATTTATAAATAATCATGTGTAACATTCTGAATTCAATATACATAAATATATAGAGAGCTTCTAGGAAACAAAATAATTTATCTATCACAAAATTTTAAAGGAAACGCTGAAAATAGCGAATTCTTTTTTTTTAAACCCACCAGTCGAGATTTATTCTATGAGATTTTTGTCAAGATGCTTTGAGTAATTCAAGTATGCAAATCGGGATACGTTTCTAGCATAAAAGAAAATCCGTCAGATCCAATTACTACAAAAATGTATGGATCATCTATGGCATAAATTCTTAAATGGGAATAGCTGAAATATGGGAGAAATTCATGTGTCAATATTCGATATTCTGTCTTGGCTTTGTATTGTATGGTTGTATTTATTATGAAAAATGGAGAAAAATACATTGAAATGAATGTCTTTGATATAAAAAATTTGTCATATGGCAACACATTATAAATACTTTTTCTTATTTTCATTTTATTCGTTTTACGTTTGGATAAAATACAATGTTTATTTTTTTATTAAATCGCAAAGATTTACAAGAAATACTTTGGTAGAGTTTAACTTTTTCTTGTTTAATAGTTCATCAAAATTTTGTGTTCGTTATTGACTAACAATGTCGAATACAAATTTATATTGAAGCAAGTAAGAAAGAAGAGAAAGTTATTATGATTTGCATGCATAAAAGCTATTTTTCCCTAAATTTAGCAGTAGATAACTATGATTGAAAAATAATCGTGTATAAACATGGTGATAATAAATTCAAACAAAGAAAAATTTGCGAAATGTGTTTTGTCTTCGCTAAATAAATAATATAATTATAACTGTATGATAGTATGATAATAATTATACCCTGGTTACAATACATGGGGAAGCAATTATTTGTGACACTTATTACGACCATTTTAATATGTAGAGGAGAAGGTGTAAAAATTGGCTCGGTGCAAAAATGGGCAACCCTCCCCAAGGGGCTATGAGATGTGTTGAAGACTGACGGCCGGGACTGAAGATGACGCCATTTGTTGATATGAGATAGCAGAGTGCAGTTGCAACCGCTCTTTCAAGTAGTGTGGATGCAGCGTCAGTTATTGTGCGAATTGGTGTTTTTCTGGACTGCAAACATTTGACAGCTATTTGAAATCTTTTTTTTTTCATGTTCTTATGGTTAGTTTAAAATAGTTTCACTGTGATATCCGAAAAGCGGAGATACTTAGCTACTTTTAGAAGCATGCTTTTACTCACGTACATCTATATGTTACACGTGAAAGTGGCCATCTTTCTTAGGTGGGGTTGGTGTGAATGTGGGCCCCATTTATAATCGGCTAAAAATTATACCACCTTTTCTCTTAAACAACATAAATTATTTCAATATTTTTTACGAGAAAACAGCAATTACCTACATTATACACATTACCAAATGTATTATAAAAGAAACCTAACAAATGCTTTGAGGTAAGAGAACTGTAAAATTACCGTAGATGTAGATAATAATAAAAACTTCAGATAATTAATTATAAGGACATTTTATTATCTATAAATCCAGAAAGCATTCGTTAGTTTTATTTTATAATATATCTCATAACGTGCGTAATATAACATAATGGTTTAATGCGCGGAGGCAGGGGTGGGAAGACCAAAGGACTACAAAAAGAGAGAAAATCCAACACACGAAACGATACGATTCATCATCGTACTCATCAGATTACTGTGATCCTCTGCTTGTGGACAGCAATGATATCAACTTGGATATCAACGATGGGGATAAACCAGCTCAGAGTGATGCAACTTGCATCTTTTGTGATGGAAAGTTCTCTGAAGACACTCGCGCACACTCAGATTGTGACCAGTTTTGTTTCCGCTTTCTGTAAATGATTTTCTTCTGTAATAAATACATTCTCCACTATTTTGTATTGTTTTAACCTGTTTTAAAACATTTTAAACTATTTTTTGTGAGTTTTTTGCTGATATTTGCACCTTTTTTTTCTGGTGCCTTTTTAAAACTTTTTTGTAAATCTTCGTTTTCGAATTGAAATAATTGATATTAATCATTTTTTTTATTCCTCTCATTTAGTAAAGTTGTTATAGCTGTTAATGAAGGTCAAAAATCTAGAATTTTTCCAAAGGAAAATCACTTTATGGGAAAAAATAATAAAAAAACAGTGGCATTTCGGGAGTGCCGACAGGAGTGAAAACTTGAACAATTACGTGTGTATTTTTTGAATCGTCAGAAAATGTTTTATTGTGCAGGAAATACTTTTTAAATGAAGTATATATATATATATATATATATATATATATATATATATATATATATATATATATATATATATAATACTCTCGTACGTGTATTTCGGGAACCAATAGAGCACAGGCAAGCATGCGGCGCGCAACTCACCGGCGCCGCCCTAACTCATACCGAACTATACACAATACATGTACATACTTATATACAGAGGTGTCGGTTACAGTAACAGTTTCGCGAGTTAAATGGTTTTTTCCCATCTCAAAAAATGCCCAACGCGCTTAAAGAAGTTTTCACTTCAAATATACAGAGGTGTCGGTTACAGTAACAGTGTTGCGAGTTCACTGGTTTTTCCCATCTCAAAAAATGTCCAACGCGCCTAAAGAAGTTTTCACTTACAAAGAAAAGAGGTTGCCCATATTTACACTTTTCCTCTATCATTAACACAGACTCGGTTTTCAAAATTTTGGTAGATTTTGATGATCTGTAAAACTTTATAATCAATACAAAACATATTCCACCTAAAATCAAAAATTATTTTCTGATACTCCAATGTTTGAATTTTTTACAAACTAGCTTTTAAATAAAAGATAGTGGAATGCGATTATTTGATTATTTCCAAAGAAAACCATGCATATATACAACCAACTGTAACTGCTTGAAAAATAAGACACAGTCTTTTCCAAAATTATGAAAAGTAATATCAATAATGCGACATGAAAATCATAAAGGTTTTGATTCAAATAGAACATTTCTTCCAACTATTCATATAAAAAATTTGTTTTCTTCCAAAATTAATGTCAAATGTTTACAAAGAACATTTCATGATAATTTATTGTAGCAAAGTCATTCAATGTCCTGAACATGTACAGTTTACAAGATAAATAAAATATTCAACAGTGTGAAACAGTTTCTTGAGTGTTTATGGATTTGTGATACAAAAACACGGAATGCACTAAATACATTTATTTCTGTGAACATTTTCTTTTAGATGCAAATGTCTTTTCTTTTATGTATAATATAGGTAATATATTCTTGACCTAATTATGTTTTAATAAAAAATTGAGCAACGACACAAGAGTGAAAATATTGTTTGGTTTCACTAATTAATTAAATGTCTTGATCATTCAAGAAAAAAAAAAAATTTACTAAGTTAATATTTTTATTTGAAAAAATATATACGTAAACTCTATATGTCTAGAAAACGTCCATACCTATTTTTGCACATAACATCCAAGCAAGATTGATTCATTCGTTCAAACTGCACAAATGTATTGATGTCTTATGCAAAGAAGCCCGAGTTCAGGTTTTACAACTCTCTGTAGCCTATACGAAACGCAAACCTTTTTATTTTTTTATCAGTCATGACAGTTGTGAAAACGAAAATTCCAACTCATGCTTTGGCAAATATGTTGCACTACTATCCGATCATCTTCACAGATATTATGGTGATACTCTACATGACAACTTTCTTCTTGTAGATATCAATGGAGTCAAACTATTTGCTTATTTGAATTGAACCAGGCACGTACCTCAATCAGACACTACTCACTCACCCTATACACGCCCCATGCCATATTGTTTGCCTGTACGAACGGAATAAAGCACGCACTTTTTCCAGACATCACCAATCGTAATCATGTTCACCTGTCATGTTGACTGCCATATTGATTGCTCACCTAATAGAGTGTATAATGCGTTTCACACTGTTCCGTCATTTTTTTTTTCACAGCTGCACAGCTATGGGAGAAATGACTATCATTTCTCCAAAAGAAGACTAGAAGTTATTCAGTCATGTGCAAAATATTACACAATTATTGTTCTATTTATTGCATAAGGAAAATTATACTTTGAACGATCTAAAAATAACAAAATAAATTTTCTTTCAAATTACTGTAGAAATAATAAAAAATCTTTGGAAATAGGGCAGAAAAAAATGTTAAGCTTTCATCTAAAAAACAGATCCATTTCGTTTCGTTTCTTTCTTTCTTTTCTTTTTTTTAAATCAAAAACACATACATATTATGTACTAAATGTATTTAGAAATGGCTTTCATAAATAAAACTCAGTTATAAATCAAAAGATCAAAAGCCAATACAAGCGAATTGTTTATGTATGTATTTTTATACTGATTTATTCATTAAATAAGTATTTACCAAGTGTCTCTTAGCAATAGAAGACACATTTGGAAAACAATATTTTTAGTGATGTTCATATATTATGAAAAATTTATTAATAAAATCTTCTAAGCAGAATAAAATGTATATTTCAAGAAAATAAGAATAAAAATAAAACTGAAAATGACAAAGCGAGAATTTTATAGGTTTACTTCATTTTTAAATAAATATTTATCTCCAGTCATAAATATTTTATCGCTAGGAAATGTAAAGTAGATCTGAGATTTCTGCAATGAAAATAAAATTGATTCCGAGTATTCTTTCGTAAAGTATAGGCCTTTTCAGAGAATATTATCCCTAGATACAGGTATTTACGAAAATTATTACAGTGTTTCAATTATATCTAAAAAAGCTGTTTTTAAATTTCAGGTATGCAAGAATATGTATATCTAATTTATTGTAATAATATACGTATACAAACTAAAATCTAACTAATTATCTGAGTGATTTAACAATGAATTTTTTATAAACAATTTTGGTTCAACAAAAAGATATTGCGTCGAACTTTAAAAATTCACATGATTAAAAAATGTAACATAAATTCTTTCCATAGAAACATACAGTAGATATATCTTAAGAACACGTAGCTTCGGAGCTACAGAAATGAAGAAAATAGTTCAAATCGAAACAAACTATATCACACAGTGTAATAGTTAAAGAAATGGAGACCAATGTAAGTCTGTCTGTCTATCTCTTAAGCCAAAAGCTTCTTGCATCTTTCACCCACGTTCATCTTAGATTAAGATATGCTTTATGTGAGAATGAATTTTGTCAACAAATATGTCATGTTCATTGAATGAAAATAACACACAATATCCCCACAATAAAAAATGTGTGATTTAATGGAAAAAAATATTGCCATATTTAAGAAATCCCGATTAAAGTTTTTTTTAAAAATAAAATCCATTATTTTTAAATGAATGTCAAAGCAGAGAAATCAATATGAAAGTAATTCAATTATTTTTTTTATAAAAAAAATATTTATAATTTTTACTACAAATTTTGAAATGACACTGCTATTTCATGTTTAAAATATTTTACTACAATATGTTATATGTTGCCAAAAACAAGACGATCAACAATTCAATGATCGGCATTTCTTTAATAGGTTTTGCTTCGGTAAAAAACAATATTTATTAAGAGTGTATACAAGAAAAAGAAAAAAGAAATAAAAAATTGCATATTTTGATTTTTTTTCTGCAGAAATTACTTATAAAATATTTTTAATTTGACCATTCATTATTTTGTTTATAATGACTTTAAATGAAAGCCAAATTGAAGGAATTAATATAAAAGTAATTGATTTTTTATAAAGGAAATTAATATAATTTTTTGTAAAAATTTTGAAAGGACACTGTTACTTCATTAAAAAATATATTCTACTACAGTATGTTACATGTTGTCAAAAGCAAACCTGCTGCCAAAGTAAAGTTCGGCATTGGTTTAATAGGTTTTGTTTTGGAATAAAATAATATTTATTAAAACTCTATAAGAAACAGAGTGAACAAAATCATAAAAAATGCACATTTTGATTTTCTCCAGAAGTAATATCTTTCAAATATTTTAAATTCAATCTTTCATTCTCTTTCTGATAATATAAGCAAAAGAAATCTACTGTCTGCAATCGATTTGCTTTTACAGTGCACGCAAGCAAAAACCTTGTTTTCAGAAAAGGGAAATTGATATTTAAAAACCAATTGATGTCTGTGTCAAGGTATGCATATCCAGTTTCAAATTGACCCAGTTCTAATTGGAATATTTTCATACGATCTCCTTTGTTCAATTTATAATTGTATGAATTTTATTTTAGAATGCTTAAAACTTATATTAGCCTCTTATAAAAACTTCCATAAACGTTGCAGTGAATTTGTGTATGTTTAAAGTATTTAATGTAATACACATAAAAAGAGAATAAATGAATGAACAAATACATTTCTATCACTAAAATAAACGACAGGAAGACGTATCTAAAACCGACTATAAAAATATCTGAAATTGTATTACTATAATCTGTAGACTATATAGTCTGTTTTCTCATAAAAAACACAAAATTGATAGTTTCGGGAATTTTTCAGTTTTTGAATATACGAATATGCTTATTTAGTTGTAATAGATATTTGGAAAAAATGTATTATATTTGCTTATTCGATAACTTGTACATTGAAAAATTTTAATGATTATCTTGGAAAAATAATTTTGAAAAATTGATATTTTTCGAAAATTATTTTTGATTTATACGAATAACTTTTAATACTTTTTCATCGGGTCATCTTTATATAGTATAAAGTGGTAGGATAAAACATTAACTTAACATGTAAAATATGACAACATACTTTATTTCACGTTATTTTTCTTGAATTTATTGAAAGATTTGAGATTATTATTTTATTAATTTTAATTTTTGAGTAAAATTATATTTATCAGAAAATATTTCAATAATCCGAAAATTAAAAAAAAATATTTCTCAAACATAAAGTTTACATTAAATCTTCATCGACTTACATAAATAACATAGATAAAAGAAAATTCATTCTGTATGGCTTCTTTGAAAATTCTAAAGAATCCAAAATATATAAAATATAATTACATTACACAAGCCCAGTACTTTATAAAAAATAGTTAAATATTCGCTTTACAAATTAATCTTTTTCATAGGACGGATTATTTTAATGTCCTTTCATTTCGAAACAGGGAAATAGCTTTTTAAATAACAGTTTATTTTTTAGATGGAATTCAAATTTCGAAAGCGAATTTGTATAAAAATATACATTAAAAGTCTTTTTTATAATCTGCTATAAGAAATGAAAGTGAACGCATTCTGTATAAATCCCATTTTTCTAAAACACCTGAGATTTTTTTTTATAAATATGCAACAATACTGTTTCAAGTTTATGTTTTTAATAAAAAAGTTCCGAAAATTTTTACTTTCCTATCTTACAAAGAAAACTTTATAGATAAAAGTTTAAAGAAGTAATAAATAAATAAAAAATTATATTTAAATTATGTCTCATATAACATTTGATGTAAACTGTTACGTGAGATGCTTATAAAGAATAAAGTTATTAATAAAGTTTTATTAATAACTTAACATTATTATTAGAGGTTTTTTTCTAACTTTTTAAAAAAGATTATAAATCTAATAATTATTAATATAGATTTTTCCTAAAAACTAGTAAATGATTAATGTATATATTCCTTTTGCTTTGATAAATATACTATATTTTGTCTTTTCTAATTTCGAAAAAGAACTTGTATAAAAAAGTACAATAAAGATTTTTCTTTTCTATTCTGCTTTAGGAAGTAAATGCCCCTAAGTTTTACAATTGTTTTTACCTTATTAAGTCTAAATTATTTTTTTTAAATTTTAGTTCAAGCACTTTTTTGCTTTTATCAAACTCAGCAGTATTTAAGTGAGTCAACACAAATCAACTTTTGAACCATTATACAGCAGCAACAAGCTCAAAATTGTGATTTTGGTTGAAACTTTTTTGTTTATAGAGAAAAATTACAATGAAGAACGCATGAAGTTTTTCAAGTACAAAACGTTTAAACTTATGGCCCAATTTGGGCGAAAGACGCCAGCTGTAGGTAGATCTCTTGAGAGATTAATATAAAATATTGTACGTAGCTTTAAATTTCGAGTGGTGTTGAAATTGACCCAGAAAATTCCCTAAATTCATTTTGGATATGCAAAAAATAATGTAGAACTTTTTCCATGATGTCTTTTGACTCCCACTCTTTACATCGGAATAAACAAATATATTTCTATCGCTAGAATAAACGAAAGGCCCTCTAAAACCACCTATAGAAAGAACTGAAATGTTATTGCTATAATCTGTAGAAGATATTGTCTGTTTTCTCATAAAAAACACAAAATTGATAGTTTCCGGAATTTTTCTGTTTTTTAATATGTGAATATGCATATTTAGTTGTAATTTGGAAACTTTATCTTATTTGCTAATTCGATAAATTGTACATTGGAAAATTTCAATGATCATCTTGGAAAAATAACTTTGAAAAATTTATATAGTTGATATAATTGATTTATTGATAAGTTCTGCTATGTTGAGATAAATATAACTATACAATACAGTATACAATTACATACATATATATAGAATCCATTGGACATTAATAATAAGAAACTGCTGATGCAATGAATTAACATTTTTATGCCTATAGAATTACGTATGCGAGAAAATTCATGAGAAAATCGTGTAACCAGTAAATTCTTAATATAATATTGTTGACTTCAAATGCTCTCCTAACTAATAAAATAACAAAATTAAAATTAAAACAGATCTTTTCCAATGAAAGTCATTGCGTTGTTAAT
Organism: Maratus michaelseni; assembly: GCA_963931845.1. Taxonomy (NCBI): domain Eukaryota; kingdom Metazoa; phylum Arthropoda; class Arachnida; order Araneae; family Salticidae; genus Maratus; species Maratus michaelseni. Next base: position 258,973,400 of record OZ007590.1, on the reverse strand, counting down.
TTTCCAAGAAATAGAAGAAAAGACGATATTATCTTTAATTGTCAATTAGCAGTTTATATTTTTGACATATTATTTAATTTATATTATTTAGTATGAATATTATTTAATTTACTATTATTTAATTGACATATTATTTAATATATATGCATCAATCTAGAAGATACGTTAGAAAAATATATCGCTTGTATGAAATATGGAACATATATGACATACCGTTAAAATCATAAATTTTATACGCTGAAAGCGTTTCGTAGTGAATGGTGCATAATTAATGGATTGGGTTTACTAAAATCCATTAAATGCAATCGAATTTGATGGGGTATTTGGAAGTGTAATTAATCACCCGCTGTAGTATAGTGCTTTATATTCAAGAAGTAACCGTTATGTTAGGAGGGAACAGTCTTCAATGGGTAATTCTCATATATTTTGTATTATCATTTTATGTACCCGAAATAAGATAAATATTAAATATTATTGCATTACCTTAAATAAATTAGCATAGAAAGCTTTTATGCTTAAATAAAATTATTTATGTTATCATATTGATGGAAAATTATTAGTTCTTTCATATAAACTATTTATTACACAATAGTTTAATAGAATTTAATGCAGATTTTTGTAGAAATTCATTTTGAATTTAGAAAATATATAAAAAATGTTTTAAAGTTTTATAAAATATTCTACACATTTATCTACTTTAAATACAAATTTCAACACACCATTTTTGTAACACTATATTACAGTATGGTAAAATTTATATATTATGTATTAAATATATAAAAGTTGGCTGAGCATTCAACACTGGCGTTAAAAGATTGCTGCTGCTGAAAAAAAATATATAGAGACGTTTTTTCATTTTATAACATAAAACGCAATTCTTTATATAAATTTATCACTTTTGTTTCTTATTCAAGAATTTTCTGTAACGATTGCTTTCACTGATACTAATACTATAATAAGGTACTATAATACTATAATGATAATTTTTAGCGCTTTTTGATGAACTCTGTTTCAGAAATGATGTAACAGAAAGTTTTGATTGTCAGCATTTACAAACTTTTGAATATTCACAACAGAATAAGCTAAATCATTTTCTTCCATATCTTTATGGAAAAATAAGAATTATGGAAAAAAGCTATATTTTCTTATGTATCGAGCCGAATTACTAAATAAGAAAATCGACGTACTTTTACAACGTGATTAATTTTAATTGTTACTAGTTGTTATTTTTAGAAAATGTGCTGTTTTATTATTCATTTTTTTTTCACTTAATAAATGGTCAAAATTGATTGAATTTTAGACTTTTTTGTTTTTCAGTTACATAATTTTCTATTATGATTATTAGACTGATATATAACAAGCTGTATACCGAGTGCGCAAAAAGTTCGTTAAAACTTTAAAAAATCATCAAAAAGAAACAAATCATGTTAAAAAATTGCGGTTTGCAGAGTGGGATTAGAGGGAGATCGAAATTTGTTTTAATAGCAAAAAAAGTTGCGATTAAAAAAATTAAGATAGATGGTGCTGGCAAGCATAATATTAAGGAAATGTATGAAAATTTGGCTTATAGTAAAAGATCCATTTCAGCGAAGCTTCTGACAAGCGTCAGTATCCCAGCACATAAAACAGGCCCTTTTTTAGTCTTCAGTCATTTTGTCGGGCACAATTTTCGCAATGCGCCAGTTGCTAATTCCCAGTTCTTATAACAGAGTCTAAATAACAGCGCCTGATCTGGCAACGGTAGCATACTTCTTGCATCGAATGAAGAATCTGTGTATAATTAGAGGTTTTCTTGACAGTCTGATTTGTATAAATCTGCTTCATATTATGTATGCAGCGCCCTCTATCGGTAATTTTTGAACCAATTTTTTATTAAAAATTCCGATTTCCCTCTAAACCCTTTCCTGCAAACCACAATTTTTTAGCATGATTTGTTTCTTTTTAATGAATTTTTAATGGTTTTACGAACTTTTGGTGCACCCGGTATTAATAGATTATTATACTACCAGACGATCTGCCCGGTGTTGCCCGTTCCCGTCAAAAAATAATACGAAACGCGAAATCATTCTAAAAATCTCTGCCCAAAACCGTTCCTCTGGTAACCCTAGCCGTCTTTCGGAAAATTAATTTGAAAGACGGACCCCGAAGTGGAAATAAACTGAATACGACCCTCAAATATATGGATCATTTGAATCAAAGCGGGTCAGTTTTGGTCAAACTTTTAAAAAGTTACAGTCCGATTTCCACAAAAGTTACATTTTCTGAAACCAAAAAATAAACTACTTACAAACTGTGAGTTTAGAATCGATATCTCTAATAGTTTCCTTAATATTCGAGGATGAGCGAAAATGAGAATATGTCGCTGTTTGGGATTATTAAATCGGCAACTTTCTTTTGCGGTTTCGAAACAAATAGCCATTTCGGCGCACGCGCAGGAAAACCTTTTAGTTCCATTGCCAGGGGGTGCATTCAATTCAAAACAAATTTCCGAAACGGGAACCCGCTGCCTACGGCATCGCATAGAATGTGTGCTGCAAAATCTTTTATTTTCAGTTTCCACCAACAGGAGGCGCATTCTGTTCTACACAAACATCTATCCGAACGAAACTCAGGCACTTGTGCCCGCATTCTACGGCAGTATATAGCAGGAGTGCGCACGCGCACGATCGTCAATATATTTTAGTTTCAATTTCCACTGCCAGGGGGCGCGCAGTAATGTGATAATAAATGTACAATAAATGTGATATTTCAAAATGGCGTTTATCCCCACCCCCCTTCCCATTCCAGCAACTATAACAAATGAACAGTTAAAGAAGAGTTAGTTTCATTTTTCACCACCAGGGGGCGCGCACTGTTCTAAACAAAACTCATTCCGAACGAAACTCCGGAACGGGCCCCCACTTCTTACGGCACCGTATAGAAGGCGCGCTGTGCGTGCGCTGAAAATCTTTTAGTTCAACTTTCCAACGCAGTGGGCACTAAATCTATGTCGTAATTAGTTGCCTATATCGCAATTAATAGAATAATTTCGGATGTGACTTATCAGAAGACAGTTCAATATGAACCATATTAAAAAATATACAATTGGTAATTGTAATTGGAACCATATTAAATATATATGATTTATAATGTGAGATTATTAATTTTTATAATTTATATATTTTAGAAAATATTTATTAGCTGTACTATGAATACCATAACAAATCGAATGTTAATTTTATTAAAAATATTTTTTTAATTTACGCTTTAAATAATGCATTAACTTTTTAAATATGTTAAAGTGAAAATACACCAGAAATTATTTTTCTTTATTTCATATTGTGGTGTTTAGTTAGAAATGTAATTAAAAAATGGCAGCACCACAGCGAACTACGTCACCTACCGGTATTAAGTTTTGTTTACTGTAAAATGTATCTGTTACGTGTGTTATGTTCGATGTTGTGATTGTGATTTAAATGTAAATTAAATATGTTTAAAGTCCACCTCGAGTAATTAATATTGATGTTGCTTCAATTACTTTAATTTACTTATTTAATATATAATATTATGGCGACGATGAAAATCAAGTTTCTTACCGGAATTCAAATTACAAGAAATTCCAAATGATTCTCAAAATGGCGAAGCTTCGGGTTTTACATCTACAAGAGTATATGCTGCATTAATGTTCTAAATACGTACGTCATTTCGAGGGTGGTAAGTGCTGAAATTTTTTTTTCTTCTCTGCAATAAATAAAAAGTAATAATGTTTGCAAATTTTAAGGAATTTAACGATTCCATAGAATCATTTCAATAAGAGATTGGAATAGAGTTTTTTATTACATGATGTTGAAGAAAATAAAAGGTACCTGCAATTATTTCATGTATGGGTCCTAAATTGTATAATTTGCTGTCAGATTTAACATTTCCTAAAAATCCGGAAGTATTAAAATACGAAGAAATAGTTGAAATTCTGTTAAAGCACTTAAGCCCCGCCCCTAATAAATTTTGTTCTAGAATTAAATTCCGTAATTCTTATCAAAATGAAAATTAATCCATACAAGATTTTGTTTCAAAATTAAAGAAGTTAATCACGTTTTGTGCTTTTGCTGGTGAAACACTTAATGAAAATTTGTTGGAACAATTTCTGAGAGGTCTAAAAAATGAAAGTATCCAAAGTAAATTACTTTCACAAATAGATGATTTAACTTTTGAGAAAGCTATTGAAAAAGCAATTATTTTGCAAAATAACGAATATGACATTTCTGAATTGAAACACAAAAATGTAAATGTTAATAAATTGGCATATTCTAAAAATGTTCAACCGAAAAAAATTTCAAATAATTTCCAGAAACCGAAAATTAACAATGTAAATAAGGGGAATTTTGAAGTAAATAAAAATAAATTACAATGTTATAGATGTGGAAATCCATCAAATCTTGCCAACAAGTGTAAGCACATAAATACTATTTGTAAAATATGTAAAAAAGAGGCCATCTTGGTAAAGTATGTAAAAGTAATTCTCAGAAACAAACAAATGTATTGCAAACTGTCGACATTTTATCTGTCAGCCATGATAAAAGTTCTACACCTATAAAAGTGTGGGTTTTAATTTAAAACAAAGCTAAAGCTGAAATGGAGGTAGACACGGGCTCCGGAATTTCCTCGGTACCTGTAAATCGTTTTCGGAGATTTTTTCCGAATAATAAAATTTTTCCACCAGACGATCAATTGAGAACTGCAACAGGTGAGGTGTTTACACCTGTGGGGTATGTAACAGTAGATGTTTCTTATGCAAATATTATTAAAAAGCTTAAATTGTATTTAATTAAGGAAGATAATTTCCCACTTTTATTTGGCAGAGACTGGGTAGCTGCATTTAATTTGTTTCCCACTATTTTTAAATCTGTGTAAGTCAATGAAATTGCAAATTCTACTGATAAATTGAAAGCATTATTAAATGATTTTTCTGATTTATTTTCGGATAAAGTAGGGGAAATAAAAGGTTTGAAAGCAGAACTTTATCTAGAAAAAGGTTCTACGCCCATATTTTGTAAGGCTAGAACAGTTACTTATGCTCTACGGAATGCAGTAAATGATGAAATTCAAAGGTTACAGGATGAGGGTATTATTAAACCTGTCACCAGTAGTAAGTGGGCAACTCCTATAGTTCCAGTGGTAAAACCAAATGGTAAAATACGTTTATGCGGAGATTTTAAAGTTACAGTAAATAAATTTTTGAAGGTGGAAAAATATCCTTTACCTAGGGTAGAGAACATGTTAGCTACTTTAGGTGGTGGTTTACATTTTACTAAAATTGATTTAAATCAAGCTTATTTTCAGTTACCTGTAGACGAAAAATCACAGGAATTGTTAACTATAAATACTCCGAAGGGCTTATTTCAATTTTTAAAGTTACCAATGGGTCTTACTAGCTCTCCAGCAATTTGGCAAAGATCTATTGAACAAATATTAAGTGGTATTGATGGTGTCACTGTGTTCATTGATGATATTGGTGTTACAGGGGAAACGGATGAAATTCATTTAACAAGGCTAAAACAAGTCTTAGAAAGATTACGTGAATATAATATTAGGATAAATAAAGATAAATAAATTTTTCTGGCTGACCATATTACATATTGTGGTTATAAAATTGATAAGCAAGGTATTCATAAAACGCAAGATAAAATTGAAGCTATTGTCAATGCTCCTAGACCAATTAATGTGTCACAAGTTAAAGCTTTTTTAGGCTTAGTCACATATTATTCTAAATTTGTACCAAATTTATCTACAATTGCTCATCCTTTAAATCAATTGCTCAAAAAGAATATAAAATTTATTTGGTCTGCTGTTTGTGAACAAGCATTTAAAAGTATAAAAAATGAAATTATTTCAGAAAGAGTTCTTACACATATCAACCCTAAATTGCCTTTAGTGTTAGCAACAGATGCTTCTCCATACGGTATCTCTGCAGTTCTTTCGCATGTGATGCCAGATAACGTGGAAAAACCAATTGCTTTTGTGTCCAGAACGCTTACTAATGTAGAAAAAAAATATAGCCAGGTGGATAAGGAAGCACTAGCTATTATCTTTGGAGTAAAGACATTTTTTCAATATTTATATGGCAATAGGTTTACTTTATTTACAGATAGCAAACCACTCGTGTCCATATTTTCTCCAAATAAAAGTATTCCTGTTCTTTCAGCTGCTCGGATGCAAAGATATGCATTATACTTACAAGCGTTTAAATATGATATTCTCTATAAGAAAACATCCGAACATGGAAATGTCGATGCTCTTTCACGACTTCCATTACGTAGTGAAGATTTACCCCCACAATTAAATTCAAGTAATGTAATTGATGAATCTGAATTTTTTCAAATTAACCAAATTTCTACGTTGCCTCTAAACGCCAAATCAATTGCTGTAGCTACAAAATCTGATCTTTTATTACGTCAACTTTTTCATCATCTAATTTCTGGTTCTCCAATTCCTAAAAATTTACTTTTTGGTAGCAAACAAGAAGAATTTACTCTTCAACATAGTTGTATTTTAAAAGGATGTAGAGTAATTATCCCAGAAGTTCACCGCAAACAAATTTTACGTGATTTGCACTTTGGACATTTCGGTACAGTGAAAATGAAGTCCTTAGCTCGCAGTTTTGTTTGGTGGCCAGGGATTGACCAAGATATTGAAGATCTTGCACGAAATTGCACTACTTGTGTCAATTAAAAAAAAAATCCTCCTAAGGTAGATACTCATCATTGGGAATGGCCTACAGCTTCATGGCAAAGAATTCACATAGATTATTTTGGTCCTGTGATGGGTAAAATGCTTTTGCTTGTGGTTGATGCTCATAGCAAATGGCCTGAAGTTTTTATTTTTCCTAATACAACGTCAGAACATACAATTACTTGTCTTTCTTCTCTTTTTGCCAGATACGGGTATCCTATATCTCTGGTATCTGATAATGCAAAATAATTTACTTCTGAAGAATTTGAGACATTTTTGAAGAATCATGGGATTAAACATAGGTTTAGTGCTCCATACCATCCAGCTACAAATGGTCAGGCAGAGAGATATGTACAAATTCTCAAAAGAGGGTTAAAAGCCTTATCTTCTGAAGCTGGTACTTTACAGATGAAAATAAATAACTTTCTTTTACAATATAGAAAGATACCTCATGTTACTACGGGAGAAGGTCCTGCATCTCTATTTCTAAAACGAAATATAAGAACGAAAATAGATTTGATAATTCCTAATGCCACAAATTTTGTGCATTGTAAACAAAATACGAGAAAGGCCAATTCTAAAGTAAAAGAATTTCAAATTAACCAGAAAGTGGCTGTAAGAAATTATACTCCTGAAGCCAAGTGGAAAATTGGTCACATTATTGCAAGAGAGGGCACGTTGCATTATAGAATTCAAGTTGGTTCGAATATTTGGAAAAGGCATGTTGATCAGATAACTAATGTCGTTCGAAGATACATCTAACTAATGATTCAAATTCTGAAGAGAGTGGTACAGAAAGTCACAAAAGTGATAATGCAGTTGTTAATTAAAGTGATTCTCAGCTAATGCCTCCTAGTGTCCCAGATTTTAGACCAGCTGACTCTGCTGTCCCATCTACTCCAAATCCTCAACTAGATGATTGTGTTGTCCCAGCTCCTCCAAATCCTAAACCAGGTGACTTTGTCCTCACAAATACTCCAACTCCTGCTCCAGTGGACTCTAAAGTGGTTAAAGCTTCCAGTGGACTCTAAAGCTTCAGTTCCAAAAAGCATGGTGCCCAATACTTCTATTGATGATGCTAAAGATAATTTAATTAACTCTTCTTCTTCCCAACAGGTACCTAGAAGATCCACCAGGAAAAGAAAAGCTCCCTGTAAATTCCCAAATTAAGGAGGGGAGAGTATGTGGTGTTTAGTTAGAAATGTAATTAATAGATGGCAGCACCACAGCGAACTACGTCACCTACCGGCCCCAAAGCAGAATATGCTTAAAAGTGCGACGTACGTCGCAGAACATTTCAAATTGTCATTTTCAAAAAAATATCCATTCAGTCGAAGGAAAATCGTGAAATTCGTCACTGAATAGCCGGGGAAAAAATATCAAAATTCTTTAATTGTTCATTTAAAAAGATTGAGGAATTGATCAATGGGTCGTGAAAAAATCTTGCGCAGTACAATAGTCAATCATGGAGTACAAATCATGAAATTCTTCAGCCTGTTGTGCAAAAACATGCAAAATCTGATGAACAGTCACGGAAAATATCCACGGTTTTCGCCAATAGGTCGCAGGTAACAAACACTTCAAAATTCGCCAGCGCATTGTTGGAAGAAACTGCAACAAAACCCACAATTTTCTTTAATCGGTCGCAAGAAAAAGCCTCAAAAATTGGCTACAGTACAAGGAAAAAATTGCAAAATTTGCTATTCGGTCATAGGTAAAAAATCGCGAAATTAAGGAGAAACTGTGAAATTCATTGAACATTGGAGGAAAAAAACTCACGATCTTCTCCAATTGGTCTCAAGAAAAAGCTACAAAAATTTGTCTATTGGTACAAGAAAAATATCGCAAAATTTAAAAATCAATCACAGGTGAAAAAAAAAGTGAAATTTGTCAGTGGATTGCCTGAAAAAATCGAAAATTCATCAATTAGTCGTGAAAAAATCCAAGAATTGGCCAATAGATTGCAAAAAAGCGACAAAGTTTTCCAATCAACAGACAGAAAATATCGCACACAAGAAAAAGCAAAAACAATTAGCCAACCAGTAGAAAGAAAATGTCACGGAATTTGCCAAACGGTCGCTATTAAAAATATGCGAAATTCGTCAATGAGTAGTTGAAAAAAAATAGCAAGATTTTCTCCAATGTGTCGCAAGAAGCTGCTGCAAAATTTGCCAATTAGTACAAGGATAATTTCGCAAAATTCCCCAATCAGTTGTGAGAAAAAAACCGCAAAATAAGTCAGTGTTAACGTGTTTAAAATCAGAAATTCGTCGATCAGTCATGGAAAAAATCCAGAATTTTTGCCAATTAGTCACAAAAAACGACAAAGTTAGCCAATCAGTAGAAAGTAAATAAATATTGCAAAATTGGGCTATCGGTCGCAGCTAAAATAATCTCGAAATCTTTTAGTGGATCGTTGGAAAAAATTGGAAATTCATCGGTCCAATCACTTGCAAAAAAACAGTAAAAATTGCCAATTGATAAAAAGAAAATTTAATGAAATTCGCCTATCAGTTGCATTTAAAAAAACTCTAAAATCGTCAGGAAAATCACGAAATTTTTCGATCAGTCGTGGAAAAAAAATCGCGATTTTTTTCGATCTCTCGCAAGAAAAAGCTGGAATAATTGCCAATCAGTCGTCGGTAAAAATCACGAAATTTGTAAATCAGTTGCATGAAAAAAACTATGAATTTCGCCAATTGGTCAAAGAAAAGTATTGCAAAATTCGCCTATCAGTTGAAGTTAAAAATCCCAAAATTCGTCAATGAATTGTTGAAAGTATCTCGAAATTCTTCAATCAGTTGCGGGAAAAAAATATTACAAAATTCGATAATTGGGTCCAAGAAAAAACATGAAATTCGCAAGTTGACATACAAAAAAATCTGCAATATCGCAAAAATCATCAATCGATTGTCGGAAGAAACCACGAAATTCATTTTTCGATCAGGTAAAATCACGAAATTCGCCATTAGTTTCTTTCGTGTGTGTATGTCAGCATTTAACAAAATGGCTTTTGTATTTCTATAAAAGATGACAGTTGCATTTCCTCATATATAAGAAAAGATCCCTGTGTCTTTATTTTTTATTCCCGCAGAACATTTTTTTATGAACTGAAGTTCGTTGCAGAACACTGCAAAGTATTCTGCTTTGGGGCCTATCGGTATTAAGTTTTGTTTACGGTAAAATGTATCTGTTACGTGTGTTATGTTCGATGTTGTGATTGTGATTTAAATGTAAATTAAACGTGTTTAAAGTCCACCTCGAGTAATTAATAATGATGTTGCTTCAATTACTTTAATTTAAGTATATAATATATAATACATATCATCAAAAATTGATAAAAAACACACATATTACGTTACTGTTAGATACATTATTTTGTAGTAATAAATGATCCATTTTCTTTATTTTAATATATTTTTATTAATTAAATGCATACTTAATATAACATTTATATGCCGACATATCAATTTTCGCATTCGAATCTGTAGCATTTATAAATTTCATGGCAAAGGTGATGTACAAATTGCTCTAGAATGTATACCCGATGACCGAAATTCTCTTTGATATTTGCGGGTATTTAAATATATAACATTTAAATCAAATGAAAAAAAAAGGTTCATTTTTAGCGTTAAATTTACTAAAACAAAAGTTTGCCAAGAGAAAATAAGAAAAAAAGAGACATTTTAATTTGAGTAAATTCTTCTTATGTAAAGCAAACCGATATTAAATTATAATATATTGTTATATTTTTCGAAATCAGTAAAATTGATTCAATGTTGCAATTGTGAGGCACAAGATAAAAAACGACAACTACAACAACAACAACAACAAAAAGAAAAAAAACACTCTTTTTTTTTTCACAAACATCCAATGGACAGTAGACGTTATGTTACACAAAAATCAAATGGAAACATTATTTTCACTTACAACAAATGCCTTTGAAAATTTCCAATGTTGAATAAAATAAAATGCTTTCATGAAACTAAGAGTGTAACCGCTCATCCGAGATACACCTAAACATATTTTGTACGGTGTTTGTGTTTTCAAACTGCTAAACAGAAAATATTCTATGTGAATTTGTTTAACTTTTTCTATAATTCAAATATCGACATCTGATAACCTTGAAACATAAAGAAAAATTTCTTAATCGTGTACATTTTTCGAGCAATATATACATCCCCTTTGTCATGAAACTCATGAATACCACAAATTCAAAAATCGGTAATTCATATATCGGTATACTAAATGTGGTATTAAATATGCTGTGTTTTATTTATCTATTTTTAAATAATAATATATTAAAATAAAGAAAATGATTTATTTTCTAATACAAACATGTTTATATTACTTACATGCAGACTTTTTCTCCATTTTTATCTTTTGCTCTTAAAAAATATACTTTGCTTTATAATTTTCCATTTGAAGGTATGTGAAAAGTGTTTTACAAAAGAATTTTTTCATATTTATGCATGTTCATAATCAAAGGGGATGAAGTTCATAAACATTATCCAGAGATGTTTGGAGATAAAATTAATTGTCTCCATCGGATTTCATTAGGAATTATAGGAGACTAGCAGTATCTCTTGCTAGAATTTTCCATTTACACTGTAAAAAAGACAAATGCTTCTTAATCTTGAGGAATATAATGTAACTTAACAAGTACTTAATGTAAGCAAACGAATACTTACCATTCTTTTAACCCCCGAGTTATCCATAATTCCGAAAAATGTTCTTTCTCTTCAGAAACCTCAAAAACCAGTATATTTTCGAGATTTAAACAAGCATTTACAAAAATAAACTTTATTTTGATGCCACTAATCTTCATTATCGATTCCGAGTAGTTTTTATAGTGTATTAATTAGTTGTCACAAACCAGAATATCGGTTTTTAAGATGTTAAGACAAATAAACATTTTCAGCTGTGTCATTCAATTTACACAAGCAAGATAAAAAAAATAGTAATTATTTTATTGTTATTGTTTATGCTGTTAATTCATCATGTTTGTCTGTAAAACATGTTTGTGTAACATGAAATGGGTTACTTGAAAATTGATAGCATCTGAAAAAATCTATATTTCGAGTTCAGAAAATTGATTTATACACTATAAAAAACTATTCGAAAACGTTTTCGAAAATAGTGGAATCAAAACAAACTTTTTTTAAAATACATACTTCTTTAATTTAGGAATATATATCAGTTTTTAATATTTCTAAAAATAAGGAACGCTTTTCCGAATCGTGGGTGACTCACAAGAGGTTAATGTACATTTTTCTTCGTTGTTATATTATATTTTTCTAAATTAAAATAAAATTGTCTGTTTTACAGTGAACGGCACCGAACAACGTATTATCCATAGTGCAACAACTCATCTCAAACTCGGATGAACAAAAAAATGGATTTGATCACATTGGTTCTGAAAGCCTCAATATTAGCGCCGATTACCATTGCATATTTTAACCCTTAACTGGTGTTGCGGTGTCATTAAGTGATTTTCTACTCGTGTAATTTTCTTCATCAATCAATAGGATTGAGAGAAAAATTATAAAGTATATGAATGATAAACTTAACTGATTTTTTCAATTGAAAAAACAAAGCCAAGTAAAAATTTATAAAAATGTATAATGTTTTCATAAAAATTCATTTTATTTGTTTTTATAAGTTATAATACTAGCTGGGTACCAAATGACAAAATGACGCCAATTGTGCTGTAAAAATTTCACGACACCACTTATTGGTTAAATAAGATTGTTTCTAAGAAAAACTCCACTGTAATAAAACAAATTCATTTGTGATACTACTGTGGACAAAAAATAGTAAGACTTTGTTCATAATTTTAAAATTCTTAATTTATTCATTTGTGATACTACTGTGGGCAAAAAATAGTAAGACTTTGTTCATAATTTTAAAATTCTTAATTTATTCTTCCAAATATATTTCGTCCCCCTCAAAGTAATCCCTCCTGGCCCCAATACACTTGTGCCAACGTTTCTTCCAATCCTCGAAACAGTTGTTAAAGTCAATTTCCGGAATAGTCTTCAATGCGCGTAGCGATTCACGTTTAATGTCTTCAATTGACTCAAAACGGTTTCCCCGGAGCGGTCGTTTGAGTGTGCTGAATAGACAGAAGCCACGCGAGGCTAAATCAGGCGAATACGGTGGTTGAGGCACGATATTGTTTGAAAATTTGGTGAAAAACTCACGAAGAATTAATGCAGTATGCGACGGTGCATTATCGTTGCATCTTTCAAAATGGTTTTCACTGATGCTTCCGATATTCCAACGATGCCAGTAAGGTCTCTGACTGTTAATCGTCGATTCTCAAGCACCAATTCCTTGATTTTATTGACGTGTTGATCATCAGTTGATGTTGATGGCCGTCCTGGAAGTGGTTCGTCGTCAACGCGTTCTCGACCCTCTTTGAATAATTTGTACCAATCAAAAACACTTGCTCTCGACAAACAATTATCACCGAAGGCCTTTTGCAACATTCTGAACATTTTGGCACCAGAAATTTGATTCCGCACACAAAATTTAATGGAACTTCTTTGTTGAATAATTTCACTCATTGTAAAAATCGCCGAATTCACTTTTTGTACTTTAGAAAGACAAGCGTATACTAATGATTATTTTGATGTGACATTTGGCACAGATGTCACTGACAGTCATACCAACCTAGAAAAAAGATATTTCGACGAATGGGTTTTCGCGCGAAATTTAAATTAAAAAGTCTTACTATTGTTTGCCCACAGTAGTATAACATATACAAAGTTTTACGCGCACTATATTTATAGAAACTATTTCGCAACATTATTATGATTATTTGTTACATTATCATCATTTTAGCGATGACTCTAAAAATTCCATTGCTCTTGTTTAGATAGCTCTATAAGCATCTTAAAATAATGTCTCTACAATATGTAAACTATTTGCGCACCGTAATAGCACAAAGAGATAAGCTTAGAAATATGTTATGGCTTGCATTCTTTCAAAGACTTTCTTTTTTCTCATAAAATCCCATTGTTTAAATACAATATATAAAAGAATTCGTTGTAAAAATAAAGTTTTCCACATTGAAAAATGCATTAAAATATAAGATTGAATGAAATGTATTCTATCTGAAAGAATATCTGGACCATGAGACAAAATAGCTTTCAGTCAGTCTATTACAAATTCTATGAATCCATATTTTGATACTTGATCTGCCTCGTCTTTTCCATTCATGTCTCTATTTTCAGACATATATGAAAAAGACGCTGAAAAAAATTCAATAGTGAATATTATGCATTTCATTTTACTACTAGAGAGATTAACTTTGCTTGAACTGAATTTATAACCTATACAATCCCTGATACATGTAAATTCACTTTTACAAAAGGAATCATACAGGGTGTAAGGATATTTTAGAACATTATCAGCTTCTTTTCCTTTAGAGACAATAAAGCAAAACAGATTTTTAAGCTTTCTTTTGTATAGGTAAACAAGAGCGATAAAGAGGAATTTCGATAATAAAAATATATCACACAACTTATTAAATATTCTGAAAAGCAATGAATTAAATTATGCCAAATTCCAAAGTTATTACAATTACGCTTAACTGTTTAACATCTTCAATTATATTTTTTATCAGAAGATAAATAATTTCACACTGTTGTTGCCGCTAGAAGCGCCGTCTATGTAAAATGTTTAAAAAAAAAAAAACTACAACTTTTTTTGTGAGTTGGGTTTGAGATGCCGATCAGTGAAGTTGTGTAAATCTTGGCTCTCGACCATTTTTATTGAGTGTTGTGAGTTATTAAATGAGATACAGTCCGCAAGTGAGTTTATTTTATTTTGAGAGTGTGTGTTTTTTATTTGTAGTGATAAATTATTATTAACTGAGCTATCGGCGTAACCATAGTATTGGTCTCCTCTCGCCGGAGAAAGAATGGAATTATTCGATGTTTATGTTTTTTCGGGAATCGTCTGCAGAAGATAAATTGTGTTTGGAATTCTATCAAGTAATTAGAATGAGTAAAACGAAAATTAAATCATCGTATTATTTATATTAAAGTACAAAATATTGTGATTCAGAATTCTCTTTGTGAATATTGTGAATAGAGTGTGAATATAGAAGAGTGTGAATATTGTGAAGTGTTTTTTTTGTTTCCAGAAGAAAAATAATTTCGATTAACCTGGAGAATTTCGTAATACGGAAAAATGAACTGTGAATGTGTTTACGCAGAAACGAACCGATGTTCTTTATTATTGAGCTAATTTGAGAATTGAAAGTGTGGATTAAATATTTTCAATGTGGAATTATCCGATTTGGAGATTTATTAATAGATAAAGGTATGTCAGTTTTATTTATTTATTTATTGTGAATTGTATTTATAATACAATGTTTAAAGGTGCAAAAAAGGAAGATTATCAGCGAATTGCTGCTGAATTAGACATAGATATATCAGATTCCAAATTAACTATTTATGATTTAATAAATTTAATAAAGGAAAGTTCGAAGTATAAAGCAGATAATAAACTGGTTGAAGACATAGCAAACAGTTTTATTGAGGAAAGAAAAAATGAAGAATCAAAATTACTAGATCTTGAGAAATTAAAAATTGAACATGCAAAGTTAGAAATTGAGTTGGCTAAGGCCCGTGCAGAAACTAAAAATGATAATTTAAGTGATCTCGAGAAAAAAGATAATATAGAATCTTTATACTCTCTGCTTAAAAGTGTAAGAACGTTAACGATTAAAATTCCATCTAAACCAGAAGGTTGGAGTTATTTTTTTTCGTCGTTAGAAAGAGCATTTATTTCTAAAAATGTCCCAGAAAAATATAAATCGGAAATTCTACTAAATCTGTTAGGAGAAAGGGCAACAAACGTAATTACGTACATCAAAGATGGGGAATTAGAAGATTATTCAAAAGTAAAGGCTATAGTACTTAGAGAATTTGAGCCATCCCCCAGACTTGTTTAGAACATTTTAGGAAAACACAACGTCATCCTAATGAAACATATGTACAATTTGCATCCCGATTAACAACGAGTTGGGATTATTATTTAAAATTGAGGAATGTGACAGATTTCGAAACTTTAAAACAGTTAATAGTTTCTGATAAGATTTGTCAAACGCTTGATAAAGATGTCATGTATTTTATAAATGTTAGACAAGCAGAATCGTGGTTTTCTCCCATTGAATTATCTCGGGAAATTGATTTATATTATACGTCTAAGGGAAAACCCGTGGTTGACAATTCTAGAGCGAGTAATAAAAATACTTATTATCGAAATGTTTCTAAAGTTTTTCTAACTGACGTAAAAAATTCTAAATGTATTTTGTCATGTAGTGAAAATCATCCTTTGTATAAATGTCCTGTTTATAAAAACATGTCAGTGGGTAATAGAGTTGAGCTTGTAAAATCCAAAAACCTTTGTTTTAACTGTCTTATGAATCATAAAGTGATTGATTGTAAATCTAAATTCTCTTGTATTATTTGCAAGAGAAGGCATCATGTAACTTTGCATTTCCCGCGTGAACAAAAAATAAATAAAGGTGAAAATCCAGAGATAATTTCACAGGAAATGAGTTCTAAAAACGAAGTCGGTAATAAATCTAATTTGGATGCTTCAGCTCCAGTATTCCAGCCTTTCCAAGTTAATAACCAAAGCAATTTATTTTCAACGATATGTAATTTGTCTAACGAGTTAAAAGCTGTGTTACTTAGCACATTTGTTTGTTTAATAAAAGATGAATATGGTAATTTTCATGAAGCACGTGGTTTATTAGATGTCGGTGCAAACTCTAATTTTATGAGTAAAAGGTTAGTAGATAAACTAAATTTGAAAAGAGAAAAGACTAATATTTGTATTTCAGGAATAAATAATTTGTCTCTTAATGTTAGATCTAGAGTTAACACAACTATTTCGAATAGAGATAAAGATTTTTATTTAAAATTAGATTTTTTAGTCGTTCTGAAAATTACGGAATTTACGCCTTCTAGACCGCTTGAGATTTGTATTTCATCGTAAAATAACATCAAATTAGCTGACGAAAAATTTAACGTGCCAGGTTGTATTGATTTGCTTTTGGGTGCAGAAAATTTCTATGAATTTTTAAGACCAGGTCAAATTTACCCGCAACCATTAAATACTAGAATAGTGTTACAAAACAGTGTTTTCGGTTATATTGTTAGCGGAAGCCTTCCGGCTAAGGTTGAAAGTAATATACATTGTGGGTTGATAACAGATAATTTGGAGTTAGAAAGAGTAATTCGAGATTTTTGGGAAATAGAAAACATTGAGAGAGAATCTGAAGTTTTTAGAAATAAGGAATCAGAAATTTGTGAAGAACATTTTCTGAAAAATTATTCCAGAACTGCAACAGGGCTATACATGGTAAAAATGCCATTTAAAGAAGACCCATCTTGTCTTGGAGAATCAAAGAAAAAGGCTATGAAAGTTTTAAATTCATTATGGAATCGCTTAGTTAGAGAACCTAAATTTAACGATCTTTATAAAGTCTTTATGCAAGAATATTTAAGTATGGGTCATATGGAAGAGGTGATAGAATCTGAAGAACCAGATATCACTTATTACATACCCCATCATTGCGTGTTCCGTGCTGAATCAAGTAGCACACCATTAAGAGTTGTCTTTAACGCTAGCTCCTTAATATCTACCGGAAAATCTTTAAATAGTTTGCAGTATAACGGAGGAACAATCCAAGATGACATATTTAGTATAATGTTGCGATTTCGAAAGCACAAATTTGTTTTTGTAGCAGATATTAAAAAATGTACCGTATGATATTGATACATCCGAGTCAAAGAGATTTATTGAGAATCTTGTTTAAACCTGAGGTACATGAACCAGTTAAGGTGTATAAATTATGTACGGTGACTTATGGCACAACGAGTGCCCCCTTTTTAGCAGCAAGAACCCTTACCTAGCTAGCTAGAGATGTAGGAAAGGAATTTCCTTTAGCTGCAAATGTATTATTTCAAGACGTATATATGGATGATATTTTGACAGGTGCTGATGATCTAGACACAGCTAAAGAGATCCAACAACAACTGATATCTTTGTTAAAGAAGGGAAGCATGGATCTTCACAAATGGTCAGTAAATAATTCTTATCTTTTGTGTAATAATGCAATATCTGAATATTCATTTTCCAATGAGACAAAAACCCTAGGAATATTGTGGAAGCCGCAACCAGACTGTTTTGGATTTAATTTAATTATAGAGCAAAGTGAAAGGTATACCAAACGCTCAGTATTATCACAAATTGCCAGAATATTTGACCCGTTGGGTTTGATAGGTCCAATAATTACGAAGGCCAAGGTTTTCCTTCAAAAATTATGGTTGCTGAAAATAGATTGGTGTGATTATCGTCCAGTGAAAGTAAATATCGATTGGACTAATTTTCTCACTTCCTTAAAAACTGTAAATATGATCAATATCCCAAGATTTGTATTTGTAGAACAACCTAATTGTGTGGAATTGCATGGTTTTTCAGATGCTTCTGAACTTGCTTATGGTGCGGTCGTTTATGTAAAATCTATTAATTCTTATGGTGATTCTGCTATCAAACTGCTCACTAGTAAATCTAGAGTAGCTCCTCTAAAGCCTATTACTATCCCTTGTCTAGAACTTTCTGCAGCAGTCCTATTATCTAAGTTGATGCAAAAAGTGTTAAGTGCTTTAAAGCAAGAAGTTTCTAAAACTTGTTTTTGGACAGATAGTACTATTGTACTTGCATTGTTAAAAAAGGAGTCGAATGATCTAAAGACATTTGTCGCAAACAGGGTATCGATTATACAAAGTTTAACTTCGATTGATCAGTGGAATTATGTACCTTCCAAGCAAAATCCTGCAGATCTCATTTCTAGAGGCCTAGATCCCATCAAGATCCAGCAATGTGATTTATGGTGGTTCGGTCCATCATTCCTACAACAGCCTAAGATGGTGGAGTCTCCTGATATTATTTCTATTGAAACCAGTGAGTTGTTTATCCGTGAATTGAAAGCACCATCAGTAACTCAAGTATGTACATTAGTTAACACTGTTGAGCCTTTAGACATCATTAATAACAGTTCTTCATTCATAAAGCTGCAAAGAGTAGTAGCATGGTGTAATAGATTCATCCATAACTGTAGAAATCCCTTGTATCCCAAAGGTGAAACTTTAACCAGCAGTGAACTCTCTCAGTCCTTATTCTGTATAGTAAAAAACATCCAGAAGACTTAATTCGTGAAGGAAATGCAGTATTTGGAAAAGGGTAATGCAATCCCTAACATTAGTAAACTGACAAACTTGTGCCCGTTTCTAGATGATAATGGTATAATCCGAGTTGGTGGTAGGCTGAAAAACAGTAACTTAACTTATCATCAAAAATATCCAATGATTATTCCTTCAAAACATAATTTTACTTTTGTGTAATTAAATATTTTCATAATTTGTATTTTCATGCAGGTGCCGAGACAACTCTTTCTCTCATCCGAAACAAATTTTGGATCTTATCTGCTAGAAATATAGTTCGTAAAATCATTTACAATTGTTTGATTTGTAAAAAGGTAAATTCTAAGAATTCAGAGCAACAAATGGCTGATTTGTCATTTTCTAGAGTAACAATGGCCCGAGCATTTATGCGTACTGGATTGGACTACTGTGGTCCCTTTGAAGTGAAAAACTTCGTGGGTAGAAGTAAACAGGTAAAAAAAGTATTTATTTGTGTATTTGTGTGTTTTACTACAAAAGCCTTTGCATTTTGAAATAGTAAATGATCTAACAAGTGAAGCATTCTTAGCAGCACTTAAACGCTTTATAGCAAGGCGGGGCAAACCTTCTGATATATATAGTGATAATGGTCGAAATTTCGTTGGTGCCAATAAAGAATTAAGAGCAATTCTCAGATCTTTATTTAAAGATAAAAGTGAGGAGGAGATAGAAAATTATTTAGCTAATGAAGGTATTAACTGGCATTTTAACCCCCCTTCAGCTCCTCACTTTGGAGGTTTGTGGGAAGCAAATATCAAATCCCTTAAATACCATTTAAAACGTGTTGTAGGTAAAACTATTTTAAGTTATGAGGAACTCTTGACTCTTATTACTCAAATTGAGGCAGTTCTTAATTCTCGGCCACTCTGCCCCCTTTCAAATGATCCAAATGATGTTGAAGCTTTGACACCTGCTCACTTCCTTATTGGTTCCTCTTTAATGGCCTTACCAGAACCAAATTATACAGAAATTCCTATGAATAGGTTGAACAGATGGCAATTAGTTCAAAAATTAACACAACATATTTGGAAAAAATGGTCATCAGAATATTTGAACAAGCTCTTAAATAGACCTAAATGGTACAAGGGAAGGGTAAAGATAAAAGAGGGAGATTTAGTATTAGTAAAAATTCTGATAATTATTGCCCTTTAAAATGGCATTTGGCCCAAATTATTAAAATTCATCCAGGCCAAGAAAATATTATAAGAGTTGTCACCTTGAAAGATAAAAATGGCACATATAAAAGTCCAGTGACAAAAATTGTTGTTTTGACATATGTGAATGATGGTTTATTGAGTACTTAAATTCATACATTTGTTTTATTAAACTATATACTTTTCCTGCAGTGTATTACATTCTTGTGTTTATATTTGTAAATTTAGTATTTTATTTAGTGTAGTATTTTTGAGAAGAAATTGTGTTTTTTGAGATTGTATTTTTCAATTAGAGATTGTGTTTGAATTATATTGCATTTATATTATTGAATGTTAGCAACATTCAAGGCCCGCCGGTATGTTGCCGCTAGAAGCGCCGTCTATGTAAAATGTTAAAAAAAAAAAACTACAACTTTTTTTGTGAGTTGGGTTTGAGATGCCGATCAGTGAAGTTGTGTAAATTTCGGCTCTCGACCATTTTTATTGAGTGTTGTGAGTTATTAAATGAGATACAGCCCGCAAGTGAGTTTATTTTATTTTGAGAGTGTGTGTTTTTTATTTGTAGTGATAAATTATTATTAACTGAGCTATCGGCGTAACCAACTGTGATTATAGGAAAACATATTGATTGATGTTTGTGAATTTCGCAGTTCATTGTTATATGTTTATTGACGATATAGCAATGGAATTTTTTTTTTCGATTTCCAACGGATTCTAAATATAAGGGAAACTGTCCTAAAATGCAATACCTTAAGTCAAAAATGCTTCTATTCATAAAATTTTTTTCTCATGACCATTATTTTTTACAAACTAACTTTGCGAAGTATACAAAATTCAATGGTGCTTTTTAAAAAGGAACAAATAAAGTCAAAACGTCAAAATAACGATTTATATAAAATTCTGCATTATGTTAGTTTATCTACAGTGCGGTCCTAAAACGGCACACCCATAAGTTCATATTAAGTTACTTACATACATCACAAATATATGTCTTTTCACACCAAAAAAAAACACTGACATATTCATCATGTGCTCACTTTGAACACTTAACACATTTTATCAACTTCCCTTTCGGTTTTAAGTGACTGAAAAAATAATTGCAATAAAGACAGGCTTCATCATCATCATCGGCAAAAAGATCCACGTCTTTGTCGTAATCATTTAACGTAACAAAGCGAATTTTCTTCAAGCGTGAGTAGGAATTATATTTCTCAACAGCTTTTGCCTTCGCTTCGGCAATATTGGTACTGACTACTAGTCAGAATTTTTGCACCTGCATGTTTCCTCTTTTTAGAGGACGAACTAACATGAGGTGCACAAGTAAGTGGAGATACCTCAAGTTGTCTGATAAATGAAGAGGATGAACTTGGAGATGCTGCCGGTTGAAGAGATAGATCAACATGCCTTCGCGGAGTATCGGAAACACATGTTGTCAGCGCTGGAATTGGAGAAGGTGGAATTGAAACTGCGAAAATTAATGGATTAGGTGTAGATATGCCGTTATCTGTAGAACGTGTGTTGCTGTCTTGATTTCCTTACTTTCCAGCGGACTTTGTCACAACTGAAGTACAGAAAACATGATCGGGAAAGATGTCTGGCGGCATGTCATTTTTTCTACAATCACGATATTGTATATACGGAGGAAGTATTCGAGAACACATGCATTTATAAATTTTCTCATGTACAGAAAATAATCTAAAAATAAATAAGTATCCACCTTATACTTCAGATATGTAATCTCTGCAATGAAACAGACGTGAATTAGCCCCGAAATATAGTCCCATAAAATTTCCGACGAAAGTGTAAACAGTTTCTTTGTAAACAATGAAACTGGCAAACTTGAAACATTCACCCTTAAATGCTTATCGTTTTCGATCAAGACCACAACATAACTGCGTATCTTTAAGTGCTGGCCTCTAACGACAATGTTAAGAAACATAAGGTATGTCATTTTACCTAAGTATGCCATTTTGGGCAAGTTTCCCCTATGCCCATTTTCTACCTTTAATGTTTAAAAAAATAAATCATTTTTACGGGGTAATTCAATCAGACATTTTACAAATTAAAAGCTATAACTAGTACTAAAGAAAGACTATTTCATCGCTGTTTTATCTTAGTTTAACTAAATTTATAGTTTAGTAAGATGTACATTTACTCTTCCTATTAATGATGTCATTGTAAATAGCGGAGAAATGTTTGTGTTCTAAGATATTCTACTATTGATTTATTTTCATATCTATATAGGAATATAAATATAAATGCATTTTAAAATATATAAAATCATAGTAGGAAATTCTCAAAATATATTTCCCTTTGCATTCCACTCAAGATTTTACATTATTGAAAATTCAATAAACTGTCTCAGGTTTTTCATATTTGCATTATACCTTATTCCAATGAATTATTTGGATATTTTTTCTGTTTTCCCTAAAAATGAAAACTATGTATACTACTTAATATAAATATGAAAATGGGAAACATATGTAATGCATATTGAATTTGAAGAAAATGTAAGAGAAAGTAATTAGAAAAAAACGAATTAAAATATAGAATTAATGACATTTTAGCTTTATTCATGGTAAAGAAATAGAATGTTATTGTATTCTGTATATGTTTTTGTAAATCTAATACATATCATTATTGAGATATTGCCTCATATCTGAATTTCTAAGAAATTTTCTTATAGTCGTTGAAAAGTAAATCTTACAAAAAATAGGGGCAGTTGGTGTAATGTCAGTCAGCAGGGTATTTGGAATCGGCTCTATGGCGGAAGCGGTCTATTGAATACTGTTAACTCCTGGTTCAGTTGACGACATCTAATTACGGTGTATGTAGTGTTTGTCCGATAAAGTTATTTTTTGCGTGTACGAATATAAAAAATAATCACCTTTACGTTACATAAGTACTTAAATTCTACTGATACGAATTACCGTACATAGTGTATTACACTGTGTGTGTACTAATTAATAAGTTACTTTGTTTTAAATGTATAATAGTTTGTTTTTTTATTTTAAAATTAAAACATAGAGCATGGTTTTGGAGTAATGCTTGCCAGTTGGTTTGAAGTAAAATAGATAAGAAAAAAAATAAAGGAAAACCATACAAGATCCATACCAACTGTAATCCTACGATATACGCAATATTTATTAATCATTAAAATGTGAAAGCCAATTTTGTCAATGGTAATATAGCGTTTTCAGACCTACTTTTATATATGTATCTATTGATTTTTTTCTAATGTAGTAACAGGGTTCGTACGCTTCAAGGACTTTCAAGCACTTTTTACCAGAATTTTCGTAAAGTAACATTTGGCTTATTTAAGGAAAAGAAATTCTATCTTTACATACAGCGACCAGACTCTATCACATTTCTGGTACAGCACTTAAATTTTCCTGAATCCCCTGATGCGTACGAACCCTGAATAAGCCCTATGTTTTATTGTAATAAATACGACAAAAAAATTAAAAATGTGATTTTAGTAATTTTCTCCACTATAATTTATTTTTTCAGTAAGTTTACCTACTGTCTGTAGCTACCCCAAGCTAGTGGTTTATGCCAGTCAAAGGTAAAATTTTAGAAAATATATTTTAATACTAACATAAAACAATTTAAGATATTTTGAAAATATTGCTATCAAGCGTTTCAATTCCTTAAGGACTTTCATATGGTTTGAACACAATACCTGTTAACTTAAGCTAATACGGATAAAATTTCTTTAGATAACCGACATTTTCCAATTTTCTGCTCAATTCTATGCTTTTAATGAGGCTACAGTATAATTTAAAAATAGAATGCAATAGAATGCAATATATATATTTTTAAAATGTTAGAAGTTTTTTTTGCTACACATTCATTCTCAAAAAGTAAACTAGTTTAAAAATGAAAACAATAACTTTAAATTTCAAAAAGGAAATATTGGAATAGATATTCATATATCGATATCGATAAATTACATTCCTGATGAAATATATTTCATTTTACGAAAAGAAATGAATACATCCATTATTGTACTTCCGATTCTGCGATATGTTTTGGACAGAAGCTTATGTAGTCACTTTTTATGATCATTCTCTACTGTGTTTTATTAACATTAAATTAGGAATATACATTCTTTTTTCCTGATAATATTATAGGGAATATATCAAACATTTGACAGTTTTACTTTGTATAGATGTTGTGAAAATTAATATCGAAAATGCATTCCCTATTTACTGATAAAATGTAACTTTAATTTGTATTATATATTTTAATGAGTTTATAATATTAATAAGTTTTTATTAGAAGATCAAAAACATTGTACAACTTCTTATTCTCTTTTAATATGAACAAACTGCTAAAATTCAAAATTAGAGGAAATTTTATATATTCTCATTTTACTGTGACATGTGATGAACTCGCTTGCTTATTTATTTTCTTTCCTATGCGCTTTTTTAATATCTTTTTTTTTAAGTGTAAAGATAAGAAGTTGCTACTTCAGTTTTATAGATTCATTGCATATGAATCATGTTATTGTAACTTGTAGCAACTTATATAATAAATATTTTTCAAATATTTAAATACATCACTGGCAATTAGTTAAGTGTAGTAAGCAATTCTCTATTTTAAATTATCGCGAGATTCCTTAAATTAAGATAGTTATAATGTAACAAGTATTGAGTCTTATATAATCTTCAACTATGCCGATATTCTTTGCCTTTTTAGAAAAATATTAACTCATCTTGATAAAAATGGGTGATAACTTTCATCATAATACGTCACTGATACTATTCTTTTTTTTTTTTTTAATTAAATAAATTTGATCTCAAAATATCATTTCATTTATATAAATGCGTAATTTGTTTTGTTAATTTCAATGCAATTAGAACAAACATACAAGTGAAAATCTTTTTAATTTACAAAATGAACACGGGATTAGAGAACATCTATCAACATGAATGGAATACTTGAAAAAATACTATTCCTATTTTTCCAGCCTATTCCGAATTTAAAATTCCATTCCTGATGAAATATATTTCATTTTCCGAAAAAAAATGAATACATCTATTATTGTACTTCCGATTCTGCGATATGTTTTGGACAGAAGCTTATGTAGTCACTTTTTATGATAATTACCTACTGTGTTTTAGAAACAATAAATTAGGAATATACATTCTGTTTTCCTAATAATATTACAGTTACTTAGAAAATAACAAAATATCAGTGTATTCAAAACATCAATGTATTCAAAAACCCCAAAAGTCAAAATCATTGCTAAAAATTATAGGAAAGAAAATCGATATTTTAAATAACTTTTAAAATCGTTACATATTTTTGCAAACATATTATTATGTCAAGCAAGTAAAAGTATACATACATAAAAATTTAAATCAATACATATCTGCTTTGAAAGGAAATGCCAATACATTTTCAAATATTTAATCACGCAGAAAAGATAGAGATAACAAAGATAATAACTTTAAGCTGTGGCATGTGTCATTTTGTCGACAATAATAGTTTTTGTTCCATAAAAGGATACTGAAAATTTCTTTTTTATTCTAAACGACATATTTATAGCAATTTGTTGGCTTATTTCACAGTTTTAAACAGTTTTTTAATAGGGAAAAACGTTTTTGAAAATTACACGTACTTCAAATAAAACAATGTAGAATTTTTATACGATCGTGAAAAACACATGCGCTTTATTTTTTAGTTTAGTTTTATTTTCTTTTTTATATGGCAGCGCGACGAATTATTATTAAAAACTGTGTTTCACGGGATACACCAATGCAGTGAAAATATTTTCTAATGTTATTTATCTAATGTAATTTCTCTAATGTTGTTTCTTTCAGTTCTGAGTGGATTTTAAAAGTAAGTGCAATATATGAAACCACCCCATATGCTGCAACATATTAAAACAGGAAACGCAAGGATTGTGTCTATAATCATTATAAAAAGAGAGCCCCCTAGCAGTGGTATCTGAACAGTATTGTATACTGTAACAGTACTCACAAAATGATATTTTATGAGGTATTACAAGTTACAAATGAAGGTGTAAAATGTAAAGAAGAACGCCACTAGTGTACAGATTTAAAACTTAAATTTATCAGCTGAACGGGTACTTTTAAATCAAATTATATATATATCAATATAAATTACGTACATCAATCTATTTTATTTAGAATTATTTACAGTAAAAGTTTTTTTTTTTTCAAAATGGAACATGCATCACTCCATTTTCTAACCATTCTTTAAAAATATTAAAAAAAGAAAGAAATATTTCTTTTCACTCAAATCTATACATATGTAACAATTTGTTCGCGCTTTTAGTATTTTTTAAATATCTTCTTTTAAAGTAATATATGTTTACTAATTTTTTAAGTGTATTTATATCATTTACCTTATTTTTATACCACTATAAGATGTATACATATTCATAATTATTT
Organism: Maratus michaelseni; assembly: GCA_963931845.1. Lineage (NCBI taxonomy): Eukaryota > Metazoa > Arthropoda > Arachnida > Araneae > Salticidae > Maratus > Maratus michaelseni. Next base: position 258,946,850 of record OZ007590.1, on the reverse strand, counting down.
ATTTACATTGTGTATAGTGCTTTATAGAGGACATTAACGTATATATTAAAAGCGTTTATTCACAGTTTTGGTGTAATGAAGATTTGCACTCCGTACCCACTTATATATCTATTTTAAAGAAGACGTAATTATTTATTTAAAAAACTAGATTGCAATCACTTACTTACTTACTTATTTTTTATTTTGTCAATCAATAGTTTTCTAGATATCAGAAATTTTTTTTACTAGTTATGTATCTGACGTTAATCTCTAATTTTTGCATTCTGTCATCATAAGATTGTTTTTTTTTTTTTTTTTAGTTTTTTAATTCTGATAAATTTTACAAATGACATAATAACAAAATGACAGTTTGTTTCTATTTTAATATTTCAGAAGTAAACGATGCATCATATAAACGTATCAAATATATGAAGCCTGTATGTTTCATAAAAAGTCGAGAGAGTTTCTCCCTAAGCAAAAGAAGCAACAATGCAATGAATAGCAAATGAAAGGATTTCCACCGATTGATGTCAAGATATTTTACAAGACAAATTTAGTACTCTGTCTAGTTTAAATTTTCCGGACTGACCAACATAGTGTTTTGACATCTCTATCGCGTTTTATTTGTCATAAAAATTTTTTTTTGTTTCTAGGGAATGGAGCCATACCAAGTGACTTAATAACCAAAAGTGAAGCGCAACACGACGAATAGTTTTTTAAGAACGTGTTTTAGTAAATGCGATTCATAATGAATATATTGAGAGGACAGACATATGTAATCATCAGATGTTTACGCAGCTTGCTGTATTGTATTTGTTTTTATAAATAGTGCAAATCTTTAAAAATCTCTGTAAAAATATTTATTAATTTTTCATTGATATGAGTTTAAAGTATTGGATTCTTATACTTACATATTTAGTATAGAGCAAAAAAAACTAAATGGCCTAAATCTTGTCAAAATGGTCATATGCACACGGTACTAATATATGATACTACAGTCGACCCCTGGAAGCTTCCTATTGTAACAAGGCATTGTAGTATGTGCGCTGTGCGGTTCATTTACATGATGACTCAAAAATATAGAATACATTGCAGCATATGTATCTTTACTGAGTGAAATGTATTTTAATGACTTTATACCATTTCAATTTCTGTAAAGTTGTATTATGTTACTTGAAAAGTGAATATGAATTCAGTTTGTTAGTCTGATAGCTCGTGCATCCGGGCTTCCACTTTATTAAAAATGCTTCTATTGATTTGAGCACGCACACTTTTGAAAAATCAATACCATACTGACTTTTGAATTATAACAGAAATTAAATAGTTACATGTCCGTCAATAACAAACGTATATAGTATAGAGCAGGGGTGACGGCTTGTTCCTAGGCTGCTTTTTCGGCGTTGTTCCTTCCGTCCGATTACAAGTTCTTCTATCTGGTGGTGTTAGCTGTTGTTTCAGGTAGTCTTCGCTTTGGGTCTACTGCCGATTTCACATTGTGTAAGTGTTTATAAAACAGGCTTAAACATGGTTTAGCGAAACTCAATACAACGTTCTTCTAAATATAGTTATTTTACTATAGAAAGAAGATTGTTTCCAATAGATTTATCAATTGCTCCCAAAATACACAAGATAAAACCTTTAGATTGTGTAGTATCTAGTAAAAATATTTCAGAAAGTCAATAATTTAATTTTCCTAGCAGAGTAAATTTACAGAAAGCTAATTAGGATTTCCCCTTGTATGTTACGAAAATTCTTGTCAATTTTACATTGGCAGTCTGAATGCAGTCCCTGCTTTGCAGTGTGGTTATTTCGTTGCTGCCATCGTAGTCTACCATTGCCACAAGAGCTTGCGACCGATTCTTGTAGCGGGCCACCCCTAGACGTCGCGTCGGCGAGTGACGGCAGGTTCCTAGGCTGCTCTCTAGGCATTGTGCCTTCCATCCGATTGCAAGTTCTTCTATCTGGTGGGGATAGCTAGTCTTCGCTTTGGGTTCTACTGCTGATTTAGGGTCTTTCGATCCTTCCACGGTCTTCTTCATTGGTTTTTATTGAAAGCTAGATATCACATAACTGAGGGAGAAAAGTGTAACAATCATGCTTGGAAATTAAATAAGTGAAAATGAAAAGTACGAAAATATGCAGTCCAAAATAGTATAAATTTAAATGTATTTATAATTTAATGTCGAAATGTTGTTTTACTGAAAGTAATATTATGGAAATTTTTAATTAAGTTAAATGTATACTTCATCATAATAGATTTAAATAATAAAGAGAATAGTTAGAAATAAATAGAAAAATAAATTAATGAATAATATATATTTTGAATGAATAATAACGTGTTTATCGTCGTATTTCAATGTCTTCCTTCATTTGCATTCGGTCTTTTGGGCTATTAGTAGTACAAAAGCCCCAAAAACTGACAACAAGTGAATAAAGTATAATTAATTTTGTTGATATCACCCTTAACAAAACAAAAAAAAAAAACACTATAGAACTATTTCTGATTATATAGAAGTAATCCTTAATCAAGCATAAAAACAACATGGAGTTCAAGGCAATTACATTATTATAAAATATATTAGGAAAGTGCGTAATATGCTTGATATAAGATGTAATTGATGGATTATAGAAGAGAGTTTACAATCTATTAGTTTATACATTGATATTTATTTTTATTTAGTTCTTATTCCAAACCCGACGAAAGCTCATGGTGAGGAAAAAAATATTTTGCTCTTTAGGAAAATAATACAGCACTCAAATCCGGAAATCGCATTTTACTGTTATTTCACCTTATTTGGTTGAATACAAATTACATTGTGTGAATATGGCACAAATTATTTTATCTATGTTGTCTACGATTTTTGCATATTCATTAGAGGTTTATTTGGCAAATACATGCGAAATTTTGATTCAGCGCTTTTTTTTCTTAAATACGACCCATAAAACTAATTAAAATTTAAAAGACGGTGGAATATATTTTTTAAAGTTATGAAAGTCATAATCATATTAGAAATTTATAAACCCGAATAAAGAAGAAACAATCATTAAGCTTTCAAAGTAAAGAAAATTTATCAGAAGACTCGAAAACACTATTCTTAAAAAGCACTAGCTTTGTTTAATAAAGGTAGTATATATATATATATATATATCTGAATTAAAGATGTGAAGTGAATTATTTGTGTGTATAAATAAAAATGTAAACATGAGTAAAATCAACTTAACATAAATAAATTTACAAAAATGTTTTGATCCCGATAAAGATTTGAAAAATGGGACTATGTTTTTTAAAACCTAATTAATATATACGAGTAATGCGTTTTGAAAAGTCTTTTCTTGTCTAAATAAATTAAGTTATCTACTTTAAATAAATAAAAATAAATTGCATTTCGCTGAATTACATTTAGAATTAAAAGAAAAACATTTAAAATTAAATTCCTAAAAAAAAATCTTTCTGATAAAAATACATTATTTTTAAGGCTGTAGGAAAAAATCATAAAGTTTTTTCGATATAAAAAATATGGTGTTAAATACTTTCACTAATTGAAGATGATGACACAACAAGAAATATACGCCAAGTGGTTGCTTAATATATTTTGTCAGATGCTTTGAAAATTTTGGCTGTAGTTACAAAATGTCAGCTTTTATTCTATAATTTTATTAATCTTGTTAGACAAAAATCCTTTATTTTTAATTTTATTGATTATATTACGTATGTATAATCCTAGAAAATAAAAAACGTATTACCCCGTTCTAAATTATCACTAAATTCTCTCAAAAATATATGAGAAGACTGAGAATTTTGTTTATTTTCCGAATATGAATGTAGTGTTTGAAATAAGAGTCGTCTACGTATTAAAATTTGTACTAACGTTAAAATTTCAAATGGTAACACTTACTTTTATTATTATATTTCCTTTCCATGAATCAAGGCAACCCAGAAAAGGTATAGTTTCCGTAAAGACGTACGTATAGTTTCCATAAAGGTACGTTTTCTTAAATCTTCATACATTTATAATATAAAGACTAGCTGATTCGGTCGGTGTTACCCGGACCCATAAAAAAATAATACAAAATGCGAAATCGCTCTAAACATTGCTGCACGAAACCGTTCCTCTGCTAATTCTTTCGTCTTATGGAAATTAAATAGATAGATTGACACCGAAGTGGAAATAAATTCAATACCACCTCCTCAAATGCTTGGATCGTTTGATTAAAAACGGGCAGTTTTTGGTCAAAATTTAAAAAAAGTTACCGTCCAATTTCCACAAAATTTGCATTTTCGGAATCAGAAAAAACAAACTACGTACATACTTGGAGTTTCGAAACGATACCTCCAATAGCTTTCTTAATACTCGATGATGAGTGATAATGAGAGTATTTCGTTGTCTGAGATTATCAAATCGGCAACTTTCTTTTGCGGTGTTAATAAAAAAAGCCATTTTCGCCATACGCGCAGGAAAATCATTTAGATTCATCACCAGGGGGGAATTCCGTTCGAAACAAATTCCCGACACGTGTCGCCCCTGCTGTCTCGGAAAAGTATAGCAGACGTGCTGCGCACGCGCTACAAAATCTTTTAATTCCAGTTTCCCTCATCAGGTGGAACATTCTGTTCTAAGTTAACCTCTTTCCGAACGAAACTCCGGCAATCGTCTGCACTGCTTACGGCACCTTATAGAAGGCGTACTATGCACACTCGGAAAATCTGTTAGTTCCCCTTTTCACGGCCAGCGGTACAAAATCTATGTTTTATATACTTAGCTATATCTTAATTAGTTAATGTTACGTTGAATGAACCGATTATCGTTCAAATTGAATCCATAGAACCCGAGAAAATAAATCACCGCCCTGGAGATTAATATTCATAAATGGTGGTAACTAAGGACTGAAAACATGATACCGATGTTTATTTAGTACCGGGGAGACTCTGAAGAATGCTGGGAAAGATTTCGTTTGAATCAAACCAATATTAAATGCAAAATCTTTTAGTTACATTTTCCACCACCAGGGGCGCATTCTGTTTTAAACAAACCTCTTTCCGAACGAAACTGCGTCACGTGTCCCCTCTACTTATGGCACCGTAGAGAAGGCGTGCTGTGCACGCGCTGAAAATCTTTTAGTTCCACTTTCCGCAGCCGGAGTGCACCAAATCTATGTCTTAATTATTTAACAATATCTGAATTAATTTATATTAAGTTGAATGAATCATTTGTCGTCGAAATCAGGCCCATAGAACCCGAGAAAATAAATTCCCGACCATGAATATTATTATTAATAAATGGCGGTAACCAACGACTGAAAATGGCGGTAATCAACGACTTGTCATTTGAAACAAACAATGCTGCAAAACATGAAAAAACGTTAAAAAACGCATAAAAAATTAAAGTTAAAAAATATAATAAAAAAAAATAAAAATCGGGTTTAATAACTCGCCCTTCCCTTTTAAAATCATGATTTTTTATCTATAAAGAATTTTCAACTCTCTACAAGCTAAAAAGAGAAAAATAAATGACGATATTGAGCATAACTGGGGCCGAAATGGAAGCAACCAACGAACTAACTAAGGGATTAAGATTAAGGAATTAATTAATTTTAATTAATAGGAATTAATTAATTTTAATTAAAGAATTAAGATTTTCCTAATTAAGATTTTCCCAATTATGATCCCAATTAAGATTTTCCAATCAAGGAATTAAGATTTTCCTGATTCTGTGGAAAATCTCTCAGCGTCAAATGAAAAAAAAATCGACAAAAATTCAACAATCGCTTACGATTTTCAAATAATCTTTATTGAAAAGAGGAGAAAGATTACTATATAGGGCTAAAAGATTGATTACGAATTCCAATTACTAATGTGGAAAATTCTCTGCAAAACGTGAAAAAACGCTAAAAATCACATAAAAATTAATAAAAAATTAAATAAACAAATATATTTAAAAAAATTCAAAATTTGGGCCTCGAGGTGTAAACTACATACATAGAAGTATTTTCCCATCAAATTTTGTAGCTCTGCGTCAAGTGGTCTCTTCATAACACAGCCGACAGACACACAGACACATCGATATAGAGATCCACAGATACACAAACTTCCTTCTTTATTATAGATGTTATTTGTTTAATCATATAGTTCGAAAAAGAAAATTAACATATTACAAAAGAAAGTGTCACACCACATTTAATTAGTTATCAGAAAAATTATGTAGGAATTTTAGATATAAAAAACTCTTTATATAAAATAAAATCTCTATAACATTTTCCAGCTAATTTAAAATTTATTTTCGTTAAATGCCACAATAAGAGGAGAAAGCCTTAGAAAAGTACAGTTTAACAGAAATCTCGGAACGAACAACTTGCACACTTCTTGGTAATAACTGTAAACTTGCACACCAATGTTTTTAACGATATAGGTTAGTTTTTATGTAAATACTAGCTGATAGGCGTTTTCCGGCTATCAGTAACTTTCTTTTGCGGTTTCGATAAAAATAGTAATTTTCGGCGTGCATTCTGTTCTAAACAAACCTATTTCCCAATGAAACTCCGGCACTTGTCCTCGCTGCATTGTATAGCAGGCGTGCTACGCTTGTGCTATAATATAGTTCAGTTTCAATCTCAACCGCCAGGAGCCGCGAAATCATCTAACTTAGTTACCTATATCTTAATTAGTTCATGTTAAGTTGAATGGACCAATTCCCGTTGAAGAAAATTCCAAACATTTTTTAGAACACTTTGGTCGAAATATAATAATGCCCTAGGTTAACCACTTTCAACCACCATATCTCCCACACCCGTGCTGCTACCGACATGCAACCACCATTGTGTACGATTTGCCTCGCGGCTACTACCACACTCAAACACCAGTGGTTTGCGCCGGGTAGTTGTGTCTGCTAAGTGAAATATAGGGACACACACGTCTATATGAAAATGCCCTAGGTCAACAATTTCAACCACCATACCTCCCACACCATCACAGCTACCGACATGCAACTACCATCCTGCACGATGGGAGACTCGAGGCTACTACTACACACAATCACCAGTGGGCTACGGTGTGTAGTTGTGGCTGCAAAGGGAAATATAGGGACACACACGTCTATATGAAAATGCCCTAGGTCAACTATTTCAACCACCATACCTCCCACACTCTCACAGCTACCGACATGCAACTACCATCCTGCACGATGGGAGACTCGAGGCTACTACTACACACAATCACCAGTGGACTACGCTGAGTAGTTGTGGCTGCAAAGTGAAATATAGGGACACACACGTCTATTTGTATATTATGTATGTTTAAATTTCATCGCTTACTAATACTTTTTCAGTATGAATTTATTAATAATTTTCATAATTAAAAATATGTTTATGAATCGAAAAATGCCTAGTATATCTTTGGACATACTCATTGTACTTGATTAAGAAAAAAAATCAATCGGATTATTTTTGGGGAGATACAAATTAAACTTTGTAACGATCACAAAGAGTGCAGAGTAATTCGGTCTGTATACCGTATATAATGTAAACCATTCTGAAAACTCGATTGTATAATTTAACGCTGACTTGATACAAATTGTACCACATTCACAACATATCGTGATATTGCCTCATTTAAGGCGTTGGATGTGACCATGCACCATAAGGCACCCAATCATTTCTAATTTAGACAATCCACTTTTCGCAGTACAATCGCCGTTATATTCTCTGCATTAACTGAATTACTTTGTACTTCTACCACTTTTCACACTTCCAACGCATTTTGCATACAGCAAATTGACTTTTGTTATAAATATCGTTAAAATAGCTCCATCATTGTTAAAGTTAAGTCCAAAATCCTGGGTCAGATTGAAGGGAAGCACCTTGTAATTTTGACTAAATGAGTAGATTACGACTATAGTCTTATATGCAAAAATTGTTTGTCGTAGTGTTCACTACCACGTCTGAACGTTTGTAAATATTATTACTAGTATTTACTAGCCCTGTATTTACTAGCGTCAACTTAATTCCGTCTCTGATTTCACACAAACCGATTAGAGTACGTAGTAAATTAATCCGTATATATAAAAACAGAAAACAAATACCAGTACCCTTTCGTTACCACTTGCAGTATATTTCCAGTCAAACTAAGTTCACAATTAAAATTAGAAAAAAATCTTAAAGCATGTTACATTTTTTTGCGGTCATAATACAGTGTGTTTCTAAATGAATATCGGTGTTTTAACGCTTTGTAGTATCTATTATATAAAATTTAAAATTATACTTAATACATAAAATGAAAGAGCAACTCAAACAGTTTGTTGGTACCTGTGCATGCGCATGCGCACACAATGTTTCTTCCGTCATCCGTTAGAAAGCGCTAGTAGCAAAAATTGTGACCATGTGACCAAACAGAAATCCATGTAATTTCTACATGTGGAGGTTCATAAAGGATCGTGTGTATGTGCCTCAACTACCAGCTGACATACCCGACCTAATAAACAGGATTGAGGCAGTTCTTGCAACAATTATCCCACAAACACTAATTAACGTTTGGTAAGAACTGAGCTATCGACTTGATGTGTGCCGTGTGACGCATTTGTTCACATTGAACATTTGTAAACTTGTAGGTAAAACTGTTTGAGTTGCTCTTTCATTTTATGTATTAATTATAATTTTAAGTTTTATGTAATACATACTACCAAGCGTTAAAACCCCGATATTCATTTAGAAACACCCTGTATATTGCCTCAAATTTATCCTTTTCCAATGTGATGCTTTTTGATATTTTGAGCTTATAATTATAAAATTTATTTGTTTATATAAGAGTAACATTAACCGTGGATAAAGAAATTAACACACATATATTAATTATCTGAAGGAATTTGATGCAGAAAAGTAACCTGTTACAAAACGAAGGTAATAAAACAAGAGCACACAGATAAAATTCTACTTACTCGTATATAATGGTACAGTATAATCAAATTCCAAGCGTGTGTTTAACAGTAAACGTCTTTCAAATACGGCATTAAATTACCAGAAAATAATTATGCATTTCGCATACTTAACTCTGTAGAAGAAGTGTTGCAGCATATAAAAATGAATAAACTACCTGACAACAGCTAGAAACATTTTACCATGTACCTTACACTTTGCAAAATAGGGGGTGAAAATACAATTTGTTTGCTAGAAAAGCACTTCAGACTTTTAAAACAAACTATTTAGACATATAAAATGCCTTTTAATAATATACATATAAAATATTCTACAAAACGTTTTCAGCAACTTCCATTTATATGTAGAATGTTTTAAGTTAATTAAAAGTTTTTTTTACTACAGAAGAACATTATACGAAATGAAATATAAATATATTGTCGTGAATGTATAATGAATGAAAAAGGAAACACTTGTGTTTGAATATTCTTATGCAGGTTGCAAATATATTTGAAAAGAAACTGTAGATTTAAAAATTAAAATTATATAAAGAGATATTGATTATTGTTTGTAACATGTATTTTAATGACATCTTAAATTTTATTGAGTATGAAATTAATGTTTTTGGTGAATAAATTAATAAATTAAATATATATTTGATATTTTTATAAAAGATTTTCTGTAACATTACCAAAATTACACATCACGAAAAATATAGCAAAATAATCCATTTAAAAATAATTCATAAAGAATGCCTACTAAAGTTCTGTCCTCCCACATTAACATCAAAATGACGACAACTATTGTTATAAAAATTATGTCTAGGTATAGTAAAGTAGTTCTGTGCTACGCGGTCGAATACTTGGTAGCGCCACCTAGTGGAAAACAGTGGAATTGGCGTTTCTATCTCGACAATGGTGCGACATAAGATATAAACGCAATTAAAAAGTTATAGAACGTCCTCATTTTTGTATGAAATGATGTTGTACATGCAAAAATAACTTTATTAGAAGTCCCGAATCGTAAATGATGTGTATCCAGTATCAGTTTAAATGCTTCACTAATTGGATGAAAAAGTGTTGCATTATAAGGCAGACGTATATTTATTACTAAAACTAACACGTGTAATAAGCCAGTTTATTTTTATAAGAAAATGCCCCTCCTGAATTTAGCCATCCCTGAATTTAGCATCGCCTGAAATAACCTTACCACTTGCCAGGATTACTTTAAATTTATGTCATCTTGCTACGCTACTTTATTTTTCAAACGAACCTGGCGTCTTGCAACATGCCGAACAATAAAAAAAAATGCATAACCAATCTGTGTTATGATATTAACGGATCTTGTTTGTAAGGAGGGTTATTTAGGAAATCAACGCCATAATTTTTTTTCTGCTTCATCTCTGTATTTCAAAGAAAATATCGATGGCCTTACTTTCTTTAATAATTAATTTAAAAAAAAGTATGGCATATTTTGCATTTTTTTAAATCGATTGTCAAAAGTTTGATCCAACTAGGAATATAAAATATAATATTGGATTGATAAGGTATCAAATAGATATATTTTGAAAACAAATCCCTCATTTTCGGCAAACTGGATATTTTTTAAAAGAAATTCAAGAAAAATGAAAAATTACTGTACGAATCCCGAAAAAAGTTTATTGAAAAGAAGATAAAATGTACTATATCAGGCAAAAAGATTGAACTGGGATCAATATTGGAATAGACAATGTATTATCTTAACTTACGAAATCAAATGTGCAACGTTTAGGAATGTTAAATAAAATAATATTAATTTTGAATGATTTATGAATTGTTTTAAATTAGAATTGTATATTTAAATCATAATATTATTTAATAACCTGTTTTTCCTAAAGGAATCAGGAAGTATCTCTAATTTTTGAAGGTTTTGGAACATAGATTTAGAAATACTGTGGCAGAACAGGAAATAATTTTACAAGAAATTGCGGATAGTTTTAAGATCATGCCTTTAATACGAACCGAAATGACAGCTGTTTATTTGCATATTAGACTACTGTTCACCTCTGTTTTAAAATATTCCCTTTCGCAAGCATCTGGGTTAGAATTTGTATCTTTTAAAGTCTTTTACTTTAAAAACACTTTTTCTCATGCATTTTTAAGTTTAATCAGTTTTGATAAACCTTATTTGTGTGCTCTGAACGTAACGTCCTACTTTTTTATGTGGTATTTTTCTCGAAAACTATGCGTTTTGTGGCATGGTTCTTTGAACAACTTTTATGTAATCAGAACAAGAATTCTCATTCTGCACAGGTTTCTGCATTTTATTTTTAAATGAACTTCTTAGGTGCTAAAATAAGTTTCTTTAAGTACACATGTTGGACTCGAAATCATTCTTTTCTTTTCTTTTTTCCGTTTTGAAATTTTCAGCTATTTTTTATATTTTACAGCAATTTTCTCTAAAAGAGGAATATGTTCCTATTTATTCTTTTTTTTTAATTTCATTTTTTCTACTAGAATTTTATTTTGAATATAGTTCAATAATGAAATAAAACAATAATTTAAGTGATATATTAATTTAAACTTTATTTTTCTTTGCTTGTAAGTGATCCTTAGTGCTGTTCGTTTAAAACAAGTTGGATATCAAACAATTTTTTCCCCTCCAATTTAATTAGTTGAGGTTTGATGATAAATTAGTTTAATTATCCCGATCATGTCCACTGTATTCTCATTTGTAAGATTTAATAAAGTGTTTTGTTGCTAATTTATAATGAGCTTGAGTATTAATTTTTTACAGAAAGATGAGTGGTGACGATCAAAGTATAACATACTTACTGAATTATGACACTTTAAATTTTATGAATTTTCATCGTTTTCTGACCCTAAAAAGAGGAAAACATATTTCTATTTGAGGGCATTTATATTTGAGAAAATATGTTATTTAACATTGCAGTAACTTTTCTCTAGAGGTAACTTAATTTTTACATCAAAGTATTGCTGGTTTAAAAATACTCGCAAACATATAATGTTATCAAAAATATAATGCTTTTATTTATAGAGGGCAGACATTTTGAATTACTTACACAGTACGATTAAAAAAGAATTTCTATGTTTTTAATGCCTTTATCTACCAGTTCCAGTGGCATTTAAAATTTTAATTGACTAAAATAACTACTTTTATTAACAAATTATATAGCTTAATATAGTAAAAACAAAACATAAAAAAGTGTTTTATAATATATGTAATTAGTTTACTCCTCTATTGCAATTTTATATCTCTGAAATTCTAATCTTAATTATATGTAATTCAATTGACGTGATACAAATAAGATCGATAAATACACTCTTTGAATTAATTCAAAGGTTATTCAAAACTTTATTGTTTTCTATTATTTAAACTATCTTTTTAAGACTGATTTAAATAATTATTGTCAGAAAAGCGTCAGGCATATGATAATGTTTGATTAACATAAAAGATAGAGGTTATTTTAAGTTACAAATGTTACATGTTTCTGTTTAAAAAAATTTTAGATTTATTCAGAACATAAATTTTTACAGCTTTTTTTTGCTAAGACAAATTGAAACTATATACTTAGACCACATGGGAAAAAACCAAAAAAAAAAAAAATCTATTTGAAAAATATGAATTATACAGAAATGCATTTTAGCATGCTCTTCTTTCTTCTTTGGAATAATTCCTATTGTGGAATAGTGTTCTTCAAAATCTAAAAAAAACCCTTTTCTTTCGCTCGTTATTATTTATTTTCGAAATGTTTTGTTACATTTTATTTCCCACGGCTCCCTTTTCTTCATGTTTTTTAGCTATAAGGAAAATTATTTCGAAAAAGGTTCGCATAAATAAAACATTAGCATATAATACACGGACAAATACAGAATGTGTAAAATGAAATATTTTAAAAGAATAATAACAATTCTATATACATTTAGCTCCCGATAATTCCGTCTCTATACTATTTGGCCTTGTTCAAAAAGAAAAATCTTCGTAATAAAATGTGGAATTACATTATCCAGCTGTTGGAAGCAGTCGTTTGCTATGATCTACGATCCTCCAGCTGTTTTAGGTTTACGTTTTATGTTAATATTTTGTTTTATTTAAAACGGATTTTAGAATACTGTTACTGTACAGGGTACAAGATTTTGCATTTCCTGCAATTGAGTTCGACATTATAAAATTAATCTTTAAATGTGTGCAATATTTTTATTTTTGAACATAGTTTTACCTGTAATAAATATTTTAAACGTGTAGTACAGTACATAAAAAACATGTATAAAGTACCGGCTTGTATTAGGAGGTCCGAAAATAGCAAGAACAGCGGGTTTTGGTATAAAAAATGGGTGTTTAATAATGTGGGAAAGGAGGGGGTGACCATTCATGGAACTCATATGCCTGTTATCTGGCTTGCCCTTCCGTCATATTAGGTTGGATATCGAGAGTCTACAATATTTTAATTTTATTTCTTTTCTAACTGCAAAACATGGTTGGCGTTCCGTGGGCCTAAACAAAAGCGCCATATATCCGTGGGTATACTTTTTTTGCTATATTTACATCAGTACAACATGGATAACAATTTTAAACTGAAAAAAAAAACGAAAAATTTGAAAACCACATTAAAAAAAAAAAATTTTGGTTTTGAAATTGTAATGAATTATATTTTTTAAAGGAACGATGCCGTTAATAGAAGAAAAAATTTTCTATGCATTAATTATTATTATTATTATTATTATTATTATTGTACTTCTATTTCGGCAACAGAAATTTAAAACATCAGAGAAAATAGAAAATATGAAAATGACCTCTAGAAAACCTTTTTTTGAAATTATAATTATTAATATATTTTTTTTTAAGCAGAAAGATAACCTTATAACTTGGAACGTGCCATTTAAAAGTAGATACTTTTAGTTTTTTTATAACTCTATCAGAGGATTGCCATATGAAAAAGCATAAAAGAGGAAAAATGTTAAAATGAATCTCACGAAATATTTTTTTACAGCGTCCAATTCTCGAACAGATGTCTAAAATGGCATATTGCCTGTCTCACATAAACATAGTAAGTGCGGAAATTTGTATATCAAGCTATGTTGCCAAGGAGCATTTTAAGTTGTAAGAAACACTACGTTAAGACATATATGATACTATATATTATTAAAAAATGTGGGTTTATCAAAAATAGATCGCCTTTTTTGTCACGTTTTACTTTTTTCTTACTTTTTTTTTAAACTACTGGTATATTTTATAAAAATACAAAAAATAATTAATTATATCATTAGAGTATTAAGAGATTAATAAAATATCTGAGTCAGGATTTGTATATTAAAGGCATTTTATAAATTTGCCAATTTTTTTTATTGTGTATTTTTTTTAAATTGGTGTATTTCAAGATAGTATGTTAGTTACAAAAATTAAAACAAAAATTAAATCATTTGAGTATTTTTATGCCGGTGCTTTAATTTTTGTTTTTCAATTATTTTCTGGAATATTTTTTAATCTTTCTTTTTACAATTATTAAACAGAACATACTTTACAAACGAATTCTTTTAAACTTTTACAGAATTGTTTATTGTTTCTACTGGATTAAATATGAATGTGTTTCTTATGTTTAATATGATTTTATCTTATATAGATAAAAATGATATTCAAATAAAAAAAAGTTTTTTAAAGCTCTTATGCATTTTGTTTTTAATCTTTGTTTTATACAATGCTATTATCTTTTGTCTTTTCATAGCAAAATGTACATTGCGGTTGCATTTATTAGAAAATAACAAATATTGCACAAATACCACAGTTAATCTTTGTGCTGCTTTACAGAATTTAATAATTTAATACCCAATTGGCAAACACAGAAAAGCAAAGATAGAAAATAGGGTTTAACTTGTGACCAATGTTTAAAATTTAAAAGTATTTGAGTGCCCTTTAATAATAATAAGCAGGTTTTTGCTTAAAAAAATAATTCAAAAATATATAAGCTTATATACATTTTAACACGTTTATTTTTGTCAGTAAATAACATATCAAACAAGAGGTATAGCTTACAAAATTTAAGTAACACGATTTTAATAAAATATTTAATATGGATTTTAAATATTTTGGATATGGCTAAAAATAATTTTGGCACAAAACTAATTTTATTTACAGAGTAAGAGGGACTTCTCAGTTGAGAAGACCAAGTCTGTTGAGCATAGATGTCCCGTATCTTTTATTAAGATCTTTAAAAAATGACACTTTTTAGACGGAGCTGAAGTCACCGATAAGCGCGACAGGGAGCGGGGTGGAAAATAATAAGCAAATAATAATTAAGTAGGAAATAATCCATGGCGTTTGACCAGAATTGCCACGAACACCATAGACCATCTCTACCTGGGACTGAACCCGAACGCGACAACGGGCAGAGTAGGAACAAGAAATAAGCTGGTAATGATGCGTGATGTGCGCGCTGGAAACCAGCTCCCACGCGACAGGGGCTGTAGTATCGCTGGGGAAGCCGAGCCATATTGCCCTATCGCTCTACCCGGGAGAAAGGGCGGTATCACTCGCTATAGTAAATTGAGACAGCAGGGTCCACCAAGAAAAAATATTTGTTAGAATGGATAGGTGAAAAAGGTATTGGTGTATTCGTTCGATTTTGGGTGAGAAGTGTGGGACACGTTAGAATGTTGGCAGCCATTCTTTAAGGGAGAGGATGGACGTTTGATATGCCAATTTATCGTGAGTGAACACTTATACCATGGCTTTCTAGGTGTACCCACCTTACCACACTCTCATCTGTTTGTTCTTGCAATCGTGAATTTGTGCAGGTAGGACTTGAATGGACCGCGTCCAGTTAGGAAATTTGTCGTATCCGGTATAAGGTAGTATATATGGACTCATACTTAGGGGATTAAGTCAAACGTGTTTCTGTCACTGTCGCATTGTCAGTGGATTCCCTGTACTCCTGCCATTCACTGAGAATCCTGTAATTCAAGATTATCTTAATAAATTAAAGTTGTACTGGAAATGGGTGATCTATGTTGAGTTTTGTAATGTTATGCCAAATATGTTATGCCAAATATGTAATGTTAATGCCTGTTGTAATCATTGTTGTGACTTTTTTCTTGTAAGTGCTTGTTGCAAGTATCATTCTTATTTGATTTGTGTCCATAATATTTTCCGTCTGTGTTAATAGCAGATTTTAGACCTTGCTGTCTGTGCTGACGATGTACAGCCCTGAAAATGCTTGAATATTGCATTGACATCGACAACGAACTTGAGTGAAACAATTGAGGTACAACAAAAAACATATTTCAGGGAAGTCGGTCAAAAGCGATTTCAAGATTTAACCCAGGCTGGCAGACAACAAACGAAGTTAAATAAACGCGTGTTATCTACAATATAAAGGACAAACTTGAATTTTTAAAACTGGTATGTCTGATGGTAAATATTTAAAAAGAAATAATGGAATTAAATTCTAAAAGAGTGTTATATTCTTACACTTTCATTTAAAGTACTGAAAGAATATATATATTTTTATTGTACTATAAGCATTATAAAATTACTTATAACTTTACGACGAAATGTAAAATATTGAATATCTTTATTGAATTGTCTCTTTGGATTGATAATACAATAAAATTTATGTATGTAAGATTGTAGAATGTTTCATTCATTTGTTATTTTTTTTTCTTGAGTAAGAAAATTTATATTCTGTAACGCCATAAACTTAAAAGGTATATTCAAAGGTATAGTTTTGTAGTGGCCTGCTATAATCGATGTTGTGACTTTTTTCTTGTAAGTGCTTGTTGCAAGTATCATTCTTATTTGATTTGTGTCTATAATATTTTCCGTCTGTGTTAATAGCAGATTTTAGACCTTGCTGTCTGTGCTGACGATGTACAGCCCTGAAAATGCTTGAATATTGCATTGACATCGACAACGAACTTGAGTGAAACAATTGAGGTACAACAAAAAACATATTTCAGGGAAGTCGGTCAAAAGCAATTTCAAGATTTAACCCAGGCTGGCAGACAACAAACGAAGTTAAATAAACGGGTGATATCTACAATATAAAGGACAAACTTGAATTTTTAAAACTGGTATGTCTGATGGTAAATATTTAAAAAGAAATAATGGAATTAAATTCCAAAAGAGTGTTATATTCTTACATTTTCATTTAAAGTACTGAAAGAATATATATTTTTTTTATTGTACTATAAGCATTATAAAATTATTTATAACTTTACGACGAAATGTAAAATATTGAATATCTTTATTGAATTGTCTCTTTGGATTGATAATACAATAAAATTTATGTATGTAAGATTGTAGAATGTTTCATTCATTTGTTATTTTTTTTTCTTGAGTAAGAACATTTATATTCTGTACCGCCATAAACTTAAAAGGTATATTCAAAGATATATTCAAAGGTACAGTTTTGTAGTGGCCTGCTATAATCGATGTTGTGACTTTTTTCTTGTAAGTGCTTGTTGCAAGTATCATTCTTATTTGATTTGTGTCTATAATATTTTCCGTCTGTGTTAATAGCATATTTTAGACCTTGCTGTCTGTGCTGACGATGGACAGCCCTGAAAATGCTTGAATATTGCAATGACATCGACAACGAACTTGAGTGAAACATTTGAGGAACAATAAAGAACATATTTCAGGGAAGTCGGTCAAAAGCGATTTCAAGATTTAACCCAGGCTGGCAGACAACAAACGAAGTTAAATAAACGCGTGTTATTTACAATATAAAGGACAAACTTGAGTTTTTAAAACTGGTATGTCTGATGGTAAATATTTAAAAAGAAATAATGGAATTAAATTCTAAAAGAGTGTTATATTCTTACACTTTCATTTAAAGTACTGAAAGAATATATATATATATATTTTTATTGTACTATAAGCATTCTAAAATTATTTATAACTTTACGACGAAATGTAAAATATTGAATATCTTTATTGAATTGTCTCTTTGGATTGATAATACAATAAAATTTATGTATGTAAGATTGTAGAATGTTTCATTCATTTGTTATTTTTCTTTTCTTGAGTAAGAAAATTTATATTCTGTACCGCCATAAACTTAAAAGATATATTCAAAGGTATATTGACCACAAAGTGCAATTTTGCTTTAATCTCTTCATAATGTAAACGAACGATTTTATTATTATTTCAGATATGTGACAGGTGTCTAGATATTAAATTCTAAGTATTTTTAGGACATAAAAATCTATAATAAGTTCTTCTTTCAAATGACAAATATATAAGAAAAAAAAGAAGAATTGCCATACGGATTTTGTCAATTACATATAAATGCAAAGAGAAAAAAGATATTTTGCAATACACTTGTTAGACTTTAATAAATGTATGTATACTCATTTTCAGAAAAAATAATATATTTATATATTTTACTTAATATTTTTAGATTTTATTTTTACAATGATTGCAAAATTACGTTTAAAAATGTTACATTGATGTATGTGGCAATATGCATAAGTCAGATGATGTATACAAGTATAAATATTCATCGCTATTCAATTTTGCGAAAGGCAAACAATACGTATAAATAAATTTTATATTTTGATAAATTGGCAATTTATATATTTTGATCAGCTTAAATTATAGTATAAAAATTTAGTAAATAATAAAAATTAATAATTACTGATTTATTGAAAGACCTCGTGTCTGTTAGCAATTCATTTTTATTTCTTTCAAATTGTAGACTGCCAAACAAACTCTACATATTTAAACAACTATCGTTATTTGAACTGCAGAGTTATATTCTTAAAATTAAACGAAACTCAAAATATATGTTTGAGATTTTCTGTATCAATATTGAGTGATAGTGTTGTATTACTTCTCGCTTTTGGGTAACATTTGGTATGACAGCAATCTGTCATATATATAAATGCTTTCTTACATTTTATTTATTTAAATCAAACCCCTCTTAATTTTAAAAACTTTCCAAATTCTTCCGTTCCCCTGTATATTAATAATTCTTTTTCTCTCTGTTTAATTTCATAAAATCTCAGCAGTAATCTAAATGTTAAGTTATACGAAATCATTTCTGATTCAATAAATAATTCTTTTCATTTAAGCATTGTTTTCGCCATTACAATAATTGAATAAATAAAAGATAAATAGTAGTTTCTAAATCACAGTTAGATATCAAGATTTATTGCAAAAAGGAAATTAAGAACTTTATTTATTACTTTTAAATCTATTTTTATAATTATCCTTATTGTTCATAAAACAATTCACATGTAATTCATTTTCACCCTTTATTCATTTAACCTTGAATTGCATCTCTGGATGTAATCAAATTATAGCAATATGTATATAAAATAAATATACTTATTTATAGCTTCTAAAATAAACATAATAATAATTATTCTTTTGATCTCTCATAAATAGTCCAAAAATAATTTAACTTCTATTTCAGAGTCATTAATCTTGCAAATGTTGACAGTTCAAATTATAGCAATAAATTATATCAAATAAATATACCTTCATCTCATTTAAAATAACGTTTTCCTTTTCAAACTGTCAAATAGATTATCCTTAATATATGTTTTTTTTAAATATTTGCTTACTCAGAAAAATAACGGTTGTTCTTGCTTTATTCTCAGTAGCATCTTCCAATCAAAATAACGGGTGATGATATCAATTGCTAAATTTAGATCAACATGTCCAAATATGGTAGCGTTTCTGGCTCTGAGGCAAAATAATTATTTTAATTTACTGGAAATTCCACACCCAGCCAAAAGTATCTTGTCTTTTCGAATTCTACCGCCAAAATAATGTATTGAGTAATGTGTTTTGGCATCAATTTTGTTCGCCAAGTAATGTAAATCTCTGGCAATAATGTTATGTGACTACTCACTCTCTGTTTGAATACTCACTGTGTGAGTTGCTTCTTCTGCTGGCTCCTGCTAAGAGACACCTCTCCTCTCCTATACTATACTATATGATCATAGCAACAAAATTAATAAAAGCATTGAATGTCTATTTATGGAGTTTTTTTAATGAAATAACTGAACCTGGAAAATATTTTAATAATTTAAGACATTTCGTCACCCGCAACAATTCACACCTTCACATTTGGGTGCGCACATTACAAAAGGGCGCAGCACACAAGCGTAAACACGGTACATTAGCTCCGAAGACAAAGTAGCAAATCAATCACATTTTATAACCTTACATTTAATACAGGCAAACACCACATACACCTTCGTCGAAATTTATCATGACAGTCTTTCGGGATCCAGGCTATCTATGCCTATAGAAGCAAGCATCCGATAATCCTAGAAATCAAACTTAAACAAAAGTTCCTTCTAAACAGAGAGCTGTTGCCCCCGTTTAATCGCATACGGGCGTTCAAGGTAATGAAACAGCTGACGCACTCGAAAAGGAAGCAACAGCTAAATAACATATAGATATACAACCGTCACTTCCGTCCACATACATAAAAAGATTACTAAAAGCTGAAATACCCACAGAAAGGCAATCAATATGGGATAACACCAGCAAAGGCCGACACACAAATAATCTAGTACCGAAAGTCTCAATAACACACTACAAACTCTCCCTACACACAACAGCATTTCTCACGAGACATGGTCTCTTCCGAACATACCTCCACAAATTTAAATGTGAAGACACATTTTTTTTGCAAATGTGACGCAGTGCCGTCGCCTCCACCCATTACTACTTCACCTGTCCGCTAACAGAACAGTGGCATACTAAGAAGCCCCCAACTCCCCCAAGGAATGGCTTCGCAATATTCTAAATACGCACATCCTTAAGAGAAAGCTAATCAAAATCTATATTTTTTCTGACAGATCACTCAAACCTTACATAGTAGCCATCAACTGCCACTTCCAATAAACAACTTCTACTCAGTCCCTGCCGCGTAGATGGTTCGTCACTGGCAGGGCCGGCCTATGGCCGATGGCTACCTCCGTTATACTACATGCCTATCGCAATCCCTGTTTCTCCATCTAAAAGTTGGAAGTCAATTTTACCCCAAAATACAGCGCCATCTATTGGCGACAACTGACATGATCTTTAAATACCTACTGGTAAATAACGTGAACAAAGGCTGTATTAAGAATATATATATGTATTTTTTAAATTAGTTTAAAAAATTTGTAATTAAATTCTAGAATTTTACAAATTAATTAATTTTTTTATGTACCATAAATACCAACTTTAGTTGCTGTAATAACTGAAATTTTTAATATAAAATATTTGTTTAATGTAAAAATTCTTTTTTTAATTAATTATAATATATAAATTAATAGCAGTTATCTTTAGTTATTAATAAATTTACATCAAAAATGAAGCAAACAATGTTTATGAAGTGACAATATTTATTAATAGTATAAAATTGCACTTAAAATTTAATTAATGTATCAAACACTATGAGTAAGTTTTAAAAAGGTTAATGTAAAATATAAAAGTAGTGTATTTAAATTAAAATTGTCTAAATAGTAAGAGATTACTACAAACAAAACAATAAAATTAATAAACAAAGTTAATGTAGGGTAAATGTGTTAGCGATGGACAACCTTAAAGAATTTATTTAAAAATTATTTTTTAATTAATAGTTATAATTATTACATTTCAATTAACAACTCAAAGTTACACTTCCCATTTTGAACTAAAATTTAATTGTAATAACAGAAATAGATCAAAGCACTCCGAATTCCAGCACTGGTCGTTGTTTTTCTATACCAGTTTAGAATCAGCAGTTAATTAAAGCATACTATTAATAAAACAAAATATTCATTTTCAAATAAATTAAACAATTAAGAAATCCATAATTAATAAAATATTTATGAGAATAAAATAATTATTTGTTTATATTAATTATTGTCATTATCACACGTTCAAAAATTTAATAATTTTAAATACTAAATTTCAGAGAAATACAGTTATCAAACTATTGAGGCAAAAGGAGGAAGTCAAGTAAAAAAAAAAAAAAAATGTCTTGGGACATTAGTGCATGGAATCGTATTTCCCATTAATTAAATTTGTTTAAAGTACTTGAGACGTTACTTGTAGTAACTCATAATACAAATATGAAAGAAATGAAAAAGGGACTTGAATGTTTTAAATACTAAAATGAAATTGCAGAATTGACATTTGAGACTCCAGACCTGAAAATATGCTTGTTTCATTATTACAATATATGTAAGTAATATTTATAGTATTCTTTAATATACAATTATGAATAATCATATTTTGAAGAAAGAAAAAGTAGGTTCTTCATGGAGTTAAAGCCCTTCTTATTCATATGGAGAGCATTTTTTAAGTCACAAGAGCTGTTAAAAATCTATTATTTTCTGTTTTCAAAGTTTGATAATTCATCTCTGTATGTAAACGAATATTATAAATATAAATTGCATTTATTGTCAGGTATCAGTTTAGAAAATTTTTGGATATTTAAAAGGACCCTTGACAAAAATTTTCATCTTAAAGCAGTACCCTTCACAAAAATGCTCATCCTAAAACAGGACCTTTCACAAACTTTTTCATCTTAATACAGACTCTTCATAAAAATTTTCATTCCCAAACAGCACCCTTCAGAAAATTGTTTGTCTTAAAAATAGACCTTTCACGAAACTTTTCCGCTTCCAAACTGAATCTTTCGCAAATTTAATCATTTTTAAAAATAAAATCTGACCTGTCACAAAATAATTGAACTTGTCAAAGAATATATTACTTAGCTTTTTTGTACGTAAAAAAAGTTCCTGTGTAAAGGGTAAATAGATACACGGGAGCCTTAATATAATTTCAAATTCACAAAATTATGACTAGAATTTTCACAAATATATATTTGTTGTATCCAATTTCACAAAAACAGGACCCGGCGAGAAATATCTGGACAGATCCCTGATCGTAGTAATGAAACTAGCAAATCTTCAGATCATGGCCTCAGATGTCAATTCTAGAGTTTTGTTTGAAATATTTTTTTTTTAATTTAAAACACCTAACCCAAAGTTTCATTTCCTTAACATTTGTATTAATTAGTATTACAAGTATCGCTGTCAGTGATGATATGAGACACAACGATTGCACAAAGGAATTTGATGAAATGATATATATATATATTACTGAATGAACGGCAACAAGGCACACAGCAATACGGCAGTTTAGTACTTTTCGTTTACAGATGAACTTTCTGTTAAGAAAAAAAACACAAATTACTGATAAAAATACAAAATTTGAATTTTTGAAAGGAACTTGTATGGGTCTATCAATGTAAATATTACAACCTCACACCCCCAGATAATAGCGATATCTATGAGTTTTAGCTGACTTTCATTTTTTAGTCAAATGGGATAGGCATTTATATTATGGAGGTAGCGGGCCGATATGGTCTTTAACCGTAGTTTGTTTTTATTATTTTTTTTTAAACTCACCTATTTTCAATCCCACCCGTTATCGCGCTTAGCGGCGGGTTTAGCTCCGGCTGAGGATTGTATTGATTTTTAAAATCTTAATAAAAGGGACCGGAAAGGCACTATGCTCTACAGACTTAGTTTACTGGTCTGATCAGTCCCTCTTAGGCTATCAAATCAAACCTTACATTTAAGTCATATCACTTATACTATTTTCTGACTGAGTTTTTGCAAAAAGTGAATGCCTTCAACTTTTTTTTCTAATGCATATTCTAAAATCGTCTTATGAAAAAGGTATTTCTTTTTCATTGGTATTTTTATTTTGATATTATGTAAGCAACAATCTTCAGTACAATTTTGTAGGCTAAAAATAAAATTGCACTATGATTAAAATCAATTAAATAAAAATCATATATTTATCACAGGTTCGCTTACAGAACTTATCTTTATACATGAGAAAGAAGTAACCATGCCCTCAACGAACGAAAAAAAATTATAGATATTAGAACAATCCGTTTTAGAGAAAGACAATTGCGCAAGTCGTGCTAATATCAAACTTAAAATGTACTAATACGAAATTTAAAAAAACTACACCAATTTCTATAAGCGCAAATATATAAAAGAAAACCGGATAAAAAATATTAGTTTTTGTTTAATAAAAGTTATTTTGAAAAAAAAAAAAAAATTAGAGAATCGGCGAGAAATTCTAGCACTAAAAAAAGAAATGCATTCACATGCACGTACATAAACTTTGGTGCCGAAAAAAAATTAGTTGTGTTTTTTGTAAACTAATTAATTTATATAAATGTTTTTTTAAAATCTTTTTGTCGTAAAAACTCGTTAAATGAGATACTTTTAGAGAAAAAATATTGCTTTTTCTTGGATTACATTAAAAAAGAAAAGAAAAGTGACTGAAAATTGAGTTCCTAAAAAATATTGCTTAAAAACTTCCATTTAATGTCTTATAAAAATAAATATATATATAAAAATATAACAGACTCTTTTTTTAAATAGAAAAAAATATGTCTTTCAATGCATTCACTAATTACAGAGATGCGCAATGATCACGTAATATGTTAGGTTAGATGATTAGAAAATTTGAAAAATAGCTAAAATATTCTGACTACTTTATTAGGTTAGTCGGAAAGTAATGCAGTATTTTAACTAACCAAATTCAATTTCATAAATTCACATTAAACTAATCCTGGAATCCTAGTTTATCTGAATTGTTCTTATCTTGACATGAAACTACTACTTCAGTCCTTATTTTATAAGTAAATTAAGCAATAATATAAGATACATATTTGATTTCATATGCATTTTTGAGTTACGGCTCGTGATGGATTTTTCCACAGATGGATTTCTCAGATGGATTTCTCAAATTGTTTTCGTTATATCTAAACGTACCGAATGTAAAATTGAACAACGATTTAAAAGTGAAAGTATGAAATATTATTCTTGTGATGAGTCGAGAAGTAATTCGCCTATGCAATTTCATAATGATATATGTTACACTGATTGAATCAAATTCCCGTATTACGAATGAGAAATTACTGGCAAACTTTAATTTCTGTAAATAACAGCAGTAAAATATTTAAAAATAATTATACAATTTTTCTCGCAATGATGATGAGTTTCAGATAAACACTTTATTCGGCATTAATCCAGATCGTCCCAATAACATTTTAAATAATTTTAGCATTTGATCGAAAATGTCGACGAGTTTCTTATATTCTTTTTTTTTATTATTATTATTCACTGGTTTTCTCATTCCCCTGTTTTTCTCAAAGTGGGTTGCACGAACTGCTCGGGTGGACACGAAAAGGTTCTAGGAAGAACGCAACAAATTTGTGTTGACAATTAGCATATGGTCTGGGCAGTTGAATGAATCGGGGAAGAAAATTTATCATTTCACTGACTGTGTTAAAAGAAAATTTAAAACACACTAGATGTTGAAGATGACGAGATTCTATCTCAGCAAAATAATGCTTATCATTCAAGCAATACGCAAAGGCAAAAAGTAGCACGCTTGTTACATTAAACACTTGCTACCTGTACAGTTTACATTAAATGCAAAGTAAAAGTTATACTACAAAACCTCTGAGAACGGAATTTGCATATAACGGAATTTTATCTTAAACGAAGAACTTTCATGGTCGCAGCAAAGTAATGCCATACAGATGTGCTTCCTAAGACTAAAAGTGTCTAAAGCGGAATTTTTCTTGTATTTCTCTAAACAAAATCTTTTATTATTAAGATAAAACCAGAATATCTAGCAACAGAGTGAACTTCAGTTTCTCTATTAGGATCTTTCGCAGAATATTCCTTGCCTATCTCCCGCCAAACAAATTAAATTTACATTAAAAGTGCACAATTCTTTAAATTATACTTCATTTTTGCATATTATTACCATTGCAATAAATCTTAATTTTTTCAGTAAATTTTACAACATTTTTATCTTTAATTGAAACTAACAAACCTTTTATTTATGCCTATGAGAATAATGTACCAGTTTTTATTTAATTAATAATAAAGAACCAGATGAATTAACCATGATAAATAAAAAAGACAACAAATGCATTAATCAACCGTGAAATTTGTTTAAATTAATTGCTCATGAGAAAGAGGATTTTGGTTTTTATAACTCAGGACTAGTAAGATATAAATCTACTCAAATGAACATTCACAATATAATTCAATTTTAGTCATTTTACAAGTAGATAACATAATTTCTAAATACGACTTCAAAGTACCAGACATTATCAAAATCCTGCTCTTTTATTCTTTATTGTTTAGCGTCACATATTAAAATAAATAACCTAACAACAGCCAGAAGCAATGCATTACCATGAATATTAAACTCTTCAAAGATACTGAGTGGATAGAAGTGCCTTCCTAGAAACCTATACACTTCAAGAACAGCATATTTGTCCATATAAAAAGCCTTTTAATTATGTACATATAAAACTAATTAGGAAATTAATTCAGCAGCTTGCATTTATCTGCAGAATCATTTGCATCAAAGAAAAGTTTTTGTTTGAAGCAGAATTTTATCTCAAATGAAATACGTTATCGGAAAGACAGGTTGGATACGCATGTTGCGATATTATACAAGCTTCAAAAATACATTTGGAAGAACCTCTGAAATTAATGATTAAACTATAGAAAGAATATATCTTTTGGGACATAAATAATAGGAATTTTAAGAAGAAAAAGTGCCTATTACAGGAATAAATTTGTCAATTTAATGTATTTTTGTCATCTGTAAAATAAATCTTCTGTAATATTAACAAAATAACAAACCATTCAATTAATATATTTAAGCTAAAAACACTAATGACACGCTATTTAGACGTTCTATAAAAACACTATAAGTCTATGAAATTATATTTATGTTATTTTAAAATAAATGCATCTAATACTTCAACAGTTAGCACTCCAAATCACCTTAATGCTCCTTTTCGGATTACACATTTATAAAAATTTCTGACTTTCGTCACTTCATGGAACTTATAATTAAAGTTTTGTATGTGGTGCATTGAATTATACCGCATTGTGTACTTGTGCCTGCAAAATATTTTCTTGCGATGTTTTAAATTCTAAATCGTTAAAGAGAAAATTAAACTTTATTTTTTGAAATATCATGTTTGAATAAATTATCACATTTTATCAAATATGCAAGTGTAAACGTAAAAGCAAATAATCTAAAATATTTTCTGTTTCAAGAAAATATTTTTTCAGTCACAAATTATAATAAGATGTATCAAATGGAGCGCAGTTTAATTAAATCGAAACAAATACAACGTCTTCTTTGATTTGAACCAATATAGTTTATATTTTTTTCAAGAATACTGTTTCTTCCTAATGCAGCATCAAATAAAATACCTTTTGTGTTATTAAAAGTTCTTTGTATCTAAGACAGACGTGTTTCATCAACTATACAAAAAGGAATTCGATTTTGTTTGTCTTTCCTTAACGATCAAAGGATAATTTTTTCTCAAACAGTAGTTGTACTATTATTTCCTTCTCCAGACGTAATGTAATTTTGGATATCTTTCTCCTAGCTAGTTTTGAAAAAGAAACAAAAAACTGACATAAGCCGTAATAGTTTAGAACAAATTGAGAGGATTGTATTGTGTCTAACAAAGATGGAATACACTAAAACATTATAAATATTTATTTAATATTTTGACATGTTTAAAAATGAAAAAAATACGATTGAAAATCTGCCTTGTTATAAAAACTTTTTATGCGCAAGAGTTGCTAGGATTATAAAATGCTTTTAAATTCTTGATTGGAAATATATATTTTCCACCCTCTGGTGGGTGCACATATAAAAATTGCAGATGAATAAAAAAATTAAAGACTTTAATTGCAATCTCTGTAATTTGTACTCGTTCATTTTACATACTCTGGCTGACTGTCTGTTTTATATCTTTAAACAAAGTGATGAAATTACAAGAAAATAATTGTATATCTTGAATCACATATTGCATTTAAAATTCTAATTAATTTCTCATGTAAGAATAGAAATGTTTTAGAATGCAATATTATGTTTCATTCTTCCTCTTGGTATATGCAACTATTGTAACGCTAAAAGAGCTTTTTCGAAGAAAGCCTGGTATCCAGAGGGACGGGAAAGAGGAGTGAACCGGTTATAAGATCTACTGAGAATTTGTGTATTAATGCTACCAAATTATCCTCTTCACTTCATTTCATTTCTAATCCAACAAATACAGTTTGTATCTATACAAATACATTTACAGATACATTACAGACAGATACAAATACATTTGTATCTGTCTCTCAGCCAAGCCCTCAATCTGTGCAGCGTCTTTTTCTGCTCTCGTCCATGGCGGGCTAGTTTTCGAAATTCCTGGTAGGTGAGAGCCTTGAATCTCATTTCTTTCTTTATCCTCTTTAAAAGCTAAATAATGGTGTGAACATAAAATAAATCGGTTCTCTAAGTCCCTTATTATTGACTTTTAACTGTTAATAAGGGATTTACTTTCGTACCATAATACAGCCTGTTACAAAATTATAAGACACCTCAGAATTTCACCTTTTTTCAACAAAGAAAATATTAGTTTGAATTTAAAAGTAGTTGTATGAAAAGATGTAACTTTATAATGTTTATTTAGCTCTGGGAAGAAGGTTTGAATAATTTTTTGTTTCATGCCAAACTATTTTACGCAAACCCACTGTTTCATAAATACAAGACCACACTTAAATTATTAATAAAGCAGACGATTTTATTTTGAGCTCAGACTTTAACTGTAACTTAAACAATCTGTAAAATTTAAAAAGAAGAATAAAATGCAGCATTCTGAATTTTATCTGATTCTTTGAATTTATTAGTAAAATGCCTCGTCGGAGTGAGCTGTCTGAAATAGAAGTGAGAAGAGTGTGGTTCTACAAAGGAAAAGGAAAGTCTGAACGGGAAATAAGTAAGATTCTTGATTGTTCTAAAATTGCGATTCATAATGTTTTAGGTAAAAAAGAATTGTATGGAACACATAAACAATCTGGTCGTAAAAAGAAGTTATCAGATCGTGATAAAAGGTGAATTGTCAAACTCGAAACGAAAAAATACCTGTCGACTCGTAAAATAGCACAACAGATAACTAAAAAGGTATCACATGCAACCGTGTGGCGAAGTTTGAAATCTAATGCTGGTGTTATCCGTCGCAAATTAAAAAGTAAGCCACTACTACTGAAATGTCACAAAGAAGATCGTCTTAAGTCGGCAAAGAATGCCATGTCCTGGAACTCTGCATGGAGAAATATATTGTTTTCAGACGAGAAAAATTCAGTCTTGATGGTCCAGATGGCAATAATTACTACTGGCATGATTTAAGGCAATGATCTTGCGAGTTCTTCAGTAGGCAGATGGGAGGCGGTTCCATTATGGTGTGGGACGCATTTTCATATGCAGGAAAATGCGATCTCCAAAGAGTTGAAGGGAAAATGAACTCGGATAGTTACCAACGGATGCTATTTCGAAGTCTGATACCCTTCGGAACGCTGTTAGGAGGTGCAAAATAGAAGTTTCAACAAGATAATGCTCCCAGTCATTCATCGAAATCAACAAAAGAGTGGCTTAAAAGAGAAAGAATTGATGTTTTATCTTGGCCAATTCGAAGCCCTGACCTGAACTTCATAAATAACTTGTGGGTTTATTTGTCGCGCCAAGTGTATAAAAATAACAAACAATATCGTTCAACATATGAATTAGAAAAGGCTATTACGAAGAAATAGGACAATATTCTCGAATCGTTCCTTAAAAAATTAATTAACTCTATGCCAAATCGTGTGTTTGAAGTTATTCAGAGAAATGGAACATCAACATCAAATTTGAGAAAACTGTCTTTTCCACAGGTGGTCCTATAATTTTGTAACAGTTCTTTTTTACACTTTTTTGTTATATTGATGTTTTATTTTTTCCGAATTAATTTCGTTTGTGTAAGTTGCTACATTTTACTAAAAGCTTGATGTACTAATATAGACTATTATTTATTTAGATTGAAATATTTCTTTAATCACTTTAATAGCAAAATATGTTGTAGTCATATACTTTTGTAACAGACTGTAGAATAATAATAGACACGGTTCCTTTTCAACCACTAATTAACCTATGTCCTCCCTTTAATTTTTTTTATATGAGAAAAAAGAATGCTTCTCTCCTGATATTGGAGTCTTTTGTTATTCTATATGGTAATACGCACTTCTTCTAATTTTGTAAAATAGTCTAATTACAGGTAATGCACATCTTCCAATTGCTATTAAACTTCTATAAACTTCTGCTAATAAACTTTTTGCTATAAAACTATCTTTCCTTAAAATTATAACATGATAGAAATTTGCACTTTTTCTTAATTACTTATTATACAAAGAATTATTATGCCCTTCAAGTTTTGGATAATAATATAATAATAAACATTGACCATTTTACAATTACAACGTAACTCTTCTCTCCCATTGATACTTCAACATGAGAAAAATAATGATCTTCTTTTTCGAATATTCAAATTTTACATTGTCTTAATAATTCCTCCCTCTCCACAATTTGGAAAATATTCAGCTTAAGGTTCAGCTGATTTACATTTCAAAATTAATTTATATTTATAACATAATCTTTGCTTTTCCTTAAAAATCTTAATAGACCGCGATGATGTATTTTACTCTAGTTTATTTAGTCTACTTCGTTCAGAAATTGTTTTGAATTGTGATAAATTATTTTTTCAATGCCCATTTAACCCTTTCCTCTTCCAATTCCCGAGTAAGTAGTTACACCCTCCTATGTTCCAGCTGCTTGGGATTGGATAAGATTTTGAAGTATAGCAATAATGCTAGGTATGTTATTCTGCTAATAGCTTTGACCGTGTTAGTCCTATGTTTTACTCTAATGTGTTAAATGATTATTGAACTACATTTTCGATATTTCTTGATAAATAGTTACATTTTGAAGCATTGTTTTTTGTGGGGCCCGGCGGTAAAAGAGGTAGCCGATAAACAAGGTGATCGCGGTCTAACCAGACCACCAACGAGCAGCTCGATTCTCGAGCCAAGCCGGACTAGTCGTTTCGTTGGGGAAGGCACCTCATAGGTCGATACTTGTGGCCTGTTTTAGGCCGCTGTGTAACTGTAGGCAAAGTCTAGAAAATGGGATAGGACCGTATCCACTATTGTCTGGGGAAATACAGAAGCCTGTATGTGCTTTGAAGGCAAGTGATGTTGGGAGGTTCTCTTGTACCCTTAGTTCGAGCGCGTGGCGGCAATAGCAATCCGCGATTCGGACATATGGCGGTGGTGCGAAAACGGTAGTATCCTGAAACCAGTATCTCTGGCCAGTTTACTCGATGCCTGTGGTCTATGGACACACCGGAGTTGATTCTCCACATCGGGAGATTTCTGAGGGCATATCTCGCATGGATTAGGTCGTTGGGCAAAACACCGAACGCAATTCGCAGGAGTAGCCTGTCGAGTGCTCACTAGGGCGCTCCAGGTAAGTAAGGCATCGCCCAGAACTGGCTCTTCACGAGTGTTTCGGAACCACTAACCGGTTCCCTGATATTCTCTTGTTGCAGAAACGGTCGAAGATTGCTTTTAATGGCGGTCGTTTGGGAAGTTTCCCGAAGTACAGCTTGCTGAGGGGCAGCCATCGTTTCTCGTTCCGAATTGAGCTAACTCTCTGGGTGGGGTAGTCCTCCGTTGCGTTTCGACTGGCTAGAGAGATCGAACGAAGGTGCCGCTATGTGATGCGGTGGTATATGAGCCCTGTCGGTATCCCCGGGCCGTTGAAACCAGTCCAGCGTGTCTATGTGCAACCAGAGCTTTCTGTGCATGGTTGATGGAATAACGGGAGTCTTGAAAGTAACTTTAACACTGTTATCTCTCGACCGCGGCGCTACTATGCTGCTCAGGAGGAACGTTCTTCCAGTTCTCCGGAAAAGCTAGGGATATCTAATTATTCTCCTTAGTACCGGATACATTGCACGACGTACCCGGGAGTTAAGGGAGGAGACAGGGAGACTTCGACGGGCATGTGTGTGTGTGGGTCACCTTGTAATCCACTAGGATTAACTTGAGCCCACAGCCTAAGCGAGTACGTGTCTATGCGTACAGGGAAAATTTGCCACGACCGCCCAAGCTCGCAAGTGAGTTCTATCTTTTGTCATCCACTGCTGACGGGCTAATCACTAAATATCATGGGGGTTTGATGACCGAAAGCTCTGATAAAGCAATGTCCCGTCAGCGAACTTCGGGAAAGGTTCTCGGACTCGGCATACCTATTGGAGGTACGGTTACTCTTGGCAACTCAGAGGGATTCGATGCGGTTCCCAAACAATACGGTGTAACCCAATGTTATATGGTAACTAACTGTTGCAACGACAAGCCGTCTTTTTTAGGTTTGGGGTGCAAAGTTTGCGATGCACAGATGGCGGTATCCCTCCGGCCGTAGAGCGTACATGTAGGGCGTTCAGGGAAACCGGATTCACTTGATCTCACTCGGCAAAAGTTCTGCAGAACTTGGGAACGGTTGTTGTTCTCGCCTAGCAGCGCGCTTAGTTTTCCCCTCCTTCTTTACTACGCATGTTTGTAATTTTTAGCACTATGCTTCTGTGGGTGGACCAATTTATTTTTGCACCTTTACCACCATCATCTCGTCATATTGTTCTCTTCGTAAAATGACGACGTAAAACTTCTCCTTCTCCTTTTTGTTTTTATTTTATTTTCTACTTCCCTATTTTAGGTATAGTATTTTTAAGCATAGTCTTAGTCACTTTCAGAAAACTTGGTTTCCAGTTTTTGCTTTTACCTTTCCTGTAGCATAATATTCCACCCTTTCGTTCATTGAGATGGCTATATTGGCGATTGCTGATCGATTTGCTTTACCTTCTGGTATCATTTTATAGTAATCCAATATCGCACTTTGTCTTCTCAATGGTAGATATTCTGCGTTTACTTGGCATATTTATATTTTATTTGATGAATTTAGTTTTTCAACTGCAGTATAACAAAATTAATCTTGCCATCGCAATGTCTGACAATAGTTCCCAAAATAAATTTGATCCAATCAATACTCCTACAAAAAAAGTATACTTTCTATATCAGTCCGGGATATAATTGATGATGCCATTAACACCCTTATTGTTAATGTTTTTCTTATATATCCACAGAGGTTGTGAATGAGCTTTGTTCCACCAAAATAAAGCAATCACTGGTCAAAGAAATTGACGTTTCAACCTAGAGTAGTTTGAATATTTCTGGAGCTGTATCTTGACAGCCTCAACCCACAACATCAATTAAAACAAACCCTCTCTCCTAGAGATCTCCTTATTTCAAAAGATCTTAATGATGCCAATTTATTAGTGTCGGAGACAAAAATAGACATAGACAAAGATAGATAATTTACCAACGTGGTGGCTACAGTTACGGAAAACTTACAGATAAAGATAGAAAATTTAACCAATGTGAGGGATGAGTTTGCAGATGCATTGCAGACCAACAAAAATCTCTTTTCTTCCTTCAAAACATTCTACCTTTAAGTAAGGACACATATTATCAAGCTTAAAAATAGTAGACGCAATAAACAATAGTAGTGTATCTCACAATGATTAGACGGACGTCAGCCCCTCGGATATTCTTTCAAACAATCCGCATTATTCTTCACAAATACTAAAAGATCATTCTCTTAAATGTTCCGTTTGAATTATCCCTAAAATCTATCCAAATAATTCTCGTTGTGTTCATTGGAGTCTAGAACATATGGACAAAAACTCCTTATTGCATCAACTCTGTTATCTCTAACTACATACATAAGACGTTTTTGACTATACACATAATCTCTCGGATTAAAAATGCTTGTTCTTCAGATAATCATACTCAAAGGAAGATTTCTCCTGAATATTGAGTTTCAGCCTTCCCTTAATGGGAATTTCCATCAGTATTCATTCTATTATGTTCGCGGTCGCTCATCTTTGGAACAATTTTCTTCGACTCTTACACCATGGCTCTCCGATGGTATCATCCTCACCCACATTGGGTTGTCATTTGGTGAGAATTGACCATAAATGCCCACCTCTCCATAATTCAGCGTATCAGCCTTTAACTGCACATGTTGATTTATTTTACTTTATCACTTGCCGTATTTAAATATGTTAAACTTCTATTTGTCATTTTTGTGCTCATCGGTTCTTATATTGTCAACAGTTATTCTTTTGCATTTCAGACTTTTACTACTGAAGTTTATTAGACTTTTCTGTTTTAAATTTAATGCTGTCTGTCGTTGTTGACATCACCCTTGTACATAATTTTCTTTATTACGCAATTTTATATTCCGGGTTACAACCTTTTTTTGGCCAAGGGGCGGTGTAGATCTTTAAAAGCTATGGCTTGTAACCACATATTTTAGATTTTAGAACCCTCTATTTTAAATAAACGGACTGGGTCTCACCGAAATGAGCTCCTACGTGTTAGGGAATTTTCGGGGGAGACATATTGGGTCTACATCTGGTCTTAGGATTCTAATGATCCTGTCTCCCTTAGGTAGTCAAATTATGTATATAATACATTAAATATATATTATACATAATACATATAATTAACAGCCTTTTAACAGCCTTTGCTGAACACAAGTTTGAGATTGAAAACTGCTGTTGTGTACAATAAAGATAAAATATAGTGGCTGAAAATAAATCCCCATGCCCCCCCCCCCCTAAAAAAAACTAGTTCTAAAACGTTTACATTTTCTGGAAAAAATAAAAAAAATAAAAAAAATAAAAAATGATTATCTCAATTTTATTTTATGTATTGTCTACTTCTTTTGTAACTATAGATGAGAATTACTGAATATATTTATTCTCAAAAGACGTAAAAAGAAAATGGGGTTAAATATTTTCTAAACTGTACAAAAAACTAGAAGCCATCAACAATTAAGCAACACTCAACTATCATGTATCGTATTAATCAATTCATGTACTGTTTTGAAACTTTTTTGAACTATAAATTATATTGGCAGCCGGTTATACAATTTTCATATATTAATTTACTGTTAGTACGCTTCCATTGCGTAAAGTTTAAATGCAAAGTGGATTTTCTTTCTGGTGTATTTCCTTTTTAATTATATCTTTAATTTAATTGTCTTTCGTTCCGTTTTCAGAAATATATTTCTAATTAAAATCTCTATATAAAATAGAGAAAACATTGAGAACCAATGGTTTCATACACATTTCATGTAATAAGGGGAAAACATAGAAAATTATTCCTCGGTTAAATGTGTCACGTCACAGGAGATTTAGCAATGAAAATAAAAGCAAAATCTAAGAATGATAAAACTGTATCTGGAATCAATTTGAACACGAAAGCTGCCGTCTTTTAATGGGGTCGTTACTGAGCTTTATTCGTATGGAAAACAATGAAAGTAAACAGAACACAGAAACTTATTTTAATTCAATTAAATTGTTTTCTTATCTCTGGTAAGAGAAAGATAAATTTGCTTATTCTCTTTTAATTGACAGGAAATTTATTAAGTTCATAGATTCTAAAACGAAAATTTCGGATGTAATATTTGTTTGCTGAAATTATTTTTATTAATAAAACTTTATTTTATCTTTCCACGTCTAAAATAATCTTTAACTTTCTAAAGCTTTGTTTGAAAGCTTAAAACAAAGAGCATTTTTGTTTTGAAAAAATAGGAATTCATAAAGACCTTTTAACTAAAGTAAACTTTTATAATCTGAGTTGTTTTTAATATAAAAAGAAACACTTGTCTTTTTAATTGAAATACTTTTTTAATATGTGGGAAACAAACTTTTAACATTTTTCTGCTTTGGATTTTTGAAAGTAGGATTTTTATATTTTTAATCATAAAAAATAAAATTCAAATATTTGTCATTGCATGTAAAATTCTACTATTTAAAAATGAAACTGTCCAAAATATTAAAAGTTATGTGTCAGTTAAAGGTATTATACGGATTAATTATAAGAGAAATCTTTATTAAAATCATTATTTCAATATAAACTTTTAAATCTAACTTTGTTTTGTGTCCTTTATTATTTTAATTTACTGGATTTAGATAAATTGTGCTTTATGCATTTGGAGTAAATTTCACATGTAAGTTTTTCTTTGATAAAAGATAAATTAATGATAAAAGATGCAATCCTAAAATATCATTATTCCCTAATGAAAACACATATTAGAAATAGAATAATAATTTATTTTATTTCGAAAAAAAAATCCACTAAGATGCAATCCTTTAAAGAATAGTCGTATACTAACGTTTAGAGAGTATCGTTGAAAGGAAAATTATCACTATAGAATTCATCAGAAAAAAATCGTGAGATAATTTCTTTCGTATTGAAGTTCTTTAAAAGATTTAACATTTAACTATTGTGGCTTTGCACACATTTTTTTCATGCTATGTGTACTTGTTAGTCTTGTTAGTTATGTTAACACTTAATGGGAAAATATTCGTCAAAATTGTATTTATGATTAAATAGGAAAACATTTATTAAGCATTTTTATACATTCATTGAACAAAATGTATGCAAGATCCCAATCTATTGACCTTTAATATCAATATACGTGTGAAAACACTCAAAAGTAAAAAATATTAACATGATTTCTACTAAATCTGTTTTATCGGTTAAGAGATTAAAATACCCCAAAAAGTTTTGTAGCTTATTTAATCTAAAAGTGCCTTTTGGACCGTCCACTAATTCATATATACCAAATGACAAAATTATCGGTTGCTCAATATCCTGTTCCAAAGTGTTGCTAACTGCATATTTCTCCGTCCTTGCTACTGTTTTCACTATACTTTTATACCATTATAAAATTTATATAAATTATATTCTATTTAAATAACACATTAATAATATGATTCGACATCAGTAATTTGGAAATATGCAAATGAAATAATCTAATGTTGCGTTGTCAACATATACTGTGATAGGGACTTTACTACAAAACAGCGGTCATATGATTCAAGTGTGCGCTTCTGCTCCCAAAGCTACATCATCTCCCTGTTCAGTTTGTGTTTTACTATGGGGTAGTACTAAAGTATTTTATGATACCTTAGTAATGTTTTAGCATGCCTATTGTAGTAATAGTAATTTAACTTTACGTTTCGGTCACTTTATAAATATAGATTTGTTATGTCTTTGTGTGAATTAAAATTGAGGAACCTCACTAGACTGTACAGAAGTTATTCTCTCCTTTATCTTGATTGCCTAAGCTGTACCTTCATTTTTAAAAATTAGCCCTTAAAGTAGTCAATTAAACTATAACAAAATAAAGGCTTCATAAAACATATTTCCTTTTTTCCTTTCTTTTCCCTTTTTGTCTTATTTTAGAAAATTAGCTGAAGTATTTTATAAATGTAAATTTTACATGAAAAATTTGTTTCAAATGTCACTACCAATTTTAATGAAAATAGAAAAAGAATTATCAAATATAAAAAAAGGACAAAAACGTGAAATTATCTATGATTTCTGTTTAAAGAATATTCTTTACTTTTTGCTTTCTCTAAAGAAACATTCTCTAAAGTTACTTTTCATATAACAAAACATCACATTAATTGTGATTCATTAATTTATTTTACATTTGTTCCATATTTTAAGCTTCTAGTGATTCGGTATATGAGATTAAGATGTTTGTTTTGTAATAGTGAATTGTATCAGTGTATTATTTTAATTAAAAATGAGTAAATTTTAAATTTGAGTGTTCTTTCCTTACAATATTATTTTTTACAGTTGATTATATATGTGCATTATTTTAAATATCAAAATTGATATAAATATATCTATATAAGTAGCTGACAATATCATAAATATAATAATTAATTTATGTTATGCAAATGCAAGAAAAAATTAATTTTGTGAGAAAATATAGCATAAATAAATTTACTAAACTAATCTGAAAAATAATTAATAACATATTTTAAATGATATATAGAAACTCATTAAATAAAATTAATTATCTTTTAATTATCGTTTTTAATAAGGAAAAGAGAGTAACATGGGAACTACGGAGCACATGTTTACAACTTCCATTCCATCTAATTAACATCAGATAAAAATCTTTTAAAAAGCATCAATAGTTGTTATGGCTAATATAAACTATTAACAGTTTAAAAAA
Source organism: Maratus michaelseni (assembly GCA_963931845.1). Taxonomy (NCBI): domain Eukaryota; kingdom Metazoa; phylum Arthropoda; class Arachnida; order Araneae; family Salticidae; genus Maratus; species Maratus michaelseni. Next base: position 258,908,948 of record OZ007590.1, on the reverse strand, counting down.
TATATCTGATGTTAATTAGATGAAAAGGACGTTGTTCACACGTGTCTCCTATTTCATCTTATCATTAAGTATTTTTTAAGTATCTTAAGAGAAAAAAACCTTTCCTTAATGAAAATATAAGTACCTATAGTTTCTATCCTCTATATTATTCCTCCATTATTTTTTTCTTTGCATTCCTGTAGTTGAAAAAATATATTAAAGTTAATTTTTTTATCTTCCGATTTAGAAAAATCTTGAAATTTTAACGCTTTTTATGTTTTATTATTATTTTTTTTTAATTGTTGCATTGAAAAAAGGTTACTATTATCTTTTAATTTTGTTTTCAGAATGCATTTTAGAAAGAAATATATTTTCATAATAAAATATATATACGTCCTTTTTATTTTTCTTAATTTCAATAGAATTGTATTTTTTCCAATTCATCAGAATATTATAGATTAAAAAATGACATATTTCAATACTTTTAAAATGACACGCTTTTCCTTGCGTTCAAAACTATTTGTAGGGGCATAGGATTTTGTATTAATGATTGAATCCATGCAGTGAATAAAAAATATTATATCTTATTTCACATGAATGATTTTAACAATTTCGGTGAAAGGAAAGAGACTTTCTCACCCTCGTAGAGATTGCTTCCTTGCTCGTACAGATGACAGCGAAATTCATATTTTCTATAATATTATATCAAGATATACTAGAGATAGGAAAATAGTTCTTGTATGTGATTGTAGAGAATAATGAGTTCTATTAGTGTACTAAATTTCATATTGTTTAATTAAGTTTACATATCTCTTTTTGATTTAATTCATATTTCTCATAAACTTGTTTTGTATTGACAAAAGGAATTTTGTTACGGAGGCGCCAAGAGACGGCGAGATCTTCTTCAAGTTTATCGAAAGTTGGCAATTTTATTGGAATCGAATTTGCAGTATTGAGGGTGGGGGGTGAATGACGTGTTTTGGGGCAAAGATTCTGCTCTTGGATGACGCAATGAGGCTTCCAATGAGATGAGGCCCGTTACGAAGTGAGCCGCTGGAACGAATGGCAGGCACCAATGCTGGGAGCCAATGACGGATAGGAATAGAGTTTTGAGTAACCTCGTCATAAGTTGTACGCAAGAACACAAAATTATTATTATTATTATTATTATTATTATTATTATTATTATTATTATAGTCTGACTTTTAAGTCTTGAGATGTATTTACTTGAGTCTTTACTCCAGAGTTTTATCATGCAAAGTTACCATAATTTGAGTCTTGGAAAATATAGGTTCTCCATACATATGCTTTATAAAAAGGGTGTATTTATGCACCGAAAATAAGTACTATATAAATCTTAACGAAAAGTTTCACCGTAGTGGTCCTTGTTAAGTATTTATGTGTTAGTGTAACTGCAATAAAGTGCCCAATTCACTTGAGAAATGTTATTTCTTCCGGACAAACGAAACGGGAGATTTTGACTTCTGTGTAATTGTTTGAATGTTATTATGCTTTGTGCTAAGTGTTTTTATTTTGCCAAAGGGTAAGGTGCTCATTGTAATAAATTAAGACTTAATTCGAAGAATAATTTTGTAAATTACTCATAAGAGTAAAATAAATTCCTAAATAATATCAAATTTTAAGGTATAAGAAAAATTATTTTAAAATAAAGAATTAGTATGAAATTTCCAACAGAATATGCAAAATGAAGTAAAAAAAATGTTTGTAATAATACTTATAAATATTAAACTAAAGAATGTTAAAGTATATGATCTCAGAGTAAAGTAGTGGAAGTTTAATTATGTTGATGTGCATTTCCTTATGTTTACATGTAATATTATAATAAATGTAAAGTTAATTTTAATTAATATCTCTTAATTATTTCATGCAGGATGTCTATTGATTTTGGGGTTTAATTATCGGCTGGAATACATTTTTAGTTAGGTTATAGTAATTCAGGCAGGGATTTGGTGAATTAACTTAAAGACTTATACGCTGGGACTTCAACGAAAAACAATCACAACGGAACAATATTTTTAATTATCTTTCTTTTATGTTAAATTATGTTAAATAATGTTATAAGTCCCGAATATAGACCACGATCATGAATTAATTAAACAGTTGTATTTAGCCAAAGTCAGTAATTAAGAGCGAAATAACCCGCCCCCTCCCACTAGATGTCTGGGAGGACTTTGGTAAGATTTTAAAATAATGCTCAGATCTTTCAAGCAAATTTAGACATAAAATATATTAGATGAATTTTACAATCGCTGATTTTTTCCTAAATCAGGCGTGAAAACAACAGAGTGAAAAAGTGTCCAAGCCTGGATTGGGACAAGATCGTTGGCATTGCGCGCAACTGCTCTACCATTCAGACAGCTTACCATTAAGGTAGATTACCATGGTATGTCAGTGGCGCGCAATGCCAAGGATTCTGGTTCGAATCCAAGCTTGGACACTTTTTCACTTTGTTGTTTTCTCGCCTAATTTAGAAAAAAATCAGCGATTATAAATTCATCTAGTATTTCTACAGGCACTTGCCCATTCTACAAATATTATATATCAAAAATAGTGTTTAATATATGGGTCATTCCACAGTATTCGTGTGTTACGTACGGGACATTTCATAGCAAATTTTTCAGATATTTGTACTTTTTTCAGTATCAAAATATAAATGAGAAAGTTTGCAATTATTTTTAATGCATTATATATCACTTCAACTAGATTCTTATGAAATTTATTTTTGTTTGAGCCAATACATATATATATATTTAATTAATAAAGTTGTGTTACGTACTGGACATCACAAAAAATTGTTTTAAAAGTACCTCTAGCAATTTGGATTTTGATCGGAATTTATTTAATATTTTCACAAATAAATTTAATGAGTAGAAGCAGAAATATACATTTTATTAATTCATTTTAAAATTAATTTTAAAATTGCGTCATTAATTAATGAAAGCCAATTATTTCTGTTACGTTCGGGACAAAGCTATTTGTTACGCATGGGATCTATGACCAAATTTTTCTATATGGCTGCAAAAAAATTCTCTAATTTTTATTTGATTTTAAAAAATAATAATATTTTGGTTAAATTTTAAAAGAAGAGATTTAAAGCTTTAAAATGATGTATTACACTTAACGTTTTATAAAACTTCTTTTTCAAACTTGTGAAGCCAAATACTGTGGAATGACCCATATATCCAAATATGTTATTTTTTATGGATAAGTCCAATATAAATATTATAGCTGTGATATCTATTTTAGCTCTAGATTGACTGTTTAATTGTTATTATTTGGTTCATACGTGTTCGAGTTAATGAGTGAGTTAAATGTTATTTAATTCAATAAATATAGAAATAGTAACAATACGGTTATTATTTTAAATGGAAGCACAACTTTGTAAATTTTACAATAAGAACACATCTGTGTTTATCTTTGTGATTTTAATAATTTAAGTGATAAACACCAGAAAAGTTTTATATACGCTGGAAGCATATGTTTGATTTATTTTTTCTTTATAATTGACCGCGAGACACATTAACCAGGAAAACTACAATGAGCTCTAGCATGAGTACAAGAAAATATTAAGAATTTACAAATTCTTAACTCTATATCGACAATTGAATAATTTGAATTAAGCTGATTACTTTGATAGTTTAAGGTCATTTATAATCGTTATAGTGAAAAACACGAAATTGGTAAAAAGTCATCTCATATAAAAATAAATATTCCAGTTGCCACTTTGCTTTAAATATTGAAATAGATTACATTTAAAAACTTAATGTCTGTATATAGTAATTTTATTTTCGTAAACAGAAGACTTTTGATATAAAGATATAAAATCAGTCAAAATGTTTTGTAAATAGAAATCCGAAACCGTCTCATGTTTGTAAGCAGATCAGTATTTGGCTGGTCTAAAAAAAAGGTTAGTCTTAAAAGAGGCATGACCTTAGAAAATGCAATAAATGTACATGCATTTAGTAATAGTGTAATGGAAGAATTACAAAAGGTGTAGACATTTACTCAAGGATTAGATAACGACAAAATAATATTTTACAGGCTAATGATTGACGTTAGCTTTCGCAATTTGCAACTGTTCTTCCTAATACAGCTTGAAAGATATAAAAAATCTTGCAAGGTAAAACATGATGCTTTATATTTTGATGGACTATTATTAGAATTTGGAACGCTACTGATCATTTTAAATGAAGTCTTCAAAAATTTATCAAACAGTAAAATAGGATCATGTAATTCAGCAGTTTAATGACCCCATAAACTTTTCAGTTGTCAGACCTATAAAAGTTTGGAAGTTATTAGTAAAGACAACCCTTTCCACCGATAATTCATCCAGTATTATAGAAAGAAAACTCATTGTTTTTAATTTATGGGACAATATGTCTCATTATCTTTTGGAATATTTTCCCTTGATGTGAAAAGAAGATTAGAAGAGTATACTTCTCGAAATGGTAAAAAAAAAAATATTAAAAATATTATATATTATATAGATTATATAAATTATTTAAAAAAAACAATGTGGGATTTATTACAATAAATGTTTTCTTAACAAAGTTATTTTCACCTATATGTTTGACATTTTGTTTCCAATCTAATATTTTAATTTTTTATTTCACCACACATTAGAATGACAAGAATACAAAACGTCATCCCCAATAACTTTTTCATTAATTTTCTCAAATGTGATATAGTTTGTATACATTTTACAATAACTCCAAGGTCTGCTAGTACTTCATATTATCGAAACCACAAAAAAGGAAATACTATTATATCTGAATACATTACGAAAACATTTATCGGAGAATCCGATATTCATTTATTATGTAAAGAAGATAGACTAACAAACTTGCAAATAAAACTTCAGAAACAAAAATAATAAGATAGACCATAAAAGAGGGACTGTAAGGGCAATAAATAAATGAAATGCTGAAGTAAAAGGCCCTAAAAAAGCAAGACTTTATAATTTATGAGAAAACCATAATTCACAAGAAACGACATAATATGATTCTGTGATATTTTATGCAGAAATGAGAACAGCGTAAAAAAAAACCCCAAATGTTTCTTAACTTAGGGAAATGTAACATAACTACGAACAAAAATGGACAATAACCACTTCCATGTAAATAACGATTCCGAAAATCGTTCTTTATCTTCAGAAACATCAGAAACCAATATATTTTTTAGATTTAAAGAAGAGTTTATGAAAACAAAGTTTCTTTTGTTGTCACTGATTTTTGGAAACGTTTCTGAGTAATTTGTAATAACTCGGATGTTATCAATTCTTAAGTAAACATTTTCATGGTCAACAAATATGTTTTACGAGATAAATACGATAAATTAACAGCATTAACTCTAACATTAAAATTAATAATAGTTTGTTTTTCTTGTATGTATAAATTCAATTATGCAGCTGAAAATGTTTAATTGAGAATTGATACACCCTAAACACAGATATTCCAGTATTATTTATACAATATAAAATCTACTCAGAATCGTTTCCGAAATTAATTGGCAGTAAAATAAACTTCTTTTTTCTATTGATGATTCTTTAAATAGCGAAAATATTTTGTTTCTTATGTTTCTAAAGATAAACAATGCTTATTGTAATCATGGGTAGCTCGGAAAAGGTTATTGTATATTTTCGGTCGTGGTTATATTACATATTCATAAGTGAAGAAACATCTGTCTTTTTTATACGGAATAGTGTACATGTATTTTAAAGCACCAGTAGAAATGTATGTCATTCTTACCATTGAGGTATGAACTATTTTATTTCTGCGGAAATTAAATTCCAAATACTTAATGTAATAAGATCATTTATTTATTATTTTATTTATTCAATAATTCTGAAGTATGAATTGTTAGAAAAAATAGTATCAACTCACTTGTGAAACACATTTTTTTTTAAATGTTTAAAACTAAAAATAGTTTATGTTTTATAAATATAGGTTTATTGCCTATCTGGGAAATAGAATGATATAACTTCCCTGAAATACAATGACATAAATTCAGTCTAAACAAACAAAATACTACGGCTTAAAATTGGACACATCTGGAGGTTACATTCCCAAACAAGAAATTAATTCCTTTCAAGGAAGTTATTGACAGTACAAAAATCTACTAAAGTTTAAATAAAGGAATTTGGGAAAAATTGTGTAAAGAGTTAGACACTTTAATCAATTGGGGAAAGTAAATTTAATCTTCTTTGTAAATGAGAAAATAAATTTCAGAAACACATTTTCTGAAGAACTATTAACTGTGTGGAATTAAAATGTTTATTATAGAACTTTACTAAACTTACGAGACATCTTTCTTTTAAAGTTTAATGAATTATGATTAAAATAAAAGACACTATTTTGCATTAAAATTAAAAGACTTAGAAAATGGAAAGAAAAATTGTTGTGTTACGAAAGAGTTGGAATTATTGTTGACGCGATATATTAAGATATTTTTAGCTTACGTGGATGTAAAATAGAATAACAATAACATAAGATATATACACAGATTTATAATACATGGTGATTCATTAGAAAGTGTATAACTTTGACACTGTAAAAAAATGGGTCGATCTACTAAAACAATTTTAGTGTTTCTCCCTGATCTTTGCAATTACTATTTTTTTTTTATTCTTACTCAGTTACAATAAAATCTGTAAGAATTACTAGAAAACAGCTACCAACGAATCTGGTTTATAGTACCGGTTACTAAAAAAATCTGTGGAATACAAATATACTAACAAAATTTTAGTAACCTCAGGATTTTTTTTATAGTGAAGATGTTGTAAAACAGGAAACATTTAAGGCACGTTCCCCAAATGCAAGCCTCTTTGTACAATGAAATACAATTTGGAAAAGAACCTCTAACCAGATAATCAATTTATGATTGATTTAAAAAGTCACATGACACACTCAAACCGGTAATCTTTTTCTGTCCAATTTGCACAAACAGCCCGTAGTTTCAAAATTGTTAACCAATAATAAATGCATTCTGGTTAGAAGTCCTTTTCCAAATCGTGTTCAAAAATGCCATTCCACAATGGTGACATATTATGTTTTGTAAAAAGTGTATGAAGTTATGCAGATAATTGAACCAATTTTTTTTCGTATATGTTTTTGACTATAGCCTGCAGTTCCTAGTTGAATTTGGAGATATTTCGAAGAAAGGGGGCGCTGCGATCACTATTTTTGTTTCATTTTCCCTATTGTATCATCGAAAAGTGTATGAAGTTACGCAGATAATTAGTCCAAATTTTTTGTATATATTTTTGACAGTAGGTCCCAGGTCAATTTGGGGATATTTCGACGAAAGGAGACGCTGCGATCGCTATTTTTGTTCCATTTTCACTATTGTGTCATCGAAAAGTGTATGAAATTATGCAGATGATTGAACCAAATTTTTTGTATATATTTTTGACTATAGCCTGCAGGTCCCAAAGTTGAATTTGTTAAAGTTGAATTTGGGTATATTGCGCATGAAGTCATTTAAAGATTTCAATTTCAAAAAAGTTGTACAAAAAATTATAAATCCTAAAAATGTTTTACTTTAAATGTTCGGCCTTGATCCAAGGATTCCAGAGCGTTTTCTGTTTTGCTTCTATTTTAAACAAGTTGGAAATTGTATATATAGGTCCCAGTTCAATTTTGGGGATATTTCGGCGAAAGGAGACGCTGCGATCGCTATTTTTGTTCCATTTTCACTATTGTGTCATCGAAAAGTGTATGAAATTATGCAGATAATTGAACCAATTTTTTGTATATATTTTTGACTATAGCCTGCAGGTCCCAAAGTGGAATTTGTTAAAGTTGAATTTGGGTATATTGCGCATGAAGTCATTTAAAGATTTCAATTTCAAAAAAGTTGTACAAAAAATTAGAAATCCTAAAAATGTTTTACTTTAAATGTTCGGCCTTGATCCAAGGATTCCAGAGAGTTTTCTGTTTTGCTTCTATTTTAAACAAGTTGGAAATCGTACGTCAAACGTGACAAATGAGGTGCGTTCGTACTATAGCTAGTTATATAAATATTCAGATCTTGATGATTTTTAACTCTGGAATTGAATTATATCGTCTGCAGATTAATTTCTGTAATAAAATAAGTATCTCGGTCGCTTGACGGTTAAACCTCGGAAGCTCCTATAACAAGAAAACAACAATTTTTTTTTAAATTCAAATTTCTGAATAAATGTTTTTATTAATATCTTCTAAAGTTTCCATTCGATTTTCATACAATTTGAAATGTCTTGACAAAATTTTGCAAAGATAATATATCTTAAATTTCAAACCATTTGGTCGGGTAGTTTTTGCGTTGTTATATGTGGACGGACGGACAGGCAGACAGACGGACGGCCCAGACTAACGACAATAGGTGCTACGTATTGGTATAATTACGAACGCACCTAAAAATGGCTGAGGTATAGCAGTTTGAAATTAACGGATGGCTGACATTTTGAATCAATACCGCAGGATTTCTCCATAAACGGGTTTAATTTATGAGTTTTAGTGAACATGGTTTCGCAAAATTTTCTTTCATTGTTGTAACCATCGTTTCAACAATTACATGCTTAACACTATATGTTTATATTCGGTAACGTCAAATTCTCGCCAAGCTTGGCGACAATTGATGAAATACCGCCAAATTTGGCGACAAAAATATGTTGCCATGTATAAAGCCAACTTGGCTATGGCTGTCTAATTTGGCGATATTCTCATTCAAATTCAATATTGACGAGAACTGGGAATGACACTTCTGTAATTGGATTCCGCGCATTTTAGCTTCATGTATTTTCAGTAGAATTAGCTAAAATCTCAAAATCAAGCAATAAGGAGGCTATCAGTTCCTGCCGATACAGGCCAGAAGGACTTAATATAATTAGTTTAGTATAATACATCGGCTGTTCGCATCCGGGTAACTCGACGATTCGCAAACAGCTGATGTACAACAGAATGACAAAAAAAAATTGATTTTTTTTGGCCGTTTGATAGCGAATTTTGAAGCATTAACATGTATGAAGTAGAAGGAAGTTTTTGGATTGGCATATCCGACTAGTTAAATTTGGCTCAGTTTTTGTATGTAGAAGACCCCTAAGCAAAATTAAAGCATAACATTAAATAAGTTTCATTACCAATCGATTGGTTTCAGATCTTCATACGATGATTTGAGTCACAGATAATAGGGGGTGATGTGATTTTTTTCACAAAACTGTACAAACTTTCAAGTTTTATATTATTATTATTAGTTAAAAGTATAACTCTCAATTTTTTTGGGTTAAAAGTATAACTCAAAAACTAATCAGTGAAATGAGCTGTAATGATGGACTTCTATTTTTGCTTCTAGAAATTGGTTTTAGTTAACAAATTTATAAGTTACAATTCATATTTTTCTAGAAAATTAATTTTGAAAAAATATATATTTGAAATAAATTTTCGGAAGAAATATGGACTGTAAACTGAAAATTGTTCTACGGAAATCGACGTCTACAAGCTTCAAATGTACAAATACAAAATTACAGCTCATTTCACCAAGTGGCTTTTGAGTTAAAATTAAATAATTACCCGTATTACAATCTGTTTTGTAACGAATAAAAATGAATTTACAATTAGGAGTTTTAATCTTTAACTTTCCCATTTCAGGTAACTTTTACCCGCGATTTCAATTATGATTTGAAAACTAGGTGTTAGTATTGAATTTTTTAAACTTTGGTTAAATTTTTGTATGTAGAAGATCCCTAAAAAGTCAAAGTAAAGCAGTAATTAAGCTTCATACCGACCGATTGCCACCAATAAGATTTTCATACGATGATTAGAGGCAGAGCTAATAGGAGGATAGGGTTTTTTCCAGGATTGTGCCAAATTTCATATCTTATATATATTTTTTTTTAAACGCTGTAACTAAAGATGTCAATGTATAAACATAAAAAAATGTATGAAATAAAAACAGGAAACAAAGATACATTAAATGTACTTAAAATATACTCTAATGAATAAAAATGCAATACGAGTTTTAAAAATATTTGAAAAATAGAATAAGTTAATCAAATAAACATATAAATAATACATGTTTCACAATAGCATAATTATAATAATCTTTTATATATTGCGTTCACAATTATTATAGTAAACATTTTTCTGACATAATAGCATCATCAAACATAATTAAACTATGTCATTAAAGATAATGACAGTTATAAAATCATTTTTTTATATAAAATAAGTTACATTTTATGTAAAAAAAATTCATTTTTCTCAAATGAAAAAGAAAGAATTTATTATGAATTTCTTATAAGAATAGTAATAGAAATGAAACCTATTTAAGATAAATGTATATTTGAGGAAAATTTAATATTTCGTATGTTTTAGTTAGCTGAATATTTTAAAGATTTCACCTAAGTTTAGAATGTGCTATTTAATAATAAGAAAAAATAAACCTTTGATTCGTACAGTAATTTTAATTAAAAAAATATTATCTGAATTTTAAAATGAAAAGAGTAAGTAATATTTTAATGCAACATTTATTAAAAAATATCTATTAATTGAAACTGTGCGATTTAAAAATATTTATTATAAAATATTTAATAGGAAATATTTAATGCTAATACATAAAATGTATAATAAAATATAATTTTTTACAAGTATTCACGAAAGGATTTTAAAGCTGTTTTAGATGTACAAAGCATAAAACATCACATATAAAGATTGTTATGTTAATTTTAGCAGAAATATTGTTTTCATAAAGCATGATAAATCTTTCAAAATTTAGCTCGAAGTAAATAATTAAATTTATAGAAAAATGCGTATGAATAAAAAAGGAAAAATTGTAATGCGTATCCGAAACATTGTTATGATTTTTTAAAATAAGATATTACTAGCTTGTAATTTTCAAATATGCATAAAACATTATATATATTTTTTAGTATCCGCTTTCCCCCTTCCACCTCAAAAAACCACTCGTTAACTAAATGAAAATGAAACACAGGATACTTTCATTATAATATTTATTAGCTTATAATATAAAAGAAATACCCTCTAAAGATTATATATATTTCTAACCCTCAAAATAAAGCACATTCCTCACCTAAATAACATGTATGGTACTTCCCATTTATTTTTTAAAGATTTATTATTTACCTATATTTCTTTTAAGAACTTGACAAATGTAAATTCCTCTTACATCTTAATCCGGAAGCACTCGCGCGTGGTTCTGGATTCAGTCTAAGCACATAAAACGTTCCATCCTGGAATTTGATTTTGACAGTCTTGATCAGCCTTAATCAGCTAACTTTTCAAATGTTTTCTTTCAATAGCACCTACCAGTAGCCATTTACAAATGGGGTAAATTGGAAACCCCACATGTCCTCATGCTTGTATGTGCTCATATAGTTTCATGCTTGAGCGAATGGTGGATGAAGGATTTATTGTAGTTTTTCGAAAATTGCGCTTATAAGAAAACTGTTGATAAGATAATGGAGAGAATAGAGTTTTGATATTATTAATACATAGTATGTAGATTCCAAATTAAGAATTATTGGTTCTGCTAGTGAAGATGAAATCGATTATCAAATTCATAATAGGCACGAATGCGACAATAAATTTCAAGGGGACAATAAAACATTATAAGCCAACCAAGAATATGACAATTACGAATTAATAAATAAACAATTTGTTAAAATGATAAACCAGATTCAAAATTGAAAATCAGTTCGTGTAACATCCTTACTTATTTACCAGGACTGAAATTTGTTGCTTCAGTTATTACGGAGCCTGCTGAAATTTGAGAACTTTTTATTGGTTCCAAAGTTATATAAAAAAAACGTGGTCCCAACAATTCTTTTCCCAATAATCAAAAATCTCATACAGAATCAATTAAATTTATTTAAATATTGTATGCTATATTTCTAAAGGACATGATATTTCATGATACATTTCAATATAACCGCATCGTATTTATACATTTTAATAGAAGAGAAGTGATTTTATGATATTTATTGATAGGATAGTTACAAATTTACAACGAAGTTGGAATGTAAGAAATGCAGATGAAATAAAGATGACAGCAATTGTTCTTTTACTTTTAATATACCCTCAAGATAATATTTATGTTCCAAAATGAATATATCTGGAAAAAATATTTTATGTAATTTGTATATATTTTTGGATACATTTATTATAAAATTCACGGAATTTAAATTCAGCGATAGGATTTTACAGATCCCGCGTACGACCAATGTTCATTGGTCAGAGCACATTAAAGTTTTCAATGTATTTTCTTTCTTTAGCCACAGACAAACATGTATTTAAGAACATACTTCATTTTTCTAAGTTTTATTTTAAATTATTGAGTATTTTAACCACTTCGAACACAGTTGAAAAGTATCTATGAATTTGGTTTGTAAGTCTGTTTGCTATTATTTTCTTAAATATGTCTGTGTATTTGATATATATTATTTAGATCCTGTTGAGAATTTTCCATTAGAAATGCTACGCATAGCGTTTACCATTCTTTTGCGAGAGATTAAAAAAAATCAATTTCATTATGGTCTAAATTTTGTTAAGTTCCCATAAATGCGTTGTGCTGTTTCAAAAACAACAAAATCTTTAATATAACGCTACAAACTTTAACAAACTTCATTTGAAGGTACATTTTGTTTTATATTCAATGATGTAAAAATTGAAATTAAGTGATATTAGGAAGTGAATGTATGAGCGATAAAAGCGAAAGCGATAATATTTGTCGTTGCCACTATCGTTAAGAAATCAGTATACTATACGAAATTAAGGATAACACATTTCGGATGGCGACCGGAAAGAAAGAAATGAGATTTAGTCGCTAAAACTTTTCCCATTAATCAAAAATCTCATACAGAATCAATTAAATTGATTTTAAATATAGTATGCTATATTTCTAAAGGACATGATATTTAATGATACATTTCAATATAACCGCATCGTATTTATACATTTTAATAGAAAATAAGATATTTTATGATTTTAAGATTTCTGTTGAAAAATGAATTGGCGCTAAAAGAATATTTACACAGAAAAAAAATGACTTACGTATATTTGGTAGCAATAGGAAAATTGTGCATTCACATGATAAATATGTTTGTTCTAAGACAAATGCATTATTTTCTATAAATGATTCCCTTTCCTTGAATAAACAGAAAGAAGGGTATGCAAAATTGAATTACGAATATGGATAGATCAATATCCTTGGTCTCTCTACATTTGTGGATCATTCATCTGTTCAGAAAACACTAGGAAATAATTTTCTTTCAAATTTGATATAGATCGAGGATAGCTAAATGAAATAACTGCGAGTTCCTGCAGGAAATATCACGGAGTAAATTTGCTTTTGTCAGGAGAAAAACATTATTTTTATTTTGTTATTTTTGTCAAATATGTGAATAATAACATCTACAACTTCTGCTATTTGCTTTAGATTTCTGGACTTCTCTTAATCTGAAACAACTTTATAAGTTTATCTATATTTTTTCCCTATCTATCTATCTATCTATCTATCTTGTCTTTCTGTTTATCTATCTATACATACCTATACAAATCTATTTATTTATTTATCTACCTATCTTTCTATTTATCTATCTATACATATATATATATTGCGTATTTCCAAAACTTCAAAATGTTATTTCTAAAATTTTTTATGAAATTAATACATCTTTATTTAAAAACAAAAATTTTACATTCATTAGTTTAATTTATTTGTAAAAAAATTAATTTGTTAAAAAAATAAATATTTTATTTTATTTTGAATATTCAAATTTCTTATTGTGTGGTTGAAATAATTTACAATACAGAATAAACCATTATCATGTCATAAATTTATTATTGGTAACCAATATATTGTTAAAAGATTGAATCAATGATAAGTACTTGAAAATTTATATAATAATTATTCAAATGCAAAAATACAGCACAAATTTAAATAAAAAAATATTTATTTATGTGTAAGCCACTTTGGAATCATATTATAATATTTGATTATTATTACTGCTTCTTCTTATTATTTCTTATTGTTTCAAAACTGATAATTAACATGATTTGTTTTATTTCATAAATTGATCTTTAATAATTACCAAAAATTAAAATCTACAAAAACAACTTTTCCAAAAAAAAAAAAAAAAAAAAAAAAAGTTGTGGCTAAAAAATGGTGCGATATCAAATTTCCAAGCTATTATATTACTTATTTAACTTTTTTCCATTAAATAAGTTATCATATATATAAGTCGAGTGCCTACGTATATGTTAATAGAAATCGTTTTCTCCTGTACTAAATACATCCTAACGAGTTTCTGAAAATGCAATTTTTTTTGAAATTATGCATGACGGGCTTGGCGGCCATCTTTCCATATTTCTACGCACCCAAATTTTTAAAGTAAAAGCGTAATATGTTTGCAATGTAATATGTTTATAAAAATGTCGAACTTCAGATTCTAACTACGGACAGATAAATTAGATAAGGCTGATATTTTGATAAATTGATTTTTACTAGTTTGAAATTAATAAGTACTCTAAAAAATAAATCATAAGATGAATCTTTAAGATAAGTCATCATTATCTTAAGACACAATTTTCAGAGCATACAAGTTTATAAATGAAACGCTTAAAATATTTGCTTAAACAACAGTTTTGAACTTCGGATTTTAACTACGGATTTGGGTGCTTAGAATTTTGTGAATAATATGCAAAGATATGCAAATATATATATATATATTTAACTTTTGAAGAGTTGTTTTTGTAGATATCATTTCTTTTTTTTAAAAATAGATTAAACATAATTTAAATAATCTAAACATGAGAAATAATTTAAAATTACATTTTACTTTCAGTCATTGTTTAAAGGGTTAACTAGAAGTACCAGTAGATTTTTCAATTAAACTAATTACACTCTTAAAAACAACATACTAAATGTGGCTTGTTATAATACTTGTTATCCTCCGTTAAAAAATATCACTGACTTTTATTCATGAAATGAATAAAAATGGAATACGTACATAGCGTGTCAATGCTGCATTTGAAATCAAACGTGATATCACGCTTTTTTATTATTGGCACTAGCTGGCTTCGTCCGCTAGCGGGCCCCTAATTTACATCGGGGCCTCGAATCTTGTAAAACCTCGAATAAGATAAACCTCGAACCGAACGAACATCCGACCTGGTTCCCCGCTGACTTCGGCACCGGATAATCCCTTAATTTGCACATCGAATAGTATAAACCTCTAACCAAACGAACCTCAGACACGGGTCTCCGCTGCCTTCGGTACCGTATAGCAGTCGTGCTGCTCACGCTCAAGTCCCATCTTCCACCACCAGGTAGCGCAATCTGTTCTATATGAACCTCGGGCACTGAAATCGTTAAGGCTATAGATATCGAGTCGAATGAGCTATACCCCGTCGTGATCCAGCCCATAGAACCAGAGATAGGAAAGTGCCCCCTGGTGGTGAAAAGCGAACTAAAATCGGAAAGCTCTATCGATGTCGAGCCGAATGAGCTATACCCCGTCGTGATCCGACCCATAGAAACAGAGATAGGAAAGCGCCTCGTGGTGGTGAAAGCTAATCGCGTTTGGGGGGCAAAGGGGGAGGGGATGAACACCGGAAATGCATAATAGGATGAAGCGGTCACATACCTTTGCAACGATGTATCACATGAAGGGTATGTGCAAAATTTAGAAAATACCCCCTCCCCTCCCTGCATAATATGATTAAGCGTTCACAGACCTTTCCAACGATATATCACATGAGAGGTGTCGGCAAAATTTAGAAAATTGCCCCTTTGGACGGGGGGAGGTGAAAGTGGGAGGATAGACACCGAAGATATATAATATGAATAAGCGATCACAGGCCTTTCGAACACTATATCACATGAGTAGTGTCGGGGGGGGGCGCAAAATGTGGGGGTGATACTTGTGGTACATAACATGAATAGGTAGTCACAGCCCTTTGTAACGATATGTGACATGACGGATATCGTTAAAATTTAGAAAAGTGTCCCCCCCCCCTTGTGTAGGCAAAACACGCTCCGCCCCTCCCTATAATTTTTGACACGGCTTTATTTTTAAAATTTATGTTATGTGTTATAAAATATCGTAAAGTTTGAAACAGATAGCCTTATTATACTTCCTAATTTTGTTCACGCCCCTCCCCATCCCCACCCCGAAATGTGACGCGCCATTCTTTTTTATAAATTTTTTATCATGTGTTATAAACTATCTTAAAGTTTAAAACAGATCGCATTAGAATTTAATATATTTGCTGAAATTACTATTATATATAGAATGATATAGAAATAAACCCTCCTTTAGCTTGTAATTAAGATATATGAGCAATTTTTAGAATTTCAGAAAGCTGATTTTTATTTATTTATTTATTTTTTTGTTTTGTTTTGTTTATTTATTTATTTATTTTTTTTTTTTGCGTTGCCCTGTGCATGTTTGGAATTTCTTAGCTATTTCTTTGATTTACATTATTTTATTCAATTAAACATTGTACTGTTACAATAAATTTAAATGGAAACTTCATTTCTAACACAAAAATAATTTAACAACTGGATTTCATTAATTTATAGGAAAATGACGTGAAAGGTATTCCTGTGAACGAAATGCCTGTCCTTTACCGGGTTTTTTTTTTTTTTTTTTTTTTTTTTTTTTTTTTTTTTTTTAGAACTAAATGAATCACATTTGATTCATTTCAAAAATTTTGTTTACGTTTGGAAAGAAATTTTAAATGCCGATAACTCTTAATGTATACATTTTAGAAGGTACATCTTTCCTCAAAAACTAATTTATTTCTAAAGATCTTTCTAAAAACGTAAATTATGTATTTAAAATATTTTTTAAAGCATAAACACTACGTTTGATTACTTTATTTTACAAAATTATAAGAACACGCACTTTATCAGACAATTAAATATACTAAACAAACATGAGTGAAAAATTGACCTGGGCCAGGACTCGAACCTGGGACCTTAAGCGTACCGTGCTGACGCTCTGCGACTGAGCCACCCAGAACGATGTCCTTGAGCGGCAATTTCTCATACTTATTCATGTTGGAAACCATCTGCCACAGTTTGCAGTCATATTTAATTGTCTGATTAAATGCGTGTTCTTATAATTATGAAGTTTTATATTAAAAATAATATCTTCAGAAGAAAATGGCGGACTTGCAGATGAAATTTGATGTGGTTATAACCTGTAACTGATTTGTGCAATTATAATACAGATGGTACATGGTCGTTGGCGGGTTTTATCTCTGTTTTGGCATAATTTTTTAATCGCCAAGTTAATTAACAGTTTTTTGCTAATTAATGATAGAAAATAATTTTTTTTTACACTGGATTTTATAAAAGCACATAGATTACGTAATTACTTGTCCAAAAATGCAATCCTTTTTTTATTCTGCCCAATATTAAGGTCTTTAGGTGGTTTGAAAAAAAAGTGTGACGAAGAAAAAAGTGATCATTTTAAGGAACTTATCGTTTAAAAAAAAAATCTATATCTCTGTTTATAAATCACTTATGAAGATGAGTTTGGACTTAAATTGAAGAAATTCTTCATTAGATTCTTCTAGTTTTCGTTTTTTTTTCTGCGACGCTTGGAATATTTGATATCTGATATTTTAACTCTTTCATTCCCGAGCAGCCTCAAACTTGCACCTCTTCAGAATCCCAGACAACCGTCCGAAATTCTCACCCCCCACTTTTAAGATAACTTTTTTTCACCTATTCATCAAATATGACACATGTTACACGCCTACTAAGAAGTGGACACCTGCTCCCATTCCTTTTGAATAGATCTGGTCAACCGTGCTAAATATTTTATTGCTTCACTTTTGTTCACAAGAACATTCATATATACACAGTGAAATATGGTATTATAAAGCATTTATATGAAGTAGCTTACACTATGTCGTCCTACAAAATAATCAGTTATTATACATTTTTCAAAGATAGGCGAAAAAATATTCCCCATTTCAAAATTAATTCAAAATTAGTACATTCAAAATTAATAATACAAAAGTACCATATAATCTTCAAAGAAAACAAATTCACTACATTTATTTAAGGTAAATTTAAAAATTCTTTTATTTATAGGCTTTCAAATATATTTTCTGTACAAATTTCCAAAACATGCAATATAAAATGTATTATTTGCAAATAATCAAAAAGAAATTAGCTTTGAAGGCCTGTACACTAGGGTGAGTCGAAAGAACCGAAATTTATATAATCGAAACACAATAGTGCAGGAAAGTTGCCATTGGTAATAAGAAATAAATTCGTAAAATATTACACCAATTAGTTAATATCATTTACAGCCGCAGGGAGGGGGGAAGGGGTGCAGAGTTCCGAAAAATCGCAAAAAACATGGTTTTTGAAAAAAAAAAATTAATTATTCTACCGTAGCAATACAATTTCTAATAGAATGCAACAGCTACATCAAGATGTTAGTAATGTCCCATTAAAATTTCATTATGGTGAAATCATTTCTATTACCGCCGTAGAGGCGAGCAAAATTTCGTAAAAGCAGCAAACATTTCAATTTTCCGTTTTTTTAATTATCACCATTTTTATTATATGTCAAGAATTAAATAAATATAAATTATATCTAGTAATAACTTATAAATGTCTAGTAATTTTGATCATGGGCGTAGCCAACCAAGGGCGAGAGTGGCCTGGCCTGGCCCCTAAATTTGAAAGATAGGGGCTTTTTGAAGGGATTTTGGAGATTTTCAAGGAATGTTTAGGGATTTTTTTTTAGGGGACCCCCAAAAGTGGAAAATAATGGGGAATTTATGTATGGGCACCCCCTCCCTTAAAAAAAAACCCAGCAAAATTTATCGGAAAATCCCCAAAATTCCTTATAAAAGCCCCTTTTTCAAATTTAGGGGGAAAGGGGGCTTTCGCCCTTGGTTGGCAATGCCCATGATCAAAATTACTAAACATTTATGAGTTATTACTAGATGTAATGTAAATATATTTAATTGTAGACATATAATAAAAATTGGTAAAATTAGAAAAACGGAAAATTAAAAATTTTGCCGTTTTTTTTTTTTCAAACATTTGGCTGTCCTGGGCCGGTAATAGATATGATTTCACCATAATGAAATTTTAATGGAACATTACTATCATCTTCATCTAGCTGTTGCATTCTATTAGAAAATGTATTGCTATGGTTAGATAAATTATTTTTTAAAACCATTTTTTGCAATTTTTCAAAATTTTGCCCCCCTCCCCCCACCACTTCCCTCCTTCGGCGGTAAAAAACATTATATATTTGTAATTTTTTGCGAATTTATTCTTTATTACCAATGACAATTTTCCCATACTATTATGTTTCAATTATATATATGTTATTACTATTATTTTATATCAGAAACTACGCAAAATTTTAGAATATATTACAAAATGCGAACTGATCTGAGAGTAAACTGATATAGAGCAAGAATATACACTTTTGCAAACAGACAAAATTTTTCCATTGCTGTTATACAGTCCTCCCCCTTCCCCCTACTTGTAGGCGTTCCACAGTGTCAACTAGGAAGCCAGCGTAATTGATAGATGTCTTCACCTCCCAAGGTGTGGGGGAAGAAACGTTCTTCTGCCGTCAGAGCCGGAATGGGATCTTCTATGTTCGGGCGTCTAAGGCCGGAACGGGAACGAAAGAGTTAATCTGGCATGTTTTGTTGATTTAACATTGCGAAGTTGCTTTCTGTAAGTAAGCAGTAGCGGTTTTCAGTCCAGTTCTTGGCGTTGTTTGTGTGGCGTTTTTTCTAAAGCTTGGCTTGGCAGAGCGACCGCCCTGCTTGATGTTTCTGTAATAATAGCAATATTCCCGCACAGCACAATAGCGCTCCTAGGCAACAGCAAGTACATCACACTGCTATATTGGTATGTCTATCAATTAGTCTCAGAGTAAAAAGGATAAAGAGGATTAAGGGAATAAAGATAATATTTCAACCCAGTGATGTCGCATTGAAACGGCTGCAGTACACAACACTGCAAAAATCTACGGTAAATAACAATGGATATCTTAGGTATATATTTTCTCTTCTTTTTGTGAAATATGTGATGGATAACATCTACAGCTTCTGCTATTTTCCTTAGATTTGTGAGCTTCTCTTAATCCAAAATACCTTTTTAAGTATTATCTTTATTTTTTCTCCCTATCTATCTATCTATCTATCTATCTTGTCTTTCTATTTATCTATCTATACATGCATATATAAATCTATCTATTTATTTTTTTATTTATCTATCTTTCTATTTATCTATCTATACATACATATATAAATATATAAATATATATTGTTTATTTCCAATACTTCAAAATGTTACTTCTAAAATTATTTATGAAATTAATACATCTTTATTTAAAAAACAGAAATTTTACATTCAATAGCTTATTTTATTTGTAAATGATTGAATTTGTTGCGAAAAAAATTTTTTTTTTTACTTTTTTTTTTATATTTAAATTTTTTATTGCGTGGTTGAAACAATTTACACGCTCAGAATCGTCATTCATTCCCCTCTTTTCAGGTTGGAGAGAGTTTACTGATATAAAATCATGATTTTAAAAAGGGAAGGGTGGTTTATTAATTAATCCGATTCATTTATTAATAACAGGAATCAGGTTCCAATTTTTTAGCCCAATATAGTAAATGTTGTCCTCTTTTCAATAAAGTTTATGCGAAATTCGTACAGCGACTTTTGAATTTTTTATGATTGTTTTCCTTCGACAATAAAAAATTTGCCCAGAATGCTTGATTGATTCGGTGGTTGCATCCATTTCAGTCTCAGCTACGGTCAGAATCGTCATTCTTTCCCCTCTTTTTTAGCTTGGAGAGAGTTGATAATTTTGTACAGATAAAAACTCATGATTTTAAAAAGGGAAGGGTGGTTTATTAATTATCCCGATTTATTTTTATTAGTAACAGGGATCAGGTTCCAATCTTTTAGCCCAATATAGTAAATGTTGTCCTATTTTCAATAAAGTTTATGCGAATTCGTTCAACGACTTTTGAATTTTCGATGATTGTTTTCTTTCGACAATAAAAAATTTTGCCCAGAATGCTTGATTGATTCGGTGGTTGGATTCATTTCGGTCTGAGGTACGCTCAGAATCGTCATTTTCCCTCTCTTTTTAGCTGGGAGAGAGTTGATAATTCTTTACAGATAAAAATTCATGATTTTAAAAAGTAAAGGTCGAATTATTAATTATTCCGATTTTTTATTAGATTTTTTATAAATTTAATTTTGTATGCGTTTTTAAAACTTTTGTTCATGTTTTGCAGCTTTTTTGTTTCAAATGACGTCAGAAATTGCCCACTAGAAGTAAAATACCGTCGGAGGTCAATTGTGATTGGTAGCTGATAGGATTGTAGGCACAGCTGGAAGTCGACCGAGCAATTTTGATTGGCAAATGAAAAAGTTGTCAGATGATTGTAATTCGAACAGCGAGTTGTGAAATTTTCGCGATTTATTTTATACGATTTTTAGAGTGTTTCATGTAAGTAAAGTCATTTATGTATTTGATTTCAGAAATTGGCAACGATAACTTACTGTTTTTGTGTGTTAAAACGAAAAAAAAAGTCATTTCGTTTCTGTTTTAAAAGTTAATTATAATTCCTGTTTTTTTTTTTAACTTCGTTTGTTTAATTCTGAAAGGGGGGGGAGGAGGTGAGTGCCCGTTTGTAATTTAAATATCGCGAAACACCCCCATCCCCCCCCTGCTTCCAAAATCAGAACTTTTTTATTATTATTCCGATTCAAACAAAAACCTTTTCTCAGATCCCCCAGATACTAGATAAACTTCGGTATTATTTTTTCAGACCTTAGTTACCGCTATTTCTGAACATTAATGACCAGGGAGGGGTATTTTTTCGGGTTCTATGGGCCCAATTACAACAAGAATTAGTTCATTCAACTTAATACGAACTAATTAATATATAGATCACTAATTAAGATACAGATTTGCCGTCACCTGATGGTAGAAAGTGGACCTAAAAGATTTTGCAGAGGGTGCGTAGCACGCCTGCTACACGGTATCGTAGGCAGCAGGACACGTGCCGGAGATTCGATCGGAAAGAGTTATTTAGAACATAGAGTGGTGGGAAGTGGAACTAAACGATTTTGCATTTAAAATTGGTCCGATTTAAACAATGGGCCCGATTTCAATGTGAACTGATTCATACAACATAACATGGACTAATTAAGTTATACATAACTAATTAAGACAGAGATTTGGTGCCCCCTAGCAGTGAAAGTGGAATTAAAAGATTTTTAATGTGTGCACAGCCCGCCTTCTATATGGTGCCATAAGCAATGGGGACACGTGTTGATGTTTCGGTCGACAAACGTTTGTTTAGTACAGAGTGTGCCCCATAGCGATGGAAAATGTAACTAAAAGATTTTGTATTTAACCTTTGTCCGATTCAAACAAAATCTTTTCTAACATTCTTCCGAGGTCTCCCAGGTACTAAATAAACTTAGGTATCATTTTTTCAGCCCTTGGGTACCACCATTTATGATTATTAATATCCAGGGGGTAATTTATATTCCCTGGTTCTATGAGCCCGATTTCAACAGGAATCGGTTCATTAAACTTAACATGAACCAATTAAAATACATCTAATTAATTAAGACGCAGATTTGGTACAGCTTGACAATGGAAAGTGGAACTATCAGAATTTCCGCACGTGCACAGCACGCCTTCTACACAGTGCCGTAAACAGCGGGAACGAGTTCCGGAGTTTCGTTCGGAAAGATCTTTATTTAGAACAGAATGCACCACTTGGTGGTGAAAACTGGAACTAAAAGATTTTGCAGCGCATGCGCAGCATGGCTGTTATACATGGTATCGTAGGCAGCGGGTACATGGGTCTGAAATTTGTTTAGAACAGTATGTATCTCCTGGTGGTGGAACTAAAAATTTTCCTGCGCGTGCGCGGAAAATGGCTACTTTTATTGAAACCGCAAAAGAAAGTTATCAATTTGATAATCCCAGACAAGGAAATAGTTTCATTCTCACTCATCCTCGAGTATTATGAAAAGTGTTGGAAGTATTGAATCGAATCTGACAGTCTGATTCCGAACATGCAAATTTTGTGAAAATCGACGGAACTTTTTTGAAATTTTGACTAAAAACTGACCTTTTGAAACAAATGATCCAGACATTTGAGGGGGTGGTATTGAATTTATTTCCGCTTTGGTGTCCATCTCTATTTAATTTCGTAAAGACAAAGAGTTACCAGAGGAACGGTTTCGTGCAGCGATTTTTAGAGTGATTTCGCATTTCCTATTATTTTTTGACGGGACTGGGCAAAGCCCAAGGGATCAGCTAGTTTATTTAAATAAACACATAAAATTAATTTTATTTAAATTTGGTTACGATATTTTGTCCCAGGGGAACTATAAAGTAATTTAAAAAAAAAAATCTGTATTCCATATTTTTAACTCGGAGTATGGTTGTCCTACAAGAAAACATAAAAAAATCTATTTTAAAGTAATAGTTTTGCAATTTCTCACTAAGGGAGACTAAAATAGTCTAAAATAGTATAAAATAAATTCTCAATAATTTCTCACTCCCCCGTTTTTACGTCCAGCGTAAAAAAACTATCACGTGAAATTTTTTATCAAAACATAAATTTGACAATCCCAGAAGCTATTCTGAATATTTATTAAAAAACCCTATAAAATGTCAAATTTAATTAAATTTAGTTACCCGATTTCTTGCCTGGAGACGCTATAAATGCAAAAGAAGAATGTGATGATTTGTATTACTTATTTTTAACATAAATATAACTGTCATACAGTAAAATGTAAAAAAAAATCTTCTTTCTTAAATTCGATTGCCCAATTTCTGCCCAGTCGGCGCTATAAACACAAAAGAAAATTTTGTTTAATCTTTATTATCTAATAATACGTAGGAGTATGGTTGCCATATGAGAAAACATGAAAAATTCCATTTTAAAGTTTTAGTTATGGAATTTCCTGCCAGAGGCGCTACCAGCGTAATAAAACCTAATATGTGCAATTTTTTATCAAAACATACATTTCACTATGGTAGAAGCTTATTCGGAAAATATGCCTTAAAAACATTACAAAAAATCATTTTAAATTAATTATCTTATTTTCCTCCAAGGGACGTTATAAACACAAATAAAAATTGTGCTGAATCTTTTAACTTTAGTATAGCTATCGTACAGTGAACATAAAACTAACAATTTTATTTAAATTTGGTTATACTATTTCCTTGCAGGGAGCACTGTAAACGCGAGAGTAAATTGTGTTGAATCAGCACTACTTTCTTTTATCTTGAATTCTAAATGTCATAGGAAATAGCTTTTCCAACAGTTTTTGGCGATAAAGTGTAATGTATCTGTATTGTTTTGTGTTGTCCTGTCTAAGAATTTTAAATGCTACACCCTATATTTTCAATTGAGAACGTGGCTCTGTAAAACTTAGTAATATATTAAATTTCGTAGAGTTTCAGGTAACATGACACCTAAATTCATTTTGATCAATTAACGCCCATAGACGATAGTGTAATCGATTTTTTTTTTGCGGCCCTGTACAATAACTGTAAATTCTATATACACTTTCCTTGAGGAAAAACATGCTGTAGGTGACTGTAACCATACACTAAAAATACATTATCGTCAGCTTTCAACTAACTACGCATTTAACATATATTATTGTTATTTTGTGCGGCCCAGTAAAATAACTATAAATGCTACATACACCCTTTTCGAGATAAAACACGCTGTAGGTGACTGTAACAACATACTAAAATTATAATACCGTCAACATTCTACAAATGCACGACATTTAACATCGCTGCAGAATGTTGTCGAGTCATTTCAAATTTTATGAAAATCGAATCAAAAGTTAAAAAGTTATTAATAAAAGGTTTCTTCATTTTGTTAAATCCTATCATACGTAATTAACTCAATGATATCCCATGATAGGTAATAATTCTAGGTTGCCATGGTGATTACGTCATATTTAAGATGGAGTCATATTATTCACGTATTACTGAATTTAAAACCGAATTTGTGTACTAAAATTATTTAATTATAGCAATCCTATAATCTACCGACAGTTTTTTTGGATAGATGTTTCCAAAGAAATAGATATTAAATGGAAAAATAATCTAAATATGGATTTCAAGTTCTAAATTTTTCAAAGTTAGGCTTGAGTTTTCCATTGGAATTTTCAGTAAATGTGACCAAAAATAAGATGTTACCAACTTAAAATGTACTTATTCTATTACGGAAATTAAACATATCCTAATAAGGGAATATATAATTCATTTTATTGAAATAATAACAGTACGTACGTCCCTCATTTGTCACGTTTGACGCATAATTTCCCATTTGCTTGTTTTTGGAACAGCAGTTCACATGTCGTTTTTGGACGTTTCACGATGTTTCACATTCATATGGGTTCCGATTGCCTTGCATTTGAAATATGCCCACTGCATGCCGAAATGTTGCGAAGTCCATTGTAAGGTAATAAGTATTTCACATCATTGTGAAAGCAACAATAATTTCAGATGGTGTTTGGCAAGGATCTTTCTTCAACGAGAAAGACGTCATTGTTTTACACCTAACAGCTTATGTAAATGGTTACGAAAAGAACACTCTAAACGATTTGTTATTCTTACAACATAAAATATGTATAATTGGTTATTTTAAACAATATAATGTACATTAATTAATTTTTCAGCAGAGCTGAAATTACGCACTGTTAAAAAATTTCGTTTATTGACAGGTTGTCTTGCGTGAATTTTGATCAGAAAGTTTCCGTTTTGTTAGAAAAATGGAATCTCTCCCGTATATCTGTTGCTATCCAGCTAGAAAAAGTTCGCAAAAAAAGTGCACAAAATCCGAGCGTATTTGGCACCTCTACTTATGCATAAAAACTGCAAACTGAACTATGCACGGAAAGTGCATAAACTGTATCCCTAAATGTACACTTTTTAGACTTTTAGGATTACAGAGTTTCAAATACGGAACTATTAATGTAAAACTCTATCATCCAATGGGATTGCAGTATTTTCGATCGCCACACATGCGCTTAAACTCCTTCGCGTGTGTATCGCTCCATGTATGGACTACAAAGACGGAACATTCCTCAAAAAACGGAAACATTAAGGCAACTCGACTGCCAGTCCTTTTTCCGTAAATTGACGGATTTTTTTTTTTACAGTATACTGTTAAAAATAATCTGAAATTCACGGGTATTTTTTTTTCCTGAATTTCACATTAAAAGTCCATTTTCATGACAAAAGGGCATTTTTATGCCCTTTTGCCCGATTGCCTTGCATTTGAAATATGCCCACTGCATGCCGAAATGTTGCGAAGTCCATTGTAAGGTAATAAGTATTTCACATCATTGTGAAAGCAACAATAATTTCAGATGGTGTTTGGCAAGGATCTTTCTTCAACGAGAAAGACGTCATTGTTTTACACCTAACAGCTTATGTAAATGGTTACGAAAAGAACACTCTAAACGATTTGTTATTCTTACAACATAAAATATGTATAATTGGTTATTTTAAACAATATAATGTACATTAATTAATTTTTCAGCAGAGCTGAAATTACGCACTGTTAAAAAATTTCGTTTATTGACAGGTTGTCTTGCGTGAATTTTGATCAGAAAGTTTCCGTTTTGTTAGAAAAATGGAATCTCTCCCGTATATCTGTTGCTATCCAGCTAGAAAAAGTTCGCAAAAAAAGTGCACAAAATCCGAGCGTATTTGGCACCTCTACTTATGCATAAAAACTGCAAACTGAACTATGCACGGAAAGTGCATAAACTGTATCCCTAAATGTACACTTTTTAGACTTTTAGGATTACAGAGTTTCAAATACGGAACTATTAATGTAAAACTCTATCATCCAATGGGATTGCAGTATTTTCGATCGCCACACATGCGCTTAAACTCCTTCGCGTGTGTATCGCTCCATGTATGGACTACAAAGACGGAACATTCCTCAAAAAACGGAAACATTAAGGCAACTCGACTGCCAGTCCTTTTTCCGTAAATTGACGGATTTTTTTTTTTACAGTATACTGTTAAAAATAATCTGAAATTCACGGGTATTTTTTTTTCCTGAATTTCACATTAAAAGTCCATTTTCATGACAAAAGGGCATTTTCAGTTAAAAACAGAAAATTTCCTCATATAAGAAAGCAGCCAACGGAGATATTCGGTTATCTGTTGCATGTTTGTTTTCAGTTTTTCAAAAACTGACATGTTGCTGCACAGAAAAACTAAAAATTCCATAAATTAAAATTTCAAGTTGATTTAAAACAACAAGAAAATAGTGCTTTCGAATTAAAAAAAAGCAAAAATTAATTCTTTCCATTATTTTAATATTATTTGCAATTCATTTTTTAAAGTTATAAAAAAGTATTCGCACTTAAAATATATTCTAAACAAACAGATTCATATATATATAAAATAGCTAAATTCAGTGAAAAAAATCGATTCTATTTAAAAAAGCAACAAACAAAAATAATGCTTTCGAATTAAACTCATTCCTTTAAAATTATTCGCAGTTTATTTTTTAAAGTTATAAAAAACACTTACACTGAAAATATATTCTAAACGAACACATTTAAAAAATACATAATAGTTCAATAAAAATCGATTTTCGCAAAAAAGCAAAAAAAAATTATCGAATTTAATTCAAAATGTAATATTTATTTTTTACATCTAACAATCAAATTAAGAATATACCGAGTGAT
This sequence comes from Maratus michaelseni, assembly GCA_963931845.1. Classification (NCBI taxonomy): domain Eukaryota; kingdom Metazoa; phylum Arthropoda; class Arachnida; order Araneae; family Salticidae; genus Maratus; species Maratus michaelseni. The sequence goes on along the minus strand of OZ007590.1, from coordinate 258,881,183 downwards.
CCAAAAGTCAGGACGAAATTTAAAAATGAATAATTCGAAAACGAATCAAAATACAAAGATACGGTTTGCACCAAACGGATGGAAATGAAACCGGGTTTTGTGTGGCAACGAAAAAAATAGTTTTGTTGGCGACCAACAGATGGCGCTATAGTGTTTTATTGCACCAAAAGATGATTTACAAATGAAAAAAATGTTGACAACTTACAAGTCAGCTTAGTTACTGTTAATTAGTACTACAATAAATCTTCAATGCGCTGTTCATCATTCAGAAGTACAGCTGTGAGACGAGGCACCACACCGTTCACAGCATTTAGTAGCATTTCTTGCGTTATGGCAGACACATTTTAGCGGATGGCATCTTTCAGTGTTGCTAGTGATGCCGGTTGGTCACGGTACACTTTTGACTTCAAGAATACCCGCAGCCAAAATTCACAGGGTGTCAGATCAGGAGATGTTGGAGGCCATGCGTGATTAAATTAGCGACTGATAATGCGATCTTCCCCAAATGTTGAGCGTAGCAGGCGTTGCACAGGCAGAGCAATATGAGGTGGTGCTCCATCTTGCATAAAGATGACCAGAAACTGTTTTGAAACCTGCCTGTGTGCCTTCCTCTAAAAAAATGGACCAATTATCAAATCAGCAGTGAAGTCACGCCAGACTGTCACTTTAGGCTGTTGCAAGGGTACCTCAACAAATGCATGTGGATTTTCTGTGGTCCACATTCGACAATTGTGGGTGTTAACAGCGCCAGAGAGTGTGAAATGTGTTTTATCTGTCCAAAGCACAGTGGGAAGCCATTCGTGCTGCTCGTCCATCTTATTGAATACCAAATTCGCAAAATCTCGGCGAGAGTCGAAGTCAGGAGGTTGCAGTTCTTGGTTATGCTGCTACTTGTAGGGAAACCGTCGCAAAGTTATTCGCAGTGATCTCCAGACACTTCTGTACGGCACTCCTGTCTGCCTCGAAACTTCTCGAGCACTTCACTTCCCATGTGCATCAACCGTCGACATGGATTGCACCGTCTGCTTCACTGTCGTGGCAACAGCAGCGGCTGTTGAGGAACGTCCACTTCTTTGACGTGACGCCAAAGAACATGCAGCTTCAAATTTCTTCATCATTTTGTGCAATGCAGAAGACGTTATTGGTCCTTTGCTATCTCACATACCCTTCATGTAGCGATATGCTCACAATGCCGCAATGGCACTTTCCGAATTCTTATAACACAGTTTAACTAAGAGGGCTTTCTCAACTATGGACAGCATTTCGATGCATACAAGCTTCGACTACCATTACCTGCTGCAGTTGCTCCTTTTTATATCGTTTGTTGCTTTGCAGAATCCTACATCAGAAATCCGACAGCAGCATCTGTTGGTCGCCAACTGAACTATTTTTTATTTCGTTGCCACACTAAACCCGGTTTCCTTTCCATCCGTTTGGTGCAAACCGTATCTTTGTATCTTGATTCATTTTCAAATTATTCAATTTTAAAGTTCGTCCTGACTTTTGGAGCACCTGGTATATAATTCATGTTTTTATCCTCTATTAATACTATAGTTTTCAACCATCATCTCATTACGAAATATCCCGCAATTAACTTCAAAATTACTAGTTTTCTAAACCCCAAATTGTTTAAGTCCCAAGCTGCGATTTGAAGAAATCCCGAAGAATCATCGTTTCCTACTCTTATTCTAGCAAGGACCCGCTGGTCTTACGGTAAAGCACTTGGCTCAAACCACTAACGTCCCCAGTTCGATCCTCAGGACGGGCAGAAAATGTTCTTGCATTATATCAAATATTAAATACTCCCGTAATAATCAACAGATGGCAGCACAAATAGATTTAATAGTTTATTTATAACCGAAACTTATCGATTCTTCAAACGGAGTTTTCCCTTCCTTTATCTTTCAAAACGGAAAATGTACTAACGGAACGGAAAAAGTCCGGCAACTTTGCTGCCAGTAGTTTTACTGTGAATTGACGGATTTATTTTTAACAGTGCGCTATAAATTACGGAAATGCAAAGAATGTGAAATATCACTTTACTAAACAGCGTACAATCACCAGAGTGAAAAAATATCCAGACCGGGGTTCGATCTCTGATCCCTTAGTATAGCGTACCAAGTGCTTTACCAATTAAGCCATCTGGATGGCATCCGGTCTAGCATTCTCTCACTCTTATATGGCTATTAATTGGTAAAGCACTTGGTGCGCTGTACCAAGGGATCCGGGCTCGAACCCCGGTCTGGACATTTTTTCACTCTGCTGGTTGTGCGCTGTGTAGTAAAGTGATAATTTATATCCTTTGTATTTCATAATTTACAGCGTAATTTCAGTTCTGCTGAAAAATTAATTAGTATATAAATATTCACCGATACTGGGTTTGATTTGTCTCATGTATGCCACTAGGAGTTGTGTGTATGATTGACGTTCCATCTTATGCTGCAAGGTTTTAGCCTAGCCATATAAGAGTGGGAGAATGCTAGACCGGATGTCCTCCGGATGGCTTAACTGGTAAAGCATTTGGTGCGGTATACCAAGATCCGGGATCGAATCCCGGTCTGGACATTTTTTCACTCTGCTGGTTGTACGCTGTTTAGTAACGTGATAATTCACATCCTGTGTATTTCAATATGAAGTACTTTAGTTATTTATTTATTAATAGTTAGAGGTTATAAAGTTCTGAAGACCTGTCGAAGAAACATAATACAGTACATTCAAAAAGAAATTAAAAATTATTGTTACATTATACTTTCGTTTATTTATTATTGACATTCGGAAAAGTATTTGTTGTTGTTTCAATGCATGTTATCAATATTTTAAAAATCATATAGTAAATCAGAATACAGTATTTGGAACACAGGCTAGATCAAAATTTGTTTCCGAAATTAAAAAAAAACATTATTGACAGATTTTTAAAAAATTTTTAAATATTTATAAGGTTTATATATATATATATATATATATATATATATATATATATTTAACTACATTTTTTCTTAAACAGAATTTTTGATCATGAGAAGCATATTTGGCAAAACCGCAATTGTGGAATTGATTATATACTTGAATTTTTTTTAATGAAGCACACCATGTATATCGAATTTATTTTTTACATGTACTTGTTTTGAAATATTTTTAATTTCTAATTAGCTATATAAACATCATTTAACATAGCAAAGAAACGCTTTTTTACAGCCTTAATATTCAATTAGCTATGTAAAATAAAGTCCTTATAATCTTACACATTTAATAAAAATGTAATTTTAAAGTTAAAACCCTTTTATTTCGTAATTATTATTTATTTTACATAGAAACAGATTTAATCAGTCTCATTCAATACATTTATGAAAATAGCCAGTAAACTATAGTTAATAAAGGTATTAGGAAATAATTCATTTATAGAGAAGCCTAAATTCAATAAATGTCAAAATCAAAATTTTTCCATAAGCTCAAAGCAATTTCAAATGCCCTACAACAATAGATAAGTAATGATGATGACCATAAAATACAGGAAAAGTCGAACTCAGCTATTATAAGGAGAAAATAGTGCCAAAGAAAGAGATGCAGAATAAAAATTTCTTTCTTTTTGTTTATGGCATTTATATAAAATAAACTAGGACATAAAATATTTTAAAAAGACAAATGAAAATTGTTACAAAAGATTAAATACACTTAAATTCTAAAAATAGAATTTTATAAAGTATAGATCACTAGGGATCAGTTAAAATATCTTTATCTATTAATCTTTATTTAAATAAATAAATGTTATGAAAACTTTTGGCAGGACCACTATTTTATGATTTGGTAGTATTTCAAAACTATTATAAAATTTTAAAATACCATATTTATTAGATGATTTATTTTAATTTTCAAAGCTATTTTATTTGCAGAAGATTTTAATTATGTATTGTTCATATTTTTTAACGTAACACACATTCCTAATTAACAATCTTATTTTAGTCTGTTTTTCTCAACAGAAATTAATTGATCTTTATGAAAACTAAGATGACGTGGGAAAACTTAACTCTGCCACACTTAACTTGAAGTATAGAGATCATTTTGAAGAAATGCAATCCAGATATTACTTAATATTTGATATTAGCAATAAATGTTGTCAGGATAATCATTAAGAAATTTCTGCTAATTTAAAATCCACATAAATTCAAAGTTTTTTTTTTACACATTCCGAGCAACTTTTGATAAAATTAATTCTCCAGTACACTGTTAAAAATAGCTGTTACATTACAGTACTTTCCCGCATAATTTACTGTGAATTACTGTATTTCTGTAAATATTGCATTTACCCGTTAAATATCAGTCTTTGGCAATAACAATCCGTTATTCACCGTAACTGATCATTTTTTCAGTATCATCCTCGCTTTAACAGTCATTTACGGTGAAGAGAAAATGAACACATCCTTTTTACGGTCAAAAACGGGCTATTCTAGTAAATCACTGTTATTCACGTCCGCAAACCGTGATCGAACAGCGGATCACGGTCTAGGGGAATTGGCGCAGCCGCTATACAACACAACACGTTGTTTGTTGTTGATCTTGATACTGATGTGAAGTTTCGTTCGCATAGGAATAAGGTATGTAGCTGCTATGTTTCTTTGCCTATTTTTAGTAGTTACAATTTTTATCTATCTTTTGAGTGTGTCACTTAACAGATTGCGTTAAAAAATATGTTTGTCATCTGCAAACACATGCGAATGTATTGTAACTTTTAAGTTTAATTAAAACTGTACTACTTGTTTTACCTCGTGGTAATGCTGATCCTGAGAGGGGGTTTTCTATAAAAAGTTGTATGCTATAAGGTCGTTTCAATGAACATACGATAAAAAAATTGAGATTTGGTAAAGATGCTGTTAAAAATTATAGAGGTGTGAGTAAAGCACCTATTTCAACTTCCTTGTTAAATGATATTAAGAATTCACATAAAGCTTCTCAGCAGTATACATGGAAAAACAAAGTCAAAAGAAAAAAAGCTCAGAGATTGAAATGAAGAAACCCCAGATTTTAAAGAAGAAAATTAAATGTGAAACTAAATGAAATCAAAGGCTAAGATGCTTTACACTCACGCAGAAAAAGAAAAAAAAAATAATCGGTTTAAAAAAGGAAAAAATTCGCCAAATTTAGGGTTTTTTTTCCTTTAACCTATCCATTGTATTAAGTTATTCGTTTGGCGCGGTCTTGAAAATCGCACCAACCAAAAAGCTGAAAAACACCAGCTATATTACAGGATTATTTAAAATCTGGCATTATTTTTATTTGTCTGCACAAATGCCACAAAGTATAATTTTTCATGTTGACACTTATTCAGATGATTACTCCAAAACATAGCTGATGAAAAATAAGCTTTATTGAAAAAATATTCAGCAATAAGGCCAAAACCTTTTTACAACAAATCATACTTCTCATGCAAAATATTTTTATCACTTCAACAATGCAGAAGTTTCTGATACATCCTCAAAATTTTCTAAATGTAAAAGCATGACAAAGGTAAAGCTATTGATAAAATTTGGAAATACCGGATTTATTCAGGTATTTATTTATCTGGTTATCTAACCTTATTAATTTAAAAATGAATTTTAATATCAAAGTTTATGTAGGGTAGACAGTGTTCGAAATTTGCAGTCGTTAGTCGTCAAATGCAACTAACTATTACATTATAGCATTTGACGACTACAAAATTATTCCTGGATGTGAAATTTGACGCCTAGCTTTTTTAACACTTAGTTTTTGCCAATCACCCGCTTTTGAAAATTTGGTCTCACACCAAACATAAACTCTAATGTGAGACAGTTAGACAGTGAATTTTAGCAGAATGTACAAATCCAAATGAATTTATTAATTTATGCAAACTTCTAAACTTTATAGTGAACCTGCCATTTAGCACTGCTGAATGTGAAAAGGGATTTAGTCAGTTTAATAAAAAACTAGCTGACCCCCGCCCGGCGTTGCCCGGGCCCGTGATAATAAATAAATAAATAATAATAATAATAAATAAAAGAAAAATCAAGTTTTTATTATTTTACATCTTTAACCCGATTTTGTATGAAATTATATTTTAAGATGCAAAATTAGTGAAAATATATTGATATTTAGTGATAAAAGCACTCATTTTCTTGTTTTTGTTTTTTTAATGCAGTATCGTTTCATAGTTTTAAAATAAAAAGTTATTTTTGTCCTAACTCTTTAAAATCTTTATGGGTGATAAATAAAACGGTTTTACAGCCTGTGTACAAATTTCAGGAAAAAATATTGTTATCCAGTTGTAAAAGAGATGCTTTCTTCTTGCTTTTTTGTTTGTTTGTTTTCTCGTCGGCTCCTTTAACATAGCAATAAAAAATAGTCCTCATCGTCCGAACTCTTTGACATTTCAGTCGGTTATAAATACAACCATCTCCAAGCTCTTTAAAATTTTGTGAAATATATGCATATTTAGTAGTGAAAACATGAGTTCTTAAAAAAAAAAAAAAGCTTTAGCTTTTAACCTCAGAGCAAAAATATATTTCCATCCGTTTTCAATCAACCCTTTTCCATCCCCCTAGGCTAAACAGGTTAATCAATCAGTCTTATCGTTTTTGAGGGGAGAATCCTTCAAAAAAAGTTGACGCATGCGTAAAGAGACGATATTCTTGTGAAATTTTGACAAAATGCGCTATTTCACTAAAGAAAGTGAAATGAATCAATGATCTACCCTTTATGTTTTGTTCACCTTAATTTAGTTTTATGCTTAATATATTTTGAATCATACTAAAATACTCGTGCCTCTGATTTTTAAGAATTGATTGAACCCCCCACTGTTTTCGCCATATTGACAAATAATCCTGATTTTTAATTGTTTATATAATTTTACATGTATTTTTTTTTTTTAAGATAATTATTTTTTTCTGTGAATTTTCCAAGTTTGTTTCAGATAGAGCAATTATGCCCATTTAGAATTTTCTGAAAACTATATCTGTGACATATAAAATGTATATTATGTTTGGTTTAAATTGATATATTTATTATTAGTTAGATAAGTGGAATTTTAAATAAAGATTTTGATAAAACCCACTTGGGTTTTTTCAAGTGGGTTTTTTTGAAAAAACCCACCCAGGTTTTTTCGGGTTGGGCAAAATCAAGCCAACCCTGGTTTTAGTACAATTAGCGCTTGGACAATGGAAAATTGGGATGTATATGGTAGTCATGGTAAAAAAGAGAATGTTATTTATGAGTCACAAGTAAAGTTACAGTTTAAATAGATCTTAATTTCTCTTTTGTTTATTGTTTATCCTGTATTAAATGTCAATTTTATGTAAAGTTATGGGCACATAATTTAATTATCTTTTATACTGGTTTGTAAGCATTCATATAGAGTATTAATACCCTTGATATAATTTACAGAGTTATAATACCTTTAAATTCAATTTAATTTTAATTTGCTTTTAATTAAACTCATTGTATAATTATTGCTTTCCTCCCAGCATATAAACAAACATTTTACAGGGCTTGAAATTCAATTTTAACAAGGAGGGGAGCCTCCCTACCAACATTTTTAAATGGAGGGGAGTTGTAATGTTTGGGAGGGAGAAAAAAAAATCTTTAACCCCCACTATTATTTTACGTTCTATTTAAAGAATTACATTAATGCAGACATAACAAAATACCATTGAAAAAATTAAGTCAACTGAGAATGATTATGTAAAATGTTTATTTTTATTATAAAAAAGGGAAGAAAGTTAAGTTTTATATATGCTGTGTATTTTTCAAGTTCCATTAAATGTGTTAAGGACACTTAACAATTAGGTTGTTAAATAAATTTCTGAATTTAGATTTTATTTGATTGAGATTCACCTATCGATCGCGGAAAAGAAGCAAAGTTTGTCGATCTGTCACCAAAAAATGCAAAGTTCCTCTATCAGTCGTGGGAAAAAAAGCAAATTTTGTCGATCGATTGTGGAATAAACGCAAAGTTCGTCGATCTGTCCCCAAAAAACGCAATGTTCGTCGATCTGTCGCAGAAAAAACGCAAAGTTCGTTGATCAGTCATTTAAAAAATGCAAAGTTTGTTGATCAGTCATTTTAAAAACGCAAAGTTCGTTGATCAGTCATTTAAAAAACGCAAAGTTCGTTGATCAGTCATTTAAAAAACGCAAAGTTCGTTGATCAGTCATTTAACAAACGCAAAGTTCGTTGATCATTTGTTTAAAAAACGAAAAGTTCTTCGATCTGTCCCAAAAAAACGTAAGGTTCGTCGATCAGTCGCTTAAAAAATGCAATGTTCGTCGATCTTTCGCAGAAAAAACACAATGTTCGCTGATCAGTCATTTAAAAAACGAAAAGTTCGTTGATCAGTCGTTTAAAAAATGAAAAGTTCATCGATAAGTCGCTTAAAAAACCTTAAGTTCGTCGATCAGTCGTGAAAAGAAAATGCAAAGTTCATCGATCTGTGGTTGAAAAAACGAAAGTTTGTGGATCTGTCGCAGAAAAAATGCAAAGTTTGTCAATCTGTCACGGAAAAACCCCACAAAGTTCGTCGATCTGTCACCAAAAAATGCAAAGTTCGTCGATCTGTCACCAAAAAATGCAAAGTTTGTCGATCAGTTGCGGGGAAAAAAAGCAAATTTCGTCGATCGATTGTGGAATAAACGCAAAGTTCGTCGATCTGTCTCCAAAAAACGCAAGGTTCGTCGATCAGTCGCTTAAAAAACTCAATGTTCGTCGATCTGTCGCAGAAAAAACGCAAAGTTCGTTGATCAGTCGTTTAAAAAACGAAAAGTTCATCGATCTGTCCCCAAAAAGTGCAAAGTTTGTCGATCAGTTGCGGGGAAAAAAAGCAAATTTCGTCGATCGATTGTGGAATAAACGCAAAGTTCGTCGATCTGTCTCCAAAAAACGCAAGGTTCGTCGATCAGTCGCTTAAAAAACACATTGTTCGTCGATCTGTCGCAGAAAAAACGCAAAGTTCGTTGATCAGTCATTTAAAAAATGAAAAGTTCATCGATCTGTCCCCAAAAAGTGCAAGGTTCGTCGATCAGTCGCTTAAAAAACACAATGTTCGTCGATCTGTCGCAGAAAAAACGCAAAGTTCGTTGATCAGTCGTTTAAAAAACGAAAAGTTCGTCGATCTGTCACCAAAAAATGCAAAGTTTGTCGATCAGTTGCGGGGGAAAAAAGCAAATTTCGTTGATCGATTGTGGAATAAACGCAAAGTTCGTCGATCTGTCTCCAAAAAACGCAATGTTCGTCGATCAGTCGCTTAAAAAACACAATGTTCGTCGATCTGTCGCAGAAAAAACGCAAAGTTTGTTGATCAGTCGTTTAAAAAACGAAAAGTTCATCGATCTGTCCCCAAAAAGTGCAAGGTTCGTCGATCAGTCGCTTAAAAAATGCAATGTTCGTCAATCTGTCGCAGCAAAAACGCAAAGTTTGTTGATCAGTCATTTAAAAAATGCAAAGTTCGTTGATCAGTCGTTTAAATAACGAAAAGTTCGTCGACCAGTCGCTTAAGAAACGAAAAGTTCGTCGATCAGTCACTTAAAAAACCTTAAGTTCGTCAATCAGTCGCTTAAAAAAACCTTAAGTTCGTCGATCAGTCGTGAAAAAAAATGCAAAGTTCGTCGATCTGTGGTTGAAAAAACGAAAGTTTGTGGATCTTTCACAGAAAAAATGTAAAGTTTGTCGATCTGTAGCGGAAAAACCCCCACAAAGTTCGTCGATCTGTCGCGAAAAAAACGCAAAGTTCGTTGATCTGTCACCAAAAAATGCAAAGTTCGTCGATCAGTTGTGGGAAAAAAGCAAATTTCGTCGATAGTTTGCGGAATAAACGCAAAGTTCGTCGATCTGTCCCCAAAAAATGCAAGGTTCGTCGATCAGTCGCTTAAAAAACACAATGTTCGTCGATCTGTCGCAGAAAAACCGCAAAGTTCGTTGATCAGTCGTTTAAAAAATGCAAAGTTCGTCGACCAGTCGCTTAAAAAGCGAAAAGTTCGTCGACCAGTCGCTTAAAAAGGCGAAAAGTTCGTCGACCAGTCGCTTAAAAAGCGAAAAGTTCGTCGACCAGTCGCTTAAAAAGTGAAAAGTTCGTCGATCTGTCACCAAAAAAAGCAAAGTTCGTCGATCAGTCGCCGAAAAAAAGCAAATTTCGTCGATCGATTGCGGAATAAACGCAAAGTTCGTCGATCTGTCCCCAAAAAACGCAAGATTCATCAATCAGTCGCTTATAAAACACAATGTTCGTCGATCTGTCGCAGAAAAAACGCAAAGTTCATTGATCAGTCGTTTAAAAAATGCAAAGTTCATCGACCAGTCACTTAAAAAGCGAAAAGTTCGTCGATCAGTCGCTTTAAAAACCTTAAGTTCGTCGATCAGTCATGAAAAAAAATGCAAAGTTCGTTGATCTGTGGTTGAAAAAACACAAAGTTCATGGATCTGTCGCGGAAAAAATGCAAAGTTTGTCGATCTGTCGCGGAAAAAAACCACAAAGTTCGTCGATCTGTCATGAAATTCGTTAATCGATAGTCGATAAATCACGAAATTCAACAATTAATAGCAGAAAACTTGCAAAATTCATCAAATTGTCTCGGGGGGGGGGTGCGAATATCGTCGAATGGCTTCGAGAAAAAAGAATCTCAATTCGTCAAATGGTTTCAGGGGGAAAATCATGAAATTCGCCAAATGGTTTCGATATTCAACGAGCGACAGCAGGAAAAAAATCTGTTTCCATTCAATCATCACAGTTGGTGAGTGTGGCTATTAAGTTTGGCGAGTGGTAATAATAAAGTCAGTCGCCAAATTTTCAGTATTACTCGCCGGATAGCGAGTGCTAATTTTGTCCTATATTACTTTACAGCTCTATATACTTTATATTTGGCATAATAGTGTTTAAGATACTAAGACAAACTAAGAACTTTGGAAAATTCCAACAAATCAAAAACTTTAATTTTTCTTTATTTTTTTTTTATGACCAGATCAGTTGAGGGAAAATATCTCAAAATTTGCCAATCAGTTGAGGGTAAAAAGGCATGATTATAGCGGAAAAAATTTCGAAATTCCTCGATTGGTACTACAAATTATCAGAAAAATTGCTAGTTAATTGAGGAGAAAATCTAAAAAATGTTGTGAAATTCGTCAATTGAATGCAAGGAAAAATCACGAAATCCTTAAATCAGTCGCATGGAAAAAATACAAAAATTGTCGATTTATCGTGAGAGAAAATCACGAAATTTGTCAGTTGATTGTGGGGAAAAATCATGAAATCCTTTAGCCAGTTGCAAAAAAAAAAAAAAATGCAAAATTTGTTGATCAGTTGCAGAAAAAAATGCAAAATTTGTCGATCAGTTAAAGAAAAAAATGCAAAATTTGTCGATCAGTTAAAAGAACTTTTGGTCTAGTGTCAACACTATTTTCTTCACATACTTTGCAGATCTTGGTAATCAAATCAAAAATTTTAAATTCATGGTGCAGTGTAGTTGCCTACAACAAATGTTACTTATAACCTGTTAGATAACATGTATTCAGTAATGAATGAGCTCAAATGAAATTTCCTACCACTCATTGACACTAGTGGGCTATTGAGTTCTGTCATATATGCTAATTAATCCATTTTGTTCTGGCTTTAAAGATGAGAAAAACAATAAAGGGTTTATAAAGCACAAAAAGTTTTTCTTCATGAATGTTATTTTGTAGACATTCTATGCACGTGTTATTGAGGAGTTTAATATCTGTTATAATTTGATAATTACGAGATTAGTTGTTCATTCGATTATGGCTTGATGTATTTACAGTAATGTTATTTTTTAAAAGATGTGATACTATTAATATTTTTTTCTTTATTTTCAGAGCTTTTTTGGACATCAATCCTGAAAAAAGTTCAAAAGCAAAGAAAAATCCAAAATCATGTAATATAAATAAAGTCAGGAAGTTGATGACAAAATTAGCAGCATTTAGATGTCGTTTTGTTCAAAACCTGTCGTATCTTATGTAAAATATGTACAGAATAAATAATTTCAGAGTTCCTGAATTAAAATTTTTATTTTTGTCTGTGAATTTTTTTAAATTATTTTAAAAAATGCTTGTTTTTAATATGTGTGATGACATATTTTAAAGATTTTTCTTGAACAGTTCTTAGAAGATCATTCCTTGTTATATTAAAATTTTTCCTGAAATTAGGATTTAGTTTTTTTAGCTTTTGAAAATTGATGAAATTGTTCATTATTTCAGGGTGTTCTGGACATTTATAAATTAGTCATAGAACAAAAGGCAGGATGTTACTGAAATTGATGACTCAGCATTCTATCCTGTCCTTCCCAAAACACGAAAATCTGTATAGTACTTCCCAGTATGTAAACATTCATTATTTAACCACAGTAGCTGACCCGAGTTAAATCGGGGGTAATAACACTATTTCCCTATCTAAACGGCCGTTGAAGTGGTTAAGTTATTTGCATTTTTACAAATAGTTTATTTTGGCTGTAGTATTTTCAACCAAGAATTTTTTTTTCTCCGATGATCCTGAACAATTTCCCATTTTTACAGATAAATCCATGTTTTATACTATCTCCAAGTAAAATGTTTAACACAAAACTGAAGTGTTTTTGTGATTTTTTAAAAAGGCAAATATTATACTCTATTCCTGCATTATTAGCTAAAACGACATTAATCTCACTTGGGTTTGGATAGAAACCAAAAGAACCCAGGCATCAAAATGCAAAAGAATGTGCAAGTAGATAAATACCAAAGTGATTCTCAAAAACTTAAAACGAAAGTTATATTGAAAGAAATAGAAATAATTTTAACATTTTGATATTCATTAAATTATGTCTTTGATACATTATTATGCAAAAGTTTATTATAATCACCTTCCTCATTACATTAAAAAAAAATCATGAATAAGTTCATTTGTTGTTACAAATACATAATCGTAAATATTCAGAGTATGATATTAAATAAGAGATAAGAACTAAAAAAATTTCTGTTTTTTTCTATATTTTTCAAAGGTGTGCATTGTTGAGCTAAGAGTTATACTTGATATTGTGTTAGGGTTTGGACAAATTTAGCCTGTGATTTGTAACAAATTTGATAAGTGTTTGTTACTCTGCCTGGTTAATATTGCTTAAGTGTCTGTTAATTTTTATTTTACTTAGATGTTGGCAAAAATTACTACACTTGTATATGAAGTTTTACGTAATTTTTTTTTTCGGAAATATGAAACAATCACGTTTAATAAAACTTATACACATGTCATTTTTCAATGCTAAATATAATTTTATTTTGTAAGCTGTATAGTGTTGTAAATAGAAAAAGTATGTAATATTGAGAAAGTCGCTAATTGTTTAAAAAAATAATATGCAAACCACCATATATATGTAGTGGTAGAATAATCTTAGAAATAGTATCAAGTTTTAAATATACAGGCTGTCTAATAAAAGCTATACAGTTTATTTTTGTATCTATATGAGATGGATAAATAATGTAATCTGCAAAAATGTGGATTGGTTTTAATCATCTCCAAACATTATGAAGTTGCAGAGAGTGAAAAATTGTGACTTGCTTCACTTTGCATGCAATTTGAAAAGTGAAATCTGTTCAAGCTTGGCGAATGTTTACAAATTAAGATTTAATGTGCCATCAATTACATCAACACATTATTATTAATCAATACATTTAAATATCAGATTTGTAGACATTATTCTCCAATAATGATTAGATTCCATGTTTCGAATTGCATGGCAAAGTGAGATAATTCCTGATTTTTGGAGGGACTGAAGCCACCTGTTTGGTTACAAAGAATGTATAAAAACTAATTTTGGAAATATCTCCATGGAGATGAAAAGTATAGAATTGAAATTTTGTACCTTATGGACATTTTTGAAATTTATACTATTTATCTCTTATACAGAAATAAAATGTTGCATTTCTTGACATCCTATGTATAAATATACAGTTACTGTTGGAAGTAATCATGCGAATTCTTGAAATAACTATTTCATGGTCAGTTACAGTTCTGATAACTACTGCAATTTACAGCGATATATGTAAATGAGTAGAAAATGATGGGCATTTATGCTTATTTACAATCTTGATATTACAGCCATATACGATAATTTATAATCTGCAGGGTGTCCCAAAAGTCTCCGTACAACTTCAGAAATTTATTTAAAAAAAAAAAAATAATAGGCCTACAGCAAAAATAATTACAACAGTGCATAGAGTAACTTAAAAAGTTTTTTTTACAGCCTTAGTAAACTTCAAAATGAGATACTTGCGTAGAACGAAGAATATCAAAACGATATTTCAATTCAATCCACAAATGTTTTTCATGCTAACATCAACAGTAGCTACTGCTGTTTGGATCTTTTGTTTCAATTCCATGAGACTATTAACTTTTATTCATCAAACATTTCTTCATTCATTCATCAAACATCTTCAATTCAACATTTTATTTCATCAAACAGTTGTAACTACTGTTGATGTTAGCATGCTGAAACGTACGTGAAGGGAATTGGAATATCAACTTGATATTCTTTGTGCAACGAAAGGATCTCATTTACAAGTATACTAAGGTAGTAGAAAAAAACTTTTTAAGTTACTCTGTGTACTGTTGTAAATATTTTTGCGGTAGGCCTATTATTTTTTTAAATCAATTTTTGAAGTTGTACGGAGGCTTTTGGGACACCCTGTATATTACTGTGATTTACGGTCAGACACATTCTTGAAAGTAACGGTTATTTACGGTCAGATACATTCTTGAAAGTAACGGCTATTTACGGTCAGATACATTCTTGAAAGTAACGGTTATTTACGGTCAGATGCATTCTTGAAAGTAACGGTTATTTACGGTCAGATACGTTCTTGAAAGTAACGGTTATTTACGGTCAGATACGTTCTTGAAAGTTACTGTGGTTTACGGTCAGATACGTTCTTGAAATTTACTGCTATTTACGGTCTAATACAGTCTAAATAGATTACGGTACAAACTGTAATATTACAGGAAAATCTTGGAGTCTGTGCTGCCAAGCTTTTCCCGTAATCCAACGGTGAAATTTTTATCAGTGTAGATATGTTGCTCGAGAAACTACGATAAACATTTAATATTTTTAGTAAAAAATGTATTTGCACATGCGGTTGAAGAAAATATTTATTTTCTATGTTGAAACTAGTGCTCCCTATTAAACGTATGATACGGCCAAGGCGATTATACGCAGGGGTCGGAAGAACTACTTTTTTATTGTAGCGAACTACAAATACAACTACTTTAACGAAAATGTAGTTAACTACAACTACAACTACTTGTTTTAAAAAGTAGAGACAACAAACTACTTTTCAAAAGTAGTCACTACTTCGCTACTTTCAGATTTTGTCAAAGGGTTCCATTTACACTAAAAATGAAGACACGAATTAAATAATAAAGCGACCCTTCGTTATATCGCGTTTGCCGGGATATAATTAAATAAATGCAACATAATCGAGAGCATTAAAAAAGATAACATACACGAAAATGTTTGTGTTTGTCTCCAAAATGTTAATTTATACACGCATTAAATTTCGTAGCAAAATTAAGAGAGACATTATAATCTAGAAAATTACAGAAAAACAACTCTAGATGAAAATGATAAATAAATCTGTAAATCAAGAAATTCCAAATATTAAGAAACCGGCGTTAAAACATGAAGACTTAATAATGAGTAAATATACAAGTGTTGCCAGATAGAAAATTAATTCATTTGGTGGATTAGTACTTGATTTTTGTAGCTAGTGCCAATAGAGAAAGCTGAAATTTGTAGCTGAGATTCGCAAATTGTTGAGCAGAACAAATTTTGCACAAAAGAAGCAAATTTCGGCAACGTGATTTGCAGAATGGTACATTTCGCACCCCTGAAGTAGCGTTAAAAGTAGCGTCGGTTCTAGCTACAAACAACGGATTTTTTGTATCGCGCTACTCGCTACACTACATTATTCCATGTGTAGCGCGCTACACTACAAACTACTGTAAAAAGTAGCAGCTACAGTAGTTTCTCTACTCGTAGCACGCTACTTCCGACCCCTGATTATACGTATTATACGAAACAGTATATACTGTCCAGGTATATACGGATCTTACCCCAGTGGTTAAACGTATAAACGTTTAAACGGTTTTTATTCATTGCGTGAAAAAAAGATGATTTTTCTCCGGCTGGGCTGCTGATCAGAGACATTGAGAAACATCCGCTAGAGTTCTGCATTCACAATGGCATATAACAACCATAATGACAAATTTAAGAAATATAAAACAATTTATATTCCTCCAGCAAATTACTTAATTCAATCACTTAATTCAGTATCATTCACTTTTATCACTTAATTTAATAAAAATTAGAAGTAACATAAAGTAATTAAAATATTTATAGGGAAAAATAACAAGAACCTATGTATGAAACATACATATTATGCAGAATGCTACGGTAATGCCACAATTTCCAGCTTTTTCTCCGTTCAGTGACCTAAGGCTAATGACGTCCATTCGCATTAAAAATAAATACGCATATTTGAAATATACATATCCTTGAATTATACGTTTAACCAGTATACGCTTATACGTACCCGGATACGTTTAAACGTATAATTTTATGTATCCATATTTCAAACCGGCGTATTATACGTATATACCTAAATCGGTTAAACGTATAATTCAAATACTTATCGCATCGGGAGCACTAGTTGAAACTACAAAATAGCAGATATACGGAATATAGTAATTAAATTGACTAATCATACTTGGATTGCTGGAATGAGGATTTGCTTCATTTTTTGTTTTTTAACTACGAAACAATATGCAAATTTTCAAAAAACGAATTATTTATCATTTAAAAATTCTCAAAACAAATCTTTTAATTTAATAGAAAATTGTGTTGGTCATGCATTAAGTATTTTTATGAGTGGAAACTATTTAATGTGCTTTAAATATTTTATTCTCTCTATGATTTCAAATACACTTAAAAAAAAGTATTTTAAATACAATTTCTGTATGGTGATAATTTTTAAAATGAACAATTTTGATCTCCTAGTTTCATTCTTTCAGACAGAAAATTGTTTTTCTCACTTAAAATTAGTTGATTAAAATTAATCAATATGACTTCAAAACTACCTACAAATGTTAATTCAAATGATTTATATACTTATATATATATATATATATATATATATATATATATATATATTAAGAAAATTGAAATTTTGAACATATACTCCATAGAATACTTGAAGGCAATATAATGAATTCTGATTCTTTTTTGCTTATTTGATATCACGATTAAAATATTAACCACTGTTCTAAGCAATTTTGTTTTTATTTTGTATTAAAGCATTATAAAATGTTCCCTCGATCTTATCTTTAAATTAAATTCAAAGTGACCTTAAAATCAAATAACACAAAAATGTCTCATAATTTAATTTTCTTGTTATGCTACATTTGTTTTGGACATTAAAAAAAAATAGTTCTTTTTCATTTAATATCCCTGTATAATACTTACTAACTAAATTGTATATATATATATATATATATATATAATTAATACATAAGGAAACACTGTGGTAACAAATGCAGTGTTATCAGCGTATGTTTAGAGTACCGAAATGGAGACAAAAATATTTATGTTGTATGATATGCTATTATATCCAGATAAGAAAATATATTCTTTCTACTGTAGTTATAGTCCAGTCTAATTTGGCAGATTTTGGGTAATTTTGGGACATAATTACGAAAGTTTTGAAACTTGGTAATATTATTTGGGAGGGTCTACTAATGAACATACTAAAAGTCCTGATGGGTAGCGGTTGCGCGCGAGAGGGGGGGGACGCGGGGTAAAAGTAGGTGACATTTTTCGGTTTTTTGTTAATATCACGTAAGTTATAACTACTACGGAAAAATTGCTAATACAAAAAATAAAGACAATTAAATTTTCTACAAAATAGGTTTAATACATTTTTCTCTAGAGTCCATAGGTAACGAGATAATCGCATTCAAAAATGAAGAAATTTGACAAAAGTCATACCAGCACCAGAGAGCGGGTTCACGGCACTTACATTACACCTACTTAACCTAAACTTAAATGAACATTAATAAATGTTGTGGTCAGAAGAATGGAAGCCTGAACAATAACTTTATCAAATGACATTTTTTGTTAACATAAAACATACAAAAATGAAAAATACGTAAAATACAATGATATAGGAATAAACAATATACTCAAATCCTTGATCATTTTGATTACCCCGAGTTCAATGGGCAATTTCAAAAGATGTTGATTTGGGTTCCATTTCCATTAGGACATCCCCCTCAACAGGTGGTGGACTGTTTGAGCAGTCTCCATGGCAGTATTGGCAGGCAGCAGTGCATGTGATTCCCGTTTTTCTGCATCCACATTTGTTCCCGCAACCAGTTGTACACTGGCAGAAGATGAGGTTTAGTACTGCCTCAGGGGCAACAGGATCAAAAAAATACTTTATAGCTCCAAATCACGTTAACTATTTTGTCAATTGGCAGTATACACGATAATGAATGACTATCCATTAAGTTTAAAAGTCTCCAAATATACCTATTTGGTGGTGATTTTAGTAAGCTAATGCTATATAGTAGATTAGGATGTATTTAGATAAATTCTTAGATCTAAATATTATAGAACGACAATCAAAACTATTTTCGGAAACAAAAATTTTAAAAACATTAGATTGCCTGATCTGCAGATTTACTTGTAATTATAACTATTAAAATTATATATTTTTATAATTATTAATTTAATTAAATTTTCAGTTTTTTTAAATTCCATAGCCCTTTATTATTAATATTATTATTAATAAACCATATTAAATGAGTTATGTAGTGAATAAATTTATGTGTATGTATTATGTACTTATAACCATCTATTACATGTACTACCTACAAATATTTGTGTATTTATAGTGTTAATTATAATATTATATTATACTAGCTGACCCGCTCGGCGTTGCCCGGGCCCGTGTTAATAACCTTAAATATACCAAAGTAAGAGCCGTTAAAAAGTTTCGTTGTAAAATTTGGTCACCCTATGTACAAATGGAGTAAGGATAAAACTAGTTATTCAGTTCATATGATGAAATTTATCGAATAATTTCCAAAAAAAAAAAATTCGTACAGTTTTATTCTATCACAAAAATTTCGTTTGACTTTACATCATGTATATCGTAAAATATTTAAAAATCTAAATCGATAAAATAAATTATTTTATATAAAAAAAATTAGAGGTACTTTTTTTTTATATCAGTTCAAAAGTTAAAAAATTTATGGTAATTCAAAAGTTACTTTAAAATGTTATGTCGTTTATTTTCTTGAACGAACAGAGAGACCTACTTTACATTTTGTTAATCTTTGGCTAATTATACTTTTTTAAATACTTGCTTATTCTAGCAGATAATTAATTTTATAATTTTATAATGTATGCAGTAGTATTTTTCCCAACCTCATTATATCCTGACACATATTCATTCCTTCCATGTTTTATTATATTTGTTAAAATTTTAAAGTTGTTTTATTTGCCTAAATGTTGTTTTTTAATTGAACATGCCCTAGATGTTAACATAAATTTCATGTTTACATTTTTTTAAACATACTTTTATATTCCACACTTTAGTTGTCTTTACAGTAGAGTGTTTTTATTATGAGACATTACTGGTTCTACGGCTTTTGCTAACAAATCGCCCATACATTCCGAGATACTTTCAAATGAAATAAAAGAATATCTGAAATTAGTATTCATAAAGAGTGGTATATGATACTGATAAGTTCAATTTAATGTTATAAAGTGTGATTATTAAGTTTATTATAATGTTTGGAATCAGTTGCGTTAAAATTGGAACAACATGTAAAAAAGAATGCGATCCAATTAATTAAAAATAATTAATATGTTGGGTTCTATTGGTCGGATCTCCTTAATTTTTTTAAACTATTAATCCTGAATGTTAGACGAATCTTGAATTCGTGTTAATTTCGAGAGTGTATCTTAATGAGATCTAATAATTTGCATGCACCTTTAAAAACGATATTTAAATTTTTTACCAAGATTGATGTTTTTTCTTTGCAGGCGATTGTGTGCATTGCACATCTGCCGCAGTTTAGGAATAAAAAATGATCTTTTTTTAATAAAAAATGAAAAAAATTTAATTGATATCTTGAAATTTTCTGGTTCGATTTTTTCGAAATTTGATTTCTTGTAATTGCGATTTTTTTTCACCTATTTTCCTACTGATAGACAAAATACTCGAGGTGTTTCCGAAAAGGGGACTTTGAGAAGAATTTTGAAGCGAAGCGCTTTATGACAATCCTGAATTTTAGGGGAAATCGAAACAGGTGTGTTATCAGTTTGGATAAAAATGCTCCTTTTTCGCTGTGTTTCTGTGCAATTTTTAATGAGTTTTTAGAGTTTTTAATTAATATCTCCGGTAATTAACATCATACTCAAAATTTTATTATTTGTCATGTGACAGGGGATATTCAGCTGTATATACACACAATTTCAAGTCTCTAGCTATACAGTTTTCGAGAACGGACTCTGCGACGGACAAACAGAGAGACAGACAGACTGACAAAGAAGTGAGACGAATAGGGTTTTGTGAGATGAACAAAATCTTATAAACACTAACTGAGAAATATGAAGGTAAAAATTGCAATTCTGAATCAGTTAACGGAAAATCGATGCAGTAAAAAGCCATTTTTCACATATTTATAATCATCAGACATTTACGCAACGTCGCGTTGCTAAAATGTTCTAGATAATGGTAAATATATTCTAAAAAAATGATGATTTCGTCATTTTTTGCAAAGTGATGGATACCGAGTCCTTTTAAATTAAGATAAAAAACGAGGTATAAAATATTAAAATGTTATCGTTATAATCTAATGTGTGAACGTTGCAAATTATGATCATAATATTAAAAATATATAATCCTAATTAGAATATTCTAATTTTATTTGAAATATTTTTGATAGAGGAAAATCATTATTTTGAACATACTTGAAAATATTTCGTAACTACACTTAAATTCAATGGAATAACGTTAATTGAAAATATATTTTATGCTAATAACAGCTAAAATTGTTTTATCAAACTTAATCGAAACAACAGTCTTTGAAAACAGACATAGTTTCCAAAATATTCAAAAAGAAATAATGTTCTGCGAGTCATAAAAACTCAGTTTAGGATGAAATATACTTTTAGAACTTTGAAGCTCTAAAAATATTCATTGTCATTAGAGAAAAGCAAGATTGGTCTAGAAATAACAATAAAAAAACATTATATAAAATGCAACATATATTTATCAACATCCATTCAAAATATTTTCTTTTATTGAACTACGAGCAGTATCGTTTGTGTAAATAAAAGAAAATAGAAGAGCTCTTATTTAAGATATGTTTTTACAAAATTTTCCTAAATTGTATGAATATATTATTCTCGTGAATGCATTTATTATCATTTTATATTAAGATTGTTATAAATAAAATTATGTCATAAGAAATATTTTGAAAATTTTCAAATATTTTATAAATTAAATGCATTATTCAGAAGTGAATTAGATGTGTAAAAAAACTCAATAATATTTCTGAAAAAATATGTTTGTTAGAATTTTAAATCGGAGACATATTTGGGGTGAGTAGACATTCAAACACACGAAATTCAAATGAAAAATTGATTTTTTTTTTAATTTCAAGAATTATGAAACTAGATGATCAAATTCATCGGATTCAAAAATAATTTTTCAGTTCTGGCGCTTCTTCGCAGAGACATTTGCTTTTTACTTATCCCTCATACGTAGTATAGGGTAAGTCTTGTAATCGTTTTGAAAATTGAAAAAAAAATTTTGACGGATTTACGCGTTTTAGACACTAGTTTCCGAAAAACATATTTTTAGAAAAAAAAATTGCCGTCCGTCTGTCTGTGTATCTGTGTGTCGCTCTATCTCCCGAACAAATTGCGATAGAGACTTGAAATTTGGTATGTTCTTAGTATGTAATAATGGGGATAAGCTTATTGAATTTCAGTAACCTCGATCATCAGGAACAATTTTTTTCGGACTCTCGAATTATTCGTTCTGATAAAAGGTATATAAAATTTTTCGGAATTGTTTATTTTAAGGACTGAATATAAAAGACAATAAACAAACATAAATTTTGCATACAGAATGAAGTCGGTAGGATAATTAGTTGCCGAGTTATTTGTAATCCTATTTTACACACTCTTCGATTTTTCATGACCCTGTATTTCATTCAAATTTCAATTCAAAGATATGTTTTAATTGGAAATGAGACGCTTAATCCGACGCAGTAAACCGTTAGTTAATTTTATTTACAATAATGGAGTTATAAGGATGTTTCTTTTACGCAATTCAGTAAAAAAGCATTTAAAGTTTATGACGTCATTTTCATATTTTGTATTACCCATATCCATGATGGATAAGTATTATGGTGGCCCCCAACGACTTGTTTCGTATTTGTAAAAACTCTATATAGGTTAGGTCCGGGATAGTTGCCCTACTTAAGCTCCCTTCATTTTTTTTAATAGCCATGATGTTTCTAGTGCACATGTAACCTATATACTTCAACTTTTATTTAGAACATCATAAAAAAATATTACTTTAATATAAATACCATATAAAATGTCATTTTTATCAAAAAACATAATTAATGATTTTGGCCATATATCACGGACCTCAGGGTTAGACACCCCACTTGATCGCGATAGATGACCCATGCGCAAAAGAATAGAATGCATAGGTAATTAATATTTATAATTTTAAAGTCTGGATTTGCATTTGACTTAATATCCTACTTGCATCAAATTTATGATTTAAAAAAAAAGAGCTTATAAGCTCTGTATTAATATTGCATTACAATACCATATCAATGGATATTTGCTGTTCCCAATTCTTCGAATAAATAGGTATACAAAATCTGAAGCCACACGGATAATTCTAACGAAGGCTAAACTTGTTTAGTCTAAATTAAGAGGCATTACCCTCTCCTCCCCCTACTTATATTCGATGTACAAAGTCTAAAAACTAATTTGAAAAGCAGATTTAAAAATATCAAATTAAATGTGTTAGATTTTTATTTTTTCACAATGAATCAGTTCAAAATATTTTATATATACTACGGAAGGTTAAACTTGTGTAATTTAAATTAAGGGGGGTGGGGAAATTGCCAATGATAGAAGGACTATTATTTAAACAAGTAAAGAAGCATAAAGAGGGATAATACCGCTAATATTGTGACCCGATGTAGTTTTTTGAATTTTCTGTGAGACTGATATACTACTTAAGGAATTTTATATTTATATTTTGTTTTTATATTTCTATTTAGGGCTTCTGAATATATTCTGATATAAAAAGAGGGAAAGTTCGGAATGTGTGAATTAAAATGATCTGATCAGAGCTATAAATACCAAACACTTAAATAATTTTCACTTACAAATGTGAGAAAATTGTAATGTTTTGAACCAACTTTCTGAAATGAAACAATTTAATCATTGCTTAAATGGAGAATTTATCACTACTAATACCACCCTCTGACTTGTTAGGGAACAATCTCCCGGAAGGGCTATTGTCACCCAAAAGAAGAAACAGAATTTTTTCTCACAATCCGGAAGATTTAAAAAATATTCTCGCACAACTAAGTTATTTGATAATTATTAATGGGCGTCTTATTCCGCATCAGAAGTAAGGCATATGTCCCCCAATGCAGGTGGGGCCTGTATCATTTAATCCGGGATGGATGCTCCAGACAATAGCTCTGGAAGTAGGAACAAAATGCCTGCATCCTATAATTAACACATTACTCGATACCTGTTTCATCAACGTTCACTAAATATTTCATGCAAAACATCTAGTAAGTACATTATATTTTATCTTCTGCTTGTCTCTGTCTTACAAGAATATAAAACAAAAGCCAAACTTACCTTTTTTTATGAATACAACTTTTATTTGAAGAACTAATTCGTTGTAACTTTGTCTACTGCGTTTTTTTTTTTTATAACAGTTGAGAGCAGAAGAATGTCACTAGTTCTGCCACGCATCCAATAGCTGAAATACAGTTATTAGGGCAACTAACCCGTTGGCGCATGTTATCTGGATTTATCCTAGTTATAAATTTTTGTTTTACTTAAAATGCTGTTGTCTCAAAATTGAAAATTTCACACATTTTTAACTTTTGAAACGTTCTATGCACCTTCCTAATTATCAGATTCTTTTTAAATTTATACTGTATATCATCTATACAATAAGAAATAGACATTAGCATAAAAAGTTGCATTTCATGATCATTTTAGTGTTGAAATTTATACGCATATGGAAATATAATCCTTTTTTGTTTTCCGAAAGAACAAAGTATAATTATGAAACTTTTTTCCGCTTATACATTCAGTTAACATTTGCAATTCATGCCAACTTGTAATTTTTAAAAATGTCCAAATTCATGCCAATTGTGTACTATTTAAGCATTTAAAATTTATGAAGTATTTAAAATTTAGTTCTTTTTTTTAGATAAACAAATAAATGATATTTAAAAAAAATCTTTTAAAGAAAACAAGTGGAGAAATATAAGTTAGTTTTACATGTTGGATCTACAAAACACAGCCAATTTGTATAATTTATCTGGTATGTGCAAAAATATTTCCAACCAAAATGTTTTTAAAAAGTTAAATTAAGTATTCAAGTCAAGGAATTTGAAGCAATGTGTAATTAATTAATTAATTAATTAATAATTAATAATTTCAATTAATAACTGGTGTAATTTTTATGATTAACTTTTTTTAATTCAGCTACAATTTACCATTGTGTATATTTATATAAACTAGATCACTTATAGTAGACTCCTGATTTACAAATATTGTGTAATCTCTAAATTAATATATAATTGGAATTTTTATATTTTATTAATTTGTGTTAAAGTTTATATATTTTCCATTTCTTTCGTATAATTTTTGTATAATTTCTCTCATTTTTATATAAAATTCCATACACAAAATGTAAAAATAGGCTATGCATTTTAAATATATTTGTTGTGTTTCATACAGGATTTTTATTGACGCTTCTCTTATTTATTCAATATAAAAAATATAATTTTATGCAAAAATCGAAAAATTCTTAATGTATTTAAGAAAATGTTAAATATTAAAAAAGTTTCAAAAGTCAAAGTAAGTAGTTCTGCAAAATAGACAACTTATTTGAAAACTGAGAAAATAACTGTAAATGAAAAACAAAAATAACTTGTAACACACAAACTTTCTATTTCTTTCACTTTTCTTCTTGAGAAAGCACTTTAAAATTTTTCCATTTATCATGGTGGACGGAAGATTTAGTTTCGTGGATTAAATAAACATTACACTTAAAGGCATCTGAATTGGCTTGAAAATGTAGTAAACTAACTTATTGAAGAGTTAAAAGCAAACAAGTATTTTGTTTGTATTTTTAAAATAAATATTAAAAGGTAAAGTAAATACACATTTATATTTCTTTTATTTTTCTTTAAAACCTTTTATTAAAAGCCTAATTACATATCAGTATCTTCACATATATATTTATTATTTACTTTTTAGTCTTTAGTGATCTTTTAGTGTCTTTAGTGACGGATAACTTTATCTCATTTTATCTATATGTTATAAATGATGTTATTATAATTCCATAATCCTATTATTTTAAGAATATACAGTAATATTAATTAAAAGAAAAATTCTATTTGGATTTTATGAAATGTTTGAAAAATTTCTCATATAATAATCGTTTTTAGAGAATACCTTAATTTCATCGATACTAAATAAGTTAATATAGTTTTAATAATTCTATAATTCCAAAAATGTATTTAAACTATCAAAATGTATAATTTTTTATATATTTTTTTCTTTTATGGTTCAAAATGAAACAGAAGTGCTATGTTTTATGAAATATTGTACTGTAACAGGGTACATTTAATCTCAGGCCTCATATGTATTTCTATTTTCGTAACAGTAGGGTAAAATCCCCACTAACGGACACTTTAATGATTCTGTCTTGTTCAAATCACTATTACAAAAATTTAAATCTATTTTATACTTACCTTTGTTTTTGAGAGGATAGTAGCGATATATTAAAATCGTATTGTTGGCAAAATTTTGAAAAACTATACATTTTATTATTAAAAATTTACTTTATTCATATTATATGGTCAAAAACTCCAGTAACTGACACCATCTCTATGTGGAAACACCAATAACTGACACAAAGTGATACAGTGACTGACACTTTATTTTAAAAAACTTTATTCTGTATCATAAAAACAAAATACATTAATATTTATTATAAAAAGTCGGATTAGGTAAACTGTACTGCGTTATTAGTAATGCAGAGTATATAGTATGAGTATATAGCAGTAATATATAGTACTGCATTATTAGTAATGCAGATATCCAATAACTGACATTTATGAACCAGCAACTGACATCTGGTGTCAGACACTGGTAAAACAACTTAAATTTTAATGGTGTTTACAATAAGATAAATTTAATTTATTCTTATGGATTTTTAAACAGTTCAAATAATAGATTTCAACTTTCTTTAATATAACCAATAACTAACAACTCTGTCAGAGACTGGTGAAATTAAATTCTAGGAACCAATAACTGGCACCTCCCATTAAGCTAAATGAAATAACTATAAGCCCTAAATGAGGGCCTTAATATATCATATGCATCTTTAAACTAATTTCTAATAACTTTACGAAATATGTTTAGGATTGTTGCATTAGAAATATATTATAAAAACACTTCCTTAATTTTAGAAATAAGATGGTTGCTTCAAAATGGCACTTTTTGTATTTTCAAAAGTTTCTTCCTCATTGAATATGTTCTTGGCCCCCTAGTGCTGAATAAATTTACTACAAAATAAAAATAATTGTCTCATTTACCACTAGATGACATTACTTTGCAGAATTTTACAACAAAATGCTTATTTGATTTAGATTTTTGCTCAAGTGTCAATTACTGATTATGTGTCAATAACTGGGAGTTTTACCATAGTGTTTTTTTCCAATCGAAATGTATTAGAAACTGATAAAACAGTTTTTCTAAACGTTATAACCAATTTTTTATCCTTTACAGTTTCAATTTTAAATATTGCACTTTTTTCAAATTCTTTCTGAGATATAATTTTTATGTAATTACACACATACCATGTTTTGCTCTCAGAAATCTGTTTTGGAATTTGAATTTTTCTCAGCCTTGTATTCTTTTGATTCCAAAATTTAATCCTCTTATACACAACGCATTTTAATTAATTAAAACATCTATTTTCTAAATTCACTTCACCATCATGTTTTTGTTAATACTGGAATTACTAATAAAATGCACATACGGAGACTATTGCTGCCTGCATAAAATTACAAGTTATTTTATGAGATGACATTATTGGTGTCAGTTTGGTAGTTATTAAATGAAGGCTTTTATATAGATACTAGCATGCTACGCCCGCTGCGCTGGGCCATTTTTCTAAATGTACCTTAAATCATACGAAATGGCTTTTTATTTTAAAGGAATATGGATCGGATGCTACCCTAGTCAAAATTTTCAAACGAATTATATCAATGGATTTTAGCATGTATTTTAAAGCAATAGGGACGTTCACCTGGTTTTTCCTTCTATATTGCTGTAAACGATGCGAACGACATTGCGTTATATTATATCATACATTGGACAAAATTTGGGCTAATAAGAGGCAACTCATTTAGTTGATTATTTATAGTAGAGTTCCGTAGAGAAATGAGGCAATTATGAGGTTATCACAACAGGAACCAAAATGTTCTCTAGTCAACATACTACTAAAAAGAGAGCATTACAACGATTGCATAGATTGACCGTTGAACTTAAATATCGTTCGGGTGATTCATTTTCGTCTGTAAGTTCTTGAACTTCGTTTCTCTTTATTGTCTCTATTTGAGGTTCTGGTAACATACGTACAAACAATCTCACTCTATGTTACGTTATATTTCGTAATATGCGTCCTCTTCAGGCAAGTCTACTACGGTTTTTCAACTTTCATTTCCAGCAGAGTAAATACAGTCAAAAACGTACTAAATTGTTTACACATAAAGAACAGTGTTTAACTTTCCTATTAAAAAAAAAAAAACTGGTGAAACATAAAAAAGTGCATTTTTAAAGCTAAATAGTTTGAATAAAATTACAATGACGCCATTTTCACTGTCTTTCCATTTTTTGACCAGTTGCATTCGTGTAATCGTTAACCTGAAAAAAAAAAAACGATGATTAAATCCGGTAGAAGAATAAACCTCTAGTTTGCATGAATAAAATCTTCCCAATCTTCCATAATCGTGTCGATATCCAAGTTGGACGTCAAACATTAGAAGTGCTTGAAACGATATGGTTACTAATGTAATGTGTTACTTACAAAACGAAGTTATTAACACGCCAAACTATGTTCCATCAAATAATGTCAAATTACTGTTAATTTAATTATAGATCTTTCATTAGCAAAATTTCATACCTTATACAAAACTGACAATGATAAAGTTAGTTATGCAAAATGTTTAGTAATAATCTTTTTAGTGAATACTTAAACTGAATATTTTCTTTGCATTTCACTAAAGAACATAATAACACGCAGAAATACATTCATTTGCCACTATGTTTAGCTGCTAGGGTTGTGTGCAAGTCGAAAATGCTTTATAATGATTGAAAAATTATCTAAACAGAATTTCAGCTACTCGTTTTTCTTATCCAGGTTGAAATGATAAATCGACAAATATTATTTTTTCCATTCGCCACCATTGACATTACTAAGTTTTTCCGTACATTGATTGGAAGCATTGCTTTTTTTGGTAAAACTTTGCTTCATAATGAAAAAAACCCATAAAGTTAGCAATCCAAACAGGATCTTGTATACCCGAAAAAACACTATTATTGCTAATAAAGTTTAAGCTGATGTC
This sequence comes from Maratus michaelseni, assembly GCA_963931845.1. Lineage (NCBI taxonomy): Eukaryota > Metazoa > Arthropoda > Arachnida > Araneae > Salticidae > Maratus > Maratus michaelseni. The sequence continues at coordinate 258,852,217 of OZ007590.1, read as the reverse complement.
ACGCTTATGCATTTTTGGCTTAAAATCACATTGTTTGGCGCCAAAGGTAAAATCAAAATAATAAATAAACAAATAAAATGTAACTCATAAATGCAGTCATTTTTACAAATACATCTGCTATTTCCTCCTGTAAGTCACATGGTAGGGGAGTTATATCTAAACAAAAATTAACAGAAAGACAAAAAAATGAAAAAAAAAATTGTCACTCATATAATATCTAATCAAATGATCAGATTTTGTTAATCTGACGCAAACGATAAATCGCCAAATATTTGACTTAATTGCAATCTCATGCATTTCAAATGTTTTTAAGCATTACAAACATTCCTTTGGGGTTTAAATCAAATATTTTCGTTTATAATATTATCCCTCATTAAAACAGTTTTTTTTCTTTTTCTGCCGGGGGGGGGGGAGGTATTTTAAATAAAGTTAATAAGAAAATTTTTCTTTTAGTTTTCTATGTGTTTGAATTATTTTCTGATGTAGCCGTTTCAATTCTTTCGCCAACGATAACGGTGGTGGCCAAAAAAATGACCTATGGTAACCTTATCGTCCAAAATAATAGAACTTTCCATCATAATTCTATAACTAATCTACGTAGAACGTTGTGTTATATACTAAAATCTTCCCTGAAAAAATATCTCTCGAATAGTGTAAGTTCCATCTAACTCCATTCAGTGGAACTTGAGTTATAAAGGAACGGAACGAAATTTTCTTTTGTGTTTTATATATATAGTAGATAAAGTAAGTACTTACTAATAGTAAACTTTGCGAGTTAAAAAAAAAACTTTAAATGAATCTATTATTTTTGTCCACCTTCCTATTGTGTTAAGTTTTATGTGTCTGTTCATCACAGAGCCGAGCCGGTTCTCAGAAACTATATAACTTACAGACTTGAAATTTTGTGTACTTATAGTTGAAAAGGTACTATGAAGCTGAAAAACATAACATTTTGAAAATACCGTATTATTTTAATATAGAAAGATAAAAATCCAAAAATCTAACAGCTATTTCATATTAAATTTAAGTATTTTTCGTTACAGAAGTTGCCGCCAATTAAAAATCCACAATAAAATTCTTTCTACAATAATTAATTTTACATTGAAAGATTTCCACGAGAAAAATGAAAATGAAATAAAAAGTTTCATCAATTGAAAAAAAGGTTAATATGACGTCATATTGGTATTAAAACGGAAATTTTCAAACATTTCTCAATAATATAAATAGTATGCGTATGTGTAAGTACAGAAATCAGGCTAATATGATGTCATTAGAGAATTAAAAATAAAATTAATCTGACGTCATATTGGAAGTTTAACAGACTTTTTCAAATGTTTGAGAATATTACAAAGAGAGTATCAATATGAGTAATAGAAAAAGCAGGTAGATATGACGTCAGCAAGTGATTATAACGTCATATGAGTTTGAGGAACGCATTGAATCACGATACAAACCCGATTATCAAAATATTGGCATATTTTATTATTTTGAAAGTCTCTATACTACATGTTTAATTTTGAAATTGAATTTTTTTAATATCACATTTAGTCCACATGACAAATATTGTTATGACAGAGTATAATAACGGGATTCGCCCGCTATCGGACCGGTTCAGATATTCGAAAAAACGAGAAAAATAGACCAGTAAATTTTTATATATACCACATAAATATTGCCGTAGTTATTTCAATTGTGAACCGTTATACCAGCAAACTAGTCGGATATGCCAACCCCAAAACTTTCTTCTATTTTATACATGTTAATGTTTCAAAATTCGCTATCACACCGCCAAAAATTAATCAAATATTTTTGTCACTCTGTTGTTCATCAGCTGCTTGCGAATTGTCGGGTTACCAGGATGCGAGCAGCCGATGTATTATACTAAACTACGAAAAGTCCTTCTGGCCTGTACCGGCAGAATAAGATATCCTCCCTATTGCTTATTTTGAGATTTTAGCAAATTGTACGAAAATACACGAAGCTAGAATGCGCGGAACCCGATTACAGAAGAATCATTCCCGGTTCTCGTCAAAATTGAATTTGAATGAAAATATCGCCAAATTAGACAGACATAACCAATTTGGTTTCATATATGGCAACGTATTTTTGTCGCCAAATTTGGCGATATTTCACCAATTATCGCCCAATTTGGCGATAATTTGACGTTGGCGAATATACATATATAGTGATAAGCATGTAAGTGTTGAAACGCTGGTTACAACAATGAAAAAAAATTTCGTGAAACCGTGTTCACTAAAACTCATAAATTAAACCCGTTTATGGAGGAATCCTTCTGTATTGTTTCAAAATGTCAGCCACCCTATAATTTCAAACTGCTATATCTCTGCCATTTTTTAAGATAGAGGCAAAACAAAAAATGCTCTGGAATCCTTGGATCAAAGCCGAACATTTAACGTAAAAAATAGCAGTATTTCTAATTTTGTTTGTACATTTTTAGCCACACACAGGGTGGCTTATTCTTTCAATCTCTATCATTTTTCATGTTTATGAAAAGTCACAGCAATCCATCGTTGCCACAGATTAATCTCGAAAAATGAAACATTTGAAGTTACTTAAAAAATTAATAACTCGAAAAGTATTTGTCACAAAATTGTTTTACAAACTGCGTTAGAATGGTAAAAAATTGTATTTTTCTTGGTATAAATTTCAAATCGAATGATTATGCCGTTTTTCAAATATTAGATTTCAAAAATTACAAAACTTCACAATGGAGTACCGTAGCCAAACTACAGCGCCTAGAATCTAGGCGCTGTAGCGAAACTTTACGCTTAAAAAGATAATGATAAAGGCATTGTGGCTCAACGTGTATCGTGTATACTGGCCATAGCATGAGTAACGAATTATAGTAAACTTATTATTCTGTTAAAATATAAAAGTGAATTATGTATATACATTTTTAAAAAATAAAGAAAAACATTTTATCACGAACATCAACAAAAATTTTTCTTCTAGTTATTCCCTTATTCCAAAGATATCGTTTTGTCGTCTGCTGCCATAGCAACATGAATTAAATTTCATTAAAAAAATTGCTCAGTGTTAGAAAAATATTTTTCTAAATCGAATGGTTATTGAGCAACTCAACACTTTAACAGAGGAATTTTTATTTGTTATTTAGATATTTTAAAATTGTTTGTTGTCATTGCGTTTTTATTCTGAGTTACAGCTAGTTTATTTATTTTTTAAATAAAAACCGTGTGCGGCAATCTATATTCGGCCTTATAGCAGAATTTTCCCCTGTTGTTTTTTAATTTGAAATCTTTAAATGGCTATCGTAGCGCCCCCTCCAGGCGCAATATCCCCAAATTCAACTGGGACCTACAGGCCATAGCCAAAAACATAGAAAATAATTTGGTTCAATATGAAGCATAACTTCATACAATTTTAGATGATACAATGAGGACAGACAGACGAACAGACGGACAGACAGACATTTTCTAAATATCCGACCCCTAAAATGTGAAAATCCGTCGAAAACCGGAAGTCGAAAAAATTTCGTTTACAATACTTTCTTCTATTATAGATAAAACAAAGTAAAAAAAGTCCTTCCGGCCTGTACCGGGAGGAAAAGGTAGCTTTCCTATATCTTCGTTTTAAAATTTTAGCTAATGTTACACGAAAACAGCAAGTTAAAATGCAAAGAAACGTTTACAAAAGATTCGTTAATACTGAATTTGAATAAGAAATTCGCCAAATTATTGAGCAATAGCAAAATTGGCTTCATTTTTGAAGACTTATTTTGGTCGCCAAATTTGGCGATATTTCGCCAAATGTTGCCAAGTTTGGCGATATTTCGCCAAATGTTGCCAAGTTTGGCGAGAATTTGGCGCTAACGGATATGAATATATAGTTTTATGCGTATGATTGGGAAAATGATTACAACAATGAAAGAAAATAATTTGCGAGTAATCGTGTTAATGTGCTGTTTTGTTTCAAAATGTCAGCCACCCTAGAATTTCAAACTGCTCTATCTCAGCCATTTTTTAAGATAGAGGTAAACCAAAAAATGCTCTGGAATCCTCGTATCAAGGCCTAACACTTATTAAAAAATAAATTTAAATTTTTAACTTTTTTGTATATTTATTTTAGTTTTAAATTTTTAAGTGGCTGCCATCTTGAAACAAAATGGCGGACCAAGCTGGCCAACGAACTCGGTCGAAACATTCGTGAGCTTAATACACACAATTAGTTTCATCAAAATTGATTTATAAATACGAGCGTTATCGTATGACATAGGTCAGATATATATATATATATATATATATATATATATGGATATATATATATAAGAAAATTTAAAATTTATCGCGATAAACCAAAGTATTTTTATTCCATCCTAGTCTAACTTACTCTATAATATTTATTTTCTCCGTTTATTAAAATATTTTAACTCTATGTATTCCGAAAAAACCTCATATCTAAATTCAATATTTCAATGGCTGCTAATTAGTTCAATAAATCGCGTCTTTATCTTTAAATTATAAAACTCCCTAATATTCATACTTTAAAAAACCCGCATAATTCCCTTTTAATTTTCTAAATTCCTAAAAAGACTGTATTTATTTTAATCAGTTCCGATATTAAAAATAATTCGCCAGATCATAAAATCTTTTTCTTATATTAAATGTAAAAGCATTTATTCTAATCCCATTCTGGCTATGTTCCAAATTCGATAGACCATTTCTCTTTTTCTTATTTTTCTTTCCCTAAAAGTCAAAATCATTCCATATTCTCGAACCAATTAACTAACGATAATCATTTAATCTAAAACACTCTGGGTCATAGCTAAATCATCGAACATCATGGAACTTTCGAGAATTTTCTTTCGCGCCAAAAATTAGCGGAAACCATTTTATTACCATATTCTGGAGCCAGCGCAAAGAATCCCAGCTCACGATTGGCGCACGTGACCATGTATTCCTACTCTTACTGAAAGAATATATCGTCGCCTTTTCCGTTTCGGAGAGCATTCTATTCGGAGATCCGAAGATGTGATGCACTGATGAAAGCTAGACGTATTCGTATAAGAACATTCGAATAGAGAGACGCTAGTTCGAAGTTTGATTTGTTAGGTTAATGATGGAATCTCTGCCTGGTATTGGCGTGGAGTCCAGTATGTTTTTTCTTATATGCCTGCGGAATGTTTATTTTAAATAAATGGCCATCGTGCTCTGCTGTAGTGGGAGCCGTGATTGAAACGAAAAGAGGACTCGAGTGAAAGCAGATTCTTCCCTGATGTCAATTGAAGCTTCAGAATAAAAACTTCTGTGTTCTTGAATGAGATGCTTAATTATGATTACGTACACACGCCATCTGGAACTTCCTCTTCGGTTGATTATGTGTAAAGAGCCCATCTTATTTTCAAAAAAACATTTATTAAAAAATGTTACTACTCAAGCAACTCGGCCTTAAAAATCACCACAGAATTATTTTAGTCGGACAGGATTTTTTTTATATGTGTTTCAATGGATTTCGAGTTTAATTTTTGAAGGAATTATTGAGTGATGGGACATTTTCATACTTTTGTTCTGACCGGAGACGTCTTTTTACAGTAAGCCAATGCACGAAAGTTTCGGTGATAAAAAGATTTCGTAAAGTTGATCCTAAGGGATTAGGAAAGACTTGGTATTGTCAGGAAATCTTCTTGTGAAATATGTCCAGAATGACTGTAAGTTGGTATTTTTATTTATTGATATTTTTATATGTTGATATTTACTACTTGTTATTTTTAAAATATTTTATTTTCTTGTTCTTCATTGTTTATTTAATAGCAAACTAAGTTTTAATCTACTCTGAAAATTACAGGGTTTAAATGCTATTATGTGTTGATTAGATTACTGTTTTAAAAATTATTTCTGTTGCAAATATAGTTGTATACAAATATTTAAATGTTATTAAGGTTAATTTATTATTTAGTAAGATACGTCATATTTTCGTGTTTTAAGAACAGATATTCTTAAGAAAAATTCTATTATTTTTAAAATGTTACTGAGATCTGATCTGTATTTTTTAAAGAGGCAACTTTTATCCTAAAGGAACTTTTCTGGCACCATACCAACCTAAGTTACAAAACAGCTATTATGAGGGAAAAAAAAAATCTGTATGTTGAATAAGTGACTGGTGGTTTGAATTGTAGTAAATTAATGAGCCACTGAAAGATTATTTATGATGTAAATATGTAAATAGAGTGTTAGTATTTTATTGTTTATTTAAACTGTGAATATATAAAATTAAATTTAGTATGTTATTGTTTATTTTCATTTAATGTAGGATTTATGATGCATTTACCAACTTGCTAAAATATTTAATATAGAAACTTTGAAAATTTTTGATGGTGTTATAATATTAATAAAGTGTTTAAATGCTAGGTCAGGTAGAAATTAATTTACTGGAACATGTAGACATTTAGCACTATGTTAACCTAGCTGAATTGCTCTATTAGGTAATTTTGAATTTTAAATAATCTTAATCTCACCAATGGGGAATTCTTTTTACACCTCATTTGTCCATAGCTTAGGTCAAAATAAGTTCATTATTTACCAAATTCCTTAGCAGTAATAAATTTACTAGAATTGAATACTCAGAATAATTATGATGTGATGATAGAATTCATACGTGATGACGATAGATATGAAGATAAAGTCATGTTTTCCTTGATGACAAATAATAAAAATATTTAGAAGAGAAATTGGAAAATTTAGGTAAGTTGCATTCAAAAAATTCATGAGGTATGTAAATAAAATTTTGTTGATGATGTTGCTCTTCTTGTTCTTTTTGCTGATGATACAATTGTTATTATTATTATTACTATGATAAAAAAAATTATTCTAAGGTAGTTAATGCAACATATTAAATTTAAATTTAGCAAAAATAATAAATAAAATTTAGGAGATTTTTATGTATTTTATTGAATAAATGTTCTGGTTAATGCTTAATTTGGATTCACAAATTCTTATAATTCTTAAAAAATTCAATAGGAAAAGTTTGAATTCAGTTATGTTTCTGTCAGAAGGGTATATATGGTCGTAATTTGGAGACATGGAACAATTCGCACCATATTTTTCACCAAATAATTTCAGACTATTTCATGAGCAACCCAAACAACAATCAAAACCACCACAGACATCACAATCACCATCACAAAATCAAACTAAAAAAAAACAATAGAGTAAATTCTAATTATTTAAATATCTCTTATTACAATAGTTTTCAACATTATCAGGTATGTATGGTGCGCAACGAGAATATTACTTGTTTTTGAGAGTTTTTGAGGTTGAGTAGACACCTTATGCAGGCATAAGATGTGTATTTTGATTTTAGGAATTGTCAAATTGATGTTGAAAAATGAAATTAAATGTTTTAATTCTATATCAAAATAAACTATTTTTACTTTATTTACTTTTTCTTAAACCAATTGTTTCAAAAAATAATATTATGTTATTTATTTCAATTGATAATCAAATAGTAACCGTTTATAAGTATTTCTATAATTATATAAATGATTGGATAGTGATGATGTGATTTTACAGTGATTGTTTTGGTGTGTAACAATAGAAAATTAAGTATTTAAACCAATTGCCTTTGTATTCCATTTCTCAACTAAAATTAACATCTTTTATTGTTATGTATTGTCTTTATTTATTCTAAGTTTACCAAAAAAACAACTCTCTGCATTTAGGATATGAATACTTATAACTTAACAGTATAATTTTGTAAAAGGGTATCAGAGGAAAAAATTATTGTAAGGAACTAATGGTTGAGAGTTCAATTTCTAAATATTTAGATTTAAATTTATTTGGATTTTGAAATTATTGTTATATTTTTTTTTGTATACTTTCGACTGGCAAAAATATTTTCTTATATGATTAAAAAATAGGAAATTTATTTATTTGCTATGTAATTATTTTATTCCTCAACCAATATTTTCCCTAACAATAAATAAACAAACTGTGATATTTTCTTAAATTATACAAATGTTATTATAATATTATTATTTCTACTATTGAATTATATTATGAATTACTACATATGTTGAGAAGTATTAGTTATATTGAAAGTTATTATTGTTATGTTTATGAATTGAATTTTATTATAGCATTTATTTATATTATTGAAGAGTTATATTACTTATTAGTGAAAAAATGTTTGACAAAAATTAGTTAAAGATGTTGGGATCCCAACAGAAATATAACAAATCCCACAGGAATATAACAAAGATAACATATTCCAGGTATGAAATAAATGACCAAGAAAATAATTTGATAAACAAACCTTTAAAGGTAGTTTCATATTACCAAAAGACATGCTTATTATGTAGAAAAATTAATGGGATGCTTAAGAGAAGATGTTGTGACAAGTGCTAGCATTATACAGTCATTATAAAGTATTGGTAAAAATGACTATAGTTTTAAAATTTGATGGAAAAATGTCTCTATTTTCAGCCTTTACATAAAAATGTATTTTTAAGAAAGGGACTGCAGTAACCATTTTTTTAAAAACAAAATGAGGACTTATCACGATCCAAGAAAGAGACTGAAATAAAACAGTTGGATCTAATGAACTCAAATTTGAATGAAGTCGAATTTTTTTTTTAAACTTTGTTTTAACACTTTGCTAGTGACTACTTATTCTAAAGCTTGTGAACTTGGTAAAAGCAAAATTTTGTTACTATTATTATCCTGTTTTTCTTGTTTATTAATATTTATTATTTATTCTTATTGTATTTTTCTTGTGCACTTAGAAATGGTAAGTGAGATTGTAACATTTTTGTATTTCAGGGAGATCTTCTTTCACGTCCTTCTTCAAAATTGTTAACTTCCAAAATTATTATACTTCGTTCTTTTAAGTTCTTCTGTTTCGCCAATGCCAGTGCAGGCTCACTCTAAACAACTTTAAAATTTAATTTTTTTTTCTCGTCTGAAACCGCCGTTTATAAAACAGTTTGTTCAGTCAAGAGTTTTTAAGGGGGGGGGGGGGATAATATAACAAAATTTAAAATTTATCGCGATAAACCAAAGTATTTTTATTCCATCCTAGTCTAACTTACTCTATAATATTTATTTCCTCCGTTTATTAAAATATTTTAACTCTATGTATTCCGAAAAACCTCATATCTAAATTCAATATTTCAATGGCTGCTAATTAGTTCAATAAATCGCGTCTTTATCTTTAAATTATAAAACTCCCTAATATTCATACTTTAAAAAACCCGCATAATTCCCGTTTAATTTTCTAAATTCCTAAAAAGACTGTATTTATTTTAATCAGTTCCGACATTAAAAATAATTCGCCAGATCATAAAATCTTTTTCTTATATTAAATGTAAAAGCATTTATTCTAATCCCATTCTGGCTATGTTCCAAATTCGATAGACCATTTCTCTTTTTCTTTTTTTTCTTTCCCTAAAAGTCAAAATCATTCCATATTCTCGAACCAATTAACTAACGATAATCAATTAATCTAAAACACTCTGGGTCATAGCTAAATCATCGAACATCATGGAACTTTCGAGAATTTTCTTTCGCGCCAAAAATTAGCGGAAACCATTTTATTACCATATTCTGGAGCCAGCGCAAAGAATCCCAGCTCACGATTGGCGCACGTGACCATGTATTTCTACTCTTACTGAAAGAATATATCGTCGCCTTTTCCGTTTCGGAGAGCATTCTATTCGGAGATCCGAAGATGTGATGCACTGATGAAAGCTAGACGTATTCGTATAAGAACATTCGAATAGAGAGACGCTAGTTCGAAGTTTGATTTGTTAGGTTAATGATGGAATCTCTGCCTGGTATTGGCGTGGAGTCCAGTATGTTTTTTCTGATATGCCTGCGGAATGTTTATTTTAAAAAATTGGCCATCGTGCTCTGCTGTAGTGGGAGCCGTGATTGAAACGAAAAGAGGACTCGAGTGAAAGCAGATTCTTCCCTGATGTCAATTGAAGCTTCAGAATAAAAACTTCTGTGTTCTTGAATGAGATGCTTAATTATGATTACGTACACACGCCATCTGGAACTTCCTCTTCGGTTGATTATGTGTAAAGAGCCCATCTTATTTTCAAAAAAACATTTATTAAAAAATGTTACTACTCAAGCAACTCGGCCTTAAAAATCACCACATATATATATATATATATATATATATATATATATATATATATAAATCAACATTTGAACGGAGGATGGTTTTGGGGTCTAGGGGTCATGATCGGTGAAAATATACCAACATTTTCCGGAATTGCTTTCCTCCGAACGGCTGCAATAGGTAGCTTTATACTTTTTTGTATTGAAAGCTACCTAATATACATTTTGTTTGTTACTATGTATATGTATAGCTAATCTAGTTAATTGTGTTTTTTATAGGTTATAATTTATGGAGTGTTATTTATATACCTGGAAGTTTAAATGTATATTTTCAGAAGTTTTAACTTATAAAATTTTGATTATTATTTTGCTTGAAACAAAAACAAGAAACGAGATTTTAACTAGTCAGAAACTATTATCTGTCAGTCGATTTTAATATTTATGACAATGCTTTTAAATGGCAGTTTTGAAATATTGAATTAGCTCAGGGTTAATTTTTCTTACTTACATTTAAAATATTCAGTGAATATTTTAAAATGTGTTTATAAAATTAAATTCTTATAAAAGATTACTTATTAGCAGAATATTTTGCTATTAACTCATTAATGTATGTTCGCATACATCCAAAGTAACTTTTATTAGCGAAATAAATTATGGTAAACTGACAGTGCTAGCGAAAATGTACGTACATTACATGTTGTTGAAATTAAATTCCATGTAACTAATTAAGCCAGTGGAAGTGAAATTCATCAAGTGTATATAAAGAGATGAAGTTAGCTTCTGTTTAATGTTAATGCAATTATGATATGTTTTTCGAAATAAAATTATGAGATCGTATTTATTTATTTTTCTATTTACTCTTGGAGTTTAATTTGTCATTAATATAAATTACTCAAAATGTACGAAATTAAATAGATTTTTAAATATTTTTGCTGTTAATCCGAATAAAAAAGAGTTTATTTATAGCTACTTTTAAAACAATTTTAAAGTGTCAACGTTCATTTCAACGTGCTTTTTACAGATTTAAAGTACTCTGTATATGTGTACGTATATATAACAGTGTGGTAATTAACTTTTCTTTATAACTCTATAATTAATACACTTTAGACTATTGTTTAACACGAAATCTTATACAAGTTCACAATATGAATAACTAAACAGGCTTAGTCGTTAAAATAAAATTATTTTTCGTTGTGTAATGTATTTTATAAAAAACTAAAACTATATTCTACGTCACAGTGCCTGCCTAAGAATTTGAGGTCAGATTTGGCTACCTATCATTTTGCGTTTTAAAAAGATAAGAAGGAAAACACATCGTAGTCACGTACGTTAGAAGTAAAACTTCTAAAAATCTACAATCTAAATCATAAATTACAAATGTGTGCGCAAGACAGATTGACGTCATAACGATGCAAGCAACATTGTGGTAAAAATGCATGATAGTTAAAACATTGGAGCAATAAAAAATAAACAATCGTAATGATAACTAAATGGGAGAAATGAAAATTTTTGGTCCGACGTTTTGGGTTGGCGCAGCTTGTCCCCAATGGGACCTTGCGCCATTAAACCTTATACAACCTACCAACCGACGTTTTGGGCGTTAGGGTTGACGAATATATTTGATTTCCAATAACCGGCAAGATATTCCGACTTATCGGCGTCCAATACAATTTTAGTGTCATTGCAAGTAATATATTGAAAGCTATCGATAAGACAAAAGTGTAATTTTTTACGGGAAAACGAATTTCAACTCCGATAATAACTGCCTTACTGAAACAATAGTACTCCATGCGACAGTACCTGCCTAAGAATTTAAGCTGTAAGATGAATCCTGTTTCCATATTATTATTTTTCTTTTCATTCCATGGTCACTTAACTTAATTATATGCATTGTTGTTATTTTATTTTGATTAAATTTGTAAAAGTTTTTTGTACAAAAAAGAAAATACTCCTTTTTTTATTTAAAAAGAAAACTAAGCACACATTTCCTGTCTCAAAACAAAAATAATTAACTAAATACCTTTAATAAATCATATATCTATATCTATCTATCAATCTATCTATCTATCTATCTATATATATATATATATATATATATATATATATATATATATATATATATATATATATACCAGCTGAGAAGACCTATGATCGGTTAAAATTAGCTTTGTGTTCAACTCGATGTAACATCGACGTTGATGTGACAGTTGTATGTCTTTAGCAGGTATGAGTTGTATGAAACAACGTCTGTCTTGCTCAAGAACGTTGTGTGTACTCTGATTGGTTGAATCGTGTATATCGTTTCTTATTGCGAATTTCTGGAAACTTTCTTTAGATTCTAAAAGCCAGTCTTTTTGCCAAACGTCACCAAAATTTGGCGAAATGTCGCAAATTTGATGACTTTCTTTCATTTGGCGCCAAATATGTATTTTGTTATTGCTAGAAAAGCGTTTCTCTAGCTCAAATGTCTCCAACATTTTACTAAATATCGCCAAATTTTGCGAGATGTTGCCAACATTATACTTCTTTTACTGTTCAACAATTTAATAACTATTTTAACCTTCAATCCCATTATGCATTGACCCATTGTGACTCAAAAATGACCCACTAATCGAATTTTCTCAAACATGTGACACAGCCCACTGGTATATTCGTACCACAAAATGGTAAGATACAAACTTTCTTCAAAATCTTTAAATTCTTTTTTAGATAAAATTAGCTTGACTTGCAGTGACCCAAAAAGACCCTCTAAACGAATTTTCACGGACATGTGACACCGCCCAATAGTCTTGTCATACCCCAAAGCAGTAGGATACAAAATTTAGTCAATCGTTTGTCCCGTTTTTAGATAAAATTAGATTGACCCAAAAATGACCACTGATCGAATTTTCTCGAACATGTGGCTTAGCCACAACAAAATTTACTGAAAATCATTTCATCCGTTTCTTACATAAAATTAGTTTAGTTCTGACCGATAGTGACGCAAAATGACACATTAATCAAATGTTCTCGAACGTGTGACCTAGCCCAGTGGTGTTTTCATGCCCGAAAACCATAGGATACAAAATTTAGTCAAAATTAGCTTGATCCGCAGTGACCCAAAAATGACCTCTTATCGAATTTTCTCGAACTTATGACGTAGCCCAATGGTCTTCTAGTGCCCGAAAACGGTAGGATACAAAATTTAGTGAAAATCGTATGAGCAGTATTTTACATAAAATTAGCTTGACCCTGACCCATAATGACCCAAAATGACCCAATAATCGAATTTTCCCGAACATGTGACCTAGCCCAATGGTCTTTTCGTACCCGAAAACCGTAGGATACAAAATTTAGTAACAACCGTTTTTTAGATAAAATTAGCTTGACTCGCAGTGACCCAAAAATGACCCCTTTATCAAATTTTCTCGAACATATGACGTTGCTTAATGGTTTCTCGTGCCCGAAAACGGCGGGATACAAAATTTAGTGAAAATCGTTAGAGTCGATCTTTAGATAAAATTAGCTTGACCCGTAGTGACCCCAAAATGACCCACTAATCGAATTTTCACGAACATGTGACCCAGCCAAATGGTTTTCTCGTAATCCAGAACGGCAGGATACAAAATTTAGTCAAAATCGTTAGAGCCGTTTTTTAGATTAAATTCCCTTAACCCACAGTGACCCAAAAATGACCCACTAATCGATTTTTTTTAACATGTGACCTAGCGCAATGGCCTCCTCGTGCCAGAAAACGGTAGGATACAAAGTTTTGTCAAATTTATTTGATCCTTTTTTTAGATATAATTAGCTTATATTTGACCATTACACTCTAAAAAACGACATTTTCAAAACTGAGGGAAAATACTCAAAGAGTATGTCGCATAGTCAAAATGGCTCGAATCAAAATTACTCAAGTTTGAAACATGTATTATGTATACTCATTTCTGAAAACATGCACACATTCAAGAATAAAACATCATGTTTGAGTATGTCCATGTTTCAAACAATAGGAAACAACAGCTAGAAAAAAAATGTAACTCTGCCAATCGACTTTCATCAGTGAAAATATAATAATTTATGCTGTTTTCTGAAACGTTATATGCAGGTTTCGCTATAGAAATATTAACAAAAAAAATCTTATTTTTTATACTATTTATGTAGAAATATACAAAGTTATTTAAATAATGTTTTTCTGTGTGCTTTTATTTAGAGAAACAAATGTAATAAAATTTTGTAAACCCACTTTAAAATATTTATTATATTACAATAACTAGAACCAGTGTGTTGTAATTAGCAGGAATCTACGAAGTATCATTTTCAACTAGATGTATCAGCTTTATAAAATGTCTGAGAGTCCACAGGTATTAAATACATTTTTACTGTCTAAACGTTTATGTTAACAGTTCCAAAAATAAACAACTGTTTTCACATAAATATTATAGAAAATTGTAATACGTGTTTTTATAAACGTTTTCTTAAAACGTTCAGCTCACTAGTACATAAATATTTGTTTTGAATATGCATGATTACGTTTTTGATTTTCTTGACTATTTGTCTGATAATATTGTTTACCACATAAATATTAATATTTATGGTCAAACAATTCTTCCATCAGTGTTAATACTGTGGAAATAATTTGTTGGATAATTGAAACAAATAAGAAAAATACAATACAACATCTAAGAGATGAAATGTTTTTCGCTGCGTATACTTTCTATAACCTTAATTCAGGCGGAAAATGTTTATTAAGATTAATCGTATCGTAAAAAAATATAGAAGGTAACCAAACGTTTACATAAAACAAAAGTTATTTTTGTAAACCTATCTCACGTATTAACTGAAACACATTCCTTCTGAAGAAAAAAATAATAAATTAAAGTGGTAAAACATAATATTTTATTTTTTCATACAAAGCTAATTATTGTGAATTTTAAATTTTTATAAATACAAATGATTTAAATCTATAACTGTTCTTTATGAGTTGTATTATATTAAAAATATATCTTGTTTTTGAGAAATATGCTCAAGTTTTTTTTTTTCAAATATGAAATAAAAAAAATACTCTTACGAGAAACTAGGCACATAATAAAACTACCATATATTATCTACAAACATAAAATAACACATATAAAAGAAAACGCACTACAAGTGTTAATTTTATCAAAGTAAAATTTTATATTTTCTGAATGTTTTTGATATTTAGAAATAAGTAAATTTTGTCCAAAAAAATAAAATAAAAATTTGAAACTTAAAAAAATATATTGGGAAAAATCTATATATATATTTGTCTTACGTTGCGCGGAAATCTATATATATATTTGTCTTACGTGGCGCGGAAATAGGGCTGAATTTGTAGCTTATGGTTTGGCAACAACCGTAGTTTCCAGAGCTCAGACCAATGAACAGACTAGATTGTGTTAGATCAGCTCCGACTCCAATATGGCGGTCAGTGTGAGAGCAGTGAAACCATAGAATGAAACTCAAACTAGCAATTATTAAAAATAAAATATCATGTACGTAATCCAAAGCGTCTGAAATGATTCCTTATTTTCATTATGAGTAATATCGTTAATTTCAAAAGAACTCTCAACCCTTATTTAGAATTCATTTACGAATTTCACTCACTCAAAAATCGGAAAACAAATATCAATAGTCTAGATTGCACCTGCCGCCATCTGTTGCTGTAAATTGAAGTAAAAAATAATTTTTTTGTAAAAATCTATAATCAATTAGAACAATAAAATGTCGAACGAAATTTAAACAATGATTGATGATATTGATATATATAAACTATCTTCCTATCACGTAGTTTTTTTCCTAATGAATTTAAGCCGTGCTGTACAATATTATAGGTGCAACAAGTTTTAAACTAATTATGTTTCCAAGATCCTTTTTTCATAGTATTTAAATGTTTTATATGTCCATTGGTAGCGCCAACTAAATGCATTTTTAGTTATGTTTTCAACGGAGAATTACTTTTTTACATTAAAAAAATTGTCGTGCAATAAGTTTTAAACTAATTATGTTTCCAAGATCCTTTTTTCATAGTATTTAAATGATCTATATGCCCATTGGTAGCGCCAACTAAATGCATTTTTAGTTGTGGTTTCAACGGAGAATTACTTTTTTTACATTAAAAAAAAATTGTTGTGCAATAAGTTTTAAACTAATTATGTTTCCAAGACCCTTTTTTCATAGTATTTAAATGATTTACATGCCCATTGATAACGCCAACTAAATGCATTTTTAGTTCTGTTTTCAACGAAGAATTACTTTTTTACATTAAAAAAAATTGTCAATTTCATATGTTCAAATGTTTTATGGTAGAACTTATTCCGGCTAGAATTTCTGAAAGATAAAAAGGGGCGAGCGAGCAAAGCGAGCTGGGACCGCATAGCGGTCTCAATGTGAATTGCTTCAAAATTCACGGGGGATTAGCGAAGGCTAGCGAGTAGGTGGCTGAGCCCCTAGTATTATTATAATAAATAAAAGGAATCGCATTTAGTAATTGTTCTCTTTAAATCGTTTTTGTTAACGGTGCGTCTGTTTTTAGACGTACTCACAAATATGTTGGAAATAAAATACGAGAATAATTACGGCCGTTGGCATTTTAAAATTTGATATTGAAAAAGATTGTATATGGTACAAGCTGGAAAAAGATTAAACAAAAAAAATTATATGATTTTTGGGAGTTTTTTAAATGCATTGAAACGAATACAAAATTGTTACACTGCACGCATAATACCTTATTGTTTATCAAGTGGATATCACTAATATGAAATGTATGAGAGTAAGGAACCGTTATTGATTACTTTGTTTCATAACAATGAAATTCACTGCAGAGCCAATGAGGTATTACGTTTGAGGTATAACGTATTCTTGTAAATTTAAATCCATGTAACAGTATTTTTTAAACAATAAAATACCTTTTTATATAATGGTATTGTTATGCCAAATTGCTGTATTATCTATTATTTTACTTACCCATCATACGTAGTGTAGGGTAAGTCCGAGGCTAACGAAAAAGAAAGGCTACCGTGGTGCTTCACGCGTATCTTTTTTACAGACCGCGGGAGTCACGTGATATTCGAATGCACCAATGCAGATGTACGAAAAGAGCATCACGTCACTCTAGCGGTCTGTAAAAAAAGATAAATGGAATGCACCGCGGTAGCCTGTCTTTTTCGTTAGCCTCGGGTAAGTCTTGTAATCGTTTTTAAAATCGAAATTTTTTTTTGACGGACATACACGTTTCAGACACTGAAGATTCCGAAAAACATATTTTTGAAAAAAAAAATGCCGTCCGTCTGTCTGTGTGTCTGTGTGTGTGTGTGTAAACGCTCTATCTCCTGAACAAATTGAGACGTGAAATTTGGTATGTACTTAGTATGTAATAATGGGAAGAAGCTTATTGAATTTCAGTTACCTCGATTATCCGGAACTATTATTTTCGGACTCTCGAAATATTCATTCTGATAAAAGGTATATACAAATTTTCGAAATTATTTATTTTAAGGAGAGAATATAAAAGACAATAAGAAAACATAAATTTTGCATAAAGAATGAAGTCGATCGTATAATTAGTTGCCGAGATATTTATAATCATAATGTCCCCATACTTCGATTTTTCATGACCCTGTATTTCATCAAATTTCAATTCAAAGATATATTTTAATTGGAAATGAGACTCTTAATCCGACGCCGTAAACTGTTAATTAATAGGATTATCAATTTTGGAGTTATAAGGATATTTCTTTGACGCAATTCAGTAATAGAGCATTTAAAGTTTATGACATCATCAAGCCACGATTTTATTCGAATTGCAATGCATTTTATAAATATTTTACCCATGTTTTATTTTCATATTTATTTTATATTATGCATATCCATGATGAGTAAGTATTACGATGGCCCACAACGAATAGTTTACTTAATGTAATAAGGTATAGATTGTCTTGTATAGTATTAATGATAAACTCAATGTTCTAAGTAATTTTATTGCAAGTTAATAATTATTTAAAAGTTAATAATTTTAATAGTTTTACAAACGTTATACACAAAGAAATAATAATCAGTTTTTCTCGTTCACTCTAAAATGTATCTATCATAGGCAATTTTCATCTTTTGATATAATAGAATAACAGGACTTTCAGGCTGCATTTAAAAGATACATAAAACGAATTTATGATTTATGATTTCTTTCACGTAGGTTCCAGGCGAACGTTTCCTTCCCTTCATTCAAGAAGTAAATAGGACATGTAATTTATTTGATTGATGAGTAAATTGTTCAATAATATTGTAATGGAAAATTTTTGAAGGATGGATTTAAAAATAAATGAACCTATAAGAAAATTAAGAAATGACAAACTAAAAAAAAAAAGAGTGAGAAACTGAAAGTAGTAAGAGGCAGTCAGTGGCGAGATAAAAAAACAAGAACGAAAAATCATGCGTCAAGCATAGATTATGTAACACTTTCCAACGCTTCCAAAATAATTTTACAAATCATTACCGTTTAATAAGCTGAAAGATAACATCTAAGTAAACAAAATGGAAAACGTATAACATATTTAAAAACGTAATTTCAGGAATTTCCAACATATATTTACAACATATACAATATTCGGAAAAATAACCGAATACTTTTATTCAGCCCTGTATAGGATCTATAGATTTGTATAGATAATACATAGGATGCTAAATTTTAGTTTAGTTAGGAAACGCGTAGCACAGTTTAAAATTCTCCTTCTGGAGTTTCTGTCAATAAACGGAAATGTGTTC
This sequence comes from Maratus michaelseni, assembly GCA_963931845.1. Classification (NCBI taxonomy): domain Eukaryota; kingdom Metazoa; phylum Arthropoda; class Arachnida; order Araneae; family Salticidae; genus Maratus; species Maratus michaelseni. The sequence continues at coordinate 258,833,357 of OZ007590.1, read as the reverse complement.
GCGAACTTTTGTGCTGCCCTGTATATGAAATACAGAATTTATACACACCAAGTAATAGACAAAAAGTGAGTTAAATTTGAAATTGCGTTCAGCAACATAAAACGTACTTCTGGGAATTATTGTTAACACACAGTAGAGAATTCTTTTGTGTGTCCCTGTAAATGAACGATGACTGCTATACACACAATATTCTGTAGTAAGCCTCTTGTAATGCACCTTAGTTATATATATAAATTTCAATGCGTTTAAAATAGTGAAACATTATTTAATTAAACCGCAAACGATTTTTCTCCATATACGTAATGTAACGGAATTCTTTTGACTGTCCCTGTAAAGTAACTATAAGTGCTATGCACACCCTATTCCATATTAAGCTTCTTGTAATGCATCTTAGTGATATATATCAATTACAATGTATTTGAAATTGTGTAACATCATTAAAATAAACCGCAAATGATTTTTCACCATAGACCGTAATGTAACGGAATTCTTTTAAGTGTCTCTGGGAAAACTATAAGAGCTACACACTTCAGTTGAAATAGGGAACATGCTATAGATAACGACAATAACATATAAAAATTGCAGGGCAAGCCGAGTATATTTACGGGAGTTAGAGCACGGCTAGACGGCAGACGGCCAGACGGCAGACGGCCATACGGCCAGACAAACCGAAATCATAAACACTTTTCAACTAGGTTGGAAAGTGTTTAAAAGGCTACGTGTTATGTAAAAGTAGATAAAGCAGATATTGTTTTGAAAGTTCATCCGTTGTTGTTTCTATGAGAGGATGTTAAGAATTAATGAAAAAGTCGGTAGCAGAAGACTGCAGTCGTTGGCACCCAAGAGATATAGAAGAAATCAATCATTTGATGTGGTGTATTGATGAATATCCAAAACGTTAACAGTTTTATTTGAAGATTAAAACTCGTAAATTGTGATGAACTTTCGATTAAATGAAGTTGTTAGAAGTCATCGAAGATAGTGTTTCAGTTATCCAAAACGTTAAAAGTTTTATTTGAAGATCAAGACTCGTAAATTGCGATCGATTTCCGAATGAAGGGAGTTGTTAGAAGTCATCGAAGATAGTGTTGGTGATAACTGTTAAAAGAATAAACTTCTAAAATATATTATAAATAATAATAATAATAATAATAATAATAATAATAATAATAATAATAATAATAATAATAATAAATAATAAAATTTAACTTGTATAAAGTGAAATTTAGATACTTAAGATATATTGAAATGATGGCAGAAAAGCAAGGAACCTTGATAGAAATTGCTGTTGTCAGTGATGAAAAGAGGAATGTGCCTGCGGAGCGCAAGAATAGTTTTTGTAGCCATAAATGATCCGTAAAAAAGAGATAATCGAATACACAGAGGGGCAAAGCACCCTAGTCCCCAGAATAAATTTCACTGAAGAGAGAATTCAGTGAATGACGAAAAGGTCTTGTAATATATGTATTTTTCATTTCTCTTTATATATCTACGATAACTTTATGGGAATTTTATATGTGTGTTAATATTGGCGTTCATATGATATGGATATTATTAATTTTAAAGTTGAAAATTCCCTAAGCATTTATTCATTACAATATTATTTGTCATTATTTATGTAGGGAATTATTATTTTTTTAATGATATATAATATTGTAGATTTTTAATGCATACCTTATTTTAAAAAGAAATGGGAGTAAAATAGTGGTTGATGCATGCCTTAAAAGACTATCTAAATTTCAATTTGCGCAAGTACGTAAAATGTAAAATAATGAAAATGAATTAATGACAATTGGTTTTTGAAGTTTTTAGTGTTAGAGATTTTAACTGTTTAATAAATATAAGGTAAAGCTAGGAGAGTCTGTGCACAATTCAAAAGAATAACAATAAAAAATCTAAATATTAATTTTTTGCTAAACTATCCATGAATAATTTTTACTTCATTTGTTTTTTATGCATTCCCTATGCTATTTTGTTGTTATGCTGTAATTTAATAGAACAGTTCTAATAAAACCAAGAAAGTTATTTTGCGCAAACTGTCCTTACAGGGTTGGTGTGATTGCGCAGATGGGCAGGAGAGATTGTTACCAATACTAACTACAATTAAATTGTTAACAATAATAATTACACTTAAATGATATTGTTTTAAGGTGTTTGGGAACAAATATTATTGTATTAGGAGTGATTATTTCAACCTAATGATTAAAGAATCAGAAAAATGAAATAATTTTAAAAACGATAAAAACAGTTGAATTAAAGGGCAAAAAAAAAATAAAGAATCAGAAAAAGCAAGTCCAGATAAGATTACAAAATAACATTAAGTTACTTGAAAACTCGTTTAACTTAAAATTAGTCCATTTTTATTTTTAATTTTTTATGCAAATTTACTAATAACCTGCGTAATCTCTCCTAGCATAGAAACTAATGGGAACGACGCGCCATCTCTCCTAAGTAGCAGATGCGCAAACTCTCCAATTTCGGTAGGAGAGATTGCGCGGCATTTTATTTAAACATGACCGCTACTAAAACGAACCGTTGATGTTCACTTTGTTAGTCTAGATTAGTAGCTTATGAGAAATAATTTTAGTTTAAATATTTTGTACTATTGACATTGTATAGAAATTCTGACAAATAGCTATGAAAATTCACGCACTTACTTTGGGAAAACAAAACAAAATAGCAATGCTTTATCTTAGACGTTCAAAACAATCAACGTGCACTTTCAAGTAGACACTCCACTACTGCAGTTGTACAACTACCTGGAGTCGCTGCGCGCTGACTCTACTCCTTCCCCCGAACCTGTATGTGCGCAATCTCTCCGACCGCGCCATTTCTCCTGGCTTTACCTTATCTTCCGAATAAATTTTGGTATTTGTATAAAAATGAGTTAGCTTAGTTTTATACTATATATATATATATATATATATATATATACATATGCATTATCGGAATGTGCTTATACTTCGTGATATGGAATTTTAGGATAATGAGAGGGTAATTTATTATTAAACAAGGGTTTTAACGAAGTAATGATTTTTTGTGAAATATACTAATTGTATGTAAATAGGTGTTAATTATTTTATTAATTATTGTTAGGTTTATATTTAGCAAATATGTCAAAACTGAACGTGTGGTATTTTAATCGATTAGATTTATAGATTCCTTGTAATTTACTATAAATGAACCCTTAAAATAAATTTAATTACGTTATTTACGTCAGCTAACGCCTTAGACCTTGAATTTTTTAATTAAATTACCTTCTATTCTCTCTCGGTCAAACAACGTTAGAGTGATTATGGTAGAAAATTGAATGACGTTCTGTATGATTAGTTAAGAACAATTTTTCACTGCATCATTTTCACCAAATAGTTGTATGTTTTCATACCATAAACATATTCTTTTTAATTGAAATAAACGTGTAAATACAACGATTTCTGGCAATTTCTTTAATATGTATTCTCGATTTTTTAATAACAAATATGATAGAGAAAGTCCTCTTTATTAATTATCTAAAAACAATCGCAAATCATTTATTATGATTTACACCAGATTTCCACAAGTTACAGAATTTTTGGGCGACCATAAAATTACAACGTTCCTTACTAAAATAAAATTACGCTTATATATGCTTTCATAATAAAGAAAAAACTGAATTATTAACTAATCTGTGATTAAATAAAAATGTTATAACATATTTTTATATTAATAAAAAAAATTTTCTTTTAAATTTAGATTTAAGTGAAGTACTTTTTACGTGTAAAGAATTTTTAAGTGGGCAAAAAAGTGAAAAATATGCTCTGCAATTTAAAAAGAAGAGTGAAGTTTATTATTTTTACATTTTATTGATCATTGTTAATTAATCTGCGATAAAATATCTTATAACATATTTCTATATCAATTAAAAAAGAAAAAGAGATTTTTACATTTTAGATTTAGTTAGTTACATTTTATATTTAAAGAATTTTTCAATGTGCAAAAAATTAAGAATTATGTCCTGCAATTTGAAAAGACAAAAAAAAAAAAAAAAAAATATTTTTATGAAGTTACTACATAAAGTATATTCTGTTTTTTCTAAAATAATATGATTTACTCTTTTCTGTAAAGAAAATTGATTCAAAATTACTTTTCAGATAATTAGATTTGACAATTATTTGTATACATTTTTCTGTAAGTATTTTTATGATGTTTTCAATGCTGTAAACTCTTAATTAATACATAAATTAGATTAATATTTTTTGATTTCACAAATAAATATAAATTTTGTTGTTTTAGAAATGTAAAATGTATTTTTGCATTGGAAACATTTAATAATTTTTAAAAATATTTGTTTTTTTAAACATTTTTTAAAATATTACAAGTAAATCTACTTAAACATATCCATAATTTATCTCTATAAATAATTACCTTTTATGTTACGTGAATGTAACATAATAACTTTTGATGAAACAAAGGAAGACAATAATTTAAATTCACATGAAAAACGATAATTTCGCTAATAGGAAGAGATTCATCTCTCCATTCCCCCTTTTTATAATATATAAGAAATGTATTATCTCATGAAAAATATAGTTCCATCTTATATATGTACTATAATGCTGCAGAATTGTTTTTATTATTTCAATTTAAATGTTACCGATTTCTCAAACATGTGAGTAATCACAGATTAACAAAATGCTTTTGTGTAATTTCAATCAGTTATGTAGTTAATGCGAATATATTGTTATTGATAAAATTGAAGGAATTTTTATAATTTGTAATTTATCGTAAGCATTTGACAATTACAATCACAGTTTTGTTTTCGGACAGGCTAAATAGTATTAAGTATGAATTTTCACATTTATATGTAAAGATTTTTTTGATTTTTATTACTTGATTCCATTAGCTCTATGGATTTGCCAGTTCTTGTGCCAGTGTTTTATTATTCTGGGCCAACAAGACGATTACAGGATAATTTCTTATTGTCCTGTAATTCAAGTTAGATATTTAACTCTAGGTCTAACACAAAATCTCGGAATGAGACAATACGATATAAGGTACTATTGAGGGTCATGTTGTTAAACTTCGGTCATTCGGTCATTCGGTCATTTTTAAAAATATTTTTTTTTTTTTTTTTTTTTTTTTTTTTAAATTTTGAATTTACGCATATGTGTTTAATTTTTTTTAAAGAAAAAGTTACAAGTAAAACTACTTAAACATATTTATAATTTATCTCTATAAATAATTGCTTTTTTCTTTGTTTGTGAACTTTGTCTCCAAATTTTATGTTTTGGTTTGATGTTTCTGTATTTCAACACATTTTAGGAATGCTGAATGTTAAAGAAAGAAGGAAAAAAATCAATATGCACAACAAAATCGAAGAATATTAATAACAAGGAACCGAAATCAATTGCTAGTGTTTTTGAACTCTATTCATAAATAAACAGCCTCTCTGCACCGATAGTTAGATTACACTAATTATTAATCTTGTTTCTAAGTCATTTCTATGGTTTATGTTCAGTACAAGATAGAGATAATTCAACCTTTTATCTGTTTCTTAGTAAAGTGTATGCACCTAGATAAATGCTTAGCGATTGGTTGTTTTTTAAGATAAAGTTATTTTCTTACATTTAAATTACTTTTCTAAAAAAATTTATTATTCGCTCTCCAAAGAAGAAATATCTCCAGGAAAGAAAAGCTTTTCAAACAGATTTCATTGATGATCGTTGAAACCACGATAGCATTTTTTTTTATTTTCTTTGGCCTGCATATGTTAGTATTAAAAATTAAAAATATCTTTAAAAATAGTTATTGCTACTATACATTTTCAAATATGACTTCAAATCCTTTATGCCAGATGCATGATATTACCAGAGATTTTGTTTAAAATTAGTTTCTTTAATGAGTGTGTGTAAACTATTCATTCACTTTCATTTATCCAGTAGAGTTGTGATTAAAATTTTTAAAGCAAGTAAAAGTAATTGACCACGGCCTCTTTACAAATACTATTGAAAAAAAAAACATGAAAAAATATTCCTATTATACAAAAGTTTATTTTCAAATATGGTCACCACTTCATCATATACATATTAATTTACACATTCCTCATTTGTGCAAATATTTATTAAGACTGTATTGTTTTCATATATGAACTGTTATTTGTATTTATTCAATGCATACTTTCATGTGTTACTCATTTTAATCATTTATTTATTCCCTAAGTGGTTGATATATTTGTATAGTTGTGATAGTATTAAACTTTATTTTGAATTTATTTTGAAGAATAAAATTCTGAAAAGTAAATTTCACTCAGATTTAAAAACATAGATTTCTTGCGACCTTTTAGAAATACAATGAGATAAAATCACGGATTCTAAACATAAAAAAATACTCAAACTATAAAATAGTCACACCAGGATTATTCTTTTCGAGAAAATAAGAAACTAATGCTCGTTGAAGGAAGTTACTGGAGGCTCCAGAGACCGACTAAAACTCAAAATAAAGGATTTGGAGTAATCCATTTAAATAAAGGATCTTTTCATCAATAAGGAAAAATACTTTTCCCATTATCTGCAGTTAGAGAAGATAAATATTTGAAAATGTTATTCCGTTGAATATTTCATGTGCAAAATTTTCTGCTGCATTTTTTCAAACCTATAGTACAATAGTAAATTATCCATCGTAAAAAAAAAAAAAAAACTAATTAAGGTGGAGGTTCTGACTTTGAACTTTAAGCAAGTTTTCTTTCTTTTTTTTCTTTTTTACTAGCTACCCACCCGGCGTTTCCCGGGCCCGAGATAATAACTATTTTAGAGCAAAGCGTTAACCCCTTCCCTCCTCATACCTGCAAATATAATGAATAATTTGTTCAAGAAAACCACCTTTACCTACATTAACGTGATCATTAACAAAATTAATTTTTTCTGATAATTAGAACATAACGAAGACGCTACGCTAAAATAGTCGGCAGATGACAACACTTCCCATCTTCAATTTCAGATCTACATCTTAATTAGTTAAGATCTATATCTTAATTAGTTTAGATCTATATCTATTAGTTTAGATCTATTAGTTTAGTTCTATTAGTTTAGATCTATTAGTTTAGTCTATATCTATTAGTTTAGATCTATATCTTAATTAGTTCTTAATATTAATCTATATCTTAATATAAATTCAATGTATTCTTAATATAATACAGTTGATCCAACTCAGTTCTTACTAACGTATGTAATGCTGCTATCACATTCAACATCTTTTCAGGTAATTTTATAGTAAAATCTTTAATTTTAAATACGTTTTTCTCGAAACGTTAATTGGTGGAAAAACAGCTTAAATACAAGTAAACAGGTTTTAATATATATATAAAAAATTATCAACATATTACACATGCAGCTTTTAAAAACATAAATAAACATATATCAGAATTACAAAATAAATTTATAATTACTTATGTAGATAAATCTCCAAATAATTATGCTATCATTTGTAAAGAATACTATAAAGTGTTAATTCACAATGCAATCAACACAAGTAATATTTTTAATAAAACTAAATTAAATATTGAAATAAATAACAGAAAATTATTAAATTATCACAAATTACTAAAAATCAAATGTAATAATTTTAATTATCCTTATCTTGTTATAATTCCAAAATTTCATAAAAATCCTATTAAATTTCGCACTGTTACCATCGGTTGTAACACATATAGTAAAAATGCAAGCAATTTACTACTTAATATTTTAAAGCAGATATATGATATAACGTTAAAACATAATAACCAACATTGCCTAAAAAATAGTTTTCAACTCATTAATAAAATACATAATATCAATCCGGTAAAATTCATAAAAACATTGGATTTTAATGATTTATTTAATAACATTGATATAAAAGACTTACATAAAACAATGTGTATATTATTTAAAGAATTTAAATCTCAATTAAAATTAAAAGAACATATTTCAGTAAATTTTTTTAAAACTTTACTAAATTTTACATTGCATAATAATTAAATTATATATGACAATATTATCTATAAACAATGCCAGGGAATTCCGCAGGGCGGAACCGCATCTAGTATTCTCTCTGACCTTTACTTATATTATTATGAAAGAAATATAAGTCCGAACAATGATTATGTATTTTATCGCTATATTGATGACATTATCATATTTTATTTCAATGAAAAAAATTGCACATCACCACTCAATTTTTATCCTACTCAGCTTAAATTAAGCGAAAATGATTTAATTAATAATAATATAAACTTTCTTGACTTAAAAATTAATATTACTAATAATTATAAATTAATTTTTGATATTTATGATAAGAGATTTGATTTCACATTTAAAGTAAATATTTTTACCAATTTTGCTTCATGCTTACATAAATCTGTTTATAAAAATATAATTATCAATTATCTACATCGTATAAAATACTTATGCTCAGATATAAATAAAAACAAAAATATTAGATATATTCGAGATCAAGCAAAAATATATGGTTATCCAATTTTTATGATAAATTCAATCATCAACTCTTTTAAATAACATTTATTATATAATTTAAATATAAACATGGTATTTAATAAATTATTGTTTTAGTGTGCGATAACATATAACAAAAGATATAGAAAATAATAATTATAACATACATTATTACAATTATAACATATTAGGAAATTTAATATTTAATATTTGTTTGAACATTATATACACTTTATATAGAAAATTACAATTATAACATACATAATTACAATTATAACATATTAGGAAATTTAATATTTGATTGAACATTATATACACTTTGTATAGTTGTGATTGTGCGTTGCCGATCACCTCTGTTTAAGGTGTTATTGATGTGCAGTTTTCATACATTTATAAATTAACTTATACAATAACAAATTAAATTATACATGGATAACATTGGTGATTATAACTCATAAACATATCTATTTGCAATATATATAAATATAAATATATATAGTTTTTATTTTTGTCTATGAATAATTAAATTTAACAAGTATTTTAATTACTGCATTGCATTAATTTGATTGAAAAACAGTAGTAATACTATTAATTATCAATTTTATAAATTTTGAGATATTTTGAATTGTTTATGAATTATTTAATTAGATATTTAAATTAATCTATGAAATATAAAATATATTTACAATGTAGTGTAAATTAAACATTAATTATTTAATAACAAGTCTAATATATATTTAAGTAGTAGTAAAAATAAAACATTAATTATTTAATAATATGTCTATAATATCAGTGGATTTACACAGCTGGCAGCAAAAACAATTTGAATTAAAATAATATCTCTTTTACATAATATATACTTGTTAAGAATATCTGAAATGCTGTGCAAGTTGAATTAATTCTGTGTAGATTTATTCATATAGTAGTATTATATTTTATTTGAATTTAAAGTAAAACTACAAGTTAGTATTGTTTTTTAAAGTTTATTTATATAATTAAATCTAATGAAGTGAGTGTGTAACTAATAAAGTGGATATCTAACTAAATATTAATTATGAATTATTATAATACCAATATATGGCGATACTTTACCTTTCAGGTAGTTGTTGATAATATTGTTAATATTATATTTAATTTAACTATAGAGGGAGCTATTGATTGTATATTAATTTTACTTTCAGGAATTAAAATAGGATGAAGTAATATATATTCACGGATATAATTTTGTTATAAGTGTATTAAAACCAGAATTATTTTGTGTGTTTTTGAATCATTTTGTGTTTGGGTGTCATCGATGGGGATGTGTTTTAAAAAAAGTGTGCTCTCAACTTGTCTTTCAAATCATTTCTCTCAACTCGACTTAGTCAACATGTATGATGCATTGCCATGTGGATGTGAATATTATGCAGAAGTTGTGACATTTTAAGGATTCTGTATAATTATTGTGAGTAAAATATTTTATCTACACTTTACGCGTTCATATTTCCAATTTTATTATTTCAAAACTGTTATCTCGTGGTAATTTCATGAGGTGTTAAATGCAGTTTTTGGGATAATCGATGTGAGTGAAATATATTGTATATTCTTAATGGTTTTTTATTTCCTATTTAAATATTTCCAAATTTTTATTTCCTATTTAAATATTTCCAAATTTTTATTTCCTATTTAAATATTTCCAAATTTTAATATTTCCAATTGTTGTCTGGTAATAATTCAGTGTACCTGGATGATTCTACTGATCTTAGCATTATGCCAGTAGAATTATGAAACACTGAATTATTATTTAAAACACATGTGGGTGCATCCAGGCTGATGAGTACATGTGCATGTGTTTTTTCATATCCAATTCATATTTAATTCTCATGTGATCCAATTTTCCATTGTATATGGTTCATATTTAATTTATTAATCCATTTGTATTTACTTAATTGCAACTCCAATTTATATTTTTTTTCCCTTTCTCTCTATTTCTTTTGTCTTTTTTCAATATTCTTTAGGTATGAGTAAAATTTGGCCAATTACCATTGAAGCACAAGCTATGGTAATATTATATTTGCACATGTTAATTATTAGCTATGTGGTATTCTGTATACACAATATCATTAATTATCTCTTTGGAGATTTAAGTAGAATGATAATAGAACTTGATATGTTTTTTGAAAATCATAGATATTATATATATATATATATATATATATATATATATATATATATATATATATATATATATATATATATATATATATATATATATATATGATGTCCGAAAAGTCTGGAAACGGTCGAATAACTCGAGGAATATATATCGGATTGAAAAACGGAAAATATATGTTGAATATTTTTGAAAAATCTATTTAGGGATATCAAAGTTGCCCACCTCAACTCTGCTTCCTAGGTGGGAAAGGGAGGCAACTTTGAAATCTTAAATGATAACCCCGCTTTTTTATTGTAGATTCCGATTCTACGCGAAAAAGTGTGTAACTATTGTATTTAACATTTTTTCGGAAAATTGTAGATGGTGCTGTAATAGAGTAAAATGGAGTGAGAATCATTTCCATTGAAAAGTCTGAAAACGATCGAATAACTCAAGAAATATACATCGGATTGAAAAATAGAAAAATGCTTGTTCAATGTTTTGAAAATTCTATTTAGGGATATCAAAGTTGCCTCCCCAACTCTGCTCTCTGGGAGGAAACAGGGGGCAACTTTGAAATATTAAATGATAACCCCATTTTTTAATTGCAGATTTGGATTCTACGGGAAAAAAACGTAACTTTTATATTTAACATTTTCTTCGGAAAATCGTAGATGGAGCTGTACTTGAATAAAATGCAGTGAGAATTGCTTCCATTTAAAAGTCTGGAAACGGTCGAATAACTCGAGAAATATACATCGGATTGAAAAATGGAAAAATACGTGTTCAATATTTTAGAAAAATGGCAACTTTGATATCCCTAAATAGATTTTTCAAAAATATTGAACACGTATTTTTCCGTTTTTCAATCCGATGTATATTTTTCGAGTTATTGATTTCGAGAATTGAAAATACTTTTAAAAACATTTAAGGACTGATTTATAAACATAAAAGCATGACACATCCAGACATGATTGATGACCTTCTATATGACGGTGAGATTAGTGACGTGATTTGAAATCGAAGGGTTGTTTTCATTTTTCGATAAATGGATTACATCTTAAGTTATAAGCAAATGCTGTCGCACGACGACTTTTATCGGACTGCCGCATCCAGACATTCGGTTTTGAACGCCAAATTTGATAGCATTTACTGAAAAATCGTCTACCTTTATCGTAAAGTTAAAAAAAAAACTAATCCATTTCGAAATTTATTGATAAGAGCACCTTCCAATCAAAAAGTATTTTTAATCTTAATTATTAATCACGGGTGTAAATAAAAATATGATAAGGCATAAACATATATATAATATTTTTTCATTCAGAAATATATCATCTCTACATAATGCTGTGAAAAAATAGTAATATTCCTCGCCTGAACATTTTTAAAAATCTTTGCGTGGAAAAGGGAGAGCAAATTTTACCTATCAAAGAAGTAAAAGAATATTTATTAACCGTAATTACCAGCCAAGCGCCTAAACTGGCAGGTAAATTAAATCAGGAAGTTTTCTTCTTACTTTTTAAAATAATTTTCATACAGCAAATCTATTTCTTTATGTAATGCTGGTATAATAGGAAAGATCTGCCTCCTCTGTAGATGTTATTGCTACATCAACGTGGGGTGTTTGAGCAAACTATTCCCTTAAAATAACAATAATGTATTCACTATTGTGAAATATTTAGGTGTGTAAATCAAATCAATAAAAGAGTATTCTTATACAGTTTTTAAGTTTAATTTGTTTCAGCAATGAATATTATCTATGCAATGGTAGGAAAACATTAAAGATCTGCCACATCTGCAGATTTTATTGATATATCTGCACAGGGTCTTTGCCCAAAATGTACCTGTAACATAAAAATAATGTATTCATTAATCTTAGACACTCAGGTGCTTAAATCATATCTGTCGGTAAGACAGGTTTCTAATACATTTTTTTATAAACAATTTATGTTCCTGTAGATTTTTGCTATACTAAAAGCTTGCATAAACAAATAAATACTGCCAGGACTTGTACAATTAGTTTGAATGCAGCCAGACTGTTTGGACTAACAGTTGCTCATTTTCCTAAAACTGTATAGGCCCCTTCCTGCCCACCCCTTGCATATTTTTGATAAAATTGGGAAATAATCCGATAAGTATACAAGTATACAATAAAGGACAAAACACAGCTTTTTATAATCCGTTACGGTACAGCCGCTGAAAAAATATCAATAAAGGTCAGAAATATTTTTTAAGGAGACATTACACCGTACATTTACATTAAATAAAAACTATAATCATTTATTATTGTATTATTTTGTATTATAAAAACGTAAAATTTGCAATGAGCTTGAAAACAAAATCAGGCCGTTTAGGATCTTTGGAAACAGCTAGACTTCAAAATTAGCCTACGACATACATATTCATCTGCGTTAGTTTTCGTTAATCAGTTCTTTCGAACTATCGATTTAATAGTGGTTTTTTTCCCAGCCAGATAACATCAAACTACCAACTGTCATTTTAAAACTAACAAAGTATTTTTTATTCCAGAATGTAATTTCTTTTCAGGTAGTGTTTGAAAGAAACATGTTAAAAAGAAAAGGAAAACTTTTGCTTTATAACCGAATTGAAGCTTTTATTAAAATTTTCCCTAATTTTTAGTTAAAAAGTACATTAAGAATTAAATTATATTTCTTCAGAATTATATAAATTTATTTGTATAACTGCTTTAATCGATAATAATTGCCCTAGATGACATGACACCTTTAATTCATTTAAATTATGAAAAAAAAGATTCACATTTGAATTTTAATTAAAGTTGTAGCATGTGCATAGTTATATTTTAAGAGTAAAATTATATATTTGTAAAGAACAAAATTACTCTTTACTAAACTACATGATTTAGACGCATTTCTATTCAAACAATTTTTAGGTTAATTAAAACTGTTTATTTAAACATATATGCCGCCTCTCTTGTGTGATTTGGTTATTTTTAGCGAAACAGTTTTAGTAATCAGAGAAAATTAATGTCCTTCAATTTAGCAACTTATGTAATTAAGATGTATATTTACTTATTTATTCATGGAATTCTAAAATAAAAAAAAAATTAATTTGTAACTGTACAATACATTTTCTTAAACCAAGGATAACTACATTTGGTGTAATCACATAAAATATGATTCATTTGATTTTTTTCTGTTTGTCTGAAAGAACCTTGTTCCCTATTAGTTTGAAAGAAAAATAATTTGTGTTCCTTTTATAAACTTTATAAACGAATGGAAATATTTAATGGAATTCACCAGTCCGTGGAATATTTCGACCTTCCGTATTTCGTATTGTTTAAAGAAATCCTTAAAGGAAACCACAAGGAGCATGTTTTGTAGCGAATTATACAAAGGTCTCGATGTTTTAATAAATAGTTTGAAAACCTTAAATTGGTATTGAAAAGTACAATCAATTTCTTTAAAGTAACACAGTTCATGAATTGCGGTCGGATTAGTATTTCTGGACATTTCAAAATAACGTAACTTGTTGTTATAACAATTTTTAATTTGAAGAGCGGTATTTAATATTTTGATTTAAACTATCACATAAAATATGATAAAATCAGATAGAAATAATATAAATTAAAAAAAATGTATATTAAGAACCCGCATATGAATCATTATAGGGCTGAAGTCTTAAGGTTGGAATTTTTGCAATTTACTTTACTTATTTTTCAAAATATGGGAATTATTTGGTAAAAAAGGATGAGAAATGACATGTATGAACAATTTTAACATTTTAAAAGATTTATTTACAATTTTTAGTTCAGACAACAGTTTTTGTGCAGTGGTGGTTGAGTAAATCATATATATAACGGTTTATACCCTTAGAAGAGACAAATATACATTTTCAGCTGAAGCAAAATGAATCAAATAACATTTTAAATATATTCATGTAAAACATTTCTTATGATGCATATTAATTTTAAGAAGTAAGAAAATTTATGCGTCAAGTATAAATTATGAAACGCTTTCAAACACAGTCAGAATAATGCAACAAAACTTCACCGTTTAATAACACCGTAAAAGACGATATCTAATTAAAAAAATTGGAAAACGCATAACACATTTGAAAGCACAATTTCAGCAATTACCATCTAGTTGGAAAAATATATGAATTCTTTTGTGCAGCTCTGTACATGATCTATATTTTTTTACCAATTTTACTATTGAGGTTTTTATCATTGCGAGTATTTAATTTTAGTTCATTTACAATAGAATGTACAATACTTTGCTTTCATTAAAAATTTATCAATTCATTGGATTTATCAATTTTTATCATACATAAATCAAAATTTTTCTCTCGCTGAAAGCAGCAGAAAATGCCATTTTATTTTAAAAATTATTACTGATCTTAAAATAATATTTTAAAACATTAAAAATGTACTGTATGCATGTCTATGCAATTTTAAATAAATTTCTGTTTTTTCTTTCATTTAAATCATACTACTTAAATACTTTAGCCACACTAAAATTGCATTAGGCTTATTTGTTTTATCACTAAGATTGTTTATACAAAGATATTTTCTGTTCTAATGTTACTAATATTTTAATATAACAATTGTATATATTGAGTTAGGATATATTGAATTGTGTATATTTGACGTAAACAATTCTTAAAAAACAACAACATATGACTGACTGAACGAACTAATCTTTAATTATTTTTTTAATAATCAAAATGATTTCATTAATAAGTAATTTGAATAAGTAATGTACTAAATAATGAATAATATTAACATATTTATTGAAAAATATGAAAATGTCTTCTTGTAAAAATGATTGGAGTAACTTTAAATGAAATCTCATTTGATAAAATATTCCTGAGGCGTCGCAGCAGTCGCTCGACACGAAAAGCAATTTATATCACAGTTTAGCAATTTCTTGATAACCTCATTTCATAGCTAAAATGTCCTTATCAGAGGAAATAACTTTTGCACATTCAGAATTTCTTTTATTGTCACAGATATTTATTTCAGATAATATATGCTTTAGGTTAAGGTTCACGATTAATACTTATGCTTTTGTACTGAGTAATACGTTTACTGAACTTAATCTAATACTGACAAATCATTTATTGATTCTTATAATAATCATGTGTACTGAGTATTAATTTCATACTTATGCGGTTTATGTGTGTATTTAATGGAAACTATGATTAAAACGCGAAAAAAAGTGACATTATGTATTTAAATGAGAAATAATTAAAAGTAATAAATTTTTTGTAAATAATTATTTACATGAAGAACTTTTTCCTGGGTGTTTTTTATACCTGCATATATTTAAAAAAATGTATAAATAAGTTTCGATTATTTTATGTTGTTGAAAGTTAGATTATTTGAAATGTATATAAAATATATTAGTACTACTTTAGCTTATATATTTCATGATAGTGAAAGGTGTTTTAAAGTAGCTTTATAAGTATATGCTGTTTTTGTAATATTTTTAAATAAATACTTAATTTGGGAAAATTAATAAATCCAAGATTTGTTTCAGGATGTGTTGTTAATAAAAAGGTATATATATATCTTTATTTCCTCATACTAACTGTAATAGTAAATATTAGTATTGAAACATATTTGATGAAAATAGTGATATAAACTAAAAAAAAAATCACGCAGTATATAGAAGAATAATGCAAATAGAATAGAATCTTTATTAATAAAAACAACATTAGAGTATTTAAACATTCATAACTTACGTATTTCTTCTTTTAAAATTCTCTTATTGGATCAAGAGGAGGGGGAGCACAATATTTAAAGCAGCTTAAAAAGAAAAAGTAAATAAAATGACATTTTTGTGTAAATATTTTTGGAATATAGCTACCTTATATGTGTAAAATCCTAATGAAACGACTTTATCAAACAATTTTATGAAACGACTGATTAAACGAATATAACGAATGATTAAACAAATATATGTTAAATACGGAATTTGTAGAATGCTGACTGTAACGAATTTTTAGTATGTTGTTACAGTCACCTACAGCGTGGGTTTTCACGAAAAATTGTATATAGCATACCCTATATATATAAAATCCTTAATGAAATTACTTTATGAAACGATTTTATGAAGCGACAGATTAAACGAATTATGAAACGAATATATGTTAAATACGGAATTTGTAGAATGCTGACGGTAAAGAAATTTTAGTATGTTGTTACAGTCACATACAGCATGTGTTTTCTCGAAAAAAGTGTATATAGTATATAATGTTAATTTTCAGGGCTGCTCAGAAGAATACTAATGCATGAGACGATTATTCGTTAAATACGAGATTTGTAAGAATATTGAAGGTGACGAAATTTTAGCATGTGGTTAAAGTCACCAGAGCATGCATTTTCTCCAAGAATGTGTGTTGCGAATCACGTGGGCTGCTGAGATTGGCTCCAATACGGCCGGCGCATAGAGGAGTATTTCTAAAAAAAGCTGGACAAAATTCGAAAAATGAACTTCGTTAAAAACGGCAATACTTTAATTGTTTGTATAGCTTAGTAGTCAGTGCTTTACGTAGACACTATCTTAGGAATGTTTGGTAACACTCCCCGTCACGTTATCTGTCAGAACACAGCTGTCGTGCATCGCAGATGTCTCTTTTCTCAGTGCTGTTGTGAGAAGCGCATTATTTAATTGCATTTTTCGTTGTAAACAGTAAAGATCTGAAAAAACCCTTTATGGACAAAGAAGTGGAAGGTATGTAGCTTAAATTACGGTATTTAGTTTTAGTTATAAAGGAATATAATTATGAATATAGCCATATTGTTTTATCTTTAAAAATAAGTTTAATTTTTACTAGTTATTTAAAATTATTAGTGATTTATAAATACGTTCCGCCCTTTTTCCGGTAAAACTTTTTCTTGGAATATAAAATTTAGATATTCCTTGTTATATTCATACAACAAAATCTTGCCCCAGCTTGCCCCATTTTTTTTTTACCGTTTTAATAAAAAAATGGTATTAGAAGTTGATGATATTTTGAAAACGAAAAATCTTCATTTTTATTTTAGAAACTTCAGTGACAGCAAAAGATGTTTCAAGAAAGTTGATATTTGACCTTATGCAAGATTGTCATAGTAAGAAAATAGATGAAAAATTATCTTTCATGGAAAGTCAAGTTATAGAAATGGCGAAATGCCTGGTAGATGATCAGGAATCATTAAAACGTTCGTTAAGCCGTTTCAAATCGGTTTTAAAGAAAAATGGGAAGCTGCCAATAGGACAAAAAATTGTATTCTTAAGATCAATGAACATTGGCTTAACAGTTCCATAAAATTAGCTGTAGAAGATACTAGCTGTAAAATAGCAAAACAAGGTCTGAAGGCCGATACGCATTCGTTTTGTTCGTAAAACGAACGATATTACATATATTCAAGAAATTCAATATATTGAAAATCAAGTTAAAATCTTAAAAAAACTAATATACCTACTACTAACGGTAGTTTATATTACGTAAAACACACGCTGACACCTACTATGGTAGATGCGAAAGTTTGCAATGCAGCGACAAGTACTTCATCAAGAATGAGATGCTACATATGTGGAGAAACTTTAAAAAAAATTAATAAATTGGAGAAGAAGAATCCTGATGCCTTAAAATTTGGTTTATCAATTCTTCATGCAAGGATTCGATTTTTTGAGTCATTTTTGCATTTATCATATAAAATTTCTTTAAAAAAGTGGCAAGCGAGAAACAATGAAGACAAAAAAGTCGTGGCAGAAACAAGAAAACGAATTCAAAATAGTTTCAAAGAAGAAATGGGTATTCTAGTAGATATTCCCAAGCCCGGTTTTGAGAACACGAATGATGGAAATACATCAAAAAGATTTTTTGTGGACCCCAATTCCGCTTCCCAAATCAATGGAATAAATATTGACCTTATAAAAAGGTTCAAAATAATTTTAGAGGCACTGTCCAGTGGACATAGAATTGATGTTAAGAAATTTCAAAATTATACTGAAGAAACTGCAATTATATGTGTGGCATCCCATGTCACCAACAGTACATACAGTTTTAGTACGCGGGGTCACAGTAATTAAACATGCAATATTGCCTATCGGTCAGCTTTCGGTGGAGGCTTCTGAAGCTAGAAACAAACATTTCCACCAATATAGACAAAAGTTTTCCCGAAAATTTTCTCGAGAACAATATAATAAAAATGTTTTGAACAGACTTTTACTAAATTCTGATCCTTTTAAAAGTAGTTCAAGACCAAAGCCTAAGAAAAAAAGGAAGCCTTTTTTTAGCGAAACAATAGAACAGTTACTCCCAGAAACACCATACGACAACATCCAAAAGAAGATGAAAGTGAAATAGATGGAGAGGAAGATGAGGATGAAGATGAAACAGATGAAGATGAATCTGATTCAAATAATGAGTTATAGAAATGACTTTTTATAAATATGTAAAAAAATAAAACTGAATATTTCAATAAATATCATAAATGTTTATTCTAAATTGTTTTAAATAGATAGTTTACCTTTTAAAAAGCAAAGATATTTTGTAAATTCGTAAAAAAAAATTATATGCTTTGTTAAAAATATATATAAAATGACTCTAAATAGCTTTTTACAACATTTCAAATTGATATAGCTCACAAAATAATTTTGTCCACATTTTTCATAAAATACTCCTATGTGCGGCGTGTAGCCCTCCCAGTGACGCAATAAAATTAAGTTCAGTAGCATTTCGTTTACTGCTCGAAGAAGAAGCAAAAATGCGGCTTCCAGAAATAGATTCCCGAATATCGTATATTAATATTTTTATTTGTGTTTTGATGTGTGTCCGTCTTTGTGTATGTGAAATAAAATCAAGAAAAGGACAATGTATTAGAATTACTTCAACAATCAACACACCAGAATCATGTGATGACAATAATAGTATTGCTTCCGGTTTATTAACTGTTCTCCCTTCACGTGGGTTTTTCTTCTTTGGTGATGACAGCCTGGGAGCTTCAACATTAAAGTTCATGATAAGAATTAAGTGATCTTCAAATGTGCTTGAAGAATTTTCATGTGATTATTATAATTAATATTAAGTTGGACATTCTCTATCGACTTATTGGATTCCATCTTGGCAAAGGATCGGTAAGGATTTAATCTCGACAAAACAGGTACTGTAATTTTTTTTTATTTTTAGGAATGGATCTCGATAAATTAAAAACAAAGTGCAAGGTAATTAAAATTGCCTGTACTAAACTAATAGCTAAAAGAGATACATTCATTGAAACTATTGATTTTGATAACGAAAGTCATTTCGAGCAACTTTCCGAATTTTTAAACAATCTAAAAGAAAAACAAGATGAATTAAAATTAATAAATTCAAAAATTGAAGAGTTAATTTCTGATAGCACTGTTTTTGAAACGGAAATACAAAATAGTATTGAGTATGACGATACAATTAATGAAGCCAAATTCAAAATTAAAGGAAAATTAAAGAAATTTAAAGGTAACGCTGAATTGAGCAACACAAGTACTGTATCAAATGCAAATACAACTCCCTATCCTAATACGCGATCACCTGCAATAAATTTACCAAAGATAACTATTACGATTTTCAAAGGTGATCCTAACACATTTCTAGAGTTTATAAATGGTTTTAAAAGTACTATTGATTCTAATGATAGCTTGAGTAATATTGAAAAGTTTATATACATGAAGTCTTTTCTGTCTGGAGATGCTTATAGAACGTTTTCGGGATTTGCCCTAAATGAACAAAATTATGAATCGTCTCTAGATTTACTAGAAAATAGATATGGAAAAGCAGAATATTTGATTAGTGGGTTTATAAATAAACTATTAGAAATTGAGCCTGTAAAGTCTGCTTCAAATACTAAATTGTTACGGGAATTGTACGATGAATGCGAAATTAGCATCCGAAATTTACAAGCGATGGGAGTGGCCTCAGATAATTTCGGATATTTACTGATTCCAATAATTTTAAGGCAAATACCTCCTATTTTTGGTTGTAGAGTTTCAAAGAAAAAAAAATGATAAATCTGCTGACGTCAATGAATTGATGAATTTTATAAAGTTTGAAATATAATCACGAGAAGCAGCTAATGCGGTGTCAAGAATTTATTTAAAAAATGATGAAACATCTCGATGGGAAAGGAAAATTCCTAGTAGATTAAATGTTAATGTTTCCACTTCAGTCGCGTTTAACACGGTCGTAAAAAAATGTTTGCATATTTTGCAATTCAAATCACTATAGTCTAAAATGTAAAGAAATCTCGGACAAACAAAAACGTTATAAGTTAAAAAAATGGGAAATGTTATTCATGCTTGAATAAAAATCACCTATTATCTTCTTGTAAAGTAAAAATTCAACCTTGCGAATTGTGCCAGAGTTATCAGCATAATTATTTATTTTGCCCTACAAAAAAACCTAAAACTCGTCTCGTTGAGAACATGGAATCACCCGAATCTTCCAAAATTCTCGAAAACCAAACTGTATTATCGTCAGTTATTAAGACTCAAAATTCCTCCAAAAGTATTAAACATTATTAATAACCGCTTGTGTACAGGTGTAAGGTACTTCTAAAACCTTATATACGAGGGTTTTATATGACTCAGCATCTTCTAGAACCTTTCTTACAAAGAGTTTAGCGACAGCTTTGTAATTAAAACCTATAAAAACAAGTAAGTCTTCTAGTTTATACGTTCGCAAACCGCAAAGCCATAGAACAGGAGTTCGATGTTGTGATTATTACGGTACGCAGTCGCGTGCCCCCCTACGCTGGCATACAAATTGAAGTGCTTGTGTCAGAGGTCATTAGTGGAGCGAAAATTATCGCATCTGTTGATTATTAGCTAATAAACAAACTCGGTCTTAATGAAAATGAATTTGCTGACATATTTATTCATGCCAAACCCATCCAAATTCTGTTAGGTGCTGATTATATGTTTTTAACGATAATTGGAGAAGTTTAAAAAATAAATCAACCGTTGTTTATTCAACCAACGATATTTGGAAAGACTTTAGTAGGAAGAATTTATGGCGCTAAATTAAAGAGTACTTCCTGTTTGAAAATAATATGCTCGTCTATAGATAATGACTTAAGAAATTTATGAAAAATGGAATCGTTTCTGTTTCATCAAAAAGATAAACAAGATGATGAACACTTTGATGTCATAAATAAATTCGAGAAGGAAATATGTTTCGAAAATGATAGGTACGTCGCACCGCTTTTGTGGCGATGTGATACAGTTAGACAAAATTTATGTAACAATTACAATGTCGCGGAAAAAAGATTTGCAGTTTTGGAAAGACGATTAAAAGATGAACAATCTTTATTTTTAAGATATAATGAAATTATGAAGGAACAATTGTATGAAGGAATTATTCAAAAGTGTAATGATAATTGTTCTATAGATTACGCAATGTCTCATAGAGCGGTTTTTAAGGAAAAATCTTCTAGCTCTAAAACTAGAATTGTTTATGATACGAGCAGTCGACAAGGTAGTAACAAAAGTTTAAATGAATGTCTTTTCTCTAGGGAAAATTTGAATCCTAATCTCGTAGATGTTATATTAAATTTCAGGCAGCATAAAATTGCTTTTTGTGGGGATTTGGCACGAGCCTTCCTACAAATAGAAATATCAAAAAATTACAGAAATTATTTATGTATTTTGTATTTTGATGATTGCGACATAGATAAACCTTCGACTTTATATTATTTTAATCGTCATTGTTTTGGCCTCACCAGTTCTCCCTATGTTTTGGCTTCGACTATTAAAAACACATTAAAAATTATAAGGAAGCTAATCCCGTCGCATATCATATGTTAGATAATTATTTGTACGTAGATGACTTAATTTACGGAGCATCTACGGTACCAGAAGCTTTCAAGCTGTCATCTTGTGCAGTTTCAATTTTTAAAGACGCAAATATGTAGTTACGGAAATTTAACTCTAATTCTTTAGAATTAAAGGAACTGTGGAAGAATGCTGACCCTATAATAGAAATAGAAAAAAACAATCAAACCTTAAAATATTAGTTATTAACTGGAATAATAAGGAGGACTTTCTGTCCATAGATTTGACATCTTTAGCTTCAAATGGTGATACTTTACAATTCACCAAAAGACACGTTCTCCACACTGCTGCTAAAATATTTGATCCAATCGGCTTCCTCAATCCTTTTATGATATAAATTAATCTCCTCTTACAGGAGTTGCGGGAATGTGATCTTGACTGGGATGACACGTTTTCCGAAGAAATTGTGAAAAAATATCAAACGTGGTATAAAGAAACAAAATTACTAGAAAATATAAAAATACCAAGTAATTACTTCGATTCAGATGTAACAGTAAACAAAGTTCAAATTCATATTTTTTCTGATGCTTCATTAAAATCATACGGAGCTGTTGCCTATTTTAGACATAGGACATCCGAAGACCATTTTAAGACTTGTTTTATATTTTCTAAATCTCGAGTTGCTCCTTTAAAAAGAATCACCTTGCCGCGATTGGAGCTTTTAGGCACCTTAACAGCTGCTAGAATTGCCAACAATTTTAAACATCCTTTCAGCTATATTGGAAAGATAATTTTGAGGACCTACTCTACTATTGTTTTGCACTGGATTAAGGTATTTGCCTCCAAGTGGAAACCCTTTGTTGTTAACCGCGTAGCGGAAATTCAGTGGATGACCGACCCTAGTTCTTGGCGGCTTGTCAATAGCAAAGATCACCCGGCAGACATGCTTACTAGGGGGCCCTCTTCCAAAGAGTTAATAAATTCAAGACTGTGGTGGTATGGTCCTGAGTGGCTTATTAATCCCGAAAATTTTTGGCCTAAAGAAAAAAAAGTTAAAAATCAAATCATTCATTCCAGAAATTGAAAATGAATGCAAAGGCAAAATTATGGTTAATTCAATCATTGTTAATGAAAAAATAATCGACAAAGATAAATTTATTGGTTTGAAAAAAACTGTTATGAGTAACGGCTTACGTGTTATATTTTATAAAATTACTGAAGGGTAAACACGAGAAAGTTTGTATACTTACACCAGAAGAAATTAGAGAAGCAGAGCTGTATTGCATAAGACTAGTTCAAAATGATTTTTTTCTAATGATATACAGTGTTTAAAAAATTCCAAACCTCTTCCAAAGGATTCGCACTTGCTTTGTTTGAACCCCATCTTGATTCCGAATCCGAAGGCGTCCTGCGTGTCTTTGGTCGACTTGGAAAAGCTGATTTTTCAACGGATGAAAAACACCCGATAATTCTTCCACCAAAAACGAAGTATAATTTGGGATTGAGAATTTGGGATGCTCATGCTAGAGTGTTTCATTCAGCAGTTTCTTACACACTCGTACAAGTGAGAGAAAAATTCTGGTTACTAAAAGCTAGACAAACCATAAAAAATCAACTGAAAAAATGCATTATTTTTAAACGGTTTTCTTCAACTGCAGGAGAACAGACGTTAGCTCCATTGCCACCTGATCGTGTTGAACAGTCAGCTCCATTTAGGGTAATGGAAGTCGAATTTGCAGGGCCTTTATTCGTGAACGATTCTGACAGTAAACAGTATATATTTCTGATAACGTGTGCTGTAACAAGAAATGTCCACTTACAACTTGTTGACAAATTTGCATTCATCGATATTTTAATCTGGATCAATATTCTAGATTTGTTTTTGTATTTTTTTTATTTCCTCTTGTTGTGTATAGGCAAGTGGGTATCTATAACTTTCACCCTTGTGCATTTCTTAGACCCCTTCGTGGAATTCATATTTTTTACCTGGTCTGCTCATCGTCTTCTTTTTCTAATTCATATTTGCATCAAAGAATTAAAAAATACATTTATCTTTAAATATTTAATAATGTAGGTTGACGGAAGAGTGCGCAGTTAATAAAAGTGCATTTGTCATAAAAACATACTGGTGCAAACCACGCTTCTAAACTTAATGGTGTTTCGAGTGTGTCCAAAGCTGGTTTGTGCACCAGAAAAAGAACTGTGATTGGATTGAAAATAGACACAACAGGCGAATTCAAAATTATGAACTACTTTTGATCTCAGTTTTCTTCAAATTGAACTTGCTACTTTTTCAAAACGTTACATACTTCGAATGATTTCATAATTGTTTTGAATTACAAACTATCAAGGTTTTCGGAACGGACAAGAAAATTAGCAGATCCATTTTAAGAAAATAATATTAACATGTAATTAATGATTCTGTTGTATCTTGTAGTATTTATAGAATGTCAAAAATAATTCAAATATCCAAGAGGTAGATTTTGGCACCTTCTATTGCAGCATAAGAAAGAAAAAAAGCTTCAAGATGAGAGCAAAAATGTAGTTGTTCGATGATTGGAAATACTAGACTGCACATTGTGCAAACTTTAAAAAATAATTAATTGTGGTACTGTTTTTTTAAGGGATGTATTTTCCAAGAAAGTTGTATAAGAATTGTGTAACTATTTCAAGAGACTAGATGAAATATTTTTGATTATGTCTTCAAAAAAAATTAACAACAGTGAATTTGCGTAAAGGCATAATATTTTTCTTAGGTTTAACATTCAAATGGAAATGATCGGCTTAAAATGGTTAAGAGGTTTCATGAAGAGCCATTCGTAGTTTTCACTTCAGAAACCGATATTTTGAAACTTTACTCGGGCCATGGGTTTTAACAAACAACAAGTAGAAAAAATCTGCAAATATTTATCTTCTTTAATGGATAAATATCAATTTACTCCTCATACAAACTGCAACAGAGTGGAAACTGTAATTATTAATGCGTGTAATAAACCATCAAAAGTGCTTTTTCTAAGCAAAAACGTGGTGTGAGTAAAATAAACTGCGTAGAAAAGGGCACAAATGTGATTAACGGCAGTGCTGTCCCTACATGAGGCGGTTTTATTCCAGTTAATTTTAACTGAGCAGAATGATAAGAAAGTACGAGATGTTTGATGTAGCAACTCATGGATCTTTTGGAGTCATATAGTTGTTAGTTGCTAAAGTTTTATTGCTGGTAAATTATTCATAGATTTATTCACACATTTGAAGAATAATGAAAAACTCATCAGTGAATCATTTCTTTTAATTGTCTTTTTTACATCATCCACAAGATGCAACCATTGAACAGAAGAATTCATAACATTTTGCAGAAATATTACGCCAATGAACACAAAAAATGTCTTAAATTCAAGAACAGCAATACGACAATTTCTAATTTCTGCTATTTTTCCAGCCGCATACAACAAAATTTCTACATTTGCATTCTGAATGTAGAGTCACTGATCTTTGATCTTTAAATTCAGTCTTTTTCAACAAAGTCGGTTTACCGGTTTGGACGGTTACAGAAAGGAAAACCCTAAGGTAACAATAAAGTCTAGAGAGTAGCAGGAAGTGACCTGGAGTTGAGTATTATTAATAGCCTGATATAGTCAGAAAAACCATCAGACATGGCCACGTAGTCAGATCAGATAATCTCTCTGACGGAAATGATGCCAACAAGTTTTCCCTTGGAAGTTGGAAACTCTATGTTTAAATCATCACTTCAAAATGCAACTCCAAGATGCTCGAAATCATTTACAGGCATTGCTTTTTTTAAAGCAACAATGTGCATGAAACATGAGAAATCGGAAACATTTTTAAAGCGTTAACGACACTAAAGAAACACGCTAATAAATATAAATAATTTGGAAACAAATTTTAAATCATAAGAAAGAAAACTAAGAAAGGATGGAGATGTAAAGACTAATAAAAAACTTATAAAATTTCACTTCAAGAACCCAGTCGAGTGCTCAGTGAGCCAATAATGATCGCAAAACAATGCACAGGGTATGTTCAATTCAGGATGTTTTGAGATTTATGTGAAAGTGATACCAAAGATTAATCTACGCACCTCTACAGATCTATATGCATACTCTTACTCATCATAGTATCTTAAACGGCGCATTTATATTACGTATATTTTGTTGTTCATTACTGTTAATATGTTATTACTCCTAAATGTTTATAGTAGTTTGTTATGTGATTACTAAGGTTCAAAAAATTATTCATTAAATTCACTCATTATTTATTAACGTGTAGTCAGTTAGTTGAAATATGCGTACTCCTACACCAGGCTACACTGTTTTACCCTTGCTGTGTTAACAACTCTCTTATATTAATCAACTAATGTAGAGTGAGGACGTTTAATTACAATATAGATTTAAGTACTTTATTTTACCACCAACTATGAAAAAAGAAGATAGGTCTTTATATAGACCAAAATAGGTTAAGAATAGGTTATTATGGAAGAAATAACAAATTCTGTTCATTTTCTAATTGATATTTACATACTAAATGTCATAAAGTAAGCTTTTTATTAATACAGATTAGGATATATTTTCTTTTCATAAACACATTGAAATTCCTTTCTTTAATTTGAATATTTAAATCAACTTTATCAAAATAATAGTAGTATGTGAATAATTGAGAGTATGTTCATATGTGAAAATTTTCAAATATTTTCAAGTATAAATCGTTATATAAGGTAAAGCCAGGAGAGATGACGCGGTCGGAGAGATCGCGCACATAGAGGTTTGGTGGGAAGGAGTAGAGTGAGGGAGCAGCGACTCCAGGCCAATCCCAACAACAGTAGTGAAGTGTCTACTCGAAAGTGCACGTTGATTGTTTTGAGCGTCTAAGATAAAGCATTGCTATTTTGTTTTGTTTTCCCAAAGTAAGTGCTTGAATTTTCATAGCTATTCGTCAGAATTTCTATACAATGTCAATAGTACAAAATATTTTAAACTTAAATTATTTCTCATAAGCTACTAATCTAGACTAACAATGTGAACATCAACGGTTCGTTTTAGTAGCGGCCATGTTTAAATAAAATGCCGCGCAATCTCTCCTACCGAAATTGGAGAGTTTGCGCATCTGCTACTTAGGAGAGATGGCGCGTCGTTCCCATTAGTTTCTATGCTAGGAGAGATTACGCAGGTTATTGGTAAATTTGCATAAAAAATTAAAAATAAAAATGGACTAATTTTAAGTTAAACGAGTTTTCAAGTAACTTAATGTTATTTTGTAATCTTATCTGGACTTGCTTTTTCTGATTCTTTATTTCTTTTCCCCTTTAATTCAATAATTTTTATCGTTTTTAAAATTATTTCATTTTTCTGATTCTTTAATCATTAGGTTGAAATATTCACTCCTAATACAATAATATTAGTTCAGAAAAGCCTTACAACAATGTAATTTAAGTGTAATTATTATTGTTAACAATTTAATTGTAGTTATTATTAGTAACAATCTCTCCTACCCATGTGCGCAATCACACCAATCCTGTAAGGACAGATTGCGCAAAATAACTTTTTTGGTTTTTTTACAGCTGTTCTATTAAATTACAACATAACAACAAAATAGCAATGGAAATGCATAAAAAACAAATGAAGTGAAAATTATTCACGGATAGTTTAGTAAAAAATTAATATTTAGATTTTTTATTGTTATTATTTTGAATTGTGCACAGATTATCCTAGCTTTTCCTTATTATTTTTCATAGCCACATTGTGTTTGAGTGAAAAAAAATGACAGTTAATTATCAAAGAATTTTAAAAAAAATCATAACATTAGTACGCCCTTAGTATTTTAATTATCAGTATATTATCCACATTTTACCAAGATTTTAAACACGTTTTATACCTTTTTAGAATCTACTATCTCATATTTATATAGTAAAATTTTTCTATAAAATTGTTTAATAAATTTATTCATAAATCTAAGTTTGAGTCCTTAACAGGTATATTGCATTATTGAGAAAATTTTCTCTTATATTGAGCTGACCATATTAAAATATTTTAAAAAAGTAAGCTGCGTGATTCAATTAAAATGTTAATTTATTACAAAATATAGAAAAATATTATCCGTTAAAAGGAAACTGGAAATCTCATCAATCATTTTGAAACGCTCGTTCTTTTGACATTCTAGACATAATCTTTTCAAAATAAATAAGTTTAAAATTGAAATTATTTTCGCCGGTACCATCTGAATAAGATGACTATTTTAATGTGAAGAATTCAGACAGTTAGAAAGAATCTGTATTAAAAGTGATACATCATGAAATCCTAGAAAAACTGTTTAAACTACACATAATAAAGATTCGTGTTTTTTTTTTTTAAATACTATCACGTATGTTGTATCTAAACGATACATTCTTCATTATAAACATAATCAAGACGACATACATATTCTCTATGATGTTAAAATAATTTATATAATTCAGTTAACAGTTCAATTAAATCAATTTTCTCAGAGAAAATAAATCGAATTATTTTATATTATAAATATACTTAATTTAAACTATTTTCATTAAAAGCCTTTTCTTGTTCACTTTAATAAATGTTGTAAATAATTTTATTTCTATACTCATTAGAAAATGTGTTAATTTCTCAAATATTGGAATATTTGTTCTAATTTTCTTATAATTTATTACAAAAAGATACCCTTGCAATTAAAAACAGAAAATACATACATTTGTATTATATATCTAACAGAAATTGTTTCGTCAATATTTGTTGATGTTTCTATTATGAAAGTAATTTAACAGTAAACAGTTTAATAATTACTTTTATAAAAGTTTGTAATTCGTTTTAACATTATGAAATGTGTGCTTAAGATTAAGGAAACGGAAATCCTCACATATTTACTTTTAAAAATGATTTTTATGGATTTTTCTGCCTGCTAGTCTAATATTATTGTTGATCTCGCAACAGATAAAGGAAAATACTTATAATCAAGTGAGCTACCATTAGTGCAATAACATGACAAATTATTCTTGGATAACTTAAACTAGTATTTTGTAGCCATCACAAAACTTTCTTCCATATAAGTTAAATAAATCAAAAGATTTAAATGATACAAGATTACATCGAATTTCCAAATAGGTTTTTTTACAAAATGTATGCCCAGATTCAGGAAGCTAAGTGTTAACTTTTATCGAATTATATGCATTTAAACTGGTGATATAAGCAGGGCTTTACAAATTAGAGAAAATCTAGTAGCCAGAAAAAAATTATATTAGCCAGTAAAAAATATTGCCCCCTTACAATCCCCATGAATGGTTTTCAAAAAGCACAAAAGTTTTTTTTATGAATGGAGGAAAAGTAATAACAAGTATAGAGTTTAGAATTACTAATTACAATTTTTAGAATAGTACATAATTTAGAAATATAATATAAACAAAGTTTTCTACTGAAACTTATCAAAACTATATACATTTAAAAGAAAAGAAACATAATGTAAAAGCTGAATTAACCGGCATGTTAGGGAAATGCTGATTGACGAATGATGCTTCAAATGTCTGAATAGTTCAGTGCTACAAAATCTATATTGATGAAAGGGGCAACAATGGTATAGTGAAGCAGGAAAAAAAGAAATTGCCTATTTTCCTGTTGAAATCATTCAAATAATTCCGATTTTATTATTTTAAAATTTGTAAATTATATAATTTGTCGCCAGATAAAAAAAACCTGGTCGCCATTGGTGACCTGGCGACCACATTTGTGTCACCCCTGCATATAAGCGTAGCATATTTCTAACAAATCATCGAATTTTGGCACCCCCTTTTAGACCACCTTAAATAAAATTGACAGAAAATCTATTACTATCATGAGGTTTTAAAAGTTGATATTTCATTGAATATTACGCACATATACTGGAGATATAAGCATAAAATAAATCGAATAGATAATCGATTTGCGGAACCTCCCTCTTAGGGGATTATGCCCAAAACACTAATCAGCACAAGTTCACCGTATGATAAAATTTCGTATGAAATTTTATCCTATTCTACGAAGTAGTTGATGAGTTGGAGCGCCCACAAAATATGTGTCATATCCAGACAGATATACACAGAGACTCACGGAAAGGTATTAAGAAAAAAGTCAAATCGTTTTTAGAACCTTCTACAAAGTATATATCCACCGAAAACCGGAAGTCGAAATTTTCACGAACCCAATATTTTCTTCTTGTATGTTAAGGTAATAAACATGGTAAATCAACACAAAAAGTAAGTGATAAAATATATTTTAAACATAATTACTTAAACATGAGTACCAAGTGCTTTATTTCAGATTAATTCTTATAATGACATGGGTAAAAAATAGTGATGAAACTTATCTTTCAATAAAACGAAAACCTTAAATTCATGTTTTATCGCATATTTAAATGAATCATTATTCTATCTGGTGACACAGGAGTGGAAAAATGTACTAGTTGGGGAAAAGAACTTTATTCTACAAATTATTTTAATTCTTATTTATAAAAAAAAAAACATAAAAGTGCTTTTTTAACTAATACATTTGTTAAGACAAAGAAAACGCACCTTTATGTAAGAAAGAAATATTTTCGATATTGTATTTTAAAATGCGATAAATATTTATGAAATGTATGCAATAAATAAGATATAAAAAACATATTCACTATTTTAATATTAATTTTAATTGAACTCTGCCCACAGAATTTTGAGAAGTCTGAATAACAATTTTTAATATGCTTTTATGGAAATGAGCATTTATATAGCAATCTGAATGCTTACTCTTTATAAATAATTAACGAATCTACTAATGTAAAATATCAGACAATTTGTTTGCCATTTACTGCAAAAAAAAAAAAAAAAAAAAAAAAAAAAAACTTTCTCTGTATTAAAAATTTTGCATTCTTTTCAGGTTTTCGCTTCAAAGTTAATTTAAAACCTGGTAAGAAAATTAAATTTCATTTTCTGAAGATTCTTCTCTTAAGTTGTGTCTTTTTCTTTTGTTGTTCATGTGATCTCGACTATAATATTCCAAAGCAGAGAAGCTCTGATGTGCATGATAAATACCAAAATATGTTTATAAAGAATAATACACTGGGTCTTGAATAACATTCCAATGCTGCATAGCAGCTCATAGTTTTATTATTTCTCAACTTAAAATGATTTTCATTTCCCATCCACTTCCCACACCTGGCTTTCTTGAAGCCTTTACTATTTTTACAAAATCCTCAAGTCTGGTTAGTGAACTTTCACCAATTCTTTCTATATCCGAAGTTTCAAAACTTCTTCTATGATTCTTTTTATATTTGTTCCTTGTCTATTATTTTTTTCTGTAATTAAATAATAACAATTACATAATAACAGTCTTTCTCTCATGTACCTATTAAAAAAGATTTTTTCTTTACTTTGTTTTTGTTATCGGTCATTTCTTGTCCAGTATTTTATTTATTTCGTTTCACTTTTAAAAGTTTCTTTCTCCACACGAGCGTCATTTTTGCTGCTGGAATTTCACGATTTAATTCTATTTTTACGTGTATAGATTTCTCGCTATACATGATTATTCACCCACTTGAAGAAGAGATGGAATTCTAGAATCAGAAGAAAGTACCACACATGGTTTTGCTCAGATTCTATATCATTGAGAGAAATTGTAAGAAAATGTAAAGAGGCCACATGCCTACAAACGTAGTTTCGAAGGTTCGAGATATGATTAATACCTGAAGATCGAAGTTAGTTTTGATTTATCTATTCATTCTGTACTTTGATTAGTTTCATTGCAAAATAGTTGTTAATATGCCTAATTTCGTTTAGATAAAGTATTCGCATCGATTAAGTAAGGTCTTCATAGCTAACCAAAGCACATGCACTCATATACCGGGTGGTTATAATATAAGTATCTCTATTTGGAGCTGTCTGTAGCTTCGAGGAATAACCCGAATGAAACCAAAATCGGTGCACTTGCGATTAGAGAAGGGGGAGGAAGTATGGAACAATAAAAAAAAATAATTGCAATAATCACTGACAGATGGCGCTGTTGAGTGTGAAATGTAATGTGTATTTCAAGAACAAAAAATTAAGGCGTAAAACCAGATGGCATACCTAATTTATTGAAAAATGTCACAGTGAACGTGATTGAGCTTTCGCATGGCGGTGCCTATCATGTTCAGGTTCCACATGGCCAATGTCCTGGAGTACACAATCCAGATGGTGCACGACGTGCTCAACTGCAGAATGTAACGCATCAGTAGTGATATTTAGCACACGTTGTGATATACGGTAAAGTCATTGAGGTTTGCGACACCTCCACGGTACACAATATTACACATTACATGTCACACTCAAAAGCGCCATTTGTTGGCAATTATTGCAATTATTTTTTATTGTTCCATTCTTCTTCCACCTTCTCGAATAGTAAGTGTACCAATTTTGGTTTCATTCCGGTTATTCTTTCAAACTACAGGCAGCTCCAAATAGAGATACTTATATTATAACCACTCTGTATATATGTAAGGTGCCAAGACCAAACCATGATTTCAACTCTTCTATAATTGAAATTTTCAGTAACGTGGGTTTAGCATCACATAACACATTCCACGCAACAGATCTGTACGTGGCATGAATTACCCTCTGTAGTTAACCTGGAATCGTCTGTAATAAGTGCATCCTTTTATGTTATGTAGTTTAGTAGAAATGCTTTTTT
This sequence comes from Maratus michaelseni, assembly GCA_963931845.1. Classification (NCBI taxonomy): domain Eukaryota; kingdom Metazoa; phylum Arthropoda; class Arachnida; order Araneae; family Salticidae; genus Maratus; species Maratus michaelseni. Next base: position 258,800,287 of record OZ007590.1, on the reverse strand, counting down.
TCCCCAGTTTTATGTGACATTTGTCGGCCAACACGTCCCAATATCTTCTCGTATGCATGGTTTAATTACGATAACATGCTATCTTTATAGTTAAAATTATTTTTATCTTTATTCTAGAAAAATGAAAGCAACAGAATTCGCTCTTATTCTTCTTCGAATATAGTTATGATGAGTTTAATAAAAAGTAATACTCGATACCTATAACTTACTCTTTTGAGATGACCTTTCTGAGTACTTTTTAAAACACATGCCGGTTTTAAGTTTTTCTTTACGAGATTAAAATGATCTGGAATGCATTTTTTAGGCGATATTCTAATATCAATATTTTATCTATAATCAATATTTTATCAGAGTACTAAAGCTCAAGAGAATATAACATATCTCATTTCATGTCATCTAACTATAAAAATCTGAAATAAAAATGCTACGTTGCATTTTTCTAAAGTTATTTTCAAGAATGAAATTTTTATCTCTTTATTAGTTTTCTGAGCCGCAATATTTTCTGTATTAAAATTTTCTTTTTCTAAGGAATATGCATCCAACATAATAGCTTAGTACATTATATATATATATATATTGAAAAAACTTCTAAAGATATTGAAAATAAACCAAATAAATTGATGTAGATTTTTTTTTCAAGAAAGATTGAGCATTGGAATTTTGAATTTTTTAAGAAGTAAACAGGTTGCCAATTTAGCAATTTTTTTTAATTAAAAAAACCACCACTATTTCTGAATAGTTACATAGCCTTTTTTAGTGACAGACATTCCGTGATTAAATAAAGCGAAGATTATTATTCGCAAATAGTGGTAGGCATTTTGAGAAAAATAATTTCTAAATTAGCAACACTGGAAGTAACTATAATAAGTAAGTAAAAAATATATTTTTAGAGAGTATCCAATTACATCCAATTCAGGAAAAGGAAAATATTAACACGATGGTTGAAATAGGATTATAATTTGAATTTAGATTAAAGTATTTAAATTAGCTTTTAGTGTTTCGTTCTTATCACAAGATTTAAAGATAATAATATAATATATGATTTATGGATTTTTATTGTCTTCTGCAATTTTATTTTTAACATTACAGCATGTAGATATCTTAACACTTACAGATTTACAGCAATGTAAGTTTGCAAAATAGTTTCCATTAACTTTTATGTACGTGTTTTCGCCAAACAGTATACAAAATATTATTCATTAACATTCCATTCCATTTCAATATCATTTCAGAAATTTTAACTACAACGCAAATACCGAAGTTTATTATGTTACCTTACATTAAAGTTTGTTTATCTTTATCGGTATGCTTTTAAAAGTTGTTTATTTCAAAAAGTTATTTTCTTTCATTGGTTTAATTTTCTAAAAACATTTTAGAATTTTTTTTCCATACTATATTATTTTAGTTAAAAATTCAAAGCATTTTGTCTTTTATGTAAATTTCTTCTTGTGATTCAATTTTTTTCTATGCTAGAATAAATTTTGTGTATACAGTATTTTATAAGATTGTTTCGGTTCAAAACTTCAATTTACTTTCCAATATTGTTATTTATAATGTGACTGTAAGTAGCTTGAACGTCTTTAAATCAAATTTGGGATTAATATTTTTCTGAATACAAAAAAAAAAGTGTCTAAATAAGTTATTAGATAAAAATGATTTTTGTATATCGTGTGGGATATCAGTTAATAGATTTTGTAACAGCGAACTCAAAAATATATTTGTTCGAATTATAGGTACTATAATTTCAGAGATATCGTCAAAAATGTACTTTTAAAATATGCCCCTACCCCCTATTTTCCAATCTACTGAAACTAAAATTATGAACAAATTAGGGTAGTAGGATTTCTTTAAAACTTGAAGGAAAACTATAGCAATTATCCTAGGTCACAAAGATTTTGAGAAAAATCACATTTTTCTGTTACACACAAACTTTATTTTACGGGCGATCAACGGGAGATTTCAGAGGCGCTCGAAGTACCTATTGACGGAGTGTCAAACAAGGATTATTAATATTGATTTTAGAGAAATATTGTCCCTAATTAGCCGATATATTAATTAATAACCTAGTTAGAAAAATGTGGCACGTGCCAATACGGCAGGCGTAGCAACTTTGCGAACTCCTTTCGGAGCGCTCTTGGCACAATGCCAAATTTAAACTTTGTACAAGGTATTTGTTTTAGGCTCCATATTTGTCTGAACGTTCATGGTACATATATCTATACTTTGCTAGTTTATATAGCTATACTCAACCCTACGTTGTACAGTTTTTACACAGTCTTAGTATTCTTTTAGCAACGATTTATTGTAATATTGCAGTTAGCAATTTATAAATTTATTGTGCGGAACCCTTTGTACGCGAGTAAAACTCACACTTGATCGATTATTTGACATTCCTCTCAATACAATCATAGTAAATATAAACTAGTTACTTATATTTTCATTCTAATAAATACATTTTAAGAAAAATAATGAGATGTATAAAGTATAGTTTAATTTTGTTATGCAATTTTCTTTCCTGTTTTTACAGTATGTACGTATTCTTGCAGATTTATAGCAACCTAAATATACAAAAGTTTTATACTAACCTTTATGCATATATTTTCGCAAGACTGTACATAAAATATTATTCATTAACATCACAAACAGTTTGAAATCATTTAAACACTTTGAAATAACGCAATTTCCGGAGATTATTAAACATATTATATAAAGTTTTGTTTGTTCTTGTATAACTATGCTTTTTATAATTTACTTTTACTACTTTAAATTCTCTGAAACTTTCTATTAACTAATGTTTTCTTGCATACTAAATAATTTTGAGTTAAATATTTAAACCATTTTCTAAATTGCATAAATCACTTATTGTAATTAAAGACGTTTAAAATGTCAGAATCCATTTTGTTTATACAATACTTTAAAACGTTTGTTTGTATGTAGAACTTTTCATGCTTTTAAATGTGTTTTTCACTATGTGTCTCTATATAATTTGAAATATTTCAAAAGAACTTTTGCACCACTATCATTCTGAATACCAAAATAAAATAACATTTAGGAAACATACAACTATTTAAATCATAAATTCAATAAAGCCGGCAAAAAATAATTCAGAATGAATTTTGTCTATGGATTGTAATTGTAGAATGGGTACTTTCAATTGTGCTATGTGTTTCCATCTGAATTTAGTATTTTATAAGATGTGTTGAAATTCTATAGATCGTATACAGCAATGCCCAAAAGAATTGGACCAGTACTGCAGGATAAGAATTGTTCGGGATGACCTTTCTTTTTTGCTTTTACTTATAATTGGTGTGATCTATTTATGTATGCTAGCTAAAATCTTTTTTTATTGAGGGATGTAGAAATTTAATCTTGCTACATAGTTCTAAAAGTTATTTTAACACTAGAACAGCAGAAACATCTTACCTTCTGGAACGGCGGCGGGAAGGAGTCGATTTGACCCCTCGATAAAACTATACTGAAATAACAATGATAGAACAATTTTAATTACCATACATTGGCAAAATATGTAATTTACGTATATTTCATAATTTATATTTAATTTATATTTAATATTACTTGATAAATTATTGAATTTTTAAAGTATTGTAAATGCAACGTCTACAGGGCGATCAATTAGATCATACTACAATTACTCAAATAACTCATTAATTTCATATAAAAATTGATTGGTTTCACAAATTAAAACTAATCTAACTATAATAAAACACACCTTATATAGTAATAATAATTTTTCATCAGTATTTCCTATATAAATATATTCCATTGTATATATATATATTCAGTATTCCCAATATTTCAAAAACTAAAAAATCTAGAATGCTAATTTTTTTAGAAATATTTGTGATCTATTTAGAAAAAGTCAAAAAATTTCAAACGATTTCCTCCAACCAACCAAAAGTAACCAACGGACAAAAGTGCTCTAGCGTCAAAATTACCCCTACCGCTATTCTAGTGTTAAAATTAAGATTTTAATAAAATTAAAAATATATATACATGTCGGATGTAGTAAATATATTTAAATTAAAATCACGACGTTTACTTATGATTTATTTACCTCTTACGATTTTGTAGGGAAAAGTACCGGTTTATGTATGTAATGTAGGGGAGATTTTGATTATTTATTATGATATGCCACATAAAAGCACAAATTAATTCCAATATCATAAGGTTTCATTTAATTGAGTACCTACATATTCAAGTTTGAATATATAGTACTTTAAAAGTACTTTTTAAAGTACTTTAAATTCAAATAAATAATAATAAAAATGTCATATCATTACTTATTTATGAAATTTATTATTTTTATAGAAAACATTTTTTTTTTTTAATTAAGGAAAGCAAAAGTGGATTGCTGCAAACATTTAGATAAAAAAACATAATAATAAGGATTTTAAGATATAAGGCAGGACTTATCTAGATATGTCCGAATATTTATTTTTATCTGTGCTTGTTATTTAAAAAAAATATTTAAAATAAATTTGACTTTTAAAAAAGAAAAGATTTATTTTCGTTTTGCGTCAGTTCCAAAATTCAGAGATGTCAAAACCACTTGATTTTTTAAAAGACATGATAAACTGCTTTCGAAAAAAAACTAAATTCAGTTTCCAGAAAATTTTACTTCAATTCTACGTTATTTTTATTTATTTGCAAAAATGAACTTAGGAATACGGAGCTCAAACATTGTTTATCGCTAATACTTTAATATGCTTCGATTTTATGTTTAATGTTTCAGTATGATTAAATAATTTAAAAATTCATGGTGGTAAAGTAACATTTTTTTTTTTCAATTAACTTCAAATACGAAATAAAAGGAGATTAAAATGTTAAAGGTAATGGTAATTGTCGTATTCAATTTAAATTTTTTAATGCTAATTACTTTGTAATTTGGAAAAAAATTGTTAGAAGAAAAAAAAAGAAGATAATAAGAAAAGAGACTTTTAAAAAATAGACTGTTTGGACTGGTATTATCTATTCTATAGTCGAAACAAATCTAGTGTAATCAAATTTATCTATAACCATCTAGAGTTCAAATATATTAGTACTTCGGTGGCTCAGTGTTATATTTCTATAAATAACTAATGTTTTTAACAGCCCAAATATTTTAAAAGATTAAAAAATATATTTAAACAGTCTTTCGGCGCTTTACATCTAAAAATCTACATGTGAACAAATAAATTACTTCAATTCAGTTCAAATAGAGAGAGTTGTACAAAAGCTGCACGCTCTAGTTAATTAGGTCTTTTTTTTTTAAATTAGGCGGAACATTCCGCCCGGTGTTAGACGGTTGTCATACATTATCATGCAATAACAGAAGTACTACTCTTAGATATGTTTCTTCGTAATATACTTCCGGAAGGCTTTAGACCGATGACGTGAACTAATCCATCATTACCAATATACGTTTTCACTATTCTTGCTAATTTTGAATCTTGGGATTTGTCACTACCGAACGTCAATAAGACTAGCTGACCAAATTCGGCAATTCAAAATATTTTTCCATTTATTACTAATTTGCAGTTCATTCAAGTATTTACGGATCCAGCGTTACCAGAATTCAGCGTTGCCAGAATTGCATTTTTAGCACGTTCCAGCGTAGTTGTTGAATCGTGCTTATGAATTCAGTTTGTCTGGTTGTCGGTCTCTCTCTGCTCTAACTCGCATATATATATATATATATACATACATATATACATACATATATACATATATACATATATATATATATATATATATATATATATATATATATATATATATATATATATATATATATATATATATATATATATATATATATATATATATATAAATTACTCTCAAGCATGGTATGTCAAGCATGAAATAAAATTTTAAAATTGCACAAAATAATTAACTAGTATTAATTTTAGAGTTAAATTTTTATGACATTATTTTTTCATTTCTCTCTAAAACCTATCCTTAAAATATATAACTTGATTTACTACAATAAATAAAATCTCTTCAATTATGGTTTAAGAATATATATTTTCAGTTACTGATTATATGTTAAATATTAATGCAATAACAATTTTAATAGATGCATTTTGCTTAGAATATTTTTAAAGCCGGTTTTAATAACAGTTTTGTTTTTGAACATTAAACACGCATTTTGTAAAGAACTTCATTGCAATTATATAAAAGGTCATTTTTTTCTGAACTAATTCTAGCATCCCAGTGATTTTGTCCTATTTTTTATGAATTGAGAACAATATACGTAGATGAAAAGCATTATTTAAAATATTATACTTTTCCATATGAGCGTATAAAACATGTTTATATGTTTTAATAAATAAATATTGTTTATGTTTCTTTTTTTTCATAGGAAAATAAATGACCAAATCAAGGCATATATAAAAGACAGAACAACACCGTAAAAAAAGATACAAAATGACAGAAAATCTTTTATACTCATCTTTCCAAATTATCACACAGACGTCACAAAAGAATAAGTAAATACATTTAATTCTGGGAGGATTTGAGCTGTAATTTTTTTGTAATATTTGATATCGTTTATCTTATTTGATTGATAACATTTATAAAAAGAAAATAACTGAAAGATGTATGTTGTTTGAAGTATTAAGTATAAGAATAAACATGGCAGTCTTTTTATTAACAGATATTTTTTTATACGATCTTTTTTGTTACTGTAAAAAGAAACAACTGACTTTAAAAATTCATTAATTTTCTTTAAACAGGAAAAAAGGTGTTTTTAAGGAGGTGGATACATTGTAAAAAACAAAACGCTTAGCGAAACTGAACATTTCATGTGAATAAAGAATATTATCGGATAAAAATATCTTTCTTTTTATGGGGTCCTTTATTTATTTCTCAAAACTACTTCTAGCTAATTTATATATATTTTCATTGGATGCATCACGATTCCCTGTGCTTATCACGAACGATATTTTAATGAATTTATGTGCAAACTTCTGCAACCAGAAAGCATTGTACCCTCTAAAATTTTGATATTTAATTTTTTTATTAATTATTAAAAAAGGTAATACAATATTATCTATACCCAGAGAAAAGTTTTATTGAATCAACAAAAATTTGGTTGGCCCAACAAAATTTTCCGTTTAAATATGGGTCAATGAAAAATTTGTTTGAATCAACAAGAAAAATATTGTTGATTTTTTTTGCAATTGCAACAAAAAATTTTGTATCGTCATCAAAAAAATGTTCTGTTAATTCAAGTAAAAAGTTTCAATTTTATTTGAATTAACAAAATTCTTTTGTTGAAAGTTTTCTCAAAATTAATATAATTATCTGTTACTTTAAAAGTTTTTTTCAGTATCGGCAACAAAAACTTTTGTTTAAAGAATAATTGTTTTGTGTAATTTTAAGAATTTTCTTTGTTTTAACAACAAAAGGTGTTTGTTACATAAACAATTATAATACTCACTTTAAAATTATTTTTTGTATTAGAACCAATCTAAACTTAGCTATTTTTTTAGGTAATTTTTAATTCATTTTCAGCAGTGAATTACGCCTGTAATCCTTGAACAATAACAAGTGAATTTTTATAAGGGTTTTTTTCAAGCGTAAACCTACAGATTACACAATGATAAAAACAGACACAACAATGTCCCAAGCTGGGAATCGAAACCGGGTCCTCAGAATAACGATCTGTGACTCTAACCACTGAGCCAGAAGGAACGATATCAAAGCTCGAAATTTCTCACTGTTAGATATGTCGGACCGGCTGCAACCGCAGCACATGATGAAAATGTCTTCATGAGCACAGGGCCCGCTTAAGACATGAAAGTAGGGGAAGCTGGACGTTACTCTGGGGCCCCCCTGTACCAATTGCTTTGTTATTACTAAATCAATTTTTGGTATGCTGCAACAATTTGAAATTTTACCATCAAAATTTCGAGTAAACAACAATTTAGAAAGAAGGAGCTTCTTAGATAACAATTTCGTAAGGAAAAAACGTAAGGCATTTTTTACCCTGATTGATTTTTTTTTTTGTAAAAAGTTATTCTGAAAAGTAAATTTAAGGGCACCTTTGTATCTCTTTGGGTAAGCACGGGCGTCCCGGGACTATTCGGTAAACAGACCCTGCATGAGCAGGCAAATTTATGCGGCAAACATGAGACGAAAATACAAAGCCCAGCATACGGCAACATATAGATAATTTTTAATTCATTTTCAGCAGTGAATTACGCCTGTAAAAAGCAGGAAAACAATCCACTGGTTATTATTCAAGGATTACAGGCATAATTCACTGCAGAAAATTAATTAAAAATTAATTGTATTGCCGTATGCTGGGGCCTCAGAGCGCTATTCTGAGGACCCGGGTACGATTCCCGGCTTGGGACATTTTTCACTCTCTCAGCTTACGCTTGAAAAAAAGCAGAATAAAAATTCACTGGTTATTATTTAAGAATTTCTAGCGTAAATCACTGCTGAAAATGATTTAAAAATTAATCCGTGCATTAGTTCTTGAGATTTAGTTATAGTGAAAATCATGGAAAAAAATAACATAGCAGCGCCACCTGCCGGGCTATTTATACCAAAACGTAATCAGCTTCTATTTATGTCAAGGTCTAACTCAATCTGTATTTTTATGTAAATCAGTGCATTAGTTCTTGAGAAATCGCGAATCTATTGCAGAAATCGCGAATATTGCAACATAGCAACACACGTTTTTAATGTTGCGCGATTTACGCCAAAAAGTAATCAGCACCAACTTATATCAAAAAGTAACTGATTATAAAGTTTTATTAAATTCCGTGCATTAGTTCTTGAAATAGAGCGCCCTCAAAATTTTGTCACATACAGACAGACAGAGTCATAGACAGTCATTTTCTAAAAACAGTCAAATCGTGTTCAGGACCTTCTAAAATCCGTCGAAAACCAGAAGTTGAAAATTTTCATGACAAGAATACTTTCTTCGTGTAAAGATAGAAGAAAGTAATAAATGGGATAGGGGAATTTTTAAAACTACCTTGGTCCGTCCCAATTAAAGAAGTTTTAATTATCTAAAAATTATGTTAATCCTTTAATTATACAGCTATATAAGTCAAATAAACCAAGTTACGTGAGAGAGTTATGGCTACTACACAACAATTTAATTTTTGTAAAAGCAACAAAATTTTGCTGGAATTAAAAATTACAAAATTATGGTAAAATTAAAAAAACAGATTTCGTTAATTCAAGTAAAATTGAAAAAACAGATTTCGTTAATTCAAGTAAAATTGATGAAATTTTGTTAAAATTTTGTAAGAGTGTTAACAATATTTTTTTTCTCAATGCAACAAAACCAACTTTTTACTTCAACTAAAAATTTTCCTTGAAACAACCAAAATGTACTCAACAAATCATGATTTGTTCTTTTAATCAATTCCTTTTTCTGGGTGTAATAAGAAACTGTAAATCGTACACTGTAATATATATATATATATATATATTTTTTTAATCTACGAAAATATATTATAAAATAATGATGAAGAAAATATACAATGACCTCTTCCGAGTTACCCATAATTTCGAAAAGATTTTTTTTATTTTTAGAAACTCCAGAAACCAATATATTTTCGAGATCTATAGAAGCATGTGTAAGTTTCTTTTACTGCTACTGATTTTCAGAAACGTTCCCGAGTAGTTTTTATACTGTATTAATCAATTGTATCAAACTTGATATTTGTTTTTAGAATCCTATCAGTGCTTATTTAAAAAATTTTAGTTGCGAAATTGAATTTCTACATGCAAGAGTAACAAAATAATATAAATTTTAATGCTAATGTTAATGCTGCTATTTTATGATGTTTGTCTGTAAAGCATATTTGTTGAGCGTGAGCATATTTGTTGAGAATATCACACTCAAACCCTCTTTTTTTATTACAAAGCTCTTGTGTAGAATATAATTATACACGTCAATAAAATAAAAACGCTGTCATTTTCGGAAAAATAACTTTGCACAAGGAACTGGTGTCACTCAGCTTTGTAAAAAGACCACAACAATAAAGTTATTTTCTAGCACATGCACTACTCTTTTAGAATTTCAGAATTTTTTAAGCGACTAATAACTAATTGTTGGGGGCCACCGTAACACTTACCCATCATAGATATGCATAATATAAAATGTGAAAATAAAACATGGGTAAAGTACTTATAAAATGAATTGCACTTCGAATAAAATCACGCCTTGATGACATCATAAACTTTAAATGCTCTATTACTGAATTGCGTAAAAGAAACGTCCTCATATCTCTAAAAACGATAATCATATTAACTAAGAGTTTACTACGTCGGATTAAGCGTCTCCTTTCCAATTGAAATATATCTTTGAGTTGAAATTTGGATGAAATACAGGGTCAAAAATCAAAGAGTGTATAAATAGGATTACAAATATCTCGGCAACTAATAATTCGATCTACTTTATTCTTTATGCAAAATTTATGTTTTTAATTGTCTTTTATATTCATTCCTTAAAATAAAAATTGCGAAAAAATTTATATACCTTTTATCAGAACGAATATTTCGAGAGTCCGAAAAAAATAGTTCTGGATAATCGAGGTTACTGAAATTCAATAAGCTCCTTTTCATTATTACATACTAAATACATACCAAATTTCAAGTCTCTATCTTAATTTGTTCGGGAGCTGGAGCGTTTAGAGACACACAAATGAATGACATTTTTTTTTCTCAAAATATGTTTTTCGGAATCTCCAGTGTCTGAAACGTGTAAATCCGTCAAAAAAAAATTTTTTTTTTCGATTTTTAAAACGATTACAAGATTTACCCTATTCTACGTCTGATGTGTAAGTAAACAGTGACATTTCTACTTGTTATTTCAAAAACCTGCCGAAATGTAAAATGGCAGTTTTTGGCAGCTGTTTTTTTTTATTATTCATTAGATAATATTCATATTTAATACTTGGAAATTTTTCCAGACAAAATTTCTCACGCCTTGCATTCATAATATTCAAAATTTAATTGCTTAATAGGGGTAAAGCCAACATAGTGAAAAAGTACCCAAGCCGGGACTCGAACCCGGGTCATCAGATTAGCGCACTGACGTTCTACCAACTTATGCCCCAGGGTTGGCGGCTCATGGAAAATATTCCATCTTGTGCTGCGTTTGTAGCCTTGCCAACATTCAATTGGTAGAACGTCAGTGCGCTAATCTGATGACCCGAGTTCGAGTCCCGGCTTGGGTACGTTTTCCCTATGTTGGCTTTACGCCTATTAAGCATTTAAAATTTGAATATTATGAATGCAAGGCGTGAGAAATTTTCTCTGGAAATTTTTCCAAGTATTAAATATGAATTTATTCAATTGTCGATGTTGGATTTTCTTTGGTTTCGTGTTTGCCCCAGGGTTGGCGGCTGACGGAAAATATTCCATCTTGTGCTGCGTTTTTAGCCTTGCCAACATGTTTGGTGAAAAAGTACCAGGCTGAGTATCATTCCCAAGTGGTTCAGTTGGTAGAACGTCAGTGCGCTAATCTGATGACCCGGGTTCGAGACCCGGCTTGGGTACTTTTCACTATGTTGGCTTTACGCCTATTAAGCAATTAAAATTTGAACATTAGATAACAGTTCAGAAGATTATCTCCTTAAATTTCATCGCGGAACACTGTGGAACTTAAATACTTTCTCTTTGAAAACAAAAAAATAATATTTTAATCTAAAATAATCATGACACTATTAATTTTTATGCACTTAATATAATTTTTCTAATGCATGCTAATAATTTACATACCATCATCGTGTGAATCCATTTTACAGAATTAAAATTGGATGATATGGAAAAATGTAGCATGTGTTTAGAGGAACTGCTGTTTTGCTCTCTTTGTTCATCTCAGATGATACTTCCGCAAATGTCCCTTTTGAAATGATGCATGTTGTCCGGGAATCTTTTTCTAAATACAGATTCTGACCCTCCAAACATTATTCTAGCCAACTGTATAATCAAAATTCCCGAAATAATAACTCTATTTTTCGACTTTTGGCCAACTTTTCGGGATTTTGCCCCACTGTGCGCCGGTGAGGAAATTTTGCAAGAAAAATACCAGTATTTTTTTTTTTCAGAAAAATTTGCTTTATTTAATCGAACTACTAAATAAGGCGAGTGTTTCTATAAGAAAATACTAATATTTTCTCTGAAAAATTCCCTGACTGGCGGCTATTATGCAAATGAATACTATTTCTTTTATGAAAAGTCTCGATAGAATTTTAAAATCATCAATTTATGCTATGCTCTATAAAACACATCGATGTGTAGTGATGGAAAATTTTGCTTTCATGTATTCAACAAACTTAATACCAAATTCATTTCGGAATATGGTAAATGTTGATTTTTAATTTTTAATTTTACAATAGAAAAGTTAGTTTAAACTATGTTATATTTAATTTTTAGCGTCATGCCCGTATCAAAATGTTTTTTAATGGTATTCTTACATTTTATTGTCCAATGTTTACTGTACAGAATGTAACTTTTTAAACGCATTTACACCAGTCTGTCATTTTGAAATTAATGTTCCCTCTAATTCAATAACCTGTATGGAAAGATTTGAATTCAAACGGTATATCATACGTAAGAGATTTCAATTGTATTGGTTCTTTCATTAAATTTTTGATTTTATTTAAATTTACGATTTTTTTATGTTTGCTTCTGTGAATATGAATATAGTTGATCTTTCATTTATGAATATAGTTGGTCGGGTTGATTATCTCAGAAACAAATATCTGTGAAAATATATAAGATTGTTAGATTTGTCGACTAGATCATTATTGAATCAGTTAGGGAAAACGTAATTAAAACAAATTAAAATACGCCTATTTCTAGTGCAATTTAGAGTAACGGCAATATATGTTTAAAACTTTTCTTAAAAACTAATTCAATTTTTATATATTTCCATTCTATATAGTTCATGTATTTGTAAGTAAAAGTAAATTGGGAATCTTTTGTTTTTGTCAAGATATACTCTCTTCTTCGGGCTTTTAATGGACGAATGATATATTAAATTGAAAAAATGATATACTTTAGAAAAATGAGGTATTAATGCTCAATTAATTTGATATTATATAATAAATAAGAAATTCATTACATACAAACCAAACAAATAATTATATCATTACATAGAAATTATTTACTTTCCTAAAAAAAGTAAATAAACACATTAGAAAAAAAAAGAATTTATTTCAGCGAAAAACAATATAATCAATATTTACTCCTAATGGAACTACACTGCTAAAAATTTGCAGCAAACTGTCCAGTCATTTGACCGTTTTTATAGAAAACCTGTACATGACCGTAATTTAACTCTATTCTGACCATATTATTGCCAATATTATGGTCAGAATATAGTTAAATTACGGTTATGTAACCATTTTCTATAAAAACGGTCAAATGACTGGACAGTTTGCTGGAAATTTTTAACAGTGTATTTTATTGATTTTTTATTGCTCCTAAAAAAAAAAAAGAAATATCTGAAGATTGTTTTTTTTTATTACAAAGTTATTTTAATAACCCAATAATTCAACCACTGATTAAATATGGGTATAAATTTTATAATACTTTATAATTTTTCTAGAAATAGAAAATTCAGATTATTAATGATTTTCGGAATTTTTTTCAAATTCTCGTAATATTAAAGAAATAATAGTTATTTAATCGAATATTACTTCAGTTTGTCAAACATTATTTGTTTATTCTGGAAAAGAAATTTTGCATATTTTTGATTAATAACTATTTACAAAGTTTATGCATAAATGTATTTCTGATTGATATTATAAAATTCATTTAAAATACAAAAAGGAAGAAATATTTTTTTATTTGCTTTACATTTTGTATAATGCTAGAAAAAGTGACTAATTTATTCAGACAGGGAAAACAAATATTGAAATGTATTAATTGCGATGCTAAATTCAGAAAAAAATGCCTGATTTCCGAATACCTTTTTCAATGTAATAATATGTATAGCTTAGATAATGATTAAAATGTATGTTTTCAAATAAAGCTAATGGCACATTATAATAGAAAGGTCAAATATCATTGAGCGTTGTTGAATGCGTAGTTGTAATATACAAAATAGAATTAGTACAAATAACTAAAAATGAGGATATTCATGTTTAGAGGTTTTAAGACCCTTTTCCACTGTAAAAGTAACAAAAATGAAATATAATACACCAAGCATAAATCAGGAAACGCTTTTCTAAATATTTGTACGCAATTTCATCTTTTGATACTGTGGAAGAAGATATCTAAATTAATATATCTAAATAAACAATTTAAAATGCGAATAACATAGATAAAAATATCTTCAGCAATTACCAGTCATAGTTAGTGAAAGAAATTCGAGTTTCCTTATTCAACACTATATATGATCTATGGAAATTTATATACACTTGTATACTAAGTTTCAGCCAGAAAACGCGCGACAAAAGTAAAAACATACCACATTAATTACCAGCCATATACGATAACGCATTGGAATTCTTTTATGCAGTCTTGTATAATTATTTAATTCCTCATAGTATATTGAAACATAAATTTGGAAAACCATAACAAAGTGCACTTTACACAAATCACGCCCATAGATTATAATACACGCAAATTCATTCGTGCCGCCTTGCGTACTATACACAAAAGTTATACACACCACTCATTGTGTTGAATCTTGGTTTTTTAAAATTCATAATACTATAGAGGAACTCACATCCAGAAATTTTTACTCATGGACAGTAATATGAAGTAATTCTTTTTGTGTGTCCCTTTAAATGAACAATAAATGCAATGCACACTACAACGTAACGAAACCATCCTGGCATCTCAATAAACCATACCAGTTTCATTTGAAAAAAATATAACATCAAACAGCTCTGTAAACTATTTTACATCGTAGACCATAACGTAAAACATTTTTGTATGCCTCTGTAAACGAGATATAAATTATGAAAGATCCCTTTTGAATAGATTATGTTCTATAGAAGGGGTCGGCAAGTAATTTTAATTAGGGTCCGGATACTTTTGAAAATTTTTATCGAGATCCAGAGAAAAAACACTTAAGTAATATTAGTACTTATTAATTTTAAATTGTTATTTTTACACAGACATACATACACTATAGAATAGAAAAATCAGGTATTTCTTATGAAAAATTACTATATACACAAGTATAAGTTCTGAAAATTTTTATATATACATTATAAAATAGAAAAAGCAGATAATTGTTGAAAAATTAGTGCGAAAAATTACACTTGCGGTCTTGGGCTAGTTTTTTATAATTTGGTTCACGTGGTGAACAGCTAATTTGAAAAGTGTCTTCAAGAGAAAAGAATAACCAGATGCCATGAGCTGTTTTAAATTAAAAGACACAAAAAATTAAAAAGCAAATAAAAGCCGCAGTCAACGCCAGAGATAAGCAGACGAAAGAAATTTCAGCGGTGATTCAGAAATTGCAAGCAGATTTTGGCGAGAAAAAGCCGTTTGGCTTGGCGCTGTTGTACTGGGCATCACGTGATGGTTGGCTGGTTATGATAGCGTCAAGAAGTCTATTTCTCATTTTCTGACTCAAGTTTATTAGAAGTCTGTTATTCACTCCCTCCGTCCGCCGCCTGCACCCTAACGCAGTATTTTGTGTTTCACATAAGAGTGTCTATGTATCATTATTAAAAAAATCATATTAATCGTGCTATTTCTTGTAAAATATAAAAAAAAATGATAAGGCTATCGTTCAAACGTATCTATTGTATGTAAATTTTAATAAACTATTTACTCAAAATGAAAATTTTTGGCGGTCCACGATTTGACCTTCCGCGGTCCACGATTTGACCTTCCGCGGTCCACGATTTGACCTTCCGCGGTCCGGATGTGGACCGCGGTTCACCAGTTGCCGACCATCGTTCTATAGCATTCCTAAATAATATATATCATTTCGTGGTGCAGAAAATATATTTACGAAAAATAATAAATGGGACAAGCGGACAGATAATGAGGCAGATAAGACACTTTTAACGATTTTTACCACACCATAGAACACTTTTAAAATATGTTGCAAATTGTTAAAGAAATAGAATCGCCTGAAAATCCACAATACCGGAAAATGCGTTATGAGAGCATACGCAGTTTTTAAGTTAATTGATACATTTTCTTTTTACATGGAAAGAGAGACTTCAGAAGACTTCAAAATACCATATACTGGTTTTTACTGGTTATTTCATTATTTTACGTTTATTCAACAGTGATATTAAACTACTTCTAAAAAAAAACTGATAATAGGATTGATCAGACTTTTATCTTCTTTTGTTTTAATGCTTTAAATTAAAATTAAGACTCAGTCTTGTGCACTATAATATCTTAAGTAACGTAAAAAATATAATATAATTAAATTATTGCAATAATATAGACCTTTGTGTTAAAAACAGACATTTTTTAAGCAAAACAGTGCTTTCAAAGCTTAATCATGAAAATTAGCTTTAGTTTTATTGCATTTCAATGTAATATTAAAATAATGAAAGGTTGATATATGTTGACACGACTCAATATTACATTCAAAAAAATTAAAATCACGCAAGCTTTTAAATAAAACAGATAAATTCAAAATATTAAAATTTTTACATTATTTACATGCATTTCATATTCTCATTATCGACTTTTTTTTCAATATTGAATATCTAATTTCTTTTTTTTTAACTGAAAAAAGCCTGATTAATAGACCGTCTAAAAGCCTCATTAATTTCATGAATTGAAAAAAGTTAATCATTATTTAAGACAATTAACAAAACCAAAAAACTCTATTATGAAATTCAATTGGACATTTTCATTATTTAATTATGCAACCGTATTAAGAAATAATTTAATACAAATAATTATTTTCTTACTTATACTTCTTTTTTTTCTCTTTTGCTTTTTCCCTTGGTCTAAGTGCCTATTTCCCCCCTTCTTTTAACACTTCTTTCCCTCTCCAATGGTAAATTGCGACACATGAAATAAATTAACAAATCATCGATGCTTCATAATCTTTAAAAATTATATGAAAAATTCTTAAAAGCTTAATAAGCTAAATTGATAATTCAAATTTTAATATCATAAAAAATTATTTTTTTTCTTTTAAGAAATGGGTATTTTTTATACGTGGGTGGAGATAGATTTCCATTAAAAGAAAATACTTTAAGAACATTCATTTCATAAAAAATGTAGCTCTAGTTTATATAATGATAAAAAATAAAAGTTTGTAAGAAATAATAATTATACAGCAACTATAAATGCAAAATGCAATTGCACAACGATGAATAACAATTCCTAAAACATAATATCAAAGAAAAACAACGATATAAATGTTCATGCAAACGTTTAAAAGATTTAAAATAAATTAATAATTGCAAAATTAAGAACAAGAAAGAAAAATCATGCGTCACAGATAGATTATGAAACAATTTCCAATGCAACTTCATCTTTTGATTATGTGACTTGGTTCGAATTAACCCACTCCTGAGAAGACCGCGAGGTATAGGAACCAACATTGTGATAGAAAGAAGAGAGCGTATAAAATAGTTGAAAACCCAATTTCTGCCGTTACCTCCCATTGATGGTAAGGTATTCAAATTTATTTATACAGCACTGGGTATGACCTACAGACTTTTTATACGTACCACACAATATTACGAAATGTAATTCAGCTGGAAAATTCATAACACAGATGAAAGTTCTCTTTTAGCAACATGTGTCCATAAACTGCAATATATGCGTGTTACTTAATTTAGTCGTGTATATGATCCATAGATTTTTACACACACTACACAGTATGCTAAACTTTAATTCAACCGTAAAACTCCTAGCATAAAATCCTGAAAAAAGCACTATAGACATTAAAAAACGTCCATAGATGGCTATTTCTTTTGCACCGCCCTTTAAAGGAATTTGATTATATTCTAGAAACAACTCATATTAATATACGTCAGCTGGGATATGCACAATGCAGTTCAAAAATTAATAAAAGTTAAATTCGTCCATAAATGCTAATGCTTAGAATTTTTTTTCTGCAGCCCTGTATTTAATCTACAGAATTTATACACATCAAGCAAAATACTGAAATTTATTTAAAATTAAACCCATTCCCAGCAATTATCGCTCCTAGACATTACTAAAACCAAATTATTTTATGTGTCCCTTCAGATGAAAGATACATGGAAAGAATCATGTAAATATATCATTTTCAAAAAGCATGAAATAGTGTAACATCATTAAAATACACTGCAAATGAGTTTTAAGCATATACCACAATGTAATATAATTATTTTGTGTTTCCCTGTTACCGAATGATAAATTCTATATCCAGAAAAACGTTTTCTCAAAATAAATATAATTATCTGTTACTTTCCGAGTTCTTTTCAGTTTCGGCAACAAAAACTTTTGTTTAAAGAACAATTGTTTTGTGTAATTTTAAGAATTTTCTTTGTGTTAACAACAAAATATATTTTGTTTGTGTAAATAATAAAAAAGTTATATTACGAACTTGTTTTGTTTATACTACAAATACTTCTGTTAAATGAACCAATCTAATTTAATTTTAATTATTTTTAAATTCATTTTCAGCAGTGAATTACGCCAATAATCTTTGAATAATAACAAGTGAATTTTTATCCTGCTTTTTTCAAGAGCAAACCGACAGAGTGGAAAATGCTCCAAGCCGAAAAAAAAAAGTATCGAACGCATTTCATATTTTACGATAACAGAGTTGATTTTATATGTTTTTTGTGAATTATTCTAAATTTTTTAAGAGTGGATGCAGAGATTAAGACCACCATTGATTTAAAAGAAAAAAGGAATCGAATGAGACTTTTGCAATTTAAAATATTTTTACTGTACTTTTTGAATTTGAAATTTTTGTTTTGTGTAGAATTTATCCCATATGTATTTTATAACCAAATACCAAGGTGAATGTAGACGTTAGGATAGAGTTGCTTATCTTTGTATGTTGCATATTTCCTATATTATTGCTAAGCGTACTTTTTTTTATGAGCGTATATTTTGGTAATATTTTGACGCACTTGGTAGGATTTGATTTAATCTTATTGTATTGTTTTATATTTGTGGGAAAGATAATTTCTAATTTTATACTTTAAAAATGTCGGAGCTTAAATATTTTAGGAAAGCTGATTTGCAAACGTTAGCTTACGAATTTGAGGTCATTTTAGAGGAAAATGATACTGTACCGAAAATTATAAAAAAAATAGAGTCGTCAGAAGGATTTGATAAAGAGCTAGCCTTAGCGCAGATTAAACTTATAGAAAAAGATAGGGAAAATAAATTATTGGCAGATAAGGAAGAAAAAGAGCGGGAACATGAGTTAGCTAGGTTAAAAGCGACGCAAGAGTCAGATGACCGGAGTACCGCATCTAGTAGCATCTCAGTTAGAACGAATCATTTACCCCTAAAAACAATTATGCATCGCTTTGATGAAAAGAATTCGGATATTTCGTTGTTTTTGAATTTATTCGAGAGACAGGCAAAAAAATGTAATCTAAATTCGGATGAGTTGGTGACGAATTTACTATCATTATTACCTGTGGGAATGGCCGAGCTAATTTGGAGAGAACCCGAAGACAAAATTGATGATTTTCAATATGTGAAAGAAAAACTGTTAGAACGCTATCGTTTGAATGCAGAGACATACCGACAAAAATTTAGTCAACATCCACGAAATCCTAATTCAGTTTGGAAGGATCTTATTTTCGAACTTAATAGTTTTTTAGAAGGTTGGCTGTCATGCTTACAAGTTTCGGATTTTGAGGGTTTGAAAAATTTGCTTGTCACGGACCAAATCAAACGGAGAGCGTCTCCAGAAATGCGCGAACATTTTATAGATAACTGGGCGGAGATTAAAAATCCCGAAGAGTTAGTGAGGCTTTTAGATGCGTACGAGGCAATCAAGCGCCCGTCAAAAAAAACTTGGAATACGAAACTCCCTTTAGAGAAGAAATTTGAAAGACCCAGAACTTTTGAAAATGGGCGAAACAGTAACAGAAATCCGGAGACTAACTTTAACTGGAGGGATCGCGATGATCATAAAGAAAGGGAAAGAGTTTGCGAAAAAAGGCGAGAAGTCAAGTGTCACGCGTGTTTTCAAAGCGGTCACTACAAAGTAGATTGTCCGGAAATTAAAAAGAGAGATGTTGCGCGGGTCGGTCACTTAATAAGTAAACCGACACTTGAAGAAACCTTCTCCCCTTATTTGAGTAAAGTATTAGTGAATGGAATTCAGGCAACTGCCTTAACGGACAGTGGGAGCCAGATAGATTTGGTCCCGCACCATTTAGTCAGTCAAGATAATTTGAATGGAGATCATGTTTGGATTAAAACCCCGGTGGACAGGAAATTGTACTGCTTACCTATAGCAGAAGTCACTTTAGAAATTGAAGGTGTAGGAATCATTGAAACCAAGGCAGGAGTAAATAATAGCGATTCAGACATGGATTATTATTTGTTGGGTAATCAATCTCAAAAGTTATTAGAGCAGGCGAATATAAAACCCGAGTTAGTAAATGCAGTTTTGACGCGGGCTCAAAAGAAAAAAATTGACCATACTCCAAAGCTGGAAGATATGCGGATTATGTTTTCCGATAAGGAAGGGGAGAATGTTCACCGACGCGATGAAGCGGAAACTTTGAATCCGGTAAATAAACAAATTATGATTTCCGAGGGGGAAAAAGAAATTTCTAGCGGTAATGTTGAAGCGGAAACTTTGAATTCCGAGGAAGAAAAAGAAATTTCTAGCGGGAATGCTGAAGCGGAAACTTTGATTTCCGAGGAAGAAAAAGAAGAGGATATTTCTAGCGGGAATGTTGAAACGGAAACTTTGAATTCAGTAAAAGAAAGAGAAGGGGGAATTTTTCGCGAGTGCAGTGAAGCAGAAGCGTTGAATTCAAGACTAGAGGGTGAAAATCTAGAAAGCCCTACTGAATTGGTTATTGTGGATAAGGGATTATCGCCTTTGTCGATTTGTGAGGGATCTTCGGTCTTAGCAGAAATTGGAGGGAAGGATAGTCAAATTGAATTAGACAGAGATCAATCTCTCAAAGGGATTAGTAAAAAAACGGAAGGTGAAGAATCGCATTGTAATGCAGGAAATTCTTTGATAGTGGCAAAAGCTAGAGATAATCGCGTGAGTGGGGGGAAGCAGGTGCTTGTCCCATTGCCTTATCATTTAGATATTTTTGGCGCGTGCCTAGAAAAGGTGTCATTACACTTAGGGAAAGTTAAAGGAAATGTGTCAGAATACTTGGACCTTGAGAAAAGATTGATAAATGATTTAGCGACAGCATTTCTAAAACGGTTCTGTGTTAAGATGAGAGATTCAATAAGCGATAGTATTGCATGTTGGCATCGAAAAGTTAGAAAGCTTTTGAAAGCGTTAGTATTTGGAGAATGGATAAGAGAAACGGAGGAAAATAAATTCGTGAAGGGATGTGTGTTTAATCTCACGAACAGGTTAAAAAGAGGTCGAGTTTTAGCCGTTGAAAATGTGTCAGAAAAACGAGAAAAGAGGAAATTTTGGTTTGACAGAAAGGCGGTAAAACGGAAGATTAATGTGAAAGATGAGGTTTTAGTTTTAACTACCAGAAAGCCAATTAAAATGTCAGATAGTCGGATAGGGCCGGGAAGAAATGAGTCAATAATTACGGAAACGAATTCCTAGTGAATGTTCCTGGGAGGCGACAGAAATCCCAGATTTCTCACTTGAGTTTAGTAAAGCCTTACAGAAAACGGGTGGAGTTAGCAGATATCTTAACGCGGGAAATAAACGCACTTGAGGAATTCTGTTTACCGTATCTAGATGATATGGCGATTTTTTCAGACAGTTGGGAGGACCATATGCGACATCTAGAAATAGTATTAAAAAGGGTTAATGACGCGAAACTGAAAATCAAATTGGCGAAATGCAAGTTCGCTCAGAAAACCGTAAAATATCTTGGGCATATTGTAGGTGAGGGTAGACGGAGGCCAGCTGAGGCGAAAGTAAGGGCAATTAAGGAATTACCGGTTCCGAAATCGAAAACTGAAATTCGTAGATGTTTGGGGATGGCTGGATATTATTCCCGGTACATAAAAGATTATGCAGTGATTGTAGAACCATTAACGAGGGCGCTTAAAGGGAAAAATAAAAAAGAAAAGATTGCATGGAGCGACGAAATGGGAAAAGCCTTTGAGACTTTGAAAATGAAACTTACTGAAGAACCGGTGCTTTACGCTCCTAATTTTCAGAAAGAATTCATAGTACAAACTGATGCTAGTGACTTAGGTATTGGCGTGGTTTTGGTTCAAAGAGAGGGATCGGAAGAGCACCCCATAATATATTTAAGTCGAAAATTTACTGATAGTGAGAAAAGTTTCTGCGCCACTGAAAGAGAGTGTGCAGGGATTATTTTTGCGATAAAAAAGTTAAGGCATTATATTGATGGACAAAACTTTTCTATCGAAACCGATCACAATCCTTTGGTGTTTCTAAAAAGAAATTCTGGAAATAATCCCAGATTATTAAGGTGGTCCTTAGCTCTGCAACCTTATAATTATGCCATTTCTCATCGCGCAGGCAAAGACATTCCGCATGTTGATTGTCTGAGTCGAGTTTAAGGAGATTTCTTGATAAACTTTTGTATATAATTATTTTAAGATTTTTTATTTTTTATTTCACTGTGTTTTATTTCATTATATGTTCATGATTTCTTATCAGAGCGCGGAAAAAAAAGGAAGGTAGTACAGTCAAAGCACCTTATAACGAAATCGAAAGTGCACCAAAGTTTTGCTCGTTGTAACGTGCTTTCGTTAAAACGTTATAACGAATTATTTCGTTGTAGAGTAAGAACTCCAAGTATCCGAACTAATGTGGTCTGAATGTAATCTGAGTATGCAGAAGTCCGGATAATGGAGACAATTATAAAAAAAAGGGCGGTTTATTACATAAAGATATCTCTTAAAATTGCTTTTGTTCAATAAAAAAAAAAGTTAGGACTTATGTATTCATATTAAAACAAGTAATATAAAAACTTTTTTTTTAAAGTCAATTCCTACTTAGGTCAAATAGCAATTTTTTTCCAACGATCTACACGCTTCCCCACTGACGGTATTTATTCCTAAATTTATATCCTGCTAAATATCGTACATAAGAGAAATTTTTGAAATGTATTAAAAATTAAATAAAAAATAAATAGCTAAAATACCAAAAATTAATAGCTCGAAAAGCATTTCTCACAAAATTGTTAGACAAACTGCGTTAGAAAGTTAAAAAAAATTGTATTTTTCTTGATATAAATTTAAAATCTAATGAGTATGCCGTTTTTCAAATATTGAATTTCAAAAATTACCGAACTTTACAATAAAGTGCCATAGCGATGTTACAGTTAACGATAATACAGTTTTTTTTTCAAATATTAATTAATTAAATTTTATTATTTAATTTTAGTTTTATATTTCATTTCTGTTCAAAAGTATAGACTCACTCCACATTTATAGTCTCCTTCGCCCGCGAGCCGCCTGATCTTCGTCCGTGAACAGCCCCATTATCTTTTCACGTGTGAAGGTGAGACTATAAATATGGAGTGATAGGATGAATAGAAAATATTCTATTAACGATTGAAAATTTGAACAAGATATATAAATATATAGGGAGTGTGGGCTAATAGTAGGAATTGAATAAGCCTTTTAAGGAATGATCACTTT
Source organism: Maratus michaelseni (assembly GCA_963931845.1). Lineage (NCBI taxonomy): Eukaryota > Metazoa > Arthropoda > Arachnida > Araneae > Salticidae > Maratus > Maratus michaelseni. Next base: position 258,776,578 of record OZ007590.1, on the reverse strand, counting down.
TATTACAGTCAGTGAAAAGAAGAAAAACGTTGATTTAAAAAGGAATTTCAAGATAATTATATTCTCTTAAACGGGGATTTTACATACATATATAGGTTTGAAGAATAAAATTAACAAGTTCTGCTTTCTTTTCTTGAAAGCATTGTCTAATATCGCACGCTCTTTTTTGTCAACATGTACATGTTAATTCCATTCGTCAACAAGTTTTCATTACGCATATAACACACAATTTTCTGTAAATACTCGAGTGCATCAGATGGTAAAAGATTCTCGATATCTTCTATAAATTCTTCTTCCTCACTGACTCTGCCATCGGACTCATGTTCTGTACTTCTTTTGAGGATATGTTCTTCATTGAAGCACCTTCCGGTATTTAGTTTTAAACGAACAAATAATTCATTGGTCTAATGGTTGTATTTTGGATGTAGTGTTACGTGGGGAAAAAAAAGTAATGTTATTCATTTAAGACGCTTTCATCATCCACGCTTTGCGGTTATGCCTGTACATTACTGGCAAAGTGGGGACAGCGTGGATTCTTTGCTTGTCCATTTACAAGAAGTTTTCGCCTTTCTGATCCCACGGCATTGCTGCATCTTCTAATGAAAGTCGATATTTGCTCTTTTGCCCACCGTGACAAGTTTCTTTTTTAAAAGTTAGGCATAAACGGAAAAGCAATTCAGTTTCACCCATGTTAAATATATCATTTCGATTATAATCCTCAAATATTTTTTAGTTTTCGTTCTTCCATTCTTCAACTGTTTCTTCTGAAACAGACGCTGCTTCCTCACATAATTTTTTACACACAATTTTATATATTTTTTTTGAATTTACTCAACCAACCATTACTAACTCTTTATATCAAAGCGTTTCGGCAAGCGCATATGCTTTTTTTTTTTTTTGTTTTGCAAAATACTTCCCCTAATAGGTATGTTTTTGGATCTTAAATCTTCTTTTTTCTTTTTCTTTTTTATACCGCTAACCAGGCCCCTACCTGCTGGGCATGAGTGCCTAGCTTGACGAGTTAGTACTTATACGCGGGGCGATATTCGTCTGATCACAGCATGGCTGTGATCTACCTGACAAAAGCCTTGTTCGCATTGCTGCAGTGCTCTGCCAAAGTGTTCTTCGTTTGCCGGTTCATGGTTTTTATTTAACATTGTTGAATTGGCAGATTAAAAAAAAAAATGCAAAAATTAAAAAAGAGAAAGGATCGATCTCGCAATTTACAGCCTTGATCAGGTGACGAGACTCTCACCTGACTAGGCACCTCCAGAGGTATAATTCACAGTTAACTTGGAGGACTTTGCACGCACTACGGATTTTACATGTAGCAGGCGCCATTAGCATACATGGCGATCTTGCATCTTTAAACCATAACAATAATATACTTCCTCCACATCTGCTTATTTCGCTGTGCGTAACGTTTAAACGATGTTAAACTGCACTCTTTTCTAAATTTTTAAGAATTTTCCTCGATTTTTCAACATTGTGCTGAGAGTGCTACTTGGAATCTCAAATTTTTTCGCTGTATCGCATTTTTAACATTATTCTCTACACCTTTTATAATTTCGACTGTCTCTTCTAAACTCAAATATTTTCTTTTACCAAACATAGCCAGCGTACAAGGAGTTTTAAAAATTAACACGTGATAAATTTACAGGAAAAGAAAATGTCAATGAAATCAGTCATCAAATAAAAAGGAATACATAATTCAGTTCAGCTAAGCTATTGCCCGTCTGTCTGTCTTAAAACACTGCCCCTCCCCCCCAAATCTCTCTTGGAAGCATTGAAAATATGTGAATGGCCGTACAGAAAAACATTGAATGTTATGCCATGGAAAAAAAACTGGTATTTAAGAAATAAAATTCTATTTCTCGCGTTAAGTAAAAAAATAATAATAATAATAATAATAATAATAATAATAAATAATTAAAAAAAACGTGAAAAATTTGCTATATTGTTTTTATTTTACTTTTAATACTCAAATTCCTTTCGTTGTATCGTGCTTTTCGTTATAAATATTTCGTTATATCGTTTAGAATTTAGTATTTAATGTAAGGAAAGTACATTATCGGGACTTTCCCATAAGTCGCCTCAGTTGAAAGATTTAGGATGGCAAATTTATGACCAGAGACTCGCTGGCGACAATTTTAAGCCATAAAAGTCAAATAAGAAGAACTTTGATTTAAGTTGGTCTGGGAGATAATATCAAAGAACACACACGTAGTTCCGAGAAAGAAAACAACACGCTACAGAAACAACTGATGCATAGCCATTGGTTGGGGTTGGTAAAGAGGAGGTGAAACTGACCCTCTGTTATGCAAATTTCAGTTAAAACGGGAGAGCAACTACCCAATGAAAAAAAAGAAGGATGGGCTTAAAGCACTGTCATGCAAATTTTGGGCAGAACGAAGTACGGCCCACCGTGGTGATGAAAAAGGAGTTGTGAAAAAGAATGAAAACAGAACACACATCGATCTCAGAAGCGAAAGGAAGAGGTGAAATAAAATGACGCGATGAATTTTGTGCGGTCCGAAAGAGGAAAATAGAGTGAGTGGCAATTCTGATGGTAAGAAAGCAACGAACCCGAACAACATATATGGAGAGTGGGGAAGTTAAGCTAAGTTTTGTGAAATGAACATTTTCAATAAGTGCAGTGCTATTTAGTTAGCGGAAACAGTGCTCTGATACAAAGAGAAACCTTCTTCAATCAATGTGTAGAGGTAAATATGACTCTGACCTAAGTAATTCCCCAGTTTATTTAATTTTATCAAAATATTATAAGAGAAGCTGGTAGTGTGACCTTAGTCACAAATGGAAGTCAGTATTTTAATTGTAAACAAATAATGTTGTCAAAGATCAATTTAAATATAAATACAAACAAATATAAGTATCCTTTGCAAGGATCAAAGTGTTAATGCCAATATTATAGGAGAAATTTTGTTAGGAAATTAAATCAGATGTGTTCTGATAAATCTTTTTTTTTTCTTGAAATAACTGTAAATATTGTAAATAAATAATAGTGTTAATTATTTGGAGTCTTCTCATTTAAATTATCTAGTATGTGTTTGTTTATTTAGATTTCCATTTTAAAAGTCAGCTAAGGGCAAGAATGATCATTCTCAAAAAGTGTAATGGGCTACTTCGAAATTACACAATGCAATGGGGGGAACATATCCAAAATTTAATCTCTATGGATTCCTTTTTTTATTATTTTCTGAATAAATTAATTTATTCTATTAGCCAACCCCAGAGAAACCTTTATGTATTTAATTCTAAGCTTTAATTTTGTTCAACTTGTCCCAGCAAAAGGGTTATGTTGGAATGGGCAGCAATTAGAAGGGAAATTAAAGGATAAAAATTTTAAATAAATATTATAACTGAGCCATGCATATTTCTCTTCAACATCTGCAATTCCTATATAATTCACTGGTGCCGTCCAGTTCTTAATTATTGTTAATTGAGTTTTCAATTTTAATGATTAAAAAATTGCAACTGGGTTATTGTCAAACATTAAGTTAAATACCTTTAATGTATTCTAAAATACAGGCTCATGTTAAAAGTAATCAATTTAAAATTTTATATTCAAATTGTGGAAATTTACAATCTATATAGTATATTGCAAAATAATAATTATGAAACTGTCAATTAGAATAATTTCAACTCTTTTATTTTAATGATAAGTTATTGGAAGATTAAATGGAGATTTTTTTATTTTGATGGTTTGTTTGACTTCCTCTAAAAGGCTCCACTACCAGCAAGTCGGTGATTTCGTAAATATCAGTATTCAACTTAGAAAAATCAGTATATTCGTAATTGTATGTATATTTTATGTTACTCTTATATGAACTTTGCATTTGATCTTTAACAGTATACTGAAACATTGTGCTAAGAAAGTAAATCATAAAAAAAAAATCAAATGATATCGTAAAATGATATGAATAATAAAAAAATAAAAAGATAAGGATTTATGTAGCAGATAAAATAGTGTATTAGTAGATTGTTAATGCATATATATTTTGATACTGTATACTTTATTGTATAATGCATTTATATTTTGATATCTTTGAAATTTTGCAAATGTTTACACTTGGCTTAATAATATTTTTAGGTGTAGGAATTTCCATGCATTTTTAAAGTTAGATTTAGAATTCAGTATCTAAATAAATTTTAATTATCAAAAAGCTGAATGCCAAAAAAGAATCGTAGAAATCATAGAAATAGCTTGAACTCGAGTTTTTCTGGCGTATTAACGCGAGGGCATATAAAAAAGTTAAATAAACAAAAGCAAATTGATTCGAGTAACACGATGGCAGATCCATCAGTGGACACAATAATTTATCTAATCCCGAATTTCGATGGGAAAAAGTTAAGTGATTGCGAGTATTTTCTCAGACAATTTGAGGACTTAACTAAACAAATATTAAAAGACGATGCGAAGCTTACAATTTTGAAAGCAAAATTGTCGGGTATTGCGAGAGAGAAACTCTCACAAAATAAATCGCTTATAGAAGAGAAAAACTACAACGAATTCAAAAAGAAATTGTTAGATTTATTCAAAATCAAGAAATCATTTACGCAGGTACAGACTGAGTTTTTCAATCTGAAACAGAAACCGGGACAAGACTTAACAAGTTTTATTAGCGAATTCAAAAACGCAGCGTCTCTTTATATAGAGAAAAGCCATACAGAAGTTGATCCGAACGGAAACGGGAAATTTTTGGACTTAGTAAGATTGACACGATTTTTGGATGCGATTAGACCGGATTTAAGTATGGATTTAAGGAAAACCTTTCCCGATAATTTTGAGGATGCTTGCAAAACAGCAATTAAATTAGAAGAGGCGTACAATAATATAGGGGCAGAACAGGTAAATACTATAACAGCTAACAATGAATCGCAACTTTTTGAGAAGTTATTGAAATTAAATGTAGAAACGGCGGAGCAGATTAATAATTTATCAAAAGAAATAAATAACATAAAATTGGGAACAATCGAAAAAAGAGAGGAAGTCGAAAAATTTTGTAATATCTGCAAGAAGGGGTCACACAATGAGGATAGTTGTTGGTATAATAAAGCTAATAAAAACAACAACCAGAATTATAGGCATAGATTTGTAAACAATAGGGGTAATTACAGAGCAAATTACAAGAATTATAACCAGTATGAAAGACACGATTCTCACAATGCATTTCCGGAGGGTAATATTTACTATAATCATGTACCAAATGCTCAACCTTTTCCACCCCCACCACAACAACATTACAACACGCCGTATACTTATTATCAACCTGACTTTAATAATTATGATGCACAGGGGTATTACACTCAACAGAGAGGAAATTATAGAGGTGCACAGAGGAATAACTATCGCAATAAATATACGGACTCTAGGGAAAACAGAGAAAATCATACGAACAGTAACAAGGACAGTAATCAAAGGGGTAAATTTCAGAGGGGCAATTATAAAAGATACAAGCAGAACAAAGATAAGGATGCGGAAAACTAAATACGAGACTTGTAAATACAGATAAAGAAGACCCGAGCAAGTCTCACGATAGCGGGCATACTTTAAGGGATAAAACTATTGCAAGTGTACAGAACGATACAAATGAACTTCCTCTAATTAAATTTAAAATTAAAGATATTGTAATTAACAGCCTTTGTGACTCAGGCGCACAGGTGAGCTTGATCTCACCGCTTTTGTTTGAAAATTTAAAACAAGCAAATATAAAATTTAAATATTTGGGAAATCAAATTAAGATTCAAACACTTACAAATTCACTGATTACATTCAAACAGTGCATTAGAATGTCATTTAAATTACAGGACACTTTTGTAAAAGGAACTTTTTATGTTACAAATAAAGATTTTGGCCGCAAATATCAATTATTACTAGGGTACGATTTCTTAAAAGAAAATCAAATGGTTCTAGATTTTGAAGAGAAGTATCTTAAATTCAAAGGAAGAAAAATGGCATTAAACATCAAAGATTCGGAGGACACTGGGGAAGTAAATACATTAATTACAGAACAAAACACAAGGACTAAAAAATACAGAAAACCTACAAAGGGGAAAATGTTTGCAAAAACGGTAGGCCATAATATTATAAACCCAGGGGAGGAAAAATTTGTAAAATTAGAATGCCCCATAAAATTAGAGGAAAATCAAACATTTATCCTAGAACCAATACAGCACAAAAATAAAATTTTCTATGAAAGATCTATCCATGACACCCCAAGGAACAGAAAAATAAATATTTTAATTAAAAATATTACTAATAACAAGATACATTTAGAAACAGGTATGAACATCGGGCAAATTTTCACTAATTTGGAATACAAACAAGATAAATCTATAGACAATATTGAGCAAGGGAGAATTTTTGAGGTCAATGCATTAAATTTGGAAGATGTACATAAATTAAGAGAGGCAGAGATAAATGAGGAAGATTTTGATCTTAATCATTTACCATCGGATGTACAGGATTCGTTCAAACAAATTCTTTTAAAGCATGTACACGCTTTTTCGAAATCCTATCAAACTTTAGGTCAATGCTCACTGGTGACACCAAAGTTTACACTTAACCACGACTATCCCATTCAAACAAAACCATATAAAGTGCCACAAGCAGTGAAGCAATATGCAAAGACAGAGATAAGAAAATTATTAGAAGCGAAAATCATCGAGGAATCGGACTCTAATTACGCATTTCCTGTCATTTTTGTAAGAAAAAAAGCGGATAACAAAAACAATCCAAAATTTCGAATGGCGGTAGATTACCGGCTGCTAAATCAGATTTTAGAGCCATATTCCTATCCGATTCCAGATATTAAAGAAATTTTACAGAATATTAGTGGGAAGAAGTACTATATAGTACTTGACTTACACAGTGCTTTCTTCCAAATTAATTTACGACCTGAAGATAGCCAAAAACTATCGTTTATTACAGAAAATGGTAAATTTCGACCTCTGAGACTTGCGTTCGGAACTCGCAATTCGAGCGCCTATTTCGCTGAACTGATAAATAAGGTATTGGGTCATTTTAACAAGCATCAGGTAGCCTATTTTATTGATGATGTTTTAATAGGGGCTGACACTATATCAGAACTATTGAGAATTTTGGAAGAAGTGTTACAGGCGCTAATCCAACATAATCTAACAATTGAGCCATCCAAGATGCAAATATGTAAAGATAAAATAGAATTTCTTGGTTTTCAAATTCACAAGCACGGCTATTCACCATCCACAAGGAATATAGATAAAATTAAAAGTTTAGTAAGACCTAAAACAAAAAAAGGAGTAAGGTCACTCTTAGGTTTGGCTAACTACTTTAGAACACTTATTCCAAAATATGCGGAAATAGTAAACCCATTAGTTAATCTTACTAAAGATAAAATTAAATTTAAATGGGATGAAAATACTGAAATGGCCTTTAAGAAAATCCAAGATGAAATTATAAACAACCCAACATTACATCCTCCTGATTACACCAAACAATTTACTTTAATCACAGACGGCTCAAAAATTGCAATTTCAGCGGTACTGGCGCAGGAAATTGAAGGAAAATTACAACCTATTGAATTTTTTGGGAGAAAATTACGGGAACCGGAAAAGAATTACCCGAGCTTGAAATTCGAATTATTAGCGGTTCATGAAGCGGTGTTACACTTCAGAACTATGTTGGAAGGCAGACACTTCAAGATTCTCACCGATTCCAAGGCTCTCACGGAAAATTTACATCTAGAGAATCAGTCCGATTTGGTTAAAAGATGGGTGATAAATCTCAGCGATTTCTCTTATGAATTCGATCACATTAAAGGGGACACCAACCCAGCGGACTATATTTCGCGAAATATAAATAATATTATTACGGATACAAATTTACACAATAATTTATTTTCCGTTAATCCCGCATTATCTAATGAGAATATTAAACAACATCAATATTCAGACGAGAAATTAAGCAAAATAATTCAGAAAATAGAACAAGGTAAAGAAAACAGAAATACCAAAAGGTATACTTTGAATGAAGAGAAGATGCTAATTTTAAAACCGGGGAAACAGAAAACAGAACTAATTATAGCGCCGGATGCTTTAAAGATTGCTTTGATGGAAGAAGTGCACAAACCGCATTTTGGTTTTGACAAAACCTATGAAGCCATGAAAAGTAGAATATTTTGGCACGGAATGTATACAGATATTCGAACTTATTGTGCCAATTGTGTACCATGTAACACCGCAAAGCCACATAAAAAATGAAAGTTCCTATTCAAAAAGTGGTTAAGGACCATGAGATAGGGAGTGTATTACATGCGGATATCGTCGGAAAGCTTCCACTTACACTTCGAAGAATAAATTTATTCTCACGATTATGGATTCTACTTCAAGATTCCTAGAAGCCATACCTATTCGCAATGTCGAGTCCCAGACTATTCTCAATGTCTTTAATAAATACTTCAGTTATTTTGGATTGCCAAAACAGTTAAAATTAGATAATGGGCCATATTTTAGGGGAGCGGTATTCAAAGAGTACATGCGTGCTCTAAACATAGAAATTCGCTTCAGTTCAGTTTACAGAGCCCAAGGAAATGGCCTGATAGAAGTCGTGAATCGAATACTGAAAGGATCACTGACAGCCATGGCACAAAGTTCCTTACAATGGGACATTCGCCTAGAGTTTTTCAAACTCCAATACAATATGGCGAAGCACAGAGCGACGGGATTTTCACCCGCCTTCCTTTTTTTTGGAAGAAATTTACGCACTCCTTTTACTGCACACATGCCAACAGAACAAATTCACACTCAGACATATGTCAAAAACCGAATGGACCACATGCAGGAGGTTAGACTGCAAGCGTTGGCACAGCAGGAGAAAATGATGGCCGAATATGTGAAAGAGGAAGACCTTGATAAAATTACAACACTTGAACTAGGACAACAAGTTTACCTTAAGTCCATTAACCCTACTGTTTTACAAAAAAAATTTGAAGGCCCATTTAAGGTGGTTCGAAAAGTGCGAAATAACAATTACATTTTACAAGATGTAACGGAAGAAAGTAAAGGAACTATAAAAAGACACATTGACAGACTCTAGGCACCAAAGCATGCTGACAGGTGCAAAACAGAGGAGTCAAGCTCATCGGAGGAAGAATAGTGGGAATAAAATACCATTAAAAAGGGGTAGTAAGATGTTACTGTTACAGAAAGACTAATAGCTTAAACAGTTTATGTAAAAATTTTAGTTGCGGTTTGCAGAATTCTACTAACTGTCAAATTTAAATATTCTCAAAAAAGCGATGGCATACTCAACTAGGGTTGAAAAATAAATAAATAAATAAATAAATAAATAAGTAAAATAAAATAACATAAAATAAGATATCCCTGGCACATTTTTCAAATTTTGATAAGAAATAATTTCATAGTAAAAGCGACCCAAGGTATCACAAACAATAATAAAAAAAACAAAGAAAATCACATAATCAATTGAATAAATATTTGGATAAAGACAAATAAGCAAGTAAGTAATAATAAATCCCTAGGCTAGGTTACGCAGGGCAATAAAATCTCTGAGGCGGTGTGAAAGATTTTGGTGACGTACCAGGTAGGCGCGGAGTGGGGATTTGTTTATCAACAAACATCCCCAGTTGCCATGTCAACAAGCATTGCTGACAACTTCGCGGAAGGAAGGGTCAGTAAAGATAAAAATAAATAAATAAAAATAGATAAATGAGGGTATCACTTACTCGGTTGATGTCTTCTTCGCGAGGGTGCACTCTTTGGGTGTGTGTCTATTCCTTGGGGGAAAATCCAGGCGTCCCTGACACACACCAATTTTTTCCATATTACACCAAAATAAATAAATAAATAAATAAATGGCACACACACACACAGGGGGGGAGTTTTCCGTATGCGTCCCCCGGTCTTTTCCTGTTGACACTGATACATTCTGGACGTTAATTTCTGTTTCCTCCAGGGGCGTGAAACGGTAGCAGTTGGTTCCTAGCTCGTCCGCTTGGTCATGTTGGCAGGGGCCACGTCATAAAAAGGAAAAAAAACGAAATCAGTAAACAGATAAACAAATATCGAACATTCGTTTTTCAGGGTACCATTTTGTTTTAATTTCGTGTTTTTTTTTTTTTTGGAAAATTTAGATAACGATTTTAAACTCTTAGAGAACGATAAAATAATAATAATAATAATAATAATAATAATAATAATAATAAGACGAAAGGAAATAATTCAGTTAATTAATTAAGTGATAATGATAATAATGACAGAATTTATTTTCTTGTTTCTATAAATTAAGGCTCACTTTTCAAAAGACTGCATGAAATTGGGAAATGAATCGGTCAAAAGATCATTTCATTCACATTTGCATGGTAAAGCCAAGCCGTTTAAAAAAAAAAAAAAAAAAAAATTAATTAATTAATTAAGTTACATTATGTTTTTTTAGTTTAACTAAACAATTTGGATTTAACATTTAATCTCATTAACTAATTCGTTAAGCTGAGTTTTAAAAAAAATAAAAAATAATAATAATGAATAATAAAGTATATATACATATAATTCCAGCTGTGTAAAATTTTTTTAATTACTAGGATGCTAATTGCATATTAAGTTCCAACACTAATTGGAAATTTTTGCGGGCAAAATTTTCTTAACTGCAGTAATTGGTGGCGGGCAATTAATATGTAATTAAAAACAATAATAATAAATAAATAAATAAATAAAAGTTTTTTTTCCATTTAAGTTAGGTTAAATGTTCTAAGATGTTATTTATTAATAAGTAGATAGGTAGTAAAATAAATAAATAAATAAATAAATAAATAAATAAAAGAAATAATAATACAAAAAAAATAATAAGAATAATAATATTAATAATTATTATAATGATTAATAAATAAGGAAATAAATTTTATCGGTTTTAAAATATTTATACTTTTTTTTTAAATGAGCATTTGGAGATAATCTTAAAAGTTGTCAGTGATTCAGAGGCTTTTAAGTACTATGCATTTCAACGTGGGCTGCTCATCTAAAGGGGAACCGAAATTGATAAGATTCCCATATGCATATTTATGAAATTAATTCGATAACGGATTTTAGGACATAAATGTATGGCATTCCGGTAGTGGACATATACCATTTAATAATCATTTAGCGTGGAGATGACTTAGTTCACACGATCTTGTAGGCTTGAAGTCATTTTTTTTTTCCTCCTTCTCGCTAAGTGTTTGTAATTATAAGGCCGTGATTAGATGATAATAAACTTTCAAGGATATTTGTTTTATATAAAGATGGTAATTTGGTAACATATTTAACGGGAAAGGGATTTTTGTCTTAATATTGAATTGCATGAAAGACCACGTGCATGTTATTTGGTTGATCTCAATTTACGTGTCAAGACGAAAGGTAGTTTAAACAATTGGCTTATAGTCAGTTTTAATAATTAAGCTTTTAATATATATCAAAAAATTATATATATAGATATAAATATCATTAAATAAATAAATAATGAGAATAATAACTCGTAAACTTACATCATAATTCGCAGCCATACTCCATGTGACGGGGCAAATCAGGAAGGTAGATCTGAGGTGAGTTGAGGTGTTATGCATACGGAAGGATCGCAAACGCTATTCACCTGCAGGGTTGAAAAAAAAAAGGGTGCGTTCAGGGGGCGTGTTAGAAACGCATTATCCCAGGTAAAGAAGCATTTAGGTGTTGAACCGGTCGTGGTATGGGATTAGGCCAGCATTTTCAGGTGTACGAGGAAGGAATGAATCACCTGTTCAGTAGGGCTACATGATTGACAGAAACGGGGTGAGTGTTTGACCTGAGGTCACGCAGCTTTCCGATTCTTATCATTGAGTAGAAGTTTTTTTTTTCTTCTTTCTGTCGGACAGAAAAAATTAACAGTGACAGAACGGGGAGTTATTATTTTCAACATGTTAGAATTAACATGAGAATTTTTACGCTTAGGCGTTTAAAAAAAAAAAGAAAAAGAAAAGGAAATAGAGAAATAAATAAAAAAATAAATAAAATAGGAAAGAAGGGAAAATTATTAAAGAAAAATTTCATTTTTTTTCTTTTTATTCATTCTTTGTTGTTTAATAATTCGAAAGAATTGTATGTATATAATAAAATTACAACAATCATATGAATGGACAATACAAATGGTAACTGAATTAATCCATAAAATTGGGTCAAGTAGTAGATGAATATCATAAAGTTACAACATCATGAATGTGTCATGTTTTCAGATTGCTAGGACTGTTTTTGTGTCCATCTAAAATATTTGTCTGTTTGCATTTATTAATTAGATATAGTGCTGAATTCATTCATTAATATGTGTAAATATTGTAAAGTGGAAGACATGCCATTTCATCGAACTCAGAAGAGTATTGCTATTATATATATATATATATATATATATATGTATATATATGTATGTATAGATATACATTCGTTCCTTTTGGTTTGTTTTGGCCTAATTTTGGTTTCAATTTTAGTAGCACTAGATATAATTAAATAATTTGAAAAAAAAAAAGGAAATCTGAGAATGTGGATGTACAGTTTTATATTGGATTAAACTCTTTGTGTCTATTGGTATATTGTTGATATACTCATATGTATATTTTATCCAAATCACGTGTATCTATAGGATTTTTTTTTTCTCAACAGAGTATAGAGAGGTAGAGCTAGACAAAAACTTTTATTGCTCTATATAAATATGTATATATATATACATATTTTGAATGTATACTCATTATCATAATTTTTCTCTCAGGTATCTTACATATTCAGTTATGTATGTGTAATTGTAAGATTTTGCCTGAATTGGGTTTTATATATTGTATGATGCATCTATTGTGTTAAAAATAATTATCAAGAATCATTGTAAAGTTGAATACTGATCCTTACATATCACAGTGTATTATATCTTTTGTTTTGTATGGTCTGTTTGGCTATTTAGATATTTTGGATTTGGTGAGTGCTCTATCTTAGACACACCGGTTATATTTAACCACAAAATTTAAATTTTTTGTACTAATGATAATATTTTATCTCTAAATTGTTTGGGAATACTTAGGAAATGTGTACATATATGAACTTTTCTTTATTAAAGTCACACAAGTAATTTACAAATGAACATTTTCCTCTGCATGAACTTTAGTCTACAATATGATTCTGTATAGATGAACGTGGACTGATATCATCTATGTGATCTATAGATTATCTACAAGGGTGATGGACTTCTTGGAAATGCAATGCTAAAGAAAACTGGACGTTTTCTTTCTTTTAGTACGGGGGGAAAGATAATGTAAGGAAAGTACATTATCGGGACTTTCCCATAAGTCGCCTCGTTGAAAGATTTAGGATGGCAAATTTATGACCAGAGACTCGCTGGCGACAATTTTAAGCCATAAAAGTCAAATAAGAAGAACTTTGATTTAAGTTGGTCTGGGAGATAATATCAAAGAACACACACGTAGTTCCGAGAAAGAAAACAACACGCTACAGAAACAACTGATGCATAGCCATTGGTTGGGGTTGGTAAAGAGGAGGTGAAACTGACCCTCTGTTATGCAAATTTCAGTTAAAACGGGAGAGCAACTACCCAATGAAAAAAAGAAGGATGGGCTTAAAGCACTGTCATGCAAATTTTGGGCAGAACGAAGTACGGCCCACCGTGGTGATGAAAAAGGAGTTGTGAAAAAGAATGAAAACAGAACACACATCGATCTCAGAAGCGAAAGGAAGAGGTGAAATAAAATGACGCGATGAATTTTGTGCGGTCCGAAAGAGGAAAATAGAGTGAGTGGCAATTCTGATGGTAAGAAAGCAACGAACCCGAACAACATATATGGAGAGTGGGGAAGTTAAGCTAAGTTTTGTGAAATGAACATTTTCAATAAGTGCAGTGCTATTTAGTTAGCGGAAACAGTGCTCTGATACAAAGAGAAACCTTCTTCAATCAATGTGTAGAGGTAAATATGACTCTGACCTAAGTAATTCCCCAGTTTATTTAATTTTATCAAAATATTATAAGAGAAGCTGGTAGTGTGACCTTAGTCACAAATGGAAGTCAGTATTTTAATTGTAAACAAATAATGTTGTCAAAGATCAATTTAAATATAAATACAAACAAATATAAGTATCCTTTGCAAGGATCAAAGTGTTAATGCCAATATTATAGGAGAAATTTTGTTAGGAAATTAAATCAGATGTGTTCTGATAAATCTTTTTTTTTTCTTGAAATAACTGTAAATATTGTAAATAAATAATAGTGTTAATTATTTGGAGTCTTCTCATTTAAATTATCTAGTATGTGTTTGTTTATTTAGATTTCCATTTTAAAAGTCAGCTAAGGGCAAGAATGATCATTCTCAAAAAGGGTAATGGGCTACTTCGAAATTACACAATGCAATGGGGGGAACATATGCAAAATTTAATCTCTATGGATTCCTTTTTTTATTATTTTCTGAATAAATTAATTTATTCTATTAGCCAACCCCAGAGAAACCTTTATGTATTTAATTCTAAGCTTTAATTTTGATCAACTTGTCCCAGCAAAAGGGTTATGTTGGAATGGGTAGCAATTAGAAGGGAAATTAAAGGATAAAAATTTTAAATAAATATTATAACTGAGCCATGCATATTTCTCTTCAACAGTATTCTTTATCATAGAGACCAACTAATTGGTTATGAGCATTTCGTTATATCGTGCTTTTCGTTATATCGTAATTCGTTATAAAGTGCTTTAACTGTATTATCTTATTCATGTATGTTTTATTTCTTGCCACTCTGATGTAATTTGAGCTTGCAATTCTTTATCCGACTCTTAGAGATTCTTAGTGTTTCACCCTTAAGAATCGTTTGAGGAGGGGGTGCTGTAAAGAATTGAGCTTCGACATCCAGCTGCACTATGTGTCATTCTAGCATTTCCTGTGAGTACACTTAACTGCATACCTTCCCTCGCTATTTTTGCCTTGAAGACTAGCAGACGCCGAATTCTATTGTACTGTGAGCGGAAAGTTCGGACAGTGATGAAGTGGTAAGGCGTTACCCAAAGAGGGGTCTTATGCTTTGATCCTTGCCGAGTTCGTGGGAAAGAGTTCATCTGCGAGAGAAGCGATCTCTGCACACGATTTTTAGGTTTGCGCCCGAAACTTTGCCCTTTGTCTTAGAACGTCCAATGACGGACTTAGTGAAAACGAAACAGAGGGATCTCAAGGCTGCTAAGAGGCTGGAGAGTTTCGAGGGGCCCGTCTCGACAAAGCCCCCGCCCCTAGAAGAAGTTCTCCTGCGAGAATGAAAAAGTGAGAGAGGACAGTTTTTGGAGAGATCGAAAAGGAGAGTGTTGACTCTCTGGAGAAGGGAAAAGGAAACGTCAGTTTCGAACTCAGCGTGGTGTAAGCGCTAGTGAGGTCCGACCTCTAGAATTGATACAGCAGGTATCCGGTGAAAATCCCAGCAAAGTGAAAAAGCACACCAAGTGCGAGAGTGAGAGTTCTTAGACTCAGAATTAACGAGTATTAGTAGATCTTCCGAAGAGAAGGAACGGACGAGCCTTGGTCCGAATGAACTTTGTTTTGTAGTCACGACTGACTGTAATGTTTAGAGACTTTTGTTTGTTTCAGTTACACTTGGAGTCAAGAGGTCATTAATTTATAAGCGATTGACTCACGAAAAATAATTAAATGCTGTATTGACGTCTTGTATATATTTTTCATTAGAATTAACATTGTTATACAATAAAATTCTATTTTCTAATTTATGCGAGAAATTCTCTGTGCCAACGATCCGATCTCGCTACCACTCACCATCTTTTATCGGGTCGGTATAGAGGAGTTACTACAATATTATAAAAGTGTTACAACCATTCTATTGACCGTATTATGGTCAGGATCGATTACGGTTGAGTAAGATCATTTATTAAAATGAATTAATGACTTGGCAAATTGCTGCAATTTTTTAACAGTGTATAGTAAGCATGTTGGGGAGTGCCTTAATTAACGCATATCAATTTCATCATGCTTGATGTAGTGTAGCATAATTAAAATGCACTCCTAACAATTCCACCTATAGAGCATAATGTAATGGAATTATTTTATGTGTTCATGCAAACCAACTAATGATGCTGCACGCAACCATTTTCAATATGCAGTGTTCTATACTGCACATCAACAAGATATACCAATTACGTGAAAATCCAAGTATATTTATATAAGTTAGAGTGCGGAAAGACATATAACAGACAGATATACGAACTAAAGTCACAAACACTTTCTAACTATGTTGTAAAGTATTAAAAAGGGAATTTGCTGCCTTATAATAGATGAGAGCGTGATCTGATTTTTCAGTTGTTTGATACATTATGTTGTCACAGTAAAACAGGGACGCCATAAGCCTACAAATCTAGCTGGTATATTCTGATTATTTATTCTTTTTTACTTCTCTTCGTATTAAATAGACATGCTACTTGTATGTAATTTTATAACATTTAAGGAATTAAATTCAAATTATTTAAACTTATGGTTTTATTATCGTTTATACTGTATAGTTTTAAACAATGCAGTAACATGTAATATTCATAATCTATTGCGAGAAGAAAATATTTTTATATTGAAAACGGACATACGTTTGACAGAACATTGGCTTTCACGCATTGTTTATAATGAAAAAAGAACTAGTTTTATTGAACGTTATGATACTGTTTTTGAACACACAGAACTTAGGCCCGATGTAGAAAATGATGTGCGATATTCACTGCATGTGCTTTATTGATTCACGATAATGCTTGTCCACATATGTTTCATCGGACAACATAGCTTCCATGGGAGTTCTACTAACGGTGTTAGTCCTTATATTCTAATGTGCTGTTCTTAGTTCCAGTAATTACGATCTTTTGTTACATATTAAGAAATTTCTATCTGGTCAACAAATTAAAGTTACGAAGAGCAGAGTCAATCAATCACACAATCAAAGGCAATCACATATTTGTGCCAATTCTCTCTATGACGCAGGAATACAAAAGTGTATTCCAGTGTATGAAAAGTGTCTCAGTTGGTCTTCTTTATAAATTAAAAAGTAGATCAACAATATCTCAACCTGTTTCGATAAATATTTCCATGTAATATATATTCATTATGATTAAGACCCTAAGGAATATTACTTGCTGGATAACTATCGTAATTGCACGATTGATGCTTTAATGTACACTCATTGTCAAAATACTATTTTACGAAAAACAATTTTGAAATAAGTATGCCATGTAATTGATAAATTTTTTAACAGAAATCGATTTCTAGAATCTCCAAATAGGCAAATCCAAAATTACAGTTCATTCTGCTACTTAGTTCTTGTATAATGCTTAAAAAACTGTCCACATTGAAAAAATGTTGTGCAACGATTACAAATGAATTTAACATTAGCATTTACAAATTTTAAACCTACATAATGCCTAAACTACATGTCCGAATAACTTCCCGTCCGGTTTCCAAATGCACAAGTTATCAAAGAATCCAAATATCATCTCAAATTTTGGTGGTTAGCGTTAAACATTTTGTTACTATTAACACATGTTTACAACTCCTAAGCGAAATGGAAGTAAAACATTCATTATTACTAATTTATTGGTGCCAGTCCCATTTTTATACGATAATTTTCGGCAGAGTTAGTAAGGGTGTATCCTTTTTTTACACACACTTTATAAATGAAATATGGTTTGAAAAAAGTTCGATAATGTTTTAGGAAATAAAGTTAAGACACATACATATAACTTGTTAATGTGATATTTCATATAAAGAAGACTTTTATTATAAATAAGTGTTAACAAAAATATAATATCCAACAAATTGGCGTAAATGTTACACATATTTAAATATTTTATTGATATAAAGAACACATCATGGATAGTTTATAATTCAAGATTTTGAGTGTAGAATTAATTGTTGCACGTTAGATCATTTCACAATAATATCATGAATGAACCACGTCAATTTTTATGTGAGAAATAAGAATAGTTTCTTTGTCATCCATTTCATTTAATTCACCTCTTTTCTTAATCTTCAGTAAATCAACATCGTTATTTTTATTCTATCACAATACATTGAAGTCGTATATTGCTGCAGATTTTATTATACACAGGAAATTAATTCTACTTCTGAGTATATTTATCTCAAAATAGATAAGTATAAACACGATATTAGAAAAACCACCCAATAAGTTTATGTTTATGAAATGAATCAACGTCATTTGAATTTTATCTACAACTGGAAACATAATACAGCGTAAATCAATATCTTGACACATTTTTTAAAAATGTTTTGTTACTCAGACATAATTTAATATTTTTATCTATTTTGTGAGCCTTAATTAAAAGCTAAAATTAGTTCATTGTATTGTGTTACCACAGTGAAAAATTATATTCCTCTTGTGTACTACCCCTGGCACAAAATATAAAATCAATACCTACTTTTTCCTACGCAATGAAATGTGAATAGTTTTATGTGAAGTTATTATGGTGGTAAAAAATTGTTTGCTATTAATGATTTATAAGCATTTCTAGAATACATGAACAAACAATATTACAAAATGACTTCACAATTATTTTATATGTAATTTAATTTCTCCAAATGCTATTGGAAAGAAATATAGAATCACATACTATCTGAGAAAAAAGTTTGAGAGAGTTGGTCAAATTCCATGATTAGTACATTGTGTTTCCACCTTTTGATTTGATGATCACTTTGATTCTGTTAGGCATAGACTTAAGAATGTCTTTGCACTTATTTGGATTGATGGCTGCCAATGCTTATCGTATGAAATATCTGTGTTAACTTTGACTGTAGATTAAATGCCATTGTTTTTAAAATATATCATTTATTTTCCATAGGATTGATGTCTGGAGTGCATGCAGGGCATGCATGCTGCATTTTTTACAGAAATATTTTTTTTACTATCTAGGACCTATAACGCAAAGCATTGTCATCCATAAATATAACATCATTGTCTCCAAATTGATCTTCTAAATTAAGAATCCAGAAATCGCCTAAAATCATAAATATTATTTTGGTTGTCAACATCCGTTTTTCTGTGAATTTACGAAACGTACAACAACGAATGACGTATAATTTGAAAGGCTTTCAAAGCGGCTTCTGACATAGTACACTCACATTTCGTTAAAACATGTTTTTGGATTAAAAATTGCTGTTAAATAAAAATTAAATCAGCATTGTTTTCACAAATGAAATGAAAGTTTTTTTCGAATCAATGTTGCCACAAAAATAAAATACCGCATTATATGATGCTCAACAGTGATTATAAAAATAATAAATAGTACAAAAGATTTAAAATGTGACGTTTTCTCACGGGTTTATTTTAGATTTATGATTAAAGATCAAAATTGAAACGTTTAAAAAATATATTTTTGATTGATCAAAGAAGTGGTATTTTACACCTGTAGCATAAAAAGTATGATTTGTTATATTAGGTTTAATTGTAATTTAAGTGTATTTCAATTTATTTTTATTTGTCCCGTATTTTTCCCGAAGAAGATGGTGTCATCTTCTAATGCAGTTAAAATACAATTGGTATTTTATTTTTCTCTTCGCGCGTCCTTTTTCTATTTTCGATGAGATTTTATTGTTACAAATAAACGAGATGATATTCTGGCTTGACTAATGTTGTACGCAAATACTTTTATTCTATTTTTTCTTTAGAAGTTTAAACCTATATCTAAAAACATTATATATTTCTGAACATTATTAGGCTGCAGTGCGATATCTTTTCACGGGTCCACTGGTTGAAACTCTGAATTCACATTCACATTCTTAACACACAGTAATCCAGCGCTCTTAGAAGAAAAACAGCTCAAAATCATGATTTAATCAGGGTACATAAGATGAAAATTAGAACAGTTTTCACAATCCTTTTCATTTTGTAATCTCCTGATGAATATTCCTTTATTAACCCCTACACCAATACACATTTTTGATTCATTGCAAAAGCCAGTTATCAACAGAACAGTCCCGGTATTTTTTGGTCCATAATAATCTGGATTGTTTGTGCCGTACATCCAACTTGCTTTTGCCTTGGCTTTGCGATACCAAAATCCAGCTTCAACTAATCTATTGTGCAGCTTTCTATTTGGTACTTTGGCCTCGGATGGCTTCTTCCATTCAATATGTATATCTTTAGCTGTTTTAATCTCATATCTTTGAATATTTGAATGTTACAATCCTGACGTAACTGATGTAACTCACAGTCTACCAAAATTAAGGCAGTTTTCGCAATTTTAATCTCTATGAACTTTCTTGAAATTTTCGAAACACTAAATTGTGAAAATGAAAATGTGGTTTCTAGATTTCGCTGCAATTTTCTTTGCTTTATCAGCTTAATGAGCGCCGCTCTGGTTTTTAAATCCTGCTTTTTCATAGGTACCATTCCGTTGACTGGTTTGAAATTCATAAAGGAAAAAAGCTTAAGGTTTTTATATCTACCTCAAATAAAGCTACGCAAGACCATTATTGCGTAACACTAAACTGAACATCTGACAATGAAATTTGCAAAAATTAGCGAGTGATTCTAAACGTTTTCCCAGAATCGAGGTGATTGCCGAAAGTTTTCTGAACATGTTTTAGAAAAACAGATTTTAACTAATTATTGTGTATGTATTTTCTATTTTCCGTTGCGTCTGTATAATTCTCTAATGTTCATGATCGTTCATTAAACAAAAATGCAGCTTTACAACTTTTAAATTATACATGGAAATGTATATACATATATTGTGTATTGTCGAATAAAAATTATTGTTTCCATACTATCTGCCATGGGTAAGAAACTGAAATGTCCGAGTTATGACTGATTAATGAGTATGACTCACTAATGATATCGGTATTTATTTTCTTATTAAGACTCATGAGTAGCAAGTAACTGTAATGATATTATGTATCAATGGAAATAGAAATATCAGAAAAACAGACCACTAGAAATGCAATATTATTTTATTTTTAATATATAAAATAGTAAATGACTTTTAAAGGGGATTGGATATAAAACTGCTGGAAAAAAATTGCTGGATATAAAACTAGGCAAATGGGTTTTTCATGTTGGCGTTTACTTCAAAAATCCTGTGGCAGGTGGCACAAGTTAGAGATTTGTGTACATTTCCGTTATTCAGGCCGAAAAGTATTAGAAAATATTGTATTTCTTTCTTTTAATTTTCAGTGGAGTACCTGTAAAAATTAGCCATAATTACACATTTTTAATATACTGTGTAAAAGGATAACCTGAAAGTAAGCTTATTTCGAAGTAAAATATATTGTATTATAAACAAGAGAATGAAATACTCAAAATTAAGCAACTTACTTATAAATAACCTCGTCGATATATATAAATAAATGACCATATTAGTCCATTTTGTATATTGATTTCAAGACTAATTGTTTTATAAATGTGCATGTAATTTTTTTTTTTGCCCAAAAAGTTCAAAAGATAAAGATTTGGTATTTTAAAATATAAAGAAATACATCTGTTGGTGAATGTATTGAATACGTGTGTGACTCTAGGAATATGTGCATTGTAATGCTGTGATTTTTCGTAAATATTAAATGACTTTAAAAAATACTGCAAAAATACTACAAGTGTTTTTATAACTTACCATTCTATTTATATATTATTTCTTGTATGATAATCTACAGATTATTTTTCATGCAAATATAAATTGGAAAGAATGATATTCATAAGCAAAGTATTAAAATATTTAATAAATTATAGTAAATCGATTTCTCGATAAAAAAGTGAATACGTGATAAATGTTTAATTCAAATATCCGATATAAAAATACACGAGAATTGTTTCAAAGCATTTCTGAAAACCTAATTTAATATTTTTCCAGTTCTACAAGTAGTTTTTAATTTCCACTAACATTTTATGACTGATTTAATTAATTAAAGTTTTTGAAAGAGCAATTTCCTTTTTTAAATATATTATGACTCATTAATGATATCATTATTTATTTTCTTATTAAGTAGCATAATTAATGAAAAAAGGCAATGATTAAAACATTTTTATCTATATTTAGTTACTACGGTTTTTTAATTATCAAAATATGGACAGATAACAAACTTATTTATCAAAACTTAAACGTTAACGAAGCATGTTTTTCTAATTACTTCATAACAAATGTATGAAGGTATGTGTATTTTGTTCAAGATTGAGAATTAGAATTTTAACAAAACATAGATGTTTATTTTAACAGATTTTGCTACAAATGTTTGTTATGATACATTTAAAAACAAAAATATATTACATGACTTATTTATTTTAAATATACGATATATAGTTAAAATAGATTATACCAGTGGACACGTGCAAGGATCTCGCATCGCAATGGTGAATTTGTAACCAATATCTAATACTTTTTAGATGCAGGTTCAAACTTTTAAAGAACAAATAAAGACGAAAATATATGCAAACAACATTAGTCAAGCCAGTATATCATCTCATTTATTCCATAAAAGTTACATTAAAAACTGATCAAAGATAGCAAAAGGTACGCGCGAGAAAATGATTGTCAATCGATTCTATTTAACACGATGTGCAATAAGATGAAGTACTTACAATTTATATTTATTATAAATACGGATAAAAAAATTTAATGAATGCCAAACACAAAAATTACATAAAAATGTAATGTTTGTATGAAAAAAATATGTTCACAGCCCTTCAAAAAGGTTAAACTACATTTTAATGATCCACTATATTTTAATGATCCAAAATCATAAATAATGTCATTACAGGAAGAATTAACCCGTGAATTTATAACTAGCGTTATGAGGAATTTTGTTAGACATCTTTTATGTAGAATTGAGAGTTCTATACATGCATATACATACTGTATATGTATATTTTAAGATTTAAATATTATATTTTTCGATTCTATGTAAATTCAATAAGAAGCGAAATACTTAGTAATTAATATAATTTAATAAAAAAAATTAATAATTGCCAATAATATGTAAATGTTATGTGTTAGAGATTAAAAAAAATAAGTGACCTGGATAGAAAATGCATTGTTTAATGCTGATATCTAATGTTCAAATGTTCAAATTGACACTGATTAATTAGAAAATTTCTCGTTCAGTTTAATTAAATTGCTCAGAGAAAGATTCATAAACATCTGTAGTACTTTGACTTGCAAAAATATTAAATTTATACTTTTGTTCTGTTTTCTGACATATCATAAAGTCAGACATTCAAAAAAATAAGCAATATATTGATAAAGTCAGTACATTTTATATATATACTAGCTAATCCACCCGGCGTTGCCCGGGCCCGAAATATTAATAATCTGTTCTATACGAATATGACTGAAATATGTAAGGCTATCGAAATCAAGTCGAATGAAGCAAACTTCGTCGTAATCGGGCTCAGAAAACCCAAGATCGGAAAGCGCATCCTCGCGGTCGAAAGTGCAGCTAAAATATTTAAGGCTATAGATATCACGTCGAATGAGCCTAACCCCTTCGTAATCGGTCCATAGAACCAGATATACTCCTATAGTTCCAGTTTCCACCGACAGGAGGCGCAGTCTGTTCTGGAAGAGGCCTTTTCAGAATACTTGACCCAACCAAATTTCCTAGTAGAATTGAAATTTAACTACGGGTAAACATTGCCAAAATAGCGGAAATCGCGAAAGTGGGTTACGTAATCGATCGGTTTCTAAAGGGTTAATGTAGATATTTTTTAAAACCCAACGATGCATTTTGAAGAAAATGAACGTGTCTATGATCTGGAGTTTGTCCGTACTTGCATTTCCCGAGTCGATGCCGATTTTTAAATCTGGACCAAAAAAGGAAATTCGCGTGAGGGAGTTTTGAAAAGGATTTTCTTTGGAGGGTTAAAATTAAATTTTTTCAAAACGGATACCAGATTTTAACGGTATTTTCACGGTATTTTTAGTTTTTCGTATCTTGTTTATAAACGCCAATTCGGATTTTTAAAGATAGGAGAAATAGTTAAAAAAGCAAAATTGACTTACGGTTAAAAACGTTTTTGAAAGGGTTAACGTGATTTATTTTTTAAACTAAAGGTTTCTGCCTAAACCCGATAGAATGTAAATGTCTTTAGGTGTGTTTGCTTTTTGTTTGGTTATTTTAGAAAGCCGATGCCAGATTTAATATATAGCAGAAAATCGAAATTCGCAAAAGAGAGTCCTGCGCATGAATTTTTTTTAAGGGTTAATATTCGTATTTTTCAAAAAGAAATACATATGTCGAAAAAAGAATAAATGTAGATATTGTCTGGTATTTTTAGTTTTTCGTACCTGTCTCTGAATTGCCGACGCAAAATTTTAAAAATTGCCAAAATCGCAAAAATCGCAAAACGGCATACAGAAAATATACTTTTTCGAAAGGTTAATTTTTGTATTTTTTAAAACCAAAGGTGGCTTTGAAAAGCGCAAAGTGTGCAAAGTTTAATTTGGTGACCTTCATTTTTCTATATCTTTTGTATTCCGGTGGATACAAAGCTCGGAAAACGGGAGAAAATAAAAAACACGAATTCGATGCTTTTTGATTATTTTTTGAAAGGGTTAAATGTAAAATTTTTTCAAACCAACCAAATCGTTTGAGACGTAAAAGTATGTTCTTTCAGAATATGTAGACGGTTTTTCCGTATTTCTAGCCGTTCTCCCATGGAAAATTTAGAAAAACTTAAAATAAAAAACGGGATTACTTTGGAAAAGGACAAAAACAGTTCTTTAATTTGGTGACCTTCGTTTTTCCGCATATTTTGTATTCCGGTAGATGCAAGGCTCGGAATACGGGAGAAAATAAAAAACACGAATTCGATGCTTTTTGATTTTTTTTGAAAGGGTTAAATGTAAAATTTTTTCAATCCAACCAGATCGTTCGAGACGTAAAAGTATGTTCTTTTAGAATATGTAGACGGTCTTTCCGTATTTTTAGCCGTTTGTCCATGGCGAATTTAGAAATACTTTAAACAAAAACGAAATGTCCTCTGCTTTCTTTCTTCTGTTCCGGAAGATACGGAAATTGGTTTCTGCACATGCGCCAGCTCGCTTCAGAATAATGACTTTTAGGTAGCTTTCAATACAAAAAAAGTATAAAGCTACCTATTGCAGCCGTTCGGAGGAAAGCAGTTCCGGAAAATTTTGATATATTTTCACCGATCATGACCCCCAGACCCCAAAACCACCCTCCGTTCAAATGTTGATTTATATATATATATATATATATATATATATATCTGACATATGTCATACGATAACGCTCGTATTTATAAACCAATTTTGATGAAACTAATTGTGTGTATTAAGCTCACCAATGTCTCGACCGAGTTCGTTGGCCAGCTTGGTCCGCCATTTTTTTTCAAGATGGTGGCCACTTAAAAATTTAAAACTAAAATAAATATACATAAAAATTAAAAATTAAAATTTATTTTTTAATTAAGTGTTAGGCCTTGATACGAGGATTCCAGAGCATTTTTTGGTTTACCTCTATCTTAAAAAATGGCTGAGATAGAGCAGTTTGAAATTCTAGGGTGGCTGACATTTTGAAACAAGACAGCATATTACAAAAAAATTCATTGTTGTAATAATTTTCCCAATCATACGCATAAATCTATATATTCATATCCGTTAGCGCTAAATTCTCGCCAAACTTGGTGACATTTGGCGAAATATCGCCAAATTTGGCGACCAAAATAAGTCTTCATAAATGAAGCCAGCTTGGCTATAGCTCAATAATTTGGCGAAATTCTTATTCAAATTCAGTATTAACGAATCTTTTGTAAACATTTTCTTTGCATTTTAACTTGCTGTGTTCGTGTAACATTAGTTCAAATTTTAAAACGAAGATATAGGAAAGCTACCTTTTCCTCCCGGTACAGGCCGGAGGGACTTTTTTATTTGTGATCTTTGATCAGTTTTTAATTGATAACTACTTTAATTTTCAAAATTTTAAAATTCTGAGGCTCAGGTATACCAGGAGAGTGTTTGGACTACCTAAATCTAAATTTACAGACTTCTAGGTGCGCTAAATTTTCCTACCCATCGCCAACACACACACACACACAGAGCGAAACTTTCTTTTATTAGTATAGATATAAAAAGAATATTTAAATTAGAATGAAAAGTAACAAATCCGATGCAGAGGTTTTTTTTATAAGGTTTGTAATAAAAATGGAATTACAGGAATTGCAAGTTTTTTCTAATGTCTATCATAGGAAAGTTTGCATACTGAAGATGTTTAACTGGGAATAACGTAAAAAATTAAACTAACACAATATTCGTCCGTATTTTATACTGTGTTAGTCATTATGTCATAGACAGTTTTAAGCTAAAAACAAATCATTAAAATTTTCTCATCACTTACAGCATTTTATAATCTCAATATTTCAGACTACTTGTAAAAGATTACTACTTAGTAAAATATAGAAAAAAAAATCTTATTGATTAATATTTTAGTAGAAAATATATTCGGTAACGTGTTACATGCAATAACAGTTTTAATTATTGATCAACATTTAATATAATAAAACTTAGCTCTTAATTGATTATTAAAAGTATATGCTGTTGTCTTATATATTGCTGACATTGAAAAAATAATAATAAATGTAATTTAAATCACAGGAATGTTAAGCATTTTTTTTATGAGAAATGAAAAATGTTATACCTTCTTCAAATGAACTGATTAGAAATTACATTATATTTAAAAAAAAATAAAAAATAATAATTTTCTAGGCCTTTTGCGCATTTAAAATATGAGATAACACATAAAATTACATACCGATGATTACAGTTTTTATGTATAAGAATTAAGCAACTCATCCTTACTACTTATACAATCAACTAACTTAATTATTATTTTCTCTTTCTTTTCCTTATCTTTTTATAATTTGACACTAACGATCTTGCATGGATATTGAAAATTTTATAACAAATGCTTTTAAATAAAAGTAATACTTACCTATATCACATAACGTGTTTTAGCCTGTGCAAAAATTTCTTTTGCCGTGTTTCCTCCAAATTTTACTTGAAATTGATGATAAATTGGATTGAATTGGAAATCACTAACGATGATTATTTTAACCTTAAACGTAAGTAGAAAATGTCCATCATTGGTTTCAATAAAATACATCTGTTACTGTCTTTTATTTCTATAAATATTTCATTTATACAATAAAATAATTTAATCGCTGTCCGTTATAATTTAACTTTTGAATAAATATTCTTTATGAGACAAATAGGTGATATTTATTATGTTGCAAAATTACTTCTATACTATTATTTGTAGAAATAAAAATTATAATGTTTATTTCAATGTTCATATGCCTAAGATATAAACTTCTACTTTTCTAAAAAATAATGTTTCTGCATTTGAAAATAAAAATAACTAATAAATCCTAAATATGAAATTCTGAAACTAATTTTATGATTATAAATGTTCTTATTTTTCTTTCATTTTATTTGAAAACCAAATTCAATTTCAAAATTCTTCTTTAAAATATTCATAAGTATTTTTGAAGGTAAATTCAGAAGAAAACTTTATTTATATAGGTTTAAAAAATTAAATCGTTAACAATTGAATAAGCTCATATTCCTGAGAAATTACGTTTGTATTAACAGTAAAATAATAAAACTGAATTTTTTTTTTGATAATTTGAAACGATAATAATATATATCAGAATTGTATGTATTTTAGCATAATAAAATGAATAAGAACATTCTTCAGATAAGATAATCATTTAGAAAGGTTTTCCCAAACATATAAAATAAATTTGCGTTTAAAATTTTAATCATTATTTCTAAAAGAGGCAGAGGTTTAGAAGCTTTTACCAAAACTATCACATAAATGTTTATCTTATATAATATGTGTTATTGTGCAAAACTTTGCAAGCAATAGTTAGTTAAATTCAACTTTATTACGCACATCATAATAAATGACCTAAATCACTTTTCAAGAATACCGCTTGTTGAACCGTATCATATTGTAGTATTAGAAAACGCGGTTTTATAAATTACAAATACGCGTGAATGAATAATATATTCCAAAATAATGACAGCGCATGAAAATCAAAGGGAAACAACATTAATAATATTTATTTATAGGGTCACGAAATAAAATTTCAAAAACTACAATTCTCGTAAACTTTCTACAGTATTTTTGAATTGAAGATTGGTAATCTAATTTTTTGCGTGCGTTTAGTTCTATGACTTTTGAAAATTGAGTAAATATGAAAGACGTGTAGTATTTAGTGTAGAATCATGGATTTAAAATGTTATAGATGACTTGAAACGCGTTTTAATTGTTTGAAAGTTATTAATGAAGTAATATAAAAACAAAAAAACTAAGCATTATTCCAATATTTAAATAAAGATTGTAGAAGTTTATTTCATGCGTTTAGGAGTTTATTTCATAGTGTAGTTATCTTTTGACATTATCCCACACAATCTTTTAAAAACTTCTTTTATTGTCTATATTTATGTGTCTTCGTTTGTAATATTTTCTAAAATACTTCTATGTATGCAAAGCCATACGAATACCTACTCATACAAGTGAATTCTGCTCTATACATCTATATCATGTGACACAGTTTAATAAGGAAATGAGCGCCATTAGTATTTTTTACAGCTGCTTTTCTTTTGGTATAAGCGTCAATGCATTTTACAGACTTCATTACTTATGATCGAACAACTAAAATTCTTAATAATCTTTTGTTTTTATCTTTCATAAGCTGAAATTAAATACTGCAATACTTTTTAAATGGCCATTCTTGCATCTTTTTAATTTATTAGAGCACCATATTAGATATATGCATATTTGACTGAGTATATATCCTTATTATTCAAGTAATAAATGCCATTAAATTTAATTTTGAATAGCAATTTGACATGAGATAGCTATAGGGGAAACACACAAACATATATATATATATATATATTATCCATAAATATTATCAATCACTCAGAATTTCTCAGAAATATTTCTCAATATTCTCAGAATTTTACGTTCATGTTCCGATTCTACGGATCGTATAACAGGATTAGGGACATGTCTTCTGTTTTACAGTTATATAACTGCCCTGTTAACTTTATTGATTCATTTATACGGGCTTTTAACGATCAATTTGATTTATTTATGTATCTGTGTACTTTTGTTGATTATTTTGCACCTCTGCGCTTATAGTCTTTTACTTACTTTTATCTATCTGATATTTGAGGTATTATTTCAGCACATGCTTGGCAGATAATTTCGTCTTTAGACATTAATGTGGGAATGTGTAGGTGCCTGCTACTCTACTTTTATTACAAGTTAATTATAATAATTTATTGGTTTATTATGTGTTGCTTACTGTTCTTAGTATTTATTTTTCTGATTTAGTTTTTTATTAACCTTTTCTATACATGATTAAATAACTTTTCTTACATTTCTAGATATGATTATCATCGTCAACAACAACTGTGTGTAATACACTGCTGGATGTAGGTCCCTTCTCACCCCTTCAAGATTTTTCTATTGCTCCCTGTCTAGTGCTTTGGTCATTCAAATAACACTAGCCGCTTTTCTGGTTTCATCGCTTCATCGTACCTGAGATCGTCTTCTTGGTCTTTTTACATCTTTTAGATAACACTGTAGGGTGTTTATACTCCATCTGTTGTCTTTTCTTCTTGTAATGTACTCAACCCCTTAGCAACTTTAACCTTTTAACTCCAAATAATATCATAAAATTTCGTATGACTTCTTATCCAGGTTATTCTTTTTGTGTATCTTCTAATTTTACCCAGCATACATCTTTCTCTACTACGTTGTATTATTTTAAAACTTTGTACCATCTGTTTTGTTAGCGTCTATATTTCCGCTCCATAAGTTAGAGCAGGCTAAAACATTGGTTAAACACTTACTTTTTTTTCAATCAAAAAGGCATGTTACATATGAATATTACGTACATATTATATTACTTCTTTCCGCCACACACACATACATATATGTGTGTGTGTGTGTGTTTTCTTTCTATATATTCGAAATTTTAAGATGTTTTGCTATTATTGGAAAATATATAAATTTCATTTTTTTTCTACGGTACTATAAAGACAGGTTGAATATTCATAATATTAAAATTAATTTTATATAACTTTACATTTTCATTGAATAAACCCAATACATCTCTAAAATGTATTGTAAGTTTTTTGGTATTTATTTAATTTATTATTTAATTTTCAGTGTTTTCTAAAATATTAAATTTGAATAAAGAATAATTTAATTATCTATGAAAAAATTTAAAGGTGGATTTTTAAATCAATTTGTATTGAAAAGTAATTCAATTTCTTTAGTCTCAAAGCTTATAATTAAATTGATTTGAATGTAAATTTCATTAAAGAAAAGCATAGTTCTTTTATGAAAGAAAGTAATCTCATAATTGTAAAACGGATTTAACCGTCTCGGGATATTAGACAAAGCAGAATTCGACTGAAAAAAATATTTAACAAGCGCGATAAACGTTTTGGCCAAAGAAATGGAATGATTTAAAATGCTCGAAAATTTAGAAAGATATTTGAATATTTTTTATGAAATATGATAAATCTGGAAAGATTTTAAAAAATATATTACGAAATTTTAACAGAAGTTTATAAATTAGAAATCTATTATAGTGTAGGGCGTATTTGAAATGTAACCGTCATGAAAACAATTTCGTATAACTAACATATATATCAAAATATTTATTTTTAATGGATTATTTATTTATAATACGTCGTCGCCAAGAATTTTACGTTCATCTGCATTATATTTTCCAGTAAAATCATAACATTACTTTAGGTCATAATTATCTGAAGTTTATTTCGTCATTCTTTTATTATGATAATTTATTATGAATATCGATTTATAACTAAAGTATTTTACTTGACTATTGATCGCCAAATAAAAACCGAAAGTAAATTTCTCGTCATTAATTCCTAAATTGCATGCACTGTTTAGCTTTATCTTGATATTATTTTGTCATACCACTAAGAGACATGAAGGATTACTAATATTTAGTAAGTCGAAATAACAGAAAGTTGTATAGGTTGATTTGTCTGAAAGATGTTTAGTTGCATTCAGAATTTTCAGAAAAATATGCATATATAATATTATTACATCCTATTGGTATTATTATTACATTATAAAGTAATGAGCAGAAATTTCAAATGAAATATATTTTATCATCTCATTCAATGTTATTAGAAAGTTTAAAATAAAAACTTTATTGTTAAAAATATCATTTTTAACAGAATTATAGTACGAATATTATAAACACAATGTAAACACATTGATAATTTTCGTTACTACCGAGGTGCAATAAATCAAAAGACAGTTTTAAAACATTAAAACTATTAGATATTAAGGTCCATGAGCTTTCGGCTAAACATTAGCCTTCCTCAAATGAAACACCAGCAGTCGAGAAGACGCAGCTCCGAATGGCGCGCTTTGGACAGGCTGGGAATGGGCGAAAAACCAAACAGCTATGAAACGAAGGGAGTGAAGGAAGTCGGGATGACACCATTACAAGCTGGGGGATCAGCAGAAACCGAAAACCCAGTAACCTTTCTGCTGACCCCCCCCCCCAGCTTGTAATGGTATCATCCCGACTTCTTTCACTCCCTTCGTTTCATAGCTGTTTGGTTTTCGCCCATTCCCAGCCTGTCCAAAGCGCGCCATTCGGAGCTGCGTCTTCTCGACTGCTGGTGTTTCATCTGAGGAAGGCTAATGTTTAGCCGAAAGCTCATGGACCTTAACATCTAATAGTTTTAATGTTTTAAAACTGTCTTTTGATTTATTGCACCTCGGTAGTAACGAAAATTATCAATGTGTTTACATTGTGTTTATAAAATTTGTTAAGGTGAATTTTGACGTTCGTGTTATATGTATTTTTCTATGTATTTTTATATAGTACGAATATTTCAAAGGCCTGTTTATTTCAAGTCATTTTCCAAATTTATAGCATTGGCAGTGTCATCTGATATCAAGAAAAAAAATAGCAATAAAAACTACGTTTGAGGATTGATAATGAAAATCCTAATGTTTCTTTAAAATAAAGCTTTTTTAGAAACTTTTAGATGGTTAGGTGTCATATCTCGATTATTAGTATCCATCTATAAACAGAGATGGCGCTGCTAGTCCAGGATTGAATATCTCTTGCAGGAGAGTTTGAGACGAGATGTAAGGAGTGAAGCCAGAATGTTTGAAGTAGCGGTTAGCTTGGCCGCAATTGTATATAATGTATAATAAATTTATATAATGAATATAGATATCTCCTTGCTGTTAACGAAATATGAATACACAAAGTTGAAGCCTTATTAATGGCGACGATGCGGAAAAGAACCCAAGATTTTAATTAAATATTGCATTTTTTTTAAATAAAAAAAGAAGAAAAGAAAAGAAAATAGCAGAAACAGAAGTTATCTCTCTGGGATGTCTGGAAGAATATGATTCGACCGTGCCCTGGTCAATTTATGTTGAAAAAATTGACATTTACTTTGCTGCTAATAATATTCAAGATGCGGATAAGAAGAAAAATATATTATTAAGCTCTGTGGGAACTGCAACTTTTTCGATATTGAGAGATATCATTGTACCGACTTCGCTGAAAGAGATAAAGTATGATGATCTCTTAAAGAGGGCGAAAGAACATTTTTCACCTTGTCAAAGTGAAATTGTTGAATGATTCAAGTTTCAAAAAAGATTATGGAAGCAATGGGAAAGCATAGCCAACTTTGTGAGATTTTTACGTCGGTTATCGGAATACTGCAACTTTGAAACGACATTAAACGATCGCCTACAGGACCAGCTAGTGTTTGGAATTCAAGACGAGAAAATACAGCAAAAATTGTTGGATACGAAAAACCTAACGTTCCAAACAGCTGTAGAAATCTCGGAATCATTCGAAACAGCCGAAGCTGGAGTAAAATCACTACAGATTAATGGAGCAACAACTGTAAATAAAGTTCAAGATGCCCGAATGGAGAAAACGAAAGCATACCAGTATTCGTCGAAGCCGAAAGAAGGCATGTATGCACATGGAAACCGGAACAGTTATAAAGATAAACCATGTTATCGTTGTGCTAGAAATCACAAACCTGTTGAGTGTCCATTTAAATCAGCAGAATGTCATATTTGCCATAAAGTGGGACATTTAAAAATTTGTTGCGGGAACCGGAACTTCTCTACAGTGAATCAAAAACTGAAAAAGAACAGTAAAATTACAACTGTTCAAGAATATTCTCTCAATATTATGAGGGACGAGTGCAAAAATGTTTTGTGGGAAAAATGTGTTACAATTAATGGGATTAAAGTTAATTTTGAAATTGATTCCGGAGCAGCTCATACGATCGTAAGTAAAAATATTGCCTATAAATTATTTTCAGGTTAAGCCTCCTTTGGTTAAATCTAATATTAAGCTGCAAACGTATACTAAAGATTCTTTAACTGTATTAGGTGAATTAATTGTAAATGTTTTGATTGATGATAATTGTATACCTAATTTAAAAATGCTAGTTATTAAAGAGGAAGATCCGAGTTCAATTGGTAAAACTTGGTTGAAAGCATCAAAAGTATTGAATGATCAAAAGTATTTCGAAAGATGATTTAATAAAAAAAATTCCTAATGTTTTTGCTGACGGGATCGGTACGATCAAATGTCTTCCCGTTTCAATAAATTTGAAAAATGATGCAAAACCAGTTTTCCTAAAATCTCGTCCTGTTCCTTTTTCTTTGAGAACAGCAACTGATTTGGAATTGGATCGATTAACAAATGAGGGTATTTTAAAACCTGTTGATTATTCTGAATGGGCTAGTCCTATAGTAATTTTTCCAAAACCAAATGGTACTGTTCGAATTTGTGGTGATTATAGAGCAACAGTAAATTCTAATACTGAAAATGATAATTATCCTCTCCAAGAATGGAAGAATTGTTTGCTAAATTAGCAGGTGGAAAATTCTTTACTGTGTTTGATTTAAAAGATGCCTATTTACAACAACCTGTTGATGATGAAAGTAGTAAAATTTTAACTATTAATACTCATAAAGGTTTATTTAACATTTTAAGACTGGCTTTTGGTGTGAAATGTGCACCAGGTATTTTTCAAAGAAAAATTGAAAATATATTAAAGAAATTTGATTATGTTGGTGTATTTTTAGATGATGTTATTATAAGTGCTAGATCTGAATCCGAACATTCTGAAAGAGTTGAATGTATTATGAAATGCTTTTCTGAGCATGGTATAAGATTAAATAAGGAAAAATTAAAATTTATGGTTTCGGAAGTTAGCTATTTAGGACATAAAATTTCGCAGGAAGGTATTAAGCCTGTTCCAGAAAAAGTTGATGCTATTTTGAATGCTCCTTTTCCTACTAATGTTTCTCGATTACGTTCATTTTTGGGATTAATTTCTTATTATAGAAACTTCCTACCTAATATTTCAGATGTGTTAGAACCTTTGCATAGATTATTAGATAATAATGTAAAGTGGACATGGTCTGAG
The DNA here is from genome assembly GCA_963931845.1 of Maratus michaelseni. Classification (NCBI taxonomy): domain Eukaryota; kingdom Metazoa; phylum Arthropoda; class Arachnida; order Araneae; family Salticidae; genus Maratus; species Maratus michaelseni. The sequence continues at coordinate 258,742,029 of OZ007590.1, read as the reverse complement.
AAGCATGAAAAACCATTTCAGAAAGTTAAACAACTTTTATGTAAATCGCCTGTTTTAGAATGATATAAACAAAGATGTTGTTTTAAACTGTGATGCATCTGAATATGGAAGTGGTTGTGTGTTAAGCCACATTGTTTAGGGTAAAGAAAAATCAATAGCTTTTGCATCTAGAACCATGAATAAGACTGAAAGAAATTATGCCATGATTGATAAAGAAGCTTTATCTGTAATTTTTGGTGTAACGAAATTTCATCAATATTTAGCAGGTAAACAGTTTAAAATTATAACTGATCACAAACCTTTAATTCGATTGTTTGATCCTGTAAAAAAATTGCCTGATACATTATTACCCAGAATGCTGAGATGGTCGTTAATGTTAGCAGGGTATGGCTATACAATTGAGTATCGCGAAGGTAAAAATAATAAAAATGCGGATGCATTAAATAGATTACCCCTTCCAGAAACTGTAAATGTAGTAAATAATCCATCGGAAATAATGTTCGTTTCTAATAGTGATGAGTGGCCTGTTACTTCTAAAACGATTTCAAAGTGGACAACTGAAAATCCAGTAACAAAACAAATTTTAGACTGGGCTTTATATGGATGGCCAAAAACGGTTAAATCCGAGGAATATAAACCATACTTTCGTAGGCGTGAGGAAATTTCGTGTTTAGAAAATTGTTTATTAATGGGACATAGAGTAATTATACCACATGAAGGTCGCGAAAAAATGTTAAAATTATTACATTCCGTTCATCAGGGTATATCTAGCATGAAAGCTAATGCTCGAGGTGTGATCTGGTGGCCTAATATGGACAAAGAAATAGAACAAATGGTTAATTCTTGTAGTAGATGCCAAATGTTTGCTCGGGATAATCCTGAAATGAAACCTTTAAAATGGGAATCAGAATTTGCTTGGGAAAGAATTCACATAGATTTTGTCGGTCCTTTTGAGGGTAAAATATTTTTAATAGTGGTCGATTGATATACTAAATGGTTAGAGGTACAGGTGGTACCCAGTGCTGATAGTAAATCAACTATTAGAGTACTACGTAGAATTTTTGCTACATTTGGTTTGCCTGTTGAATTGGTGAGTGATAATGGACGTGCGTTTACAAGTGATGAATTTCAAGAATTTCTTAAATCAAATGGAATTATACATACACCTATTCCGCCATATCTTCCATCGTCGAATGGACAGGCAGAAAGGTATGTTCAAACTTAAAAAATGTCTTAAAAAGCTGGATAAGGGTGACATAAATTTGTCAATTGCACGATTTTTATTGGAAAATCATTCTACCCCACATTCTGTCACTGGTAAGACTCCCGCAGAATTAATGTTTGGAAGGTCGGGTCGAACAGCTCTACACTTGGTATTACCATCCAAACGTAAAATACAGCAACCCTTACATAAATACAATCTTCATGAATCAGTTTTTGGTAAAAACTTTGGAAAAGGGAAGAAATGGATTAAGGGAGAAATTATAAAATTATTGGGGAGCAGATGGGTTTTAGTAAATAGAGATGACGGAATAATGTGTAAACGTCATGTTAATCAGTTGAGACACAACAGAGAAATAAGTGAGGAAACGTCAGAGGAAAGTAAAACGGGTCAGTTTGATAAAGAAAATAATGATTTTGATAGTTATGATAGAGTTAAAAGAAATAAGTTTTCTGGATATTATGTAAATAATAAAGAGCAAATTAATGCCGAGAATGCTGAAAAATCTAACCAATCTCAGTCTTCACATGATATTGTAACAGGTACAGTTGTGAATAATAATTGTGATGATACTATGGATAAAAAATGTAAAGGACAATTCCGTAACAAAGAATGAAATGGACTTACAGAAGAGTGCACCTATAAAGACTGATAAAAAGGACAATCAACCTGTTCGAAGAAGCAACAGACAGATTAAACCAGTGGTTCGTTTGAACTACGAGGGGAGGGGTGTCATATCTCGATGATTAGTATATATCTATAAACAGAGATGGCGCTGCTAGTCCAGGATTGAATACCTCTTGCAGGAGAGCTTGAGATGAGATGTAAGGAGTGAAGCCAGAATGTTTGAAGTAGCGGTTAGCTTGGCCGCAATTGTGTATAATGTATAATAAATTTATATAATGAATATAGATATCTCCTTGCTGTTAACGAAATATGAATACACAAAGTTGAAGCCTTATTAGTTAAGAATATAATTTGCTTTGATTTTGATTTTATTACATTTCTTTCGAAATATATAAAATCAGAAGTATTTGTAAAAAAAAAAGTTTAACTTTAACAGTGTATTAAAATATATTATATAGAATGTAAGATTTTTTACGAATTTTAATTCTTATGTAATTTTAAATTAATTTATTCGAACATTTATTCCAGTTAAAATCAATACAGATAAGGTATTTTTAATTTGTTTTAATTTATCAACTCATGCATTTATTTTAATGAAAATAAAAAGTGAGAACAAAAAAATCTGACCATGACCATTTTAAGATACGTTTTATATTTAAAATGTAAATATACTTTTTGTAAGGGATGTAAGGTATGTATATTCTTAAATTTAAACTACTTCATTAAAGTAATTGACGTAATATGAGAAAAAATTATTTTAAGGTCGTCTTATATTGTTTATAAAAAACCGGCAAAATATGTTTCACCTGTATCCTGGGAATAGATAACAATATTTCCTTTTCACTGTTCATTTCATAGTTTATGCTGGTTTTCTATAATTCATGATAAAACTATAATTCATTCTATAATTCATGGAAATTTTATGTCGAAGTTTTTTCATGTAGCATTTAAAATATTCAGTAATTATCTAAGAATATCTAAGTTAAAATAATAATCTGCATCTAATCTGCAATATTTTTAATCCTGCAAGACAATATATAACCTGCATGGAATTTGCAATTTAAAGTGATTTTAAAATATTTAAAAGTATTTGAAAACTATGAACTGCAATCTTGTTTAAGATAACTAGAGTAGAAATTTTATTTGCGTAACCCCCATTTCACTTTCAAAAATGAAACTAATTTTTGCAGTTCTATGAAAAGTCAATAAGGCAAATAACCAGATATTGTAGCATTATAATCAAAATATACTTATCGCAATGTTATAATTACTTTGAAATAAGGAAAGCGACAATTATCAAGAACAATTAGTTATTGTTAACATGACTCTCTGTAATGTGTTATTAGAAAATTGTCTTTTAATAAAGTAAATTAAGTAACGTAATTCTCAATACAATTGATATAGGAAAAACATTTGGAAGCATTTTTACTATTGCCAGTATTTGAATTCATATTAAATTAAGAGATTGCTGAAGTTAACGCAAATCAATTTGTCTTTGGAAATTAATCTTTAAATAATTTTACGAATGTTAATCCTATCTTAGATTAAGAAAAACTATAAATTTGATTCGTGGCGTCATTGAAATGATTATATTGTAACGCAGTATTTTTTAAGATAAATACACGACTTCGGAGCTTCGAATGAGCAATGGTAAATAAAATACGTTTCATGATTTTGAACCAGATTTACTCTTTTTAACGTGGCGTTCTATACGGACAATCAAGAATGGGAAAATAAATTATATTTCTGAAATGTACACAATACTATGAGAGTAAAGTATATAATGCTGCTATGAGATTAAAGTGTCTAAATTACATAAAACAAATTGTTTTTAAATAAATTCTATACACTTTTTATCTACACACAGCGTATTCCTACTCAATGTACACTTTGTAATTATTTCTTCCATATTTAGCATCATCGTATACTAAAATATATTTTTTAATACTAGTTGACGCTCCTTTATCTTAACCATTTCTTTCTAACTAGATAAATTGTATTTGGAACACAATTTCGTAAAATTTATGAAACACATAAAAATGAAGGAAATTTGGAAACAATTACATTATGAAGCACATTTGGCTAGCCTAATGCAAAACAAACTTACATAGCGGAAACAAAAGAAATTCTCTAATGGTGAAAGCTTTTTACATAGATTTTAATTGTCTAAATATATCATTTAAGCTACTTCTTGCTATTTCTTAATAATATATTACTTATTACGAGGCAAACAAACATCATAAATACTGAAAAAATACAGCCATAACTGAGATTGCATCTGTTGTTTAAGCTGAATGCAATCAAGAAAATGAAAATGCATTGAAAATGCGTGTAAATCAATTAATGTGGGATTTTGTGTAGTGAGGCCTTTTTTTCGTTAGAAAATGTACACATTAGTAATTAAATAATAATATAAAAAAAAAAACAGATGTTAAAAATATAATTGGCTTAGAAAATACATCTTTTTAAAAAAGGGTTTTTTAAGTAACAAAATATTTTAACCATGTTGTTTAAAAAATTCTTTAATTGAATTTATTTGCATAACTTACTGCCTTTTGACAAATAAATTGAGACAAATTTTTACAAATTCTATGAAAGGTCAATGAAGCAAATAAACATATATTCTAGAATTGTAATAAAAATATATTCTGGAAAGTTTTATTAGACAATTGTGCTTTAATAAAGAACATTTTATAACATATGAAGAACAATCACATTCTCCAAAATGTCAGTTTTATAGGAATATGTTTTAATAAAATATTAAGGAAATTATTTACAATTTATTGGGACACAATTATGTTTACGAATATAGACGACAAAACATTATTAAGAAGAAATAAATCTAAATAAGAATTAAAAAAAATATTTTATATCGTATTTCGCTTAAATACGTAAATAAAATAGTTTTATCACATTAAAAACAGATTCACTATTTTATATCATGGTTGAATTTATATATTAAACCTTGCAAAAATTGAAAATAAATCATGTGTATTACACTCGTCAAACACGGAATAGATAGTAATATTTTCTTTTCACTGTTCATTTCAGAGTTCATGGCATTTTCTATAATTCAGGATAAAACATTTCACCAAGGAAAATTTATGTTCATTTGACACTCAATATATGTAGTAATTATTTGACATGAATAAGAATATTTCACTTAAAACAATAATGTACATCTATCTGCAATATTTGCAATTCCACAAGAAAATATATATGAGAAACATAACAAATCACACATACGTGCATACAATATATTGTTATTTTTTTATACACTATTCGTATAATAATAATAATAATTTGTAACAGTAAACATAATATATGTAGTAATTATTTGACATGAATAAGAATATTTCATTTAAAACAATAATGTACATCTATCTGCAATATTTTCAATTCCACAAGAAAATGTATATGAGAAACATAACAAATCATACATACGTGCATACAATATATTGTTAATTTTTTATACACTATTCGTATAATAATAATAATAACTAGCTGGCTTCGCCCGCCAGCGGGCCCCTAATTTACATCGGTGCCTCGAATTGTAGAAAATCTCGAATCTTGTAAAACCTCAAACCGGACGAACCGCCGAACCGGGTCCCCGCTGCCTTCGGCACCGTATACCGGTCGTGCTACGCACGCACCGGTTAATCCCTTAATTAGCACATTGAATTGTACAAACCTCTAACCGAACGAACCTCCGACCCTATAGAATAGTATAAACCTCTAACTGAACGAACCTCCGGCTCGGGTCCCCGCTGCCTGCGGCACCGTAAAGCAGTCGTTCCGACCCTGGTTCCCGCTGCCTTCGGCACCGTATGACGGTCGTGCTACGCATGCACCGGATAATCCCTTAAATTGCACATGGAATAGTATAAACCTCTAACTGAACGAAAACCTGCGGCTCGGGTCCCCGCTGCCTGCGGCACCGTATAGCAGTCGTGCTGCGCACGCGCTGCAGTATACGTTAGTTCCACCTTCCGCCACCAGGTGGCGCAATCTGTTTATATGATCATAACTGAAATCGTTAAGACTTTCGATGTCGAGTCGAATGAGCCATACCCCGTCGTTTTCATACCCGTAGAACCGAAGATAGGAAAGCGCCCCCTAGTGGTGAAAAAACGAAATAAAATCGGTAAGCTCTATCGATGTCGAGTCGAATTTATTTAGACTACCTGAGTTCTAGTTCAAAGACAGGGACCTGTAGAAAAACTTAAAACTTAAAAAAAAAAAAATCGATAACGGGCGAAGCCCGCTTTTCCCTATCATAATATCTGGATAGGGGGTCCTTATTACTTTAATTATGATGTTTGGAATCAGTTTGGTGGACATCCGTAACATAGTTTCTTAGTTATAGAAACGGACCACAGTTAAAAGAAAAAAGCGGGGGGGGGGGGGTTGGCGATGACACTGCTTTTCCTCAAACAACTTATGTAGACTACCTGTGTTCTAGTTCAAAGACAGTGAGCTGTAGAAAAACTTAAAACTAAAAAAAAAAAATCGATAACGGGCGAAGCCCGCTTTTCCTTATCGTAATATCTGGTTGCCACTCTAAAACAAAAACTTAAGATACTCGTTATGGCAGTTTTTAGACGCGGCCTACTTCTTAAAATCGTAATATCTAGCCGGCACTGTAAAAGAAATCTTTCTTTTGCTTTAATTATACAAATAACGATGATTAATTACACAATAAAATAATATATCGGCTCCTAATGAAGATATGAGAATAATTTTTAGATATTCTGAAAGCAGAATCCATTTTGAGTCGCCCTGTCAAAGTTTAGAATTAATGCGCCCCTTAGATTCGGAAATGCCACCCCCCCCCCCTCTGAAAGAACGCAGTTGAAAGTCACGTGACTATTTTATCTCTTTCAGAAATGACTTATCCACAGACGATTCGTCTGCGTTGAATGTTGAAATAAAAAAGAAGCTGTCTCTCCGGAATAGAAATAAATTCATTTGCCGTGTCATTAATGAGTTTTAATTGATATGTTCAAAAATTACTGGTCGATTTTTACGAATTTTTTTTTGTTGAATTCGCGGTTTTTTTATACACGTGTTAGCAAATTTTCGCGAATGTAGAGTCATTATTTCCACTTGTTTCAAAAAGGAGTGGGGCGATTTGATCTCGTATCTGTCGACACTGCATTCTTTACGGCAACCTTTTTTCATGTCTGGGGTCGATGTTGGATGTCTGGTCAGTTTTTGGCCGAAATAAAGAAAAGTTACGGTCCGAATTTCAAAAAATTTGACGTTTTGGAACGACAAAAATCGGCCGCGTGCGTACCCCGATTTTCGGATCGATACCTCCGGTACATTTTTTTTAATTCGATGATGCGTTAAAAAGCGACGATTTGGATGTCTGCGATTATCAAAACGGAAATTTTTTTCGATTCTTTTTCCAGTTCGGTTTCGGTCGGTAATTAAAACACTTTCGCTCATTAATAACTCCCCGTGTCCGGGTCGGAATCCCGACCCGATCGAAACTTGAGCGTCGCGCCTTTTTTGCGAATTTTTCGGTCCGCGTCCGCCGTCGGTGCGTCGATTAGTCCAGGAGACTTTGCGGGTACAAAGGCGGAGTGCACAGACACACACACACACACACAGACGTTTACGGCGCTTAATATTAGGGACTAGCTGGCTTCGCCCGCCAGCGGGCCCCTAATTTACATCGGTGCCTCGAATTGTAGAAAATCTCGAATCTTGTAAAACCTCAAACCGGACGAACCACCGACCCGGGTCCCCGCTGCCTTCGGCACCGTATACCGGTCGTGCTACGCACGCACCGGGTAATCCCTTAATTAGCACATTGAATTGTACAAACCTCTAACCGAACGAACCTCCGACCCTGGTCCCCGCTGCCTTCGGCACCGTATACCGGTCGTGCTGCGCACGCACCGGATAATCCCTTAAATTGCACATAGAATAGTATAAACCTCTAACTGAACGAACCTCCGGCTCTCAAAAGTTAAAAGAGAATTATAATATTCTCAATAAAAATTTCTCTTTCATTACGAAATAATTTTAAAAAAAATTGACTGAACTGACCATTGACTTTCTGAACTAAAATACCATAAATTTAGGACATCATGAACTTATAGTACTTCGAAAATATTTTATATTTAACTTTCAATTTGCAAAAAATTGTTATTTTTTACCTTTTATATTTTATTATTGTTATGTAATTATATTCATTGTTTCAAATCTAATAAACAGGCGCCTCCTGCGGTGGGGGTTGGAACGGATGGGTGCTATCGGTGCCGGGTAGCGTTTATTTTTCCCCTCGTGGAATTATTGTTCCTATACCTCACGGGTGGCTGTCCACGAGTGGGTGATTTCGGTCCCCGCTGCCTGCGGCACCGTATAGCAGTCGTTCCGACCCTGGTCCCCGTTGCCTTCGGCACCGTATGACGGTCGTGCTACGCATGCACCGGATAATCCCTTAAATTGCACATGGAATAGTATAAACCTCTAACTGAACGAAAACCTGCGGCTCGGGTCCCCGCTGCCTGCGGCACCGTATAGCAGTCGTGCTGCGCACGCGCTGCAGTATACGTTAGTTCCACCTTCCGCCACCAGGTGGCGCAATCTGTTTATATGATCATAACTGAAATCGTTAAGACTTTCGATGTCGAGTCGAATGAGCCATACCCCGTCGTTTTCATGCCCGTAGAACCGAAGATAGGAAAGCGCCCCTAGTGGTGAAAAAACGAAATAAAATCGGTAAGCTGTATCGATGTCGAGTCGAATTTATTTAGACTACCTGAGTTCTAGTTCAAAGACAGGGACCTGTAGAAAAACTTAAAACTTAAAAAAAAAAAAATCGATAACGGGCGAAGCCCGCTTTTTCCTATCATAATATCTGGATAGGGGGTCCTTATTACTTTAATTATGATGTTTGGAATCAGTTTGGTGGACATCCGTAACACAGTTTCTTAGTTATAGAAACGGACCACAGTTAAAAGAAAAAAGCGGGGGGGGGGGGGGGGTTTGGCGATGACACTGCTTTTCCTCAAACAACTTATGTAGACTACCTGTGTTCTAGTTCAAAGACAGTGAGCTGTAGAAAAACTTAAAACTAAAAAAAAAAAAAAAAAAAAAAAAAAATCGATAACGGGCGAAGCCCGCTTTTTCCTATCATAATATCTGGTTTCCACTCTAAAACAAAAACTTAAGATACTCGTTATGGCAGTTTTTAGACGCGGCCTACTTCTTAAAATCGTAATATCTAGCCGGCACTGTAATAGAAATCTTTCTTTTGCTTTAATTATACAAATAACGATGATTAATTATACAATAAAATAATATATCGGCTCCTAATGAAGATATGAGAATAATTTTTAGATATTCTGAAAGCAGAATCCATTTTGAGTCGCCCTGTCAAAGTTTGAAATTAATGCGCCCCTTAGATTCGGAAATGCCCCCCCCCCCTCTGAAAAAACGCAGTTGACTATTTTATCTCTTTCAGAAATGACTTATCCGCAGACGATTTGTCTCCGTTGAATGTTGAAATAAAAAAAAGCTGTCTCTTCCGAATAGAAATAAATTCATTTGCCGTGTCATTAATGAGTTTTAATTGATATCTTCAAAAATTACTGGTCGATTTTTACGAATTTTTTTTTGTTGAATTCGCGATTTTTTTATACGCGTGTTAGCAAATTTTCGCGAATGTAGAGTCATTATTTGCACTTGTTTCAAAAAGGACTGGGGCGATTCGATCTCGGATCTGTCGACCTGCATTCTTTACGGCAACCTCTTTTTACGTCTGGGGTCGATGTTGGATGTCTGGTCAGTTTTTGGCCGAAATAAAGAAAAGTTACGGTCCGAATTTCAAAAAATTTGACGTTTTGCAACGACAAAAATCGGCCGCGTGTGTACCCCGATTTTTGGATCGATACCTCCGGTACATTTTTTTTTATTCGATGATGCGTTAAAAAGCGACGATTTGGATGTCTGCGATTATCAAAACGGAAGGCGAACTTTTCGCTGTTTTGACTTCTCTTCCGACTTCGGTTTCGGTCGGTAATTAAAACACTTTCGCTCATTAATAACGCCCCGGGTCCGGGTCGGAGGCCCGACCCGATCGAAACTTGAGCGTCGCGCCTTTTTTGCGAATTTTTCGGTACGCGTCCGCCGTCGGTGCGTCGATTAGTCCGGGAGCCTTTGCGGGTACAAAGGCGGAGTGCACAGACACACAGACGTTTACGGCGCTTAATATTAGGGACTAGCTGGCTTCGCCCGCCAGCGGGCCCCTAATTTACATCGGTGCCTCGAATTGTAGAAAATCTCGAATCTTGTAAAACCTCAAACATGACGAACCGCCGACCCGGGTCCCCGCTGCCTTCGGCACCGTATACCGGTCGTGCTACGCACGCACCGGGTAATCCCTTAATTAGCACATTGAATTGTACAAACCTCTAACTGAACGAACCTCCGACCGTATACCGGTCGTGCTGCGCACGCACCGGATAATCCCTTAAATTGCACATAGAATAGTATAAACCTCTAACTGAACGAACCTCCGGCTCGGGTCCCCGCTGCCTGCGGCACCGTATAGCAGTCGTTCCGACCCTGGTCCCCGCTGCCTTCGGCACCGTATGACGGTCGTGCTACGCATGCACCGGATAATCCCTTAAATTGCACATGGAATAGTATAAACCTCTAACTGAACGAAAACCTGCGGCTCGGGTCCCCGCTGCCTGCGGCACCGTATAGCAGTCGTGCTGCGCACGCGCTGCAGTATACGTTAGTTCCACCTTCCGCCACCAGGTGGCGCAATCTGTTTATATGATCATAACTGAAATCGTTAAGACTTTCGATGTCGAGTCGAATGAGCCATACCCCGTCGTTTTCATGCCCGTAGAACCGAAGATAGGAAAGCGCCCCCTAGTGGTGAAAAAACGAAATAAAATCGGTAAGCTGTATCGATGTCGAGTCGAATTTATTTAGACTACCTGAGTTCTAGTTCAAAGACAGGGACCTGTAGAAAAACTTAAAACTGAAAAAAAAAAAATCGATAACGGGCGAAGCCCGCTTTTCCCTATCATAATATCTGGATAGGGGGTCCTTATTACTTTAATTATGATGTTTGGAATCAGTTTGGTGCACATCCGTAACACAGTTTCTTAGTTATAGAAACGGACCACAGTTAAAAGAAAAAAGCGGGGGGGGGGGGGGGGTTTGGCGATGACACTGCTTTTCCTCAAACAACTTATGTAGACTACCTGTGTTCTAGTTCAAAGACAGTGAGCTGTAGAAAAACTTAAAACTAAAAAAAAAAAAAAAAAAAAAAAAAATCGATAACGGGCGAAGCCCGCTTTTTCCTATCATAATATCTGGTTTCCACTCTAAAACAAAAACTTAAGATACTCGTTATGGCAGTTTTTAGACGCGGCCTACTTCTTAAAATCGTAATATCTAGCCGGCACTGTAATAGAAATCTTTCTTTTGCTTTAATTATACAAATAACGATGATTAATTATACAATAAAATAATATATCGGCTCCTAATGAAGATATGAGAATAATTTTTAGATATTCTGAAAGCAGAATCCATTTTGAGTCGCCCTGTCAAAGTTTGAAATTAATGCGCCCCTTAGATTCGGAAATGAGTCCCCCCTCTGAAAAAACGCAGTTGAACGTCACGTGACCACGTCCTCCTTGCCTCTTGAAAATCGATCCAGACAATCGTCTGCCTTCTGGCATTCGCAGCGCCGAAAGAAATGAAAAATAATTTTTTATAGATCGATTTTTAAAGAATTTTTTCGGTTCTAATGGTCGTACGGGAATGATTTTTCGATTTTCTGAAAGCAAATGCTCTCGTGAATCTGTCTGTACGATTTTCGAATTTCTGGTCCCCCGACTTCATTGTTTTTTGAAAGCGCACTGGAGCGATGAATACAGGCCGGTCACGTGAAAATCCTCCGGAACACCTGCGGTGGCGGAGAATGAAATCGTTTTGCAGCCGTGTCTCCGGCTGTCTGCTGTCTGACATTCCCAGCGGTGAAAAAGAATTCGAAAATTACATTTTATCGATCGATTTTTAAAGGATTTTTTCGGTTCTAATCGTCGTACGGAAAAGATTTTTCGAATTTATCAAACCTGACGACGTCCCGGTTCCGTACGTACGACTTTCGAATTTCTGGCCCTCCGACTTACGGAGATACGGGTCGGACCTGCACTGCGGTTTGGGGCTTAAATCGCTCCCTGGGAACCCCGCCGTCTTTTCCTTCCCGGACCCGACGGAGACTGGCAACCCTGTTCGGAGGCGAAAATGTTTGCTGTTTTGCTTTCCTTTCCGAGTTGGGTTTCGGTCGGTAATTAAAACACTTTCGCTCATTAATAACTCCCCGGGTCCGGGTCGGAATCCCGACCCGATCGAAACTTGAGCGTCGCGCCTTTTTTGCGAATTTTTCGGTACGCGTCCGCCGTCGGTGCGTCGATTAGTCCGGGAGCCTTTGCGGGTACAAAGGCGGAGTGCACAGACAGACACACACACACACACACACACAGACGTTTACCGCGCTTAATATTAGTGATTTGTAACAGTAAACATGATGTAAAGAAACAAATATTTGTGTGCTTCTTTGCTCCTGCTTTGCTTTTGCTTGCCATGCATTGCTTTTATATCTCTAAAGATAATAATATTGATTACTTAAGTTCTAAAAGTCTATTTACGTCATATCCTAGCTACGCAATCTTTTAAACATACCATCTTCAAAATAAATAATTATAAAGCAGATTAAATGTAACAGGAGAAAAAGAAATAAATTTTAACAAACTGATGTTATATACGTACAACAATTCTATGAATGTATAATTTAATCAAAATATTATATTGGGGTTATAGTATTAACTTAATTACCGAAATGTAAATTTAAAATTATGTTTGAAGAACAGTGAAGCATAAATAAATTTGAAGTGCTGCTTTTGTAACGTTATATACATAAATAAATACAAATATTGTATAAATTCAACGAAGTTAGTAAGGAAAAGCTACAATTTGAGTTTTCAGTTATATGTTCAGGTAAATAGATTTATTTATACTTTGTAGATTCTAAAAGTTCCTTAGAAAAATTGCTTAGAAATGGAATAGTCTGAAGCTTATTACAGTGCTACCATATACCTTTTTTCTCTAACTGGTTTAACCTTAATCTGAAAGAGAACATTTTCGTCGGCGAATCTTCTTTACAAATAATTCTGTATATTTTTATTATGATTAAAGTAATATGATCTTCCGTAGAAGATTATACTTGTATTCTATAACGTAGTTGTGTTGAATATAAATAATAGGGAATCGCTTATTAGAAATTTCCTTCACTGTTATAAAATCCAGTGAAAAATCGTACTATAATGTTAATTTCCTATTTTAGAATATTTTAAATATTACGAATGCTCACATTTCTGTTTAAAGAAATCATTTCATAAAATCTAATAATACTTATTTACTATGATATATTATGAATTTATTTATTTATTTTATTTCTTCTATTTATTTGTATATATACCTTTTTACCACGTATCATGTGATCGAAATTGAAGTATTAGACCATAGAGTAATATATTTTATTGGAGGAAAGGGGATAGTTAAAGTTACCCGGGACACAAAAAACTCGAAAAATGTCATATTTTAGTTTTTTAACATACAAACTACTTCAGAAAGTTTAGAATTAAATGACGTAAATCACATATAACTATCATTATTAAATTAAACGATATAATAGATTTTATGTGATGTCTCTGTAGTTGCTGCAATTTCTTCAAAAATTATATATATATATATATATATATTTTCTTTTACAATAAATTTTGTTGAAATTTTCTAAATTTAATTCTCTATGTCTATATTTTTTTTTATAAAAGTTAGCGTTATAAATCTATGTACAATGGTTTAGATTACATATTATTCAAATTGAATTCGGGAAATTTTATTTTGAGAGACATTTTTAATATATATAACTCTTGTAGTGAAATGCATACTATTTAAAAATGCCTTTCATATAAATTATATATATATATATTGTATTTGAAATTAGAAAAACTGAATAAAAAAGAATTTCTCTTTCAGATTATTTATTAATTCATATACAAGGGTAATTTTGTTTAAGTAAAAAAAGGTAAAATTAAAAAAAAATATATTTATTTATGTAAAGGAATATATATTTTAACACACACGTAAATAAAAAATAATGCCTAAAATTTTTCAAAAATGAAAAAGTAATTATTTATGCTCCGGATCACCATAAATTACAATATTTTACGATTATATATGATTGATAATTTTAATGTTTACTCTACGGAATTAAAAAATAAATACAAATATTAAAATAAAATGTAAGAACTCAAAAACAAATGAGAATTTTTTTTCTGTTTATGAATAATTTCAGTTAAATATCTCAAAATATAGTTGCGGCACGCGGGTAAGAAAATTTAATTGGTCAGCAGAATTTTGTACAAAACCAGGCATTGAAATAATATGAAGCCGGCCGTAACCAGGCTAAAGTATTTAAATTGTTTTTAATTCAGCTAATAAAATTTTAAAGCGCTTTCAGCAAATTATTGGCTAACCATTTGTTGTTGCTTATTTAAAGTGTTTTACTATTTATCTATGAATCTATCTATATAATATATATATATATATATATATTATATATATATAGGGTGTTTCATAAAAGATGGGAAAAACTTTAAGAAATGATACTACACATCCAAACAAACAACTTTCATCAAAGAATGCATGGTCGGAATTAAAACGCAAATGTGCTAGAGGGAAACGAAGGGTTGTTGTTATAAGAGGAAAAAAACACAAAAAAGAACGATTAAGTGACCAAAGCAATTTTAATGACATGTGATTACAATAAGTTTTCAAAACAGTCCGTGAACGCGGTACAACGGTGAAGAAAGGATTGGCTAACTTTCTGAAAAAACTCTGAAACAGGCATATAACGCACCTCCCCTGCAGCGTTCGAAATTCTGGCGACGAGGTCTTCTGCAGATTCAATGGAGGTCTCATACATAAGAGCCTCCCGCTGTTCCCAGAAAAATAAATCGAGACATGAAAGATCTGGCGAACGTGATGGCAAGCTACAGAACCACCTCGTTCAATACATCGGTTAGGAAATGTTATGTCCAGATAGATTCACACATCATAATGGGCTGGTATTCCATCTTGCTGGAACCACGTTACTTGCCAGATGTGTTTCGGGGAAGGCTTTAAACATGGCTGGCAGCACCTGTTGCAGAAATGTGAGGTATTTTTCCCGTCTGGCAGAAAGTAAGGTCCGAGTAAGTAGTCTCCGATTATTCCCACTCAAACTGTGATAGAAAAGCATCGCTGATCAGCACGTGAATAAGTAACATGTGGATTTACATCCGACCATATATGTTGAATGTGGGTGTTCAATGCACCTTCACGTGTGAATGTACATTCATCTGTGAAAAGCACATTTGCTCCAAAATCAGAATTTACCGTGTTGTGCTGTAGACACCAGCGGGCTAATTCCACACGATGAGGATAATGTATTTGAGTCAGTTCCTGGACTCGTGAAACATGATAAAGGTGCAAAAGTTCATCCTTCAGAACTCACCATGTCGCGGAGTGTGATACATATAATTGTCTAGCCACTGCTCGTGTACTTGTACAGGGCTGATCAGCCACCATATCCAGAATAGCTTCTTATACAACTAACGCTCCGTCCGTGTTTGTCGACCGGGAAGCGAGAAAGTATCCCGTCTCATACAGCTGTTTGGTCAAGCGCTCAAATGTTTTACTGCCAGGCAACCGCCTGTTGGGAAACCATTCTTCGTACAATCGTTGAGCCTTTGAGCCATTTCATTTGCATTTACCATAGTTAAAATTCGTATCAACATTTTCCCTATTAGTGAAGGGCAACATCTTCCGATACGTTCGTACCTCGATTGATAGTTGCACACCCGGATCAGCGGCTTTTATGTATTAATCGAGGCGAAATTTAGCCTACGCGTTCTTCTTCTTCCCCAATTAACATTTCTATGCTATTAGTGTCGTGTTTCTCCCGATAACTCGTAACAAGAATGGAGCTTTAACATTTGCGTGGCCCAAGTTTTGAAATGCACCAGCACCTTTGCGTCTTATTTCCGACTATGCATTCTTTGCTGAAAGTTGTTTGTTTAGATGTGTAATATTACCTCTTAAAGTTTTGCCCATCTTTTAGAAACATCCTGGATATATATATATATATATATATATATATATATATATATATATATATATATATATATATATATATATATATATATATATATATATATATATATATATACAGGGTGAATCTAAACTCTTGGGCAAAATTTTAAGGCGTGATAGTACACATTAAGACAAACAATATTAAATAGGAAACTAAGGGTCCCAAACGTCTTCCGAAGGAGATAGGCGCCATTAAAGTTTTGTGTCCAAAATTTCAAATGATTATAAAAAACGGAAAAATTGGTCGATTCGTTTGCGGTTTTCGCTAAAACTATTCCTTATGTCAGTACTTTCTTAAAAATAAATTTAAAAGATAAAGTTAAAAAAATGCTGATGGAGGGCGCTTTAGACTTTGGAGTAACGAAAAACTATTTTTTACCGTTATTTTTTGTATCTCATTAATTGCTTTCAAAAGCTTAGACTTAAACTTAAATTTTAAGCTCAAAATCTGAATCGTTGGGAGTGATTAAGTAGCGCAAACTGAACTGCGTTCAGGAGTTGAAATTTTAAACACCTCCCTCCCCCCCACTCCTGAACACAGTTCAGTTATTACCGATCTTGGTCTCGTAGACCAGACAGAAACAATATGAGTTGTAATTTTAGAACTGGAAGAAAAATGCCCGGGCCAGGACTCGAACCTGGGATCTCTTGGCTGAAGCTGACATACTCTACCAACAGAGCTATCCCAATTATGCCCTCTAGAATCAACCGGGATATCTCAATTGGTAGAGCATGGAAGCTTCCGCAAGAGATCATAGGTTCGAATCCTGGCCCGGACATTTTTCGTGAAGTTGAAAAATTACAACTCATATGATTTCTTTACCAATTTGAATAATTGTGTTAAAATTAATCCAGGCAGAAACTACTACCCCTTACACGTAAAATAAACGATAGAGTAATGACAAAATTAAATAGAAAATTTATTCATAACAGACATGAGCAATTTCTCCGCGCAAAATCAAAATAAACAATTTGATGTATGCATGTAGTGTGCAATATGAATGAAGGGTGACGTGTAGAAAATGGTACACGCATGATGTTTGTGAGGAATCAAAAAACTGCTCCAAAGATTGCCCACCAACAACGATGCAGGCCTCAAACCGCCGGTGGAGGGAGTTGCGAACATTAGTGAATACCCGGGCATCTCCCGATTATCGCCTGCTACGACGGCAATCATCGCAACCAGGTCGGAGTCGGAGGTAAAAAATAGTTGTTTATTACTCCAAAATCTAAAGCGCTCTCAATCGGCATTTTTAAACTTTATCTTTACAATTTATTTTTAAAATAAATTTTTTATTTAAATTTGTCATAACTCTATCGTTTATTTTACGTGTAGGGAGTAGTAGTTTCTGCCTGGTCTACAACACCAAGATTGGGAATAACTGAACTGTGTTCAGGGGGGTTCAAATTTCAACCCCTGAACACAGTTCAGTTTGCGCTACTTAACCACTCCCAATGATTCACATTTTGAGCTCAAAATTTAAGTTTAAGTCTAAGCTTTTGAAAGCATTTAATCAGATATAAAAAATAACGGTAAAAAATAGTTGTTCGTTACTCCAAAGTCTAAAGCGCCCTCTATCGACATTTTTTAAACTTTTTCTTTAAAATTTATTTTTAAGAAAATACTGACATAAAAAATAATCTTAGCGAAAACCGCAAACGAATCGACCAATTTTTCCATTTTTTATAATCATTTGAAATTTTGGTCCCTAAACTTTAATGGTGCCTATCTCCTTCGGAAGACGTTTGGGACCCTTAGTTTCCCATTTAATATTGTTTGTCTTGATGTGTACTATCACCCCTTAAAGTTTTGCCCAAGAGTTTAGATTCACCCTGTATATATGTGAAGTAATGTTTCTTATGTTTGTTGTACGCATGAAAATGTTTCCGGGATAAATACAGTGATCTCTCACTTATACGCGATACACAGAGGTCATTTTTCAGCACCAGTTTCTTTTTAGGGTAATTTTCGTCTTCTTAAATCGTAGAATTTATAAATCGAATTTTACTGTTTTAAAATAGTGGTATGAAAAAGTAATTACTGAACATCGCGTATAAGTGAGAGATCACTGTATGTAGACTGGTACAGGTTCTTCATGTATTATTTGTATATGCTATGTTCCATTTATAATTTAGTTGTCTTCTGCATAAAATTAAACATTAGAAAATATATTTTTTTAAATTTTATTATTTGTATATATACCAACTATGATAAATCATTAAGTAACGAACAAAATTATGAAGAATTACATATGGCAAAGAAAATTTAAAAGGTATACTGGTGTCCAGAAATTAAGAGGCAGTGTTCAAATTCAGACGTTTCGTCGAATATTTTTCTGAAACTCGTGAATAATATATATCTTCACCCTTTTGGTTTAATATATCCTTAATTCTTTTGGAAAATGAATGAAACTGATTTCATTATATCATTAATAGAAATGAATGATGAATGATGATATCTCACTCATATAACGAAAATCTCATTTTTATCTTTAACAGAGTGCATTCTATTAGGTAGCTTTCAATACAAAAAAGTCCTTCCGGCCTGTACCGGTAGGAAAAGGTAGCTTTCCTATATCCTCCTTTTAAAATTTTAGCTAATGTTACAGGAAAGTAGCAAGCTAAAATGCAAAGAAAACGTTTAAAAAAGATTCGTTAATACTGAATTAGAATAAGAAATTCGCCAAATTATTGAGCTATAGCCAAATTGGCTTCATTATTGAAGACTTATTTTGGTCGCCAAATTTGGCGATATTTCGCCAAGTGTCGCCAAGTTTGGCGAGAATTTGGCGCTAACGGATATGAATATATAGTTTTATGCGTATGATTGGGAAAATGATTACAACAATGAAAATTTTTGTAATGTGCTGTCTTGTTTCAAAATGTCAGCCACCCTAGAATTTCAAACTGCTCTATCTCAGCCATTTTTTAAGATAGAGGTAAAACAAAATGCTCTAGAATCCTTGTATCAAGGCCTAACAATTAATTAAAAAATAAATTTGAAATTTTAACTTTTTTGTATAGTTATTTTAGTTTTAAATAGTTATTAAATCTGAACGGAGGGTGGTTTTGGGGTCTGGGGGTCATGATCGGTGAAAATATATCGAAATTTTCCGGAACTGCTTTCCTCCGAACGGCTGCAATAGGTAGCTTTATACTTTTTTGTATTGAAAGCTACCTAAAAGTATAAAGCTACTTATTGCAGCCGTTCGGAGGAAAGTAGTTCCGGAAAATTTCGATATATTTTCACCGATCATGACCCCCAAACCACCCTCCGTTCAAATGTTGATTTATATATATATATATATATATATATATCCATATATATATATATATATATATATATATATATATATATATATATATACAGTGAAACTTCCATTTAACGAAGTCTCATCGTTACACTTAAAAACTTCGTTATGAAGAAAATTCGTTAAATAGAAATCAACTTAAAGTCATGAAATTTTCCTTCAGATATGACAAACAGGTACTGGATTCAGAAGCATTTGATTCAAAATTCTTTTACAAAAGAGTTGTATACGGTCGAAGAAATCACGTCACATTCCAAAGCTTTGGCTCAAGCTTTCATTAGCTCTGATACACAGGTTCTCAAACTAATGTTTTCACTACATTGTTTTTTTTTCTGTTTATTCGATAATGTACTTCCAGATTTTTTATTCTTCCATAGACTAATGGCTGAAGTTTAGAAAATGTATTGGCAGGAATACAAATAACTTTGATGTTCTTCGATTTGCAGTTTGAAGCACATTCTTGTGGATGTACAAAGCAATTGTCTATCAGCAATGGAAAGTCAGAATGGTAACTGTCTGACTCTAATTGATAATTTTTGCTCCAAGCAAGAAGTTACATTATGCTTTTAGCACCAAGCAGAATGGAAATTATTTAAATGCGTTCATTTCTATACAATCCGCTGAAATAAATTCGCATATCCATCGCAACAGCAACCTCTTAGTTTAAATTCTGTACAAGTACAAAAGTGGAATAAACTTCGTTATATAGAATATATTTTTCGTAATATGGAGATTAATTTATATGTTTATGGTGTTCAAAGTCAAAGTTCTGCAGAAAATTTCGTTAAGTAGAAAACTTCGTTAAAGGGAAGTTCCACTGTATATATATATATATATATATCTGACCTATGTCATACGATAACGCTCGTATTTATAAATCGATTTTGATGAAACTAATTGTGTGTATTAAGGTCACCAATGTCTCGTCGGAGTTCGTTGGCCAGCTTGGTCCGCCATTTTGTTTCAAGATGGCGGCCATTTAAAAATTTTAAACTAAAATAAATATACAACAAAATTAAAAATTAAAATTTATTTTTTAATTACGTGTTAGGCCTTGATACAAGGATTCCAGAGCATTTTTTGGTTTACCTCTATGTTAAAAAATGGCTGTACAAAATGCTGTTTTGCAGTTTGAAATTCTAGGGTGGCTGACATTTTGAAACAAAACAGCACATTAACGCGATTACTCGCAAATTATTTTCTTTCATTGTTGTAATAATTTTCCCAATCATACGCATAAAACTATATATTCATATCCGTTAGCGCCAAATTCTCGCCAAAATTGGCGACGTTTGGCGAAATATTGCCAAATTTGGCGACCAAAATAAGTCTTCATAAATGAAGCCAATTTGGCTATTGCTCAATAATTTGGCGAATTTCTTATTCAAATTCAGTATTAACGAATCTTTTGTAACCGTTTCTTTCCATTTTAACTTGCTGTTTTCGTGTAACATTAGCTAAAATTTTAAAACGAAGATATAGGAAAGCTACCTTTTCCTCCCGGTACAGGCCGGAAGGACTTTTTTATTTCCTTTTTAATGATTTTGCATATGATCAATATGAAAAAAAAAATAAAACTTGAGATAATTCCAAAAAAATTTTCATCAAAGAAAAAGCGAGATAAAAAAAAAAATTAGAAAATCTATAACAAGATTTCCAATACTTAATCCAATGTACTTGCAAGAAATACAACGTGTATAGCATACTTATCTATAATTGAAAAACCGTAAAACAATTCAATTGAACAATTGAATAGTTTTGAGAGACATGTAAATAAAAGTTTTGAGAAAAAGAAAATATTCCGTTCATTAAAAGTAATTCCAGTATATTCACTAAAATAATTTAAGGATAAAAATAAAATATTTTTTATGTAAGATACAAAATGAATTAATTTGGCTAAAAAAAGACGAAATGCATTGTTATAATTCCTGAAATTTACATATATTCTGGAAAAGGATTTGTTTCTGTTAATATTTTTAAATTTTGGCTTGATATTATATACTAATTGTGTTTTTTTATTTCAGACAAGAGATTTATATTATCAAGAAAAAATTCGAGCTCTACATCTATAATAAAAAGGTAATTAACAGATAATAGAATAATGGCTTAAGGCGGACAGAAATATAAATTGTGTAGTTTGGAATAATAAAAAATAAATAAATTAAAGGTTTCTGCAGCTTAACTGTAGACCTAAATTTGCCTCTGAATACTTAAAGTTCAAATATTCAATAGTGTAATTCATTAGTTCAAATATGCAATATGTAATTTAATTGCTATATTGAATTTATTTTTTGTTATTAATAGATTTTTAGCAAAGAACAATAACATATTTTTTCATCAATTTATCCTGATATAGTGATCGCTTAGCCACTCCAACGTTTGGACACTCCTTTAGAGATATGTTTAGTTGCAGTTGCTTGTGTAACATGAGTAATGAATGTTTAGTCTACTAAAACTCAAAGAGTTTCATTTTTAATTTCGCACACAGTACGAGAATGAATTTAAAAGGCAGATTTTGTGTTACGTGATAATATTTTCCAAACGTATTTCTTACGTTTTAATTATACAAATTTACTGTGAAAAATTCAATACACAAAAGGTTGTACAAAAATGACTTTTTGGCGAAAATTAATATAATATAAAGCTATTTCTTCTTTTAAAAAAATAACAAAATTTCGACTTTTGTTAGGTAGTTTATTGATATTGTTAGGTAGTTTATTGACTATATTTTGATATACAAGTATAAACAATCTTATGAACTTATAGTTAATGAAACACTTTCCAACACTACGAGATGATTTTGCGAAACTTTATCTTTTCATACAACAAAATGAGATACATAAGTCAATTTAGAAAATTTAGAACATCGGTCGAACTTACTTTCAGTAATTGGTGGAAATAGTCAGTTATTTATTCAAATTATTTTGTGCATTTCTGTATATGATGTATACAATTTTATGTACACACATTTAATTCATTTATTACTGCCATTAATTTTACTTTAATAAGAAAACGTCTTCTTCTGATATGCTTGAAGTATAACATACATTTTTATAAAATTTTAATAAGATTTTACATTTTAAGTGAGAATTGTGTTGCGATAAAATAATTACTTTTTAGGGAAAAATAATTTGGTGGGCCGTTAACTATGTAAAATATTAATCTGCACAGTATATATAGTATGTATATACATACATACACATATATATTACAAATTTGCTGATGGTTTAATATTGAAAAAACACATTAAAATACAATACGTGCTTTATCGAAAAGCAATTTTTTTATGATAAAGCATTTCCGATTCTGATGATCGTCCATAATATTTTATTTAAAACCTAGAGTTTAAATAAAATGCATTTAAAACAAGTAAATAAAATATTATATTTCATTCTCCAAAACAGAAGAAATACCTTCCATTGATTTACATTACTGAATAAACCTTACTGTAAATTAAGTGACAAAATATTGAATAAACAGAATTTTTATGTAGTTTGAAAGAGTTACTTAAATTAATGATAAAAACATTTCTAATTAATAATAATCTACATTGGATTAGATTTGATAAAAGAAATGCTTTCATGATTTAATTTTTTTAGAAAGAAGCATGACAGTAATTTTTCGTTTTATTATAATTTACAGTTTAAAGATGATATCTGAAGTTTTTTAAAAATGTATCATTAATAAAACATCGAGAAATTTCAATGGTTCTTCTACAATAATTAAATTTCATATCTAGACAGCTTTAAAACACTTTCTAATCTAAATGTAATTGCTTTTCAAGAAGATTAATCATTTTGTAAAAAAAATGTTACTTTAGTAGCTTTAAATTGAAGATTCATCATTCTAATATCAGTCAATTAGTCTTAAAATAGAGCTCATTTCATTTGATGTATGTTGCGAATCTTAATTCCAATCTCTAAATCAGCTAAAATGATTCTTCACAGAAGCGAAGAAATTTTGAAATGCAGTGATATCTCAGCTAAAAAAGATGTTTCGTTGCGGAATATTATTCGTTTGTCAGAAATTCCGTTAACCAAAATGGATTTTCCCGTCTTATGAAAATGTAATGCGGCTGCGATATGTGAGGGAGATTATCAAAAATAACAGCTATTAGTCGAATCCGCATTCATCAGCGTAGCGCAGTCTGAAAAACAGCAAAATAGGTTTTTTTGCCTTAGCCGAAACATTCGATAGCAGATGCACTCGTTAGTCAAGGTATCACTGTATACTGAGATTCATTTGTACAATTTTGACGTAACTCCTGTTTTTGCTACTGAATTACATCAATAGTCATTGTCTTTTTAACATTAAAAGATACAATTGTTGAAATTTTATTTTTTCTTGTACTTAGGAAAATATATTTTGGATTTATTTCAACTTCATTGTAAATACCGAAGCTGGAATAATATTTTAGTAAAATAAAATAATAAAATACATTTGTTTTTTAATTACATTCTAAAAGTTTTATTTTTACTCAATATTTCATTTTAAAAATATAAATTTTATACAAATCCGTAAATATATATATATATATATATATATACTGCATTTGAAAATTATGTTTCAAAACACTACATATTTATTTAATACAATGTATGCTATCTCTAACTCAGATCAGTTACTGTTCATTCATATTTCATTTTATAAATTGCGTTAGCATATAGTAGAATTTTAAAAATGTAGTAATAAAAAGGAAACACACAACGACGTATCGTAAAGTAACTTTTGGAAAGTTCTTAATGAGATTGCATGAATATAATTACAACTAAGACGCATATACCTCTCTCCTTTTTGATAAAAAACGAACACATTCACAGAATTGTCTGATGAATGGAAAATATTAGTAGTTTGAAATCTGTTTCTGAATAATTTATAAAAATTATTTTAAAATTAATTCTATAAATAATGCAGATGATTTACAAATTGTATTTCTTGAATTATGAATTTGAAAACATGTAACTTTGTAGTCATTATTCTTTTATTTAATATGTGCGTCATAGGTTTTATTTAAATATTTCTGAATTTATATGTTATTAGAATCGTCATATAAATTGGAAAAAAATATGTAAATTATTGAAATTTCGATGCAGCTGTTTAAAAAAAATAATATAAACATTCTAAAATTCTAGTATGATATATAAAATAATTGTAGAATTACAGTATTAAATTCATCTTGTCAATTTAATGTACTATAAAACATTTTTTCTAAATAAAGAAATATATTTTTATACATTTATAAAAGACCAATCTAATAACTTGATATTTCATTTTTAAGTTTTAGAGTTTATGTAAAGATTAATTCAATTATTCTTTTAACGTGCATGTATTTACATTAACAAAATAGATCTTTAAATGTACAAACATAACAGTAAACAATTATGTTATATTTTGACATACAAATTCAAAACTTCAAGTATAATTCAGAAACAAGTAAGAATGTATCGAATATTTTTGAAATTATTTTGCTTCACGAGGTTTTCATTTTTTTTTATTAATACAATTATTATTTTTACGTGCATGTATTTATATCAACTAAATACATTTTTAAATGTACAAACATAACAGTAAACAATTATGTTATAGTTTGACATACAAATTCAAAACTTCAAATATAATGAAGAAACAAGAATGAATGTATCGAATATTTTTGAAATTATTTTGCTTCAGGAGGTTTTAATTTTTTTTTACTTGAATATACTTGTTCACTAAAAATCTAAACATTTGAAGTAAACAGTACCGAGAAATATTTCTTTAATAGTATAATATTTAAAAAATATATTTAATTCTATGAAACATATAAAATATTATAAAAATTATATTGAAAGGAATTTTAGAGATATAAACAAAGTAAATGGTTATTTTTATATATAGTATATGTATAGGATTTTGTTTTTCCTGAAGAAATGGATATCAGCGATAAATCAATGATTATTGATTCATTTTGAAATGCATTTCATTATTGCATTATCTTAGTAAAAAAAATCAATAATCTTAATCTTTAATACCTTAATTCTTCGGTTTACAGGCAGTGAAATTAAAGTCTCTGATCAATCTATGTGACGTAATAGTCACAGTGAGTACTGAAATGCGACTTATTTAATTTTTCACATTCTGATTCCAACAAATCGTGGTTTGATGAATGTGACGTTGCTCTTACTCATTTTATAATCATGTACGATTCGAAGCGAAATGAGAAACACCCATGAAACAATAACTTGGTTTCAACTAATCTTCGGCGTCACGGACAACAATGACGATAATAAACGTTATCATTTTAGTGACTGTGCATTTACATTTAATTTTCGACTTTGGTCACAATTCTATAAAGATTGTTAAAAAAATGTATTTTATTGAAAGAATATATTTATCTCAAAAAATTAAGAAAATGGCGTAATACAATTAGCAGCACAGTGTATCACTGCACCGTTAACAGTGATTTAAAGGATACATGTGGATAATTTATTTCTTGAGCATCGCGCGATGTTTGTTTCTCGTTGCTTATTGTTTGTCTGCTGAATTTAACAATAGATTTTTATATATAAAGTGCTAACATTTCTTTTCATTCATTTTTAGTATTTATGGTGTTCATGTCTTTCTGTCCTTTAATACTATTTCATTTTAACTATAATCACACAATCACACCCGAGTAACGCTTGATGACAAAACCAAAGTTATTTAAACATTTGAAAGGAAATAACAAATTATTAATCTTTATTTTTTGTTTATAGAGTAAGTGCCAGCTATTATTTATTTATTTATAATTGTTTATTAAAATTAATGGATCTTCTTAATGTTTAGTTAACTTTATATATTCTGGATTTTTGCTATTAAGGTTTACTAATATTGCATAGCATTAATGTATATATAAATTATAACTGACAATCTATTCAATGTAAACGTGTAACTATTGTCTTGTAAAAGCACAGATAGCTTAATTATCTTTTTTTTACTAATAGTAATAGTATTTGCTTTATGTTATTGTTATTATATTTAGGTAATTTTGTCCGCAGTAACTATATTCCTCCCGTTGAAACTAGACAATTTCATTCAGAATTACCTCCATTTGCCCCTTTGACCCTACATGCAGATTAAGAAATGTAGAAAACGTCAGGAGATTGAGAAAATATTGATGAAGACTAAAATATGGGTTTTCCTGCAATAATCCGAGTAAAGTTTATGGAGTATATTTAGTTCAGTATTATAAGTGTATTTCATTTTATGGCAATGCACAATAGAAAAATATCAAACAATAAAAATAATTCCATTTAAATATTGTAATTACAAACATAATATATTTTAATTTCTGAAAAGTTTGAGATGTCCTTTAAGCACATTTACTTTGATAATTATGGCAATATTAATAATATATATTGTAAGAAAATAAATATATTCAACCAGTTTTTAGCTATATATTTATATAAAAATATAACATATTTATTAATATAATACTGCTACATGTGACAATATTTTTCACTTAGATATTATGATTTAAAAATTAAGATAAAATTCATATTGTTAACTTAAATGTCTTTTTTTTCACTTTTTACATAATTCATTGTTATTCCGTTATCATTTACTTATGAGAACTTACATGTCCTTTGATTTACAAGTTTAATTAAAAAAAATTACATTCTTAAAGAATACTTTAAAGCGCAACTTTTATTTATCGTTAGATACCTGAACTTCTTTCAAATTCTACAACTGAAAAACTCTCTATGTATGAAATCTTTGTTTTCATAACTATATTTGTCTCACTCAAAACCTGCCTTTAGAATAGAATGCTTTTTCAAACTGTAGCTTATGAATAAATCATGTCGGGGTTTTCTATCTTTAGTTTTAAACATTCACTAGGTTTTGAAAAAAAAATATTTGTTACATATTGCATAAAACTTATATTTTAT
The DNA here is from genome assembly GCA_963931845.1 of Maratus michaelseni. Lineage (NCBI taxonomy): Eukaryota > Metazoa > Arthropoda > Arachnida > Araneae > Salticidae > Maratus > Maratus michaelseni. The sequence goes on along the minus strand of OZ007590.1, from coordinate 258,714,733 downwards.
CGCATAAATATCACAAAGAAATATTTTTTTAAACAGTTATTTAATGCATATTTATGTAAATATACATACGAATATTTTTTGTAATAAAATAATTACTGTGAATATTCAGAGTTCAAAATTCGAAAGCGATTCTGCAGATTCGGCATAATACGATTATAAATTTGTAAAACAAATATAAGCATGATTTAAATTTGTGATTTTCCTTTAATTTTGCAGAATACATTTTCATTAACCCATACACTGACTTTTATATTATAAGCTTAATAAATCAATGTATTAATACAAGGAAAAACTAGTCGTTGGGAGCCACCGTAATACTTACCCATCATGGATATGCATAATATAAAATATGAAAATAAAACATGTGTAAACTATTTATAAAATGCATTGCAATTCGAATAAAATCGTGGTTTGATGACGTCATAAACTTTAAATGCTCTATTACTAAATTGCGTAAAAGCAACATCCTTATAACTCCAAAATTGATAATCATATTAACTAACGGTTTACTGAGTCGGGTTAGGAGTATCATTTCCAATTAAAATATATCTTTGAATTGAAATTTGAATGAAATACAGGGTCATGAAAAATCGAAGAGTGTGAAAAACAGGATTACAAATAACTCAACAACTCATTATCCGATCGACTTCATTCTTTATGCAAAATTTATGTTTTTTTTATTGTCTTTTATATTTACTCCTTAAAATAAACAATTTCGAAAATTCTTATATAACTTTTATTAGAGCGAATATTTCGAGAGTCCGAAAAAAATAGTTCCGGATAATCGAGGTTACTGAAATTTAATAAGCTTCTTCCCATTATTATATACTCAGTACATACCAAATTTCAAGTCTGTATCTCAATTTGTTCGAGAGATTTGTTCGAGAGCGTTTACAGACACATACACATACGGGCGGGAATTTTTCTTTTTCTAAAAATATGTTTTTCGGAATCTCCAGTGTCTGAAACGTGTAAATCCGTCAAAAAATTTTTCGATTTTCAAAACGATTACAAGACTTACCCTATACTACGTATGATGGGTAGGTAATACAGATTATACTATGTTAGGAAGGATTTTTTTTAATCAAAAGGAAAAAGAAAAGAAAACTGCTGAATAGTGTTATCATTTTAAAGCTCACGAAATGGCATTTTGATATTCAATAAAGAAAATCTTATTCTTTTTCATAAATTTTCTTTGAGATCATATCTTTCATGACAAAATCAGATGTATATGATTTCACTCTGTCTGGATTTTGCATAACTGTCACAAACACTTATTGTCTTATCAAATAATGTATTTCTTCTATTATTGACTTTCTTATGTAACATAAGTTTGTTTTTGTTTTATTTTGTATCATTTCTATTTCATGATGATAAGGCTCCACAAAAACATTTGTCTTGTAAATTATCATCGAAAAGATATTACTCAAATATATTTTTTTTTAATAAAATGTTTTTTGTTTTTGTTTTTAAATCAATAACTTTTTGCAAATACTTCTTTTTATTAAAATAATTTCTGCATTTTTAAAATTATTTTTGCATTTGTATTATTGATTTTGTGGTTCATAATATTGGATTTGAATTTGGTAATCCAACTAAATATAAGGAAATAAAAAATAAAATATAAAAATAAATAAATACCCTACTTAAGCAAATTAAAATCTTTTAAAGTATTAAATTACAATTTTATGTCAAAAAAAAAAACCGTACAGATTTTTGAAAAAAAAAAATCAGTACTCAATACTGTGTTAAAATAATTATTTTAAAACCACATTGAACGCTTTCTATTTTTAAACTTTAATGTATATATAATAATTTCTCACACATGCTAAAAGTAAATAAAACATATTTAAATTAATACAAGAAAGAAAACAAAATTCATACAAAAATGTGTATAACAAAAATGTTGAAAAATGATTTTTCTCTCGTACAACATTATAGTGTCTAGTTTTTCATTTATTTATCTATTTTTATGGGAAGGGGGGCAAAAATTCAAATATGTCTTACAACATTGTTTTGAAACGTTTAAAGTATCATCATGTAAAATTGTGAAAATACCCGATACACTTATTTTATGTTTTTGAAAATTATTAGTAGTTTTTATTCAAACTAGTGATAACATTTGAAATATACTTTTTGTTAATACGTTTAAAAATACAGCAAAAAGAAAGATGAAAAACTTCTGAAATTATTTTCTGAAAACAGCTACCACTAATAAGAGACTGCTCTTATTACAAAAGTCTCAAATTGCATTCATTTAATACAAATTTACCATAAGGAACAACATTAAAAAAATTCGATATGTTATATTAAGTTTTATAGTTTTATCTAAGACAGAAGAAAGCGAATTATTTAAAATAAACAAGTTTAAAATAGTTAATTAAGAATTATTGGGAAATTACACTAAATTATTTAAACAAATTTCTTTCAAAATACATGTATCTCGTATGCATATTCATTAGATGCATTAGTTTGATATAATTTCAGAGTATACCCACTTGTTATTACGCATTTTAAAAAATATCATCCCAAAACCAGAAATTTCCAAAATGCTTTTGTACAGTTTTCAAAAATAGCTACTGTATCTACAGAAAGTATATTCTACCAGAGACATTTACAATTTAATTATAATATGTTAAGACTGATAGTTGTAACATATCTTAGAATTTGATCAACTTTAAAATTGGGAAAATACCCGATATCCTTACACTATTGGTTTCAAAATTATTAGTAGTTTTTATTTAAATTAACGATAACACTGGGCAAAATGCCCAGTTTTCTGGATTTTAATCAGGCAAATTTAAGCTGCCTGGCTTCTTTTTCTTTTCACCAGTTAATATATGCCGGCTTTTATTAAAATTAAATAAAGGGATATTTTTTGCAAACAATATATTAAAATGCAAATTATTTTTTGGTACATTTATCAATGCTTTTTACGAAAACTTTTATCTAGAGATTAATTAAATATTAAGAAGAAAAAATGATAATTAGAAAAAATATTGCCAAAATAGCATCTAAGAAAAAAAAATCAACGATTTATTAACTTAAACTTCAAAATAATATTTTGAAACTTTCTCTAGAAAAATGGAGCAATTTTAAATAGTTAGAGTTGCTTCAATAATACTTCCTTCCTCAAATTATACGAACATTTTTATACAACGTTTAATTATATATTAACAAGTAAAAAGATTTTGACAATTAGAAAAATTATTGTCAAAACAATGTCAAAAAAAATCAACGATTTATTAACTTAAACTTGAAGATACTATTTTGAAAGTAACTTTACAAACAATGGACCTATTTTAAATAATTAGAGTTTCTTCAATAACACCTCCTTCCTCAAAAGAAAATTGTAATATTTAAGGAATGATCAAGAATCTCTATATTTGTGAAATTTTTAGCTAGGTAAGCTATTCAAAATAATTCTAACTATATTACATGTTATGTATGCATATGTTGCTCCTAACACAAGATTTAAAAAAAAAGTTTATTATTAAAGGACTTCAATTTTTTATTTATGAATTTATATGATTATACATGCCAGAACACACATTAAAATTAAGAACTGGATTGTACATAAGTAATAAAATATATCACTAATCGATTGTTATTTAAAATTTAAATGCTTCTTTATTTAAAGCTGATATAATAAAAGTTCAAAGATCAATTAAACTCAACTAAAAAATCCGTTTTATTTTCAACACTGACTACAAGTCATTATCAGTTACCTATTGTTCCAATTCTAATATTTACAATATTGGCAAAATAATGTTATTTATTACATTATAGTTTTGAAGTAAATTAACTTTAAATTTAGTTAGGTATTAAAATGGCTTATTTTAACAACACAGAACAGGTCGTGTAAAACAAGAATGAGAAATTTTAATCAACTAAACCCGAAAATATAAAAAATAAAATTGAGATGCAATACAATATTTGTGAATATAGTTAAACATGTCATAGAAACAAAATATCATGTATGCTTTTTAAGATTAATGTAGGCAGAAAATGTATGTCAAAGATATTTAAAGCAAAATACATTTAAAAGAAGTTATAAATGTCAAAACTGATATTGCCTTTTAATGAAGAATGAATAATACCAATAAATTCCTTGCTTTCATAAAATAATATATATCTATTTTATACATTATACTAGCAAGCTACGCCCGCTACGCTGGTCAATTTCTCTTAACGAACCTTTAATCAAACAAAATATTGACATTTCATAATTCACTTTTATATTTTAACAGAATAATAAGGATACTATAATTTGTGACTCGTGCTATAGTCAATATACACGTCAGGACACGTCGCCCTTATCATTATCTTTTTACGCGTGAAGGTTTCGCTATGGTACTCTATTGTGAAATTTGGTAATTTTAGAAATTCAATAGTTGAAAAATCGCAGAATCATTAGATCATTTTTCTTTAGAAATTGTTCTTAGAGCGCATTTAGATCTTATAAATAACAATCATGCCGAACTTGAAGTTTCTAGCTCCTTCAGCATCGCAAAAATCGCAATTTTAGAACGTTTTTCGCTTCTGCACCCCTTCTGCACTGGGGTAGTGCACCGACATAAAATATAGCCTATGTTGGAGCAGGGATTGTCACCATCCATTTGCCACCATCACTTTTGAAATCGCTGTAGTAGTTCCAGACATTCCATACAAATTGTAATTTATAATGTTTTTAGAAAATATTTTGCTTATTTCAGCCTTTTAAATTTCGATTTTTTTTAGATTTTGTTCTTATAGAGCATTTAAATCTTGTAAGTAACGACCATACAAAATGTCAAGTTCCTAACTCCTTCATTATTGAAAATATCATAATTTTGGAACGTTTTTCGCTCCTGCACCCTCTGCGGGCAGTGGCACCGACAAAAAATTTAGCATATGTTGGAGCAGGGACTGTCACCATCCATTTGCCACCATCACTTTTGAAATCGGTTCTGTAGTTTCAGAGATTCCATAGAAATTGTAATTTAGAATGTTTTTAGAACGCGTCTTCCTCATCTCACCCTTTTAAATTGCGAATGTTTTTATAATTTGTTCTTAGAGAGCATTTACATCATATAAGTAACTACCATACCAAATTTGATACTTCTATCTCCTTCAGTACACAAAAAATCGAAATTTTAGAACGTTTTTCGCTCCTGCACCCCCCTGGGGGTGGTGGCACCGACATAAAATATAGCCTATGTTGGAGCAGGGATTGTCACCATTAATTTGCCACCATCACTTTTAAAATCGCTTCAGTGGTTCAAGAGATTACTCCCTACAAACAAACAAACAAACAAACAAACAATCTTTACTACTTTATATATTAGTATAGATAAGGGGGAATTAGCCCCTTGTTCCCCCCCTTTATACTTAACCAATCAATCCCGAAAACTAATCAGAGATGCGCCTTAACACAGTGAACCTATAAATAAAATTTGAAGGAAATGGGATAATTCTGCATGAAAAACCCATTTACATAAATTAAGGGGGGTATTAGCCCCCCGTTCCCCCTCTTTATACTTAATCAATCAATCCCGAAAACTAATCAGGGAAGCGTCTTAACCCAATGAATCTATAAACAAATTTTGAAGCAAATAGAATAATTCTGCATGAAAAACCCATTTATATAAATTAAGGGGGGGGGGATTATCCCCCTTTCCCCCTTTATACTTAACCAATCAATCCCGAAAACTAATCAGGGAAGCGCCTTAACACAGTGAACCTATAAACAAAATTTGAAGGAAAACGGAATAATTCTGCATGAAAAACCCATTTATATAAATTAAGGAGGGATTAGCCCCCCGTTCCCCCCTTTATACTTAACCAATCAATCCCGAAAAGTAATCAGGGAAGCGTCTTAACAAAATGAACCTATAAACAAAATTTGAAGGAAACCGGAATAATTCTGCATGAAAAACCCATTTATATAAATTAAGGGGGGGGGGAATTAGCCCCTTGTTCCCCCCTTTATACTTAACCAATCAATCCCGAAAAGTAATCAGGGAAGCGTCTTAACCCAATGAACCATTAAACAAAATTTGAAGGAAAACGGAATAATTCTGCATGAAAAACCCATTTATATAAATTAAGGGGGGATTAGCCCCCCCCCGATCCCCCCCTTTATACTTAACTAATCAAACCCGTAAACTAATCAGGGAAGCGCCTTAACTCATTGAACCTATAAACAAAATTTGAAGGGAAACGGAATAATTCTGCATGAAAAACCCATTTATATAAATTAAGGGGGGGGGGGGAATTAGAGCCTTGTTCCCCCCCTTTATACTTGACCAATCAATCCCGAAAACTAATCAGGGAAGCGCCTTAACTCAGTGAACCTATAAACAAAATTTGAAGGAAAACGGAATAATTCTGCATGAAAAACCCATTTATATAAATTAAGGGGTGGGGAATTAGCCCCTTGTTCCCTCCCTTTTATACTTAACCAATCAATCCCGAAAACTAATCAGGGAAGCGCCTTAACACAGTGAACCTATAAACAAAATTTGAAGGAAAACGGATATTTCTATGAAGAGTTATCGCATTATGTACGTACATACATACATACATACAGAACCGGCTGCCAAGCTCTCAGGGCTTGACAGCCAGTGTGATAACTGAAAAATCGCAATTTTAGAACGTTTTTTGCTCCTGCAACCCCTGGGGTTAGTGGCACCGACATAAAATATAGCCTATGTTGGAGCAGGGGTTGTCACCATCAATTTGTCACCATCACTTTTGAAATCGGTTCGGTAGTTCCAGAGATTACCCCCTACAAACAAACAAACAAGATTTACTCCTTTATAATATTAGTATAGATTACATGAGGTTTAAATTCTATATCACGCATATAATGACAAACAATGAAGGTATTTTACTAATAAATGTGAACTTCTTAAGCGAAATGCGTTACTTAAAAATATCATATATGAAAAGTTTACATTTCAAAATTCAAAATTATTATTATGAAATTATATTCAAAATGAATATTTTTCCCGTATGATATTTTCAAGGAACAATAGTAGCAGTAAATATCAAACTATTTCCAACATAGCTGAAAGTTGTTTCTAACTTCGGTTTGTCTGACCATCTGTCTGACAGTCTGTCAATCTGCCCGTGGTCTAACTTGCATAATTATACTTGGATAGACTTGTAAGATATATTTGCTACTGAGTTTTACTATGGTATATTTGATATTGAACATGAAGTGAGTAGTATTTACAATTTATTTACAGGAACACTAAAAAGAATCCCGATTTATCATAACCGATCAGGAAAACGCTTTTTCAATGTGCTTTAATAATCTTACACCATTTCAAATATATTGAAATTAATATACATGACTGGGGTGCATTACAAAATCCTTAATGTAGAATATGATATGCCTAGCATTTATAGTTCGTTTACAGGGACACACAACAGAATTAGGTTACAGTCGTGACAATGAGTGGTAATTGATAGAAATGTGTTTTCAGTTGTAGTATGCGTTTATAAATTAAATTATTATTATACATATTGCTGGGTGTGTATGAAACCTATAGATCATGTACAAGGCTGCAAAAAAGAATTCGAATATATTTCCTTTTATTGGAGGAACTACTGAAGGGGAATTTTTTACTGTGTGACGCGTTTCCTAACTAAACTTATGTGCATACTATGTGATATAGAACTATCTTTTATATGTACAGAGTTTCCCAAACGAATTCGAATGCAATTACTGAAATTCGGTTTTCAAATGCGTCATGCGTTTTCCAATTTGTTTACATGGCTATCTTCTTTTAAGTTATTAAAAAGTTAGGTTTTGTTTCACTGTTCTGTATGTATTGAGAAATATGAAACCCAAATGTCTGAAATAATGGAAGACTGGGGGCAGGAACACACAATGGTAAACCTACGAGCCAACCGCTAAAATTGGGTTTTGGGTGTTTTCCACCAAGATATGACTTGGCAGACCGATTGCGTTTTAATATGCGAATCAATGTTTAACTAATTCTGGAATTTCAGCCGTGAACTCGATGAGGTGATTGTCTGTGCTGTCGCCTCCCGGTCTATTATGCTTGATGTATGATTTTTCTTTTTTTATTTCAGAAATTGAAATAAAATGAAAATGGACATGTTAAATAAGTAATTTATGAATGCATATAATGTAATGTAGGTATGATGTGTATTAATATAACTTTGTATTCTACATGAAGTAAGTGATGTACAAGCGCAGCCAACGAAATAAACAGGTCATGGTAGTTGACTGATATCGGTTGATTTTCAGTCTATCTGATTCAGACACATCGACAATTGCTGTAAAACAGTCAACGTTGATCACGTGACAGTCAAAAGTAGTGGCAGTGTGGCGGCTTTTCTCTTTTCTTGGCGACGTATAAGCATACAAATTTTCTTTGAAAATTGTCTTAATTTATTTTATTGACACTTGTCTTAGTATAAAGAATTAACTCTTTTTCCCTTTCCGTTTTTGCATTTCCAGACACATTTTCTGCAATGTTGATATAGATAAAGATAATTTTGTAATTACAGTAAAACAGAATAATTACAGAAATAACACTAATGTCATTTTCAAGAAACATAAAACAAAGAACTCATGTTCAAAATTTAAACGCAATCAAAGAAAAGTAAAATCGAAAAATGAATTGTAATTTTGGATACTTTAATATCGGCAAAATCGCAGATACTAATTGCAGGCAAACTGAATATCCAACTATTTGTAAAGTCAAAAGATCTTAAATGTAAGCAGAAAATTAGTAAAAAGTCTTCCAAAAGTCATTACCTCATAATAAAACAGTTAACTCTGAAGTATGGAAAAGGGTATCTACAAATCTGCAAAGCAGTGGATTTTGGCTCTCGCAGTATAAAAAAATTATTCGGAAAAGCAAATGTCACAAAGTTGTTTTACAAGTTGTACTTTGAAAATGATTTTTTTAAATATATATATATAGTTAATAATTATACAATACAAGTTTACCAGACAATCAACAATAATTTAAAAGTGTTTTTTTCCCTTTCTTTCAAATTCTAAATAAAATTTAGAAAAGAATGATTATTAAATACAAATGGCTCTAAAAATGTGGAGATCAACTCATATGACATTTTACTACGTCACAATAGCATAACATTTCAGGAACAAAAAGCAAAAGCAAAATATGTTCGACTAAAGTCTCACAGTGTCTAAATAGTCACACTGTGCCTAAACTGTCACAAAAGTCAAAACTGTGTATCAGTAAATTACAGTAATACAAACAAGACATTGCAATACTTTGCAATGCATTGTTTTATTGTAGCTTGATTAAAAATTCGTTTTTTGGGGCAAATTTTGTATAATAACGTTTAATATAAAAATTTTCTAATTTGAAATAATATATATTTTTCTCTTAATCTTTGTCTGTGAAGGTTAAAATTTTTCAAATGTTATTAATTATGAAAGTTAAAATTTAGAAATTTCAAAAATACAATTAGGAATTCTTAATTTTGAAATTATTTTACAAATTTTGTAACATTCTTCTTAAGACCATGACTAAAATTATAAGATTGAATGAATGACTACATTTTAAATAGCTCATGTGACTATAATGAGATGGATGCTAAGATGTTGGATTAAATCTTTATTGTATTATTTATAATTTTAAAAATATTTATTATTTCTTTCAGTCTATTCAAATAATGGTATGCATATAAGTTTATTCTGTTCAACATGCAACACTTTAAAATTATGCCAAGATTCAATGGATTTTATTAATTTAAATTCGGAAAATTTGTTTGAAGTTTTAAGGGTTGAAATTGTGAAATCTACATTAAAACACTGCGATTTTTCAGAAGTAGAAATTGAAACTTTTACAAGGGAAATGAAACTTTCTCTTAAAATTTGGCATTCTTTTCAGGTATTTAGTATAAGCACTTTGCATTGTGTCAAATTTTCTGAAAGCTGAAAAGCACATGACTTAATTATACCTTGTCAATCTGAAAATTTGTTGGTCGATAAATTAGAAACATGTGCTAAATTAACTGAAACTTTATTTTTATGCAGGTAGTATTAATAAAAAAAAGTGAAATTTACGAAAAAGAAAATGTAATATAAAATTTATAAAAAAACAATACAAAAAAAAAAAACACTCTTTATTAAAATGTTTGCATACAGATTATTTTTCAGAGATTTTTATGCAGACTATAAAGTTTTTATTGATTGTACGAACAATATTATAATAAGTTTGTTTATTTCACATTTAATGAATCCAAACAACAACAATAACAACAAAATTGTTTAAAAATATAATTTATGTTTTCTGCGCTATCAGTGGTGGCCTTTGTGCAGTGTCTATAATTTAATTTAAAAATTCAGAGGAGCATGTTTAAAATCTTTCAGTCTATCGGGTTTTAACTAAATATTCAGTAAATTACATCATAATGTTTTTAAAAAATGTTTTGCACCATTTTTTGAAATTCTGTTAAAATTATTTAATAAGAAATAGAATTTTATTTTGGCCTTGGTGTATCAAAATCACTATACAGTGGGAAAAAAATTAAAAAATGTCAAATTTGATAAGCATGGATCTAATACTCTAATACTTTGTGCGAATTATAATTCATAAACCAAAAACACTTACAACGTTGTAACGCACAGATATTAAGAAATGGCACAAAAACCGCAAACGGCCGTTTCAAGGATTCCTCGATCCCCATCCTCAGTGCAAAAAAAAAAAAAAAAAAAAAAAAAAAAAAAAGATAAAAATGGGCTCTAAGAACCGGTTATAGCCCCGAGGACTGGCTTGATTGAAAATGATAAAGCAAGAGTTTATATACCCAAAGAAATGACGTAGTTAACCGAAAATAACTGAAACAAGGAGTCACTGCGCAGGATCCCTCCACACGTGCGAGAGAAAAGGGGTGCTGGTCATATCATTTACCAAGGATTAACTATATGTTTGTGAATTAAGTAAGCTTCGTAAAGGTCGAGATCTGTAACTGTATTACATTTTTGGATAATTTTAGCTTCTGAATAATTAAACCTGTGGTTGGAATCTCAACAATGTTTAGCTATTGTACATTTCTCACACTCCTGCTTTTTAACATAATTTTGGTGTTCTTTCAGTCTAATTATAAGAGCACGCTTCGTCTGCCCAATGTAAGAAAGGCCGCATTCACAAAAAAATTTGTAAATGCCCCAGGTATTATGTTCATCAATTGTATCTTTAAGACTGAAAAACAAACTTTATTGATTGAAGAGAAAACAAGCTTGAAACTAAACCTAGTTAGAATACGAGAAATTTGTGTACTGATTTTGAGAAAATAAGGTAAGATAATAACATTTTTAAATTCTTTATTAGCTGGAACAGAATCAGTGATTGTCGGAGGTTTAGATAAAATACGGTTAATTATATTCAAGTTAAATCCACGATCAATGGCGACTGCTTTAATATAGTTAATTTCATTATCCCCAGTTTTAAGTGATATATATATATATGCATTATTTTGAAGTTAAATTATTTAAATTAATACAATTCCCTTTTTATACACGTTACGTAGATGATTTCTTTGCTTTACTTGATTTCTCTAAATACAATATTATTGCTGTTCTTGATATATTTAATTCAATTGATCCATGTATCCAGTTTACTTTTGAAGTTGAAGCTTAACAACATCTAGCTTTTCTGGATGTCTTAGTAATACGTAATGATTGTGAATTTGAAACAACAGTTTACCGTAAACCTTTTGCAGTAAGTTTGCCCCCTCATTATAGATCCAATCATCCTCCACATCAAAAATTAGCAGCTTTTAACACACTTGTTTTCCGTGCACGCAAAATTTGTTCAAATTCTGAGTTACTTAATAATGAAATTAACTATATTAGATTAGACGCCATTGATCGTGGATTTAACTTATTAGAATTTACCTTAGAGCCCATTTTTATCCTTTTTTTTTCTTTGCACTGAGGAAGGGGATCGAGGAATCCTTGAAACGGCCGTATGCGGTTTTTGTGTCATTTCTTAATATTTGGGCGTTACAACGTTGTAAGTGTTTTTGGTTTATGAATAGTCAAATTTGATAATTTTCTTAATCAAGTATGAGTTTTCCGTGCATAATTATTTAAATATTTTAATTACTATAAATGTGATTATTTCAAGAAAGTTAATAAACTAATCTAATACTGAATCAAAGTTTTTATAATTATCTTAGTTCGTTTCTTAATTAAAAAAAAATATATTTCTTTGTATCTCAAATATATTGCTCGTACCTCAAAAAATAAATGTAGTCGCATGTAAAGACATTCCCGTTTGGTTAGACCCCAGAAAGTTACGAAAAGTTTTATAACAATACGTGATTCTTTCTACTGTTTTTATTCTATTTTTATGATATCAGAATCATATATGAAGGTGCATCACATGTAGCACTATTTCCTTTATATAAATCAGTGACTGCAATTTTAAAAATCCTTGATTAAAGAAAAACACCATTTCAAAAGCAGTACATTTGAAGAATATTAAAAAAACTGTTTAATATCGTCATATGATAATAATAATAATTACATAAAAATGCTGCATTTAGACTATACAACTTTTTAGAAGAAAATTTTTTACTGAATTTATATTAATTCTTACATGTTTTGAAATAAAATAATTAAAGCTATGAGGATAAAAAATCTAAAACATAACAATTTAATTTTAAAATGATGAGTCTTGAAGAAGAAAAATGTAATAAAGTAAATATAAAAACAATAATTAAGAAAAACTGGACAGCATTTTGTGGCAACTGCAAATATATCAAAAAATAAAAGTAAAAATAACTTTTTAATTGCGCCATAAAATTAAGAAGTGCGCAAAGTCTTCGGAAAGCACTTTGTCTTTCTTCATCAGGTGCAAAGAAGACGTACTACCATTTTATATGATAAATAAAAATAATAATAAAGTAAATATAAAAACAATACTTTAAAAAAAATGGACAGCATTTTGTGGCAACTGCAAATATATCAAAAAATAAAAGTAAAAATAACTTCTTAATAGCACCGTAATTTTAAGAAATGCGTAAGGCCTTTCGAAAGCACTTTGCCTTCCTTCATCAGTCGCAAAGAAGACGTACTACCATTTTATATGATAAATAAAAATAATAATAAAGTAAATATAAAAACAACACTTTAAAAAAATGGACAGCATTTTTTGGCAACTGCAAATATATAAAAAAAATAAAGGTAAAAATAACTTCTTAATAGCACCATAATTTTAAGAAATGCGTAAGGCCTTTCGAAAGCACTTTGCCTTCCTTCATCAGTCGCAAAGAAGACGTCCTACCAATTTGAAGGCAGGTGCAAGACGTAATTTTTAGGATCTTGCTCATGCCTTCATATTTGTGGCACGTCTTCTTTGCGCCTGCTGAAGAAAGACAAAGTTCTTCCGAAATGCCTTGCGCATTTATTAATTGTATGGTGTTATTAAAAATTTTTTTGCCTTAATTCTGCCACATCAGTTTGCTTACCTTTTTAAAATTTAAAACGATGTCAATATTTTTATTAAAATCATATACGTATAATTCTAAGTACAGGTAAACGAGCCACTTCATGAACTGGAGATTAAGTAATTCCACTTTTTTTTTCCTCAGTCTGTCTGATAATAATTTAGTTTTGTTGATTCACAGGTGCTTTATTTTAATGACAACCACTGGGTGTGTGTTTCGTTAATTTATGATAATTTCTCCTATCCTCCTGTTAACTAAAACAAAGTTGGTTTCATCAAGTACAGAGTAGGTAAATTTAGCCCTTAATTTTAACATATACAAAGTTATCACAATCATAAAAAATATACCAGCGCACGTGCATATTTAAGGGGGCTCAATCTTATATATGATATGAAAGAATCTTAATTGATTTTGCTCTACTTTTTCTTCAATTTAAATGTCACGGCATAACAAATTTTCAGTAATTCTAGCCGAAATAATACAAAAATGATCTTCGTATTTCCGCAAATTAGTCAAAAAACAATGAACGAGAAACTGCATTAGCCTCTTGAACCTTCAACTGCAATTGATGATCTCTTCGAAAGAATAAAAGATAGAAAAATCTAGAAAATCTAATTTAGCAAGCATAATTGATTATCTTCACTATAAGTCTATTAAATAATATATATATATATATATATATATATATGTGACGATTTAACTGGAGTCACCATACTTTTGTAGACTCCTATTCAAGGCAAGGGAGGTTTCTCCGAGGAGATTTTCAGTCGAGCACCGAGACTTACTTCATTGTGTACGTATAAGCTACAGAGAAGAGGCAGTTCGTTCCAGTTCACACTTTATTCGAAAAATTTAAAGATTAATTGATTAAGCTTTACTCTATTGAAAACTCACTCCATGCACTGCTAAATTTAGGGTCGTGGCGAAACTTGATGATTTAAATTTAAATATAAGAAGACATCTTAGTTAGTACAGGCAGGTATTCTTTAAAAATCAATCGGCGGCCAAGGAGAACCTTCGAAGATTTAGGAAGTACATGACTAGTTGCATCCACCACCGAAATCCCGGAACATTCTGCTCTAAACGCCGGAAAAATCCGTACATCATTTTCCGAGCGCGCCAGAATACATTCTATCTAAAAAGCCTCTAGGCCAATCAACGCTCACGGCTTAACTTCTTCGGCGAATTAATATCGAAGTGAACTTACCGAAGCTGGCAAAAGCGCGCCAAAAAATGTTCTAGAACAATCTCGTGCCTTCTACTTCCTTCGAATAAATAAAAGCAGAGAGAAAAGGAGTACATATGTTTTTAACAAGTATGGCAATATGCCAAAATAATTTTTACATTGAGATTAAAATCTTTCAGAATTTGAAAAGTAATATTTTGTCAGGAATCGTAGGGAAATAAAAAATAAAGAAAAGAAATTCATAGGTTGTTATTTCTTAAAAGTAAAATATTTTTAGCTGGGAAATGGGTATTTTTTGAATTATTAGATTCTAGGATGCTTTTTATTTAAAGAAAATAAAAGTGCGTAAATTTAATAGAACATTCTATCAGTGCCATTTTTTAAGAGAATGAATTTGGAATAAACTATATATTTCGCTAGATGTAATTTTGACAATTGAATACTGGAGCGAGAAAATAATTTAGAATAATGGGATTTACACAGAATTATAGTCTTAATGAAGTCAACGACGAAAAAAAAATTTTTTTTTTTTTTTTTTTTTTTTAATTTGTTTCAATATCCCCCCCCCCCCCAAAAAAAAAAAAAACAAGCTTATCTGAATAGCAGTTCCCTAACAGCAGTTCAGATAAAAAAAAAAATAGAGAATTTTCCTAAAATATAAAATTCTAAAAATTTTAAATCATCAAGAATCACAAACAAAGTAATTGTCTTAAATTTTGGAAGAATGGAAATTAAAATATTTATAGAGTAAAGCATAACCTCAAATACATAAGTTTACAGCAACACTTACTTTTTGCAAGTGTAAATAAATGGGATACATCAAGATAAACCAAGAAATAACTAATATAATAAATAATATTACCAACATAATATAATAATAATAAATAATAAATCAATATAATAAATAATATAATAAATAATAAAGTTGGAAATTAGTTACATTGAAAACTGAAGAATATTACCAATTGAAAAAACTGTATTCTTCAGAATACTATTGAAAAACTTAATCATACTAATACTGAATAACTGAATACTGAAGTTTCAATAGTCTTAAACAGTCACTGTTTGAACAACAACAGCAGTCAACAACAGTCTCAAAACAGTTCTGACTAAATTTCAGTCTTTCTCCATTGTGGTTTTGGGATTACCCCCACTCTAAACTGTGGTGCCACTCTTTTTGTGGTCACACTGAAGACCAGAGCTAATTCATTTCATTCGATAGCCAACCTTTTTGTCGCAATCAGTAAAATTTTTGAATTAATAAATGTCCATATTGCACAACATGGTATACATACTACTTTGAAATATCACAACCTTGGTACAAAAATTCTAATTCATCATATATTTTATAACTACATTTCATTGTAAGCAGTTTACTCAATTTGTAAATAAAACTCTAATACTCTAATAACTCTAATATTAACTCTAAATCTCTCTCAACATTTTTTCTAATATTTTCTCTTAATAAATAATAACATTAATAAATCTTTTCAAAATAAATAATATCAACAGACTTCAATAACTACTCTAACAATATAATATATCACAGTAAATATTACATTCAATATAAAATTCTTGGTTGAGGAAAAAAAAATACATAGCAAAATATGTTTGTTTCCTTACTTGAAAGGATAAGGAAATAATTTTTTGCTAGCCGAAATCTATATAAAAAAAATTTAACTCTACATTATTTTCCAATACTAAATAATTTAGATGCCCAAATATTTAGATAGGATTCACTCAACCAACAATTGTGAACAATAATATCCCTTTCTGATACTCTTCTTTTGACTACTAAAAAATCTATGACATAATCGGGTATAGCTAATTACCAAAATTTAAGTGTAGAATCCTCTTCTTCTTTTTACACTTTTTAAGTAATAAGCAAAAATAATAATAATAATAATAATTGTTAGATAGATAGGTGACAGAGAATTGGAATATAAAACTATTATTTATACTATTGTAATCCTTAAATTTCAACTAATCTCTCTTAACATTTTACTACAACATCACAATATCAACTCTGACTAATACAGAATATCAGCATTCAAGAATAATTCAAGACCTTTATTGTATTAAACAAAATAAATATAGCTTCTGTGAATCCATTAAATAATATAACTTATTTTTACTAAAACCTGTAATTATATATAAATTTTAATTTCATTTTTCAACATCAATTTGAAAATTCCTAAAATCATAATACACATCTTATGCCTGCATAAGTTGTCTACCTAACCTCAAAAACTTTCAAAAACAAGTAATATTCCTGTGTCGACCCAAGAACATACCTGATAATGTTGAAATTATGGTAATAAGCGATATTTAAAAGAATTTGAGTTTAATCTATTGTTTTTACTTTAGTTTGATTTTGTGAACCTGTATGTGAAGTTGTTTGTGCTGGTTTTTGTGTATCTTCATGAAATAATTTGAAGTCATCTGGAAAATAATATTGTCGCGAATTGTTCCATGTTTCTAAATTGCGACCGTATTCCTTCTGCCACTAAAATTATCACTTGAACAAATATAATTTAAAGTGAAAACCCCTTTTTTTTTTTTTTTTTTTTCAAAGTTATCCAATCACCATTAATTTATTAGTAAACATCATATTTCAACCCCAAAATACTGATAGACATTTCTGATAAGCTTCCCTACTGAATTCTATTAATTATAGGAATTTGCAACAGAAAACATTCTACACAGTAAATGTGTCAGTACAAATATAATATTCACATAAAAATTTTGAGTTTAATCTAATTTAATTTTACTTTTAGGGTACATAAAGAATTCGTGGCAATAGTTACACATTATTTTTTGCTCCACAAATTTCACTAAGCATTTACAACACTTGTCAATTTTTCTATTGTCTACACTTTTGTCATAAATATCAAAATCGATTTCATGTTCCGCTATATCACTTGTCGTGAGCTCACCTGACTTTCCTTCAAATTTGTATATTTCATCAATAAGAATTGTCCGAATATCATTTTGTGTGATATCTCTATTGGGACCCGAAAAATTTAAAGTACCCGAAAGTCTACCCGTGTATTGGCGATTGATTAAAGAACCCATTATATTCCTATGCTCAACTGACAGATAATGGACATACTGTTTCCCAGATTGATCGAAATCACGTTCATATTTTGCTCTGATCTTCATTAAGGTATTTGTACTACTCCAACAGTTCATCTTAGTAATTACTTGAATTTAAATTTTTTAAAACCTAATAATATAATCTTATAACTTATAATAATAATAATAATATCTAATATCAATTCATAATATATTAATCTTTAACTTAACAACAATTATAAAATTATCTGACTCTAAAATTCAAAATAATAAACAACATAAGAACAACAAGTAATATCAGTATACACTTACACATCAAATTACGTAAAGGATCTAATATTCTGTTATTTAAATTACAAACCATCAATTCTTTCCAAATAGTTGGAAATAACTTCAACAGCATAATAAATTTCAATCATATTACATCTTTTTAGTGAAAACATAAACACAGAAGCAAAAATAGTAAATTACGCAAATGGTTTCCAGTCAAATTGCTTTAGAGTGGAAATAAGAAAAATATAGTCTGTTTAGAACGAAAAATGTAATTAATTATATTTATCTTTCAATTACTTTTATCAATATAAGAATGTATTTCATTTTCTTTACAAAGCCCCGACTTTAAGTATCATTTAAATAACAATAGAATTTTAAATAATCATAAACAGTAAAAATAAAACACATAAAAATATTCAAATATCATAAAGTCACAAAATAAAATATCAATCATGAAAAAATAACTTACACTGCCACGTCTTCTTTTTTTTATTTACTTGGCCGCAACTCATAAAATAAGTCTTTTCAAATTTCCATTTAATTCGATGATACACACTTCAAATCCGCTATACACACATATTTCAATCTTGATTACATCATACCAAAACATCGTTCCACCGTCGCGACAGTTGCTGTCTGCACGCACCGGCAAAATGTTTGAACAAAAGCACAACTTGTAGCATATTCGCTAGACTCCAAAAAATGTCTCAAAATCATGTTCGTCTAATGTAAGAATACTGTCAACATCCTGTCGACTAAAAAAATTCAATATGTGACGATTTAACTGGAGTCACCATACTTTTGTAGACTCCTATTCAAGGCAAGGGAGGTTTCTCCGAGGAGATTTTCAGTCGAGCACCGAGACTTACTTCATTGTGTACGTATAAGCTACAGAGAAGAGGCAGTTC
Source organism: Maratus michaelseni (assembly GCA_963931845.1). Classification (NCBI taxonomy): domain Eukaryota; kingdom Metazoa; phylum Arthropoda; class Arachnida; order Araneae; family Salticidae; genus Maratus; species Maratus michaelseni. The sequence goes on along the minus strand of OZ007590.1, from coordinate 258,695,842 downwards.
GTTCCAGTTCACACTTTATTCGAAAAATTTAAAGATTAATTGATTAAGCTTTACTCTATTGAAAACTCACTCCATGCACTGCTAAATTTAGGGTCGTGGCGAAACTTGATGATTTAAATTTAAATATAAGAAGACATCTTAGTTAGTACAGGCAGGTATTCTTTAAAAATCAATCGGCGGCCAAGGAGAACCTTCGAAGATTTAGGAAGTACATGACTAGTTGCATCCACCACCGAAATCCCGGAACATTCTGCTCTAAACGCCGGAAAAATCCGTACATCATTTTCCGAGCGCGCCAGAATACATTCTATCTAAAAAGCCTCTAGGCCAATCAACGCTCACGGCTTAACTTCTTCGGCGAATTAATATCGAAGTGAACTTACCGAAGCTGGCAAAAGCGCGCCAAAAAATGTTCTAGAACAATCTCGTGCCTTCTACTTCCTTCGAATAAATAAAAGCAGAGAGAAAAGGAGTACATATGTTTTTATCAAGTATGGCAATATGCCAAAATAATTTTTACATTGAGATTAAAATCTTTCAGAATTTGAAAAGTAATATTTTGTCAGGAATCGTAGGGAAATAAAAAATAAAGAAAAGAAATTCATAGGTTGTTATTTCTTAAAAGTAAAATATTTTTAGCTGGGAAATGGGTATTTTTTGAATTATTAGATTCTAGGATGCTTTTTATTTAAAGAAAATAAAAGTGCGTAAATTTAATAGAACATTCTATCAGTGCCATTTTTTAAGAGAATGAATTTGGAATAAACTATATATTTCGCTAGATGTAATTTTGACAATCGAATACTGGAGCGAGAAAATAATTTAGAATAATGGGATTTACACAGAATTATAGTCTTAATGAAGTCAACGACGAAAAAATTTTTTTTTTTTTTTTTTTTTTTTTTAATTTGTTTCATATATATATATATAATATAACCTTAGAAATAAAAAATAACGTAAAAAAAAATAAAAGTTCCTTTAAAAAGTTTGTCCGAATTTCTTATTTAAAGAGAGCATGTACTAATGTTTGAGAATTCAATTTATAACGAATTAAATGAACTTGAAAGTAGATGTTAAACCCATTTAAGTATCTGATAAGTTTTAGAAACTTTGTTCTTAAACTTTATCATACTATGAAGGAATTACCATTTTGAACTAAAAACCTTTTTACTAGATGAATTTACTTCATGTTAAGACACTACGCGATAAACCGTTTGGTAATTTTGATATTTACTAAGAAAAGTTTGGTTAAAAATTACTTCCTCACTTTTAACTATTTATAATAGCTGTTCCGAAGAAATATCGACTCCGTATAGTTACAAAAGTTTGTAAGATGTTACAAAAGTTTGTAAGATATTTCCATAATTCTTTTTTTGCGTTTTAGAATATATGAATTTTTTTTAAATTATTTTGCACTGTTTATAAAATATAGATTTTAGTTTTGTTTTGAAACAATTTACATACACATCCATCAGAAAAGGAAAAATACCGGGTGTCTCATAAGTCTGTTAACATTTTGAAAATGTCTCAAAGTGTAAAGAAACTGTATGACAGCGCCGTGCCTAGTCTTTTATCGTCTCTGAGTATAGTATTTTACAGTGGTAGATCGCGTTTTCATAGAAGAACAGCCTGGTCAAAACCAAAATAAAATTTTAGAGGTCTCAAATACTAGTCAGATAAGTATAAAATACATTAAAGAGATTCTTTTACTGATACACTGGTATTTGTTTTTCTTTTAAAATTTCAAAAATTTGTATGATTAATTCAAAATAAATCTATATAAAGAAAAAAATGGATCCAAATTTAAGCACAGACAGTTTATATTGATATATATTTAGCAAAATTATGTAAAAATGTATGTCTTGGCATAGATACTACATAAAAATTATTTCCCTTTTGGGATTAACATAAGAATACAGAAAATACCGATTCTGACTCATCTATAACAAGTTTATTCCACAAATTTCGAAAAACCAAAAAATATAGTTAAAAATAGACAGTAATGTAATAATTTAAAGATTTACGGACCAAGGGAATTTTTGGTGATAATCAATTTTCGTTACGTGCATTAAAAAAATTTAACCCCTAAATTTTAGCGTCTTTATGCGACCACAAAGATTGCGTCTGCTTATCATGACCCTGCTGAAGGAGGATTTTGAGAAAATATTCTAACGAAGTGTTTTGGTTTTAGTGTAGTAAAACATTTTAGTTGAAATATTTGTCAATAGAAAAAGTTTCAAATGTTCAAATGTTATGAAATTTGCAAATCAGAGTCAAATAAAAGAGAAGGAAGCAAAACTGACCGTTTATATATGAAATTGCTTGTTACTGTGACACAAGAACTATGATTATATTACAATTTATTACAAAGCAGTAAGAAACAGGCAGAGAAATAAACAATTATAAACACATTATGTGAATGCTGTTTAAAATCAAACTTAACTAATACACCTCACACGAAATTAGATATAACACAGAGCAACTAGGGTATATGAATTGTTACATAGTGATTTGTGCAACTCGTTAAAAACATCATTCATTGGGGGAAAAAGCTATTTTTCTAACTTTCATAGATTATTATGGCAGGTTTGCTATGAGTTACATATTGTCTAGAAAAAGTGCAGTTTTAACTAAATTAAAAGAATATGTCACTTTGATCAAGTGAAAAAGTGAAAAGTTCGGGAAAACCCCAGAAAATTGCTAACATTGCTGAGAATAGCGGTAAATACGTTACGACCAAAGCCTGAAATTCAGCCTTTTTGTGATTTCTCTGACATTTCTGGAAATTTTCTGATGTACATGATATGAACAGTGTATATCTTACTTTTGCCGGTCAGTTCCCGAAGTAGCGTAAGAAAAATATAATAATTTTATGTATAAATATCATTTCTAATAGAAAATGTCAGGTTATACAAAATTAAAAAATAAACATAATAAATGTTTTCTGCATACTAATTTTAGTCATATAAAAGCCAAAATTATAAAACAAATTCCTTACTTATAGGTGTAACATACATATTAAACATAAGTATAGGGGAAAGTCGGACAAAACCGGGACCCTAATGGGCTTTTTAAAATTATTTTTTACTATTTGAACAAAACAGTCAAAATTTGCATTAAAACGATAAAATGATTCCTTGGGAAGAAAAAAAAGTATTCATATAGTCGCGAACAATAGAAATTAAGATCATAAAAGCACATTTTTTTAGAAGTGTGCAATGTCTCGGTTTTGTCCGCCCTGGTCGGACAAAACCGGGAACTGGAAATAATAATTAAAAACACATTGTAACTTCACAATAATACTATTTATTAAAGGAAAACTTGCAGGATATGACATATTATACTTATAGAATTTGAATCTATATCAAATCTACATCAAATAACAATGATGTAAGTTATGCTTTAAGAGTTAAACTTGTTTAGTACAAAAATCACAAATGAAAGTTTGATCTTGTTGATCTGCATTACTGCACGCTTCATGTGCCCAACCTTTGCAGTGAACGCACTATATCCAACTCTCCTTGGGTTTAGATTTTTCTTAAAAATCTTTGCTAAAGATGCATGCTTCATCACTTTCATCTTTCTCCTCGTTTGATGTCAAGGGTCTTTTCTTCTTCGGCTTCATCTTTTTCACCTCAGTTTTTTTTCTTCTGTCAACTTGAAAAGTTTTCGCTTCATGGCTAAGTCTTTCTTTTCTTGTTTTTTCATCCTTTCTTTTTCTGCTAGTTCGAGTTCTAATTTGTAGGGGGTTGAAGTAAGGATAGCTGTTTTCCCTCGACGCTTGTTGGATTTCCTAATGACCCTTTAAATAATACTTTTTGTATAGTTTTTAAATATTTATAGATCGTAAAACAATAACAAAACAAGTGAATTCCATTTCAATCACGCAAATAAATGAGTTGTCCAAAATGGGGAACTTCCCGGTTATGTACGAAGACCCGCATCCCGGCTTTTTCCGACCACGCCATTTTCATGAAATATTGCTCTAGCGTTGTTCAAACAACTCATATACACCAATACAAAACGTTAAAATAACAAGTAAATAATGGGCTATCACACGTTTTATTCACCTAAACTAAATCCTTAGGCATTTAGGATTGGTAACGTAATAGTGCAGACGCCGAATTGTTAACTTTTCCACGTGAGACTTTAAAAACATCACCACTGCGAAATGAGTTGTTTTACACGATTACTGTTTACTGGGTGCTGTCAAGCCGCTCGCCTAGAAGTAATTCTAGAAGTTTACGCTAAATACCGCCACAAATCAAGCCGTAAAATCTGGATCCCAGTTTTATCCACCTACCCGGTTTTGTCCGACTCTCCCCTATAAACGTCAAAAAACAGGGTTTCTTATACTAATCTATAAATCCCGAATAAGATTGAATAGTTCACGATCACACTCTTACAGATGAACTGACGTCGGATGGAATGAGTCTTTTGTAGCTTGAGACCGTCACATTAGATTATTGTAATAGCAACCACGCATACGGAACGAGCCTCTATGTGACTTTTAGATAGAGTTGCAAAAAACCGGTTTTTTCCCAGGTTTATTTCCAATAGACCCGTTTATTACCAGGTTTATACCCAAAAGACAAGGTTTATTCCCAAAAAACTAAGTTTATTCCCAAAAAAACCCGGTTTATTCCCAGGTTTAAACCGGGCTTTTGCTAACCTTTGCAACTCTACTTTTAGAGTTCATTCTTTAACTTCAAATTTAGAAGCGTGCATTACTGTTACAGAATCCACCACTAGTTCAGTTACCTTAGTTCACAAATATTTCGTTCGTTTGATTATACTAGAAACAGAAATGCGTCAAAATTTATATTAAAATTCATTCTAATAAATGTATTTATTTTTCTGAAAAAATATGCATTACCAAATACTTCTGATAAGACATATAAACCAAAAACTTGTTTCATTTCTTTATAGACATTCTACTGTTTAAAACAAAAGATTTTAAATGATAGATTCACCTTAAAAATAAAAATATTGATTTTGCATTAAAGGGCGACAGATTTTTCATAGAAAAGTTAAAGTTCAAATCGCATGCTTTTTTGTCATGCATTGTTTTCATCTTTTCAAAATAAATAAAGAATTTGATTGAAAGTGATGATAATATATTATATATCACCTGTTCCTGACGTTTCATACAACACAGATTTTCAGTTCTGAAAAGTTAACAAAAAAGTTAAAATAACAAATAATTTTAAAAGTTTTGCTGCGTATTTGACGAAATTGGTGACATTAATTATTCTTTCTAGAATATCTCTTATCTTATACGTTTTTGACAACTACATTCAGGGGATCACAAAATTTGTCATATTCTTAGAGGTTCATAATTATTCTGTAAATGAAACATATAAAATAAATGAATCATAATGTTTGCTGTAAAATTTCTTAAATATCTTTAATTGTATTTTAAATGATTTTGTTAAACAGATGAAAATTTGTTTTTAAATCAAGCAATTTCCTAACGATTGGTGAGACAAGCTACGCCTCCGAAGGCAGACGTACTCTACTGCCGATTCCACTTTTTCATGAACTTATACAATTAATCCGCCATTGGAGGGCCGGTTTACCCGGGCATCTCTGCAGGTGGGCTCTTCGGTCATGGGGAACAGATGCCACGTGCATATCATTCCCCTACTCCAAATGAATCGATGACAAATGTCGTTGCAATATGCGGTGGAGTCTAAACTCTAAGGACACTACCACATCACAATTGGGGAGTGTGCCTGAGTCGCCCGACAGCTTCGGAGTCGGAAACAAAAAGAGGAAACCGAGCCCTAGGCCTTAAGCCGGGTTCCCCCGACAACTCTTGCTTTACCGTAACTTCTGATCATCGAACTCCTACAAAGGATACGATTAGTTCTCATTGGCTGTGGCGAAGAAGAAGAAATCTGTCGCTTGCCCGGGATGACGAGGAAATACATCCTTAAACTCATAGACACGTCCTAGCTTCGGTTGTTCCCGCGTGACCCCCAAGAGATTTCCTGCGACATCTACCGGCGGCAGAACGCCGGATACAGTCGACTCAATCGAAAGCCATTCGGAAACACATGGCATACATAACTAACACAAACAAACACAAACACAACAAAAACACAACAAAATGTTAGATAAAAACGGAAAGTTATGTTAGATACCACTATCGGACTCTGAAGGATGTGAAACCCCCTTCAAAAGCGCCAAAGAGGCGGTCCCGACCGAGATTAGTAGCGTGAATGTTACTACTTAGATTCCTGCTAGTCCCAACCGTCGTGCGCAAAATTCAAATTCAAATTCAACCAAGCAGGGGAGCCTACCATATGGGTTGAGCTCTACAAGCCCTGCTCGGCAAGTTTAAAAAAAAATACAAATGAGGTTTAGGCTATTAGGTTTTAACATAGTATAATACATCTCAGATTACGCATAGACGCGATGGACTGGTTTCGACCCGAAGTCCGATTTAGGTCTGGACGTCGTCATTTTACTGAGGAGCCACCGGCCCGGTTCCTCGTAATCGGTCAGTCCAAGAGGGAGACCTATTGCTGTCATAAAATGCAGACTTTTTAATAAAATGGTCTGCTAAATGGAAATATAGTAATGAAATATATTATTTTATTTAAGTTTAAAAGCTATTAGTAACAAGTTTTTGTATCATAATACGGAATTAATATTTGGTACAATTGTCAATTCATTACATTTTGTTTTAATTTTTGCGTCTGGGAAGAAATATTTGGCCGATATTCGAAAGTACATTATTTTACATTAATGTTTAAGTTGTAATATCTCATAAAAACTGCTCCTATGCTTATTATAACGTAATAATATATATTTCTAACAGTTAAATACTATTCAACACATCCTATGTTTTAAATATTATCAGATAGATGGTTGGCGCTCATGTGTAAATTAAAGGTTTTCACTATTAGACAAAACTTTAAAAAATCAAGACTACGAGCTTCCTTGAAAAAGTAAATAACAGATTAATCTCAAAAACTTTCTTATAATCTAAGCATAGACAATAGATCAAAACAATTTACAAAATAGTTCTATTTTTGTATCAAAATTTGTCAAAATTATAGAATACAAAAATGACAAATAGAGAGTTTCCTAAATAGGCTGATACGTCGTCTCTATCGCAATCTTTCCCATATATATGTTTATTTGGCATTCTGATGTTCTGTTCTAATGTCATTTTATTTATGTTGGTTATTATTTGTTTCTATGTTATTCTAATATCTGTTTTCTTTCATTTTCATTTCCTTTCCTCTATTTATTTTTTAAACAAAATTAAATGTAATAAAATTTGATAACAACTACAATATGCCAAAAACATAAAATTATTGTAGTATGAATTCTGATGTATTCTGAAAATGAAAATTTATAAAATATATTGCACATAAAATGTTCTTTCTGCGTGTTTATGCATTAGAGGTTTAACCCCTTGGGGACGAGCGACACGTATGCGTGACGCATAAGATGCTCAGAGTCCTCGATTATTCCCACCAGTTATTTTTTATTGTAAACTTTGCCTTATGTAATCCTAGCATTTCTGCGATTCAAGTAAGCGAAAATTTCTGTTTTGGAAAACCGGTGGTAAAAGATTAAAAATTCTGTAAAGGACGCTCATCGCGAAGGGGTTAAGTTTTGTCAAAACAATGCACATTATTTTTTAAATAGTAACATCCCATTTTATTATTTTCTTGAATCTAGGTTATATTTTTGTTTATTTAATTACTTTCATTGCGTTCATCTTGAAATTAAAATATCAATAAATTAGCATATAATTAATGAAACATATAGGAAAATTTCTGTGTTAAATCAAATTTAAATCCTATTAAAATACTTTTATACAATATCTTAAAATATCAATTTCTGTCTTCAACAATATTCTATGAATGTATGAATATTAATTACCTTCTTTACTAATCATTGTTTGTGCAAAAACATCAACGCCTAAACAATAATATTCCTTTACAGTTTGTTTAACAAGATCAATATATTTTCAATACTTCTTCATTTATTTGACACGCCAATAATATTTCATCTTTAAAGATCCCGAAATTTGACCGGTTTCTAAGTTATATAAATTTTCCGGACATTACTTTCATTCGATTAGCACAGTCGAATGATCACATTTCCCATTTGAAAGATTGTTTTCTCTTTTATCTATGTTGAAATAGCCTAAATTTCCATTAAATTATTTTCATTTATTTTGTTGACAGAAACATTGAAGTATGAATTATTAAACTGTCTTAACAATAAGTGTTACGTTATTGATCTGTGTAAATTTATTAATTTATAAAATTCTATTGTAATTCTAATTTCTATAGCATGTATAGCACAGTTTATTGACCAAATTCTTTATTCTAAAAGTTGTTTTCCTTTTTAACTATATTACACTAGCCTTGGTTTGAATTAAACTGTTTTCATTTATTTTGTTGACAGAAACACGGAAGTATGAATTATTAAACTGTCTTAACAATAAGTGTTACGTTATTGATCTGTGTAAATTTATTAATTTATAAAATTATAATTGTATCATGTGTATAGCACGTATAGCACAGTTTATTGACCAAATTCTTTATTATAAAAGTTGTTTTCCTTTTTAACCATATTACACTACCCTTGGTTTGAATTAAACTGTTTTTATTAATTTTGTTGACAGAAACACTCAAGTATGAATGGCTAAACTGTACTGATAATAAGCGTTACGTTATTGATCTATGTAAATATATTAATTCATAAAAAATCTATTTCTGTCGATTGACCATATTCTTTATTCCAAAGACTGTTTTTCCATTTTAACTATGTTACACTAGCCTCGATTTATATTAAAGAATTTTCTATTTTTTGTTGCTGTTAGATATGTTGACGTATGGATGATGTAAATATTCTAATAATAAGTGTGAAATTACTAATCCATTTGTGTCGTTCTACGAACAAGGTTGTTTTCTTAGTATAAAATTTCAATAAAAATTTTAGACAAAACAGTTTACATTAATATGGCTAGTTCTGACATCTTTTTAAAGATTTATGTAGGTAGCCGTGTTGTCTTCTTATTATATGGTGCTTATTTTTTTTTTCAAAAAAATTAGTGAGTAATTTGCTTAATAATTCTGCTACGGAGGAAACATTTGCGCAGGATACAAATGCAGAATGTTTTGTTTTAAAATGAGATGTTTATTTAAAATAACATATCAAACAGAGAGTTAATATCTCGAAAAAAGCTTCATGTGTATGAAAAAAAAACACATAAAGTTTGCCTACCTTTTTAATCAAGATTTTAGGATAGATAAACTTCAAAACCGTTTCTAGTTTGCTGAGAATAATTCCAAAATATAGAGCCAAAATTAGATGTTCGTATTAAACATTTTAAAGTTTGGTACAGTTTCTGTATGAAGATAGATCTGTAAGACTTTTCTTTTATAAAAAAATTAAAGAAGACATAATTACCAATCTAATGGCTATTTTCTTTTTCTCTGTGACAGTTTGGTCATTAAAATGTATGGGGTGTTCTGTTATTTTTTGGCCGTCTGTACATACATATTCACGACGATATGTCCTAAGCTTTAGCGCACCCATTCTTTTAAAAATGTTATATGATTTTTGACTTATTATTATAATATATTCATGATACTACAGCATATTTGAATGCCATTAAATGAAAAAAAAAATACCGACGCTCTAAATATTTACATTTTGAAAACTGTTTATTAATCTAAAAGATCAAAGAATGCTTTTTGGTTGCCACTTAGGGCACTTAATTCTTTTTGAAAGCAAAGTTAGCCATTCTTTCTATTGTATCGCATCGTAAATTCTAAAATGGCGAGAAATAAATTCCTTAAAATGTACTTTTTTTTTTTTTTTTTTTTTTGTAGGGTAGTGGTTATTTACATGGTGGATACTTTCAACTATGGTCTTTTGTACTTCTATAGAATGATGCATAAGGTCTAAAAATAAATTTACACTCCTGCTTGTCATTTTTTTTTTCATTCTGCAACTTTATTAGGAATTCAATAAGTTTAACAGTCACGTTTAAAAATATTTACTTCATGTACTGAATTTATACATATATATATATATATTCATTATTACCTTTGATTAAAAAATTTCCTCATATGAAACATAACAATTAGCAAGGAATTCTATAGAACTTTATTATAGTACTTTACAATGCAGTATTTTAGAATGTGTTTTATATTACATACATAAAATAGAATATTTATCAATTTTTAGAATTTATTTATTTTTGTATTTGAAATATTAAACTATGTTTAAGCTACGTTTAAGCTACATTACTTTCAAAGTTTTCAAATTTCTCCGATTAATAAGATATCAATTACAAAACATATACACTAAAAATTATTCCACACAGAGCATTATAATGAAATTATGTAATTAAACCTTATAACAAGTATGTGCTTTCTATAATTACTACTTAATTATTCCTAGTAACTGTTCTCGATTTGCTAATATTTCGACACAAAAAGCACTTACAGTAAATAATACATATTTATTAACAACTTGTTCTTCACATAAACTTTTATTAATTACAATAAATTATCGTGCTATTAAATGTTTTAATGATTGAACTTTACTGTTTACTGCTACATTAATGTGCATTTCATGCTTATTTATCTGTTTCCGATAATTGTGATATTAATTTGCTTTTCTAATTTTGAATCGCGGATATTTATAACTGTATTCAGCAAATTACTTTAATGAGGTCGCAACAACAGTATAATTAAAACAAACATTTGTGTATAAAAATGCACTATATTTTTTAATGTTATCTTAAACAACTACACTGTAAAAAAAAATAGTTTTTTTCTTAATTTAGGAAAATCTAATATAACTACGAACGAAAGTCAACAATAACTTCCCCCGAGTTAACCATGATTCCGAAAAGCATTCTTTATCATTAGAAACCACAGAAACAAACCTATAATGATAAATTAAGGAATAATTTATAAAAACGAAGTTTTGATGACACTGATTTTAGAAAACGATTCCGAGTAGATTTATAGAGTATAAATCAAGTTTCTCAAACCAGCATATCGGTTTTAATGTGGTCTAAATTTTACATGTAAATATTTTTATTGTCTATGTACGTGTTTTAGAGACAAATATCATAAATTAAAATCAGTAGCATTAAAATTATCCATTATTTTGATACTCTTGCATGCATAAATGCCGTTGCGCAGCTGAACATGTTTAACTGAGAATTGATAGCATTCTAAAACCGATTTCAGGTGAGATAAGCCTTATTAATGTACTATAAAAATGTCTCTTAAACGTTTTCGAAAATCCGTGGTCAGAAAAGAAACACAGTTTTTATAAATTCTTCTTTAAATTTCGAAAATATATTGGTTTTTGATGTTTCTAAAGGCAAAAGACATGTTTCGAAATAGTGATTAACTTGGAAGAGGTTACTGAATGTTTTCATGTTTTCGTTCGTGTTTATAGTTTGTTTTTGTAGATTTAGAAAAAAAAGACATTTATCTTTCTTTTACAGTGTCAAGCAGTGTAAAATTTTACAGTAACCCATTTGATATCCTTAACCCATATGTGTGCATAAACTATTTATTATGTGATTCTATCTAACTTCTCTCATCATTAACAACGTTTCCTAGATTTCTAAAAGAAAATACTTAATTTCATAATTGAAAACAAAATTTTGAAATCAATTAATGGAACCTTTTTAATTAGAAGTTTATAGATGTTTTTTCATGTTTTATTATCTATAGGAGTCTTAAAATATTAAATACCTGAAAGTGCTTGTGTAAGTAGAAATCATATGCAAGACGTATGCAAGTATTTTAACTTTTTAAGTAACTAAATCATATACAGGGATGCGCTAAACATCTCGAGTGCCTTGCATCTTACCAGCAGTAATTTCTAAAAGTGGGTTTTCACCTATGTTAGGTGTCTAATTTTTCACCAAATTGAAAGATAATGTTGCGTTAACATATACTGGAAGTGTTGGAAAGTATTTCATAATCTATGCATGACAGATGCTTTTTCTTTCTTGTTTCCCTTTACTTCATTTCGCATCGTAAATTTTAAATGACAAAAAGTAAACTCCCGAAACTACAGATATATTAGCCTATTTATTTATTCTAAATAACAGAAATATTTTCACGCATAAAATGTAGCCTATTTTCCTCTGTTGCTTGAACTATTATCTTAAAAAATAGGAAAATGTATTCATATTGAAAAAAAATGTAAATATATAAAAAGTAATATATATAAAATATATAAAATGTAAATATAATTAAAGTTATTTTTTAAAGGTTTTCTTAACCAGATAAAATTCTAAGATCTCCAAAAATATACAGAGTAAAAGTGCATACTATATTTTATATTCGCCAATAACATCGCAATTCACTTTTTTGTGAGAATAATTTTGTAATATTCATTTACATTTTTGAAAGATTTTTTTTAAAATTCAAAATTGTTATTGAGGTATGCAGTTGTGATGTTTTACATGAAACAGTGATCATGTAGAGATTTCTTTAGCAAGTAAAATTCATTAGGACCCATAGAAAACATATGGACACTAATAAACAGTAACATTATAATCACTTGTGTTTTGTACAGCGTTTCCTGGTAGGTGTGGCAAAAAAAAAAAGAAAAAAAAATATTCTCAGAATTTCTTATACGCCGCTCATCCGAAAATAGAATTACATAATTAAATTTCAAAATTATTAAATGAAATACAAATAAAGAAATGATTCGTTGTACTAATACTACATACTAATATCTCCAAAACTGACATTATTGATTTTTATTTGTTATCATGAGTCAGTCAAGCGCAGAACGTAAAAGGCAAAATAGCATTAAATAGTGTCTGAGTGATCAATAAAATATTGTGCATATCTAAAAAATTGAAAAAAAAAAAAAAAAAAAAAAAAAAAAAAACAATTGGCATACTATTTATAAAATTAGTTTTTGAAGATTTTCTGCTTTTTGAGAAAAAAAAGGAATATAGATTTAAAAATTATAAGCCCCACAAACACGAAGTCCTGTATTTTAACTGTTACTATAAAACACACCTAAATGTTTATTTTAACAAGATACAATTTATCTGCATGATTTTATTAGTAAATCATGAAAGTGCTTATCAGAATAAAATAGCAGACATTACCCGTAATATCACCGAAAATTTGAAAGGTCTTGATATCCAATATGTCTTGATATCCATCTGTAGCAATGCAAAACTTTGTATATGGAAAAGAAAACTTTTACTACATTAGATATCTAAGATGTCAGAAAAATAATGCAATCATATCTCTGATGCTAAATCAAAATTAAATTATATTAAATTTCCACTCACATTAAATGTAATAATCGGAAATACAATGAAAATGAAGGTTATGTTTTTTCTTATTTTCAAATACCATACAGAAAAGTCTTTAAAATTCAAGTAAATGATCTTCCTCGATAAAAATAACCTAGGAAAAAAATTCACTTTTATTCCTGGTTATCTTAGCTTAGACTTTACTTTGATCATCTTTTTTATAACCTCTATGTGTGATACAAACAATCTCGGTTAATAAGAGAAGCAAGAAAATAACAAAAGTTCTGTATTAACCAGTAATTGAAATGCCTGTAAAGATAACAATCTTAAAAGGACACACACATAAGTACACTAATTACTACTACTAATTGATCTAATTCTCTCAATGCTCAAATTAACTTAATATCTTAAAGTTAACTTAAATATTCCGTCTTACGATAAACTCTATGTGTGATACAAACAATCTCGGTTAATAAGAGAAGCAAGGAAATAACAAAAGTTCTGTATTAACCAGTAATTGAAATGCCTGTAAAGATAACAACAATCTTAAAAGGACACACACATAAGTACACTAATTACTACTACTAATTGATCTAATTCTCTCAATGCTCAAATTAACTTAATATCTTAAAGTTAACTTAAAATATTCCGTCTTTACGATTTGTGTCATTTTCTTCAGACAGTCTTTTCGTTAGACAAGATCACTGAACTCATCTCAAAGCCTCTAAAAATCTAGTATTTCCAAAGTATGTGAAAGAGGTACCGTACTGCAACTGATGGTTTCCTTTCTTCCCTGAAAGACTCAAGCTATAGTCACTGCAATTTTCAATTTATGGATTCCACACATACTACAAGGGACGTTCGAAAGTAAGTTTTGTCATTTTTTTTAAAGAGAAGATGGCACACCAGGTGAATTAGACAATCGCCATAAGAATCCAAATCCATTGCTGGTTCAACGACGGAAGGAGCGTCAGCAAAGGAGGAATGTCTTATGCGCATAGCGTCAAAGAGGAGAGAGTAGCAGCAGATCGTCGTGCCCGAGGTTATTCGAATAGAAATCAGGATGGCAGACAGACTACTGACATTCCACGAAAGAGACCAGGGCTCTTGAATGAAGATGTTGTGGTCTTGGACGACAACGCAAAACCACACATAGCAAGGCTCACACAAGATCAGATTCGGCGCTTCGGATGGTAGAGATTGGATCATCACCCTGCCTACAGCCCCGATCTATCTCCATCAGACATTCACCTGTTCCCTGCAATGCTAGCCGCACTCTTGGGACGTCACTTCCAAAACAATGCTGAGGTGGATCTGGTGGTGCGAGAATTTCTTGCATCGCAGGGCACCGAGTTTTACCAGAATGGTTTCTTTAAAATAATTGCACGCTGTTACAAATGTCTCAATGTCTGTCGCGGCTGTGTCGAAAAATTGTGCGTGTGTAAAAAAAGTCTAAACTTACTTTCGAAATGTCCCTCGTATTTATTTTAACAGTGCTATAAGAGATATAAAAATGCTGCTAATTTGACTTCTAATCCGGATTTAAAGAGAGAAAGAAATAAAGGTTTTCGTCTACGCCCCTTCCTTTTTTTTTGACTTAGTTGTTAATTTTACAAAGAGGCAGTATTTAAATTTTATTTTATCTCTCCCTTATTTATTTCATTTTTTCAAAACATTACAACATTTCTTTGCATTTTCTTGGGTGGAGGGGCGCCTAGAAAATTTCAATTTTGTCTGGTAAAACTGATAAGTGCCTACATTTTGACAGATAGGTGTAATGTATAAATATTTTCGCTGGCAGAGGACAGTGTTCGATAGGCATGATCTTTGCAAACAACTCTACCCTACATTTCGCCGAAAATCTTGTTGAAATGAACAGATGTTTTCCTTATCCTAGCCATGATGCTTCTGTTTTAGCTCGTGAAAAAGGAGAAAAAGAATATAGTGTAAATAAGGAACAATTATTACTGTGCAACTTGCTCGTTTTAACCGTGCTCTCGTTTTGGCCTTGCTCGTATTAGACAAGTTCGACTGTATTTGATTTTTAAGGAAATATCTATTTGGAGGATAATTTGAATTTTTATATTTAATTATGTTTAATGCATTAAAATATATTTTAACAAAAAAACCTTTTAATGCATTCCTTAGCTTAATCACACATCCAAATAAAAACAAAAAACTTTGTTCACAAAATTATTATTGTACTTGTGGATATTCTGCTTAAATTTACATTAGAATTTTTTGATATTTTCAGAAAATTCATGCGAACTATTTCTTTACCAAATAAGTTTATATTCAAGAGTAATTTGTAGAATAATGTTTAATTCCCCTTTTCTCTTACAAGTAATTTAATATAACTTAACAAATAGTTTGATACTAAAATATTATGAAGCAAACATAGCTCAATTTCTTTGCAAATAATATCTTGAACGTAATATCTATATATATTTAATAGTGCGAAGAATAGTCTGGAAATGGAATTTATGTATCCGATATAAGTTTATATTTGTAAAAGAAGATTATACGTATATATAACCCAAAAATTCATAATAAAAGGTTAAAATTTTAGTGATAGAAGAAAATTACCATATATTATTAATGGAAAATAGTATAATTGTAAAGAAAATATTTTAAAATAGTAGTATATAAAATATTTAAATTTAGAAGGAAGTACATTAATATATACATAATATACTAGTTAAAGATAAGAGAATGATACAGTACAAAACATGCACATGCAACAGTATAGAGAAGGAATGCAGCTGCTCATGAACAAATTGGGAAAAATATGGCATTCTCTACAGGCAAAATATTGCTTAAAACGATGTCTATAAATTAATTGCGATTTTAAATAAACTTTGGTACTTTATATTTTAAGAATATATGTTATTTATAAAATAACTGAAAACAATATATTTAAGATATATATTTATGTATACTAAAGTTTCTTCTTTTTCATGTCTTTTAAGTGCTTTCATTGTATAAACTGTTTCATTTATAACGTATACTAGTCTGTAACATTAATTTAAAATTTTTATACTATCCATTAGAGTTTATTCTAAAAAAAAACTGCGTCACTAACGCCTCTACATCAACAAGACTGTTTAGATAGAAGTTCATCAATTCTTTGATTGCCTTATTTTACAGCTTAAAGTTTCCGATGGGAGAAAAAGGACTTTTACAATCACAGATTTCTTTAGATACCCCAAAGGCAATTCATTTAGGATAATATACGTTTAAGTCTGGACTACTTTATTTCGATTTGCATTTAAAGATTTATTTATTTCTCAAAATAGCATTACATTCTTTCTTTTAATGCTGAACATTTTTTAGGTTCTAGAAGTGACTACATTTTGTTGCGAAAATTATTTGTAAAATAATATATCTAACAATAAAGAACATTAAATCAAATGTCGTTTACGTATATGAAAAATTGGAAATTTATATATTCGTGAAATGTTCTTTTCTGCCTTTTTTAACTTAAAAATTCGTTTGATTAGTTGTTATGTTATAGTACCTGTGAAAAATTAGAATCAAAAGTTAGATGAAATTCCAACAATAATGCTTAAGCTATTCTTAAAATAAAAGTTACATTATGATGAAATGGCAATTTCTTTTTGTTTGTATAATTACTATACAAAAACTTTTATTGATATAACGAATTTAAGATTAAAAAAAGAAAAAAAGGTTAATTATCGCTAATTCTATGTAAAACGTTAAACATATATATATATATACATTAATCATATATATATATATATAAACATGTATATATATATATACATTATTGCGGGCGAAAAGCAATCTTGTTTCTAAAGTGAGAAAGGCGAAATGTTCTTAAGGTTAATTAATTACTTCACGGAAAAGGCGGTGCGCGTGCGTAATATGAGGTCCCTTTACTTGAATTACCGACTGGAACGGTAGTAGGTCCAATAACGGAAGATGTCACTGAAAAAATTTAAAAGGTAACTTCAATAAGTTTAAGTCATCAAACTTAACCTTAAGGGTGGGACGTTTAATACGTCCGAAGACCACTGCGACTTCGCGATCATTATAAATGCATACTGAAAGTTTGTAAAAATATTTTTTGAAAATCTTGCAAAAAAGTAGGGTTTGAAATTACTTTGTCTTAGAATATTTCGCAACCAAATTTTTTCATTTTGTAGCTTACAGTTCTCGATCATTATGATGTTGAGTTACTTTTGTATCCCGAGAATCGATTATAGAAACTATGTTTTCTGACGGCTACACATTTGTCCATGAAAAATAAAATTTATAATCGACCTTCAAACTCGAAATGCATGTCATTTAAGTTATATGAACTCATGATTCTTTTCATTGAACAAGAAAATTAAATTTGTAATAATTCACTCAAAATGTGACTGATAATACATAGAATATCACCGACCAAATTACAATTTATTTTTATCATTTCTCGTGATTTCATTACATTACACAATACGTAAAGTTATTTATTGAAAACTGTGCTAAAATATTTACATTTTGTTAAGTAGCACGCGAAAATCCGAATTTAGTTTGGAATGAGACACGCTGTATTTTTCCAGGAATAAACGGACTGCAATCCCAGTTTTCAATGCAAAATTTTTTCATCGTAATTTCCGGCGTATCATCCGCGGATCAAACAAGCATGTTCAGTTCCAGAAATTTTACTTTATAAAACTTAACTTTGTAGATCGCTGTAAATATTTGACTTCAATTATTAAATAAATTTTCTGAGTCTAAACATGATGATAATATGATCCGCGGAATATACGTCGGAAATTACGGTACCTTGATCAGTTCTATTACTTCTGTATCATTTTGAACTTCACCAATGCATCGGGAAAACTCTCATATTCTGTGCCGAGAGATTTGGCGTGTTTTGTTTTCTTTTCTTTTTTGGCGAAAAATGTGTTGATGTGGTTGTTGCGATTTCCAGCCTTTTGGGCTGCTTTTTTAAACGATATTTTGCTGTCGTTGTAATATTATGTAAATAATTTTTTTGTTAATTTTTTACAGATATTTCTTTATTTGCTATATATATATATATATATATATATATATATATATATATATATATATATATATATAATTTGTAATGGCAGTTTTGAAATAGATTTGTACCTTTTTATATGTGTGCCTTCGGAAATATTAAAAGAACAAAAAATATTTATATAAAGCGAATAATTTTTTGCCTTTTTATATGGACCGCTTCTCCATTTTGTGATTTTAAGAGTTATTTATATGAGATATATCTTTCCTGAGATACCCACAAGTTATTTTCTGTAAGTTCTTTCGTTCGTTTATTAATTGTTTACAGTTTGCCCTCCTGACAATAACAATTATTTTTCACAAAAAGGCCGCTTAGATTCGTTAAATATAGTTATAACTTTTCATTGCTTGTTAAAATATCGAAATTGGAGATAAAATTTTGTTTTAGCATCGTACTTATTTTTCTAAGATGGTTCCAAAACATAATTTAATAAGCGTATGTTTATAAATATTTCAAAAAACTGTTTTCCGTTTCTTGAAAAAAATTGTAAGATACTAAAACTGCCTTTAGACGCCATTTTAGATTTTTTTGTCAATCGCGTCAATCGGCACAGGATACGGATCTCTTCCCAATGCATCAGTAACACAGAAATGCATAACAATGTATTTAAACATTTTCTGGAAACAAAACGTTTTTCAAAAAAATATATAATAGTAATAATAATAATAATAATAATAATAATAATAATAAAGAAATCTAGAAGATAGTGTTCATCACGTGGAACACTTTTTATATAGGTATCCTGCTTCACAAACCCTTGATTTAATGAAAAACACAACGTGTCTCTCTCCAAGCTAAACTCGGACTTTTGCACATACATTTTAAAAATAAAGATATTTTAGCAAAAAAAAAAAAAAAAAAAAAAAATGTTATTTTGCCGTTTTGTGAGATATGATGGAATCCCAATAAATATGTTTTTTAAATAACATGTTATAACACCTTCTAATAATATATTGTGCTCTCCTGTAAAAAAAAAAAAAAAACCCATTTTTTGAATTTATCCTTACATAAAGTCTAATAAGGAGTACAAAAAAATTAAACATAGCTGTATTTTCACGACTTGTTCTGACTAAGATTTTAATGCTGAGCATTTTTCATTCTATCAATATGTTACAAAATGACAGCCAATTAAGCAAGAAATTGAAAAAAACCCACTTTTGTAAAAATACTTGGAAATAAAATTATTTGATAGCAAAATATATTTTTTTTTTTCATTCTTATTTATTTTTAAACCACAATTCTGCAAAAAAATATTTAAAATATTTCATTATTTTTGTAAATTGAAGGAATTTCAAATGCAAAATATAATTATTTGTAAATTCGCTCCAGACTTTTCACATTTCTTTGCATACATCTTCAGTAAATTTAAGAAGAAAATTATTAAATAGCATTTATAAAATCTTCGGGAGTTTATTAATGGAGAAGCATCTGTAATAGTCACATTTTAGTTTCTTTTGTTCTTTAGATTGATTTGGTCATTAGATTCATACTTGAGTAGTCTTAATTTTTGTTGGCATTAAGCAATTTATTCAACGATCATCATTTACTTCTTCGGTAATAATAACATGAAACTTTAAATCATCTTATTTAATAATCACCTACTGGCCACATTGTAACTTCTCAGCTTCTTGTACTAAACAGAATAAACCATTATCTTCATTATCGGTAATATCACTAGCGGTGTTCAAAATTGCGGCTTCTTCTGTATTATGCAGATCTGCATATGATAAATCCTGAGCTCCATAAAGATTTATTACTTTCCTGACTGCTATCTTCATTAGTAGTTGTACTTTCATTCTGAATGCTTATTTTTGAATATCTTTTATGCAGTGAAAAGTGATTACAATGCTTTTAAGTGCTTGGAGTTTCGTGTGATTTTAACACATCATCAATTTATTTTTGTGTAATAACTGAAACACTCATCTTTATTCTTTCCTTACATCTTATACAAGCTGTAGTTTGTGTTTTATTAAATTGATCAGTGTCAATCTAGAAACAAAATGTATCTAATTGATATAAAAAAATATTGAGTACTTAGGTAATAAAGGGAATGGATTGGTTCTGTTTCCAGAACATCCGCTAACATTGCCACACAAAATCTTATTTTACTAATCGCATTTCTTCAACATTTTTACATGTGCAGATTTTTAATGCTTTCACTTTTTCCTATCATTGATGCAGTAACCCTAGGGACAGCAAGTATCAAGTCATACTATCATATCGGAACTTTTAGCCCATATTTGGCACCAAATAAATTTCCATTCCCTTTAATATCTAATTACGTCTGTCAGCGGCCACCTTATGGCACTTTTCCCACAAGGAGAGAGTAAAATTTTCTTGCATTTTATCAAGGATTCTACTTTTGCTAGCTGCAATATGTTTATATTAGCATATTTATTTAGGTTATTTAATTTTATATTAATACTAATAAAAAATTTAACAAAAGTTTACTGTTTAACACTTTTAAATAAAAAAGTGGCTACTAGTTTAAAGTTAGTGACCACTTATAAAACTGCTACCACTGGTCACTAATGAAATTTCCATATTTTGCCTTTTACCTTATATTATTAGTCATTGTTTTAACCAGGGTTGTATTGGTTTAAACATGGGAAATAACAGTTTTAACTTTCCTGGTCAAAATATGTTTTGATCATCAGTAATTAAGACACATTTTGATTTGGAAAAATAGATTAAAAATTATTTTATTAAAATAAATTTCAATACAACATGTGTTACTTATCAAATAACAACTTTTTCTGTATTAAGGCTAACTCAGATCAAAATATCTTTACTGCTGAAGAGTTTGCAGAACAATTCACCAGGTGCATTATGAAATCCAAAAATTTTAAATGTCTTTTTAATAGAGTTTCAGTTACTTTTGAGTTGTTGAAGCAAATCTGACCACTTTTAAATGGTTAAAACCAGTTTTGACCACAATCTTGGTTAAAATGACTTTTGACTAATCAAAATTGCAACTCTGGCTTTACATTTTCAGATGATAAAGCAAAGATAATGAAGTTCATCGATGACACAGAAAGGGTGCACACTGTTCTTGAAAGAAGATTTGCTGATTAAATTGCTGCCACTTCCTTCCTGAATTGTATTACGATTTTCTTCTGTGGTATATTTTAAATTACATGAGAAAAGGAGAATGCATCTGATTTCAAGTTTTACCTTTTATGCGAAAGACAGAATGATATTTTGCAATTCACTTACTGTATTTTGCACAAAACTGCACAAACATACAGTTCATCTGTATGCTTAGAAGAGAAATCGTACAAATTAGCAGCTATGCATCTATATTAGTTATTCCTACCTTAAGTAAAATATTTTGCATTAAAAAGTTAAAAGAGTGAATAAATAAAATAAATAAAAGCTTGAAAACATCAAAATAATGTGTAAAATACAAGTGAAGGGTATCTGTGTGTAAAAAAGATTGATGGGTTTTACTTTTGCAAACAGGGATTTTTTTATGACATACTAAAATAAAGAATCCTTAGAAGTGCCTTCAATTTGCATCAAATTTGCATAATTTAACTATGTTCCTTAAGAATAAATGTCTTAATATGTCTTTAATATAATTCTTGAATTAAGAAAATTTGTATATTTTATCACTTAATTTTTAAAATAATTTTTTTTAACTCCAGCATGTGTTTTTTTAGCTCCATTTTCAAAGGTCGACAGCGGAGCCCTAAATGACATATTCAGCTGAAAATGTAACATTTCATTAACATTTTAATGGTTTAACATAAAAGCATTTCAAAATTGATGTACATCATTCTAACATAACGCATTATAACAAGCAAATATGTGAAAATGAAGGTCATGTTTTGCCAAAATTCTGCATTATTATATTAAATTCTTTTTTAACTAAATAAAAACTCCTTAGGCATTATCAAACATTTTTACTGTTGCAAATGGTGTATAGAAACAGGGCAAAACCAAAAAATGACTTTCAGTGAAGTATTTAATAAAATACTTGGGTGTTTTTTTTAGGATACATTTCACACTGGGTTTTTTTAGAGGACAGCACAATACTTCTTTAATAAAGAAATCTAGAAGATAGTGTTCATTACGTGGAACACTTTTTATATAGGAATCCTTCTTCACAAACCCTTGATTTAATGAAAAACAAAACGTGTCTCTCTCCAAGCTAAATTGGGATTTTTGGACATACATTTTAAAAAATGAAGATATTTTAGCAAAAATTAAAAAAAAAAAATGTTATTTTGCTGTTTTGTGAGATATGATGGAATCCCAATAAATATATTTTTTAAATAACATTTTATAACACCTTCTAATAATATACTTCTTTAATAAAGAAATCTAGAAGATAGTGTTCATTACGTGGAACACTTTTTATATAGGAATCCTGCTTCACAAACCCTTGATTTAATGAAAAACACAACGTGTCTCTCTCCAAGCTAAATTCGGATTTTTGCACATATATTTTTAAAATGAAGATATTTTAGCAAAATTTAAAAAAAAATGTTATTTTGCTGTTTTGTGAGATATGATGGAATCCCAATAAATATATTTTTTAAATAACATGTTATAACACCTTCTAATAATATACTTCTTTAATAAAGTCAGAAATCTAGAAGATAGTGTTCATTACGTGGAACACTTTTTATATAGGAATCCTGCTTCACAAACCCTTGATTTAATGAAAAACACAACGTGTCTCTCTCCAAGCTAAATTCGGATTTTTGCACATATATTTTAAAAATGAAGATATTTTAGCAAAAATTAAAAAAAAAAATGTTATTTTGCTGTTTTGTGAGATATGATGGAATCCCAATAAATATATTTTTTAAATAACATGTTATAACACCTTCTAATAATATACTTCTTTAATAAAGAAATCTAGAAGATAGTGTTCATTACGTGGAACACTTTTTATATAGGAATCCTGCTTCACAAACCCTTGATTTAATGAAAAACACAACGTGTCTCTCTCCAAGCTAAATTCGGATTTTTGCACATATATTTTAAAAATGAAGATATTTTAGCAAAAATTAAAAAAAAAAAAATGTTATTTTGCCTTTTTGTGAAATTTGATGGAATCACAATAAATATATTTTTTTAAATAACAAGTTAGAACACCTTCTAATAATATACTTCTTTTAAATGCTTAAAGGCGTAAAAACTTTACAAACAGTCTTAATATCAGTTATATGTTTATTTTTCCTATAACTAAATTTCCTGAATCTCATGTCAATATAGTAATTTTTTGATCGGTCTTCTTTTGTATGTACTAAAAACTATTTGTATCATGAAATAGATAACATTCGTAGAGTTGCTTTTAATAATGGTTTTGAAGTAAATAATATTAATAAAATAATCGTAGATATTGCCAATAATAAGAAACGTGAAAACAAATTTTATTCGCAAAAACACAAACATTATATTCTGCAATATTTTTCAATCTTTTTTGAAAAATCAAAATACAGCATTAAACATTTCAATATATGCTTAATAGCCAATCCAGCTCAGAAAGCGAAGAATATTATTTGCAAAATTATTTTCGAGAATGATTCAGGAGTATACGAAATACCATTTATTACGTGAACGTGGACGTTTGTACTCATTAAAACGTTTTAACTACGCTCTGGGGTTCAAAGCCATCAGTTGCCATTTCGATACACAGGATTCTACTTTTGGTTTAATGTAATTTTGTTTTTTTCAGATGTATGGTTTGTTAATCTTGAATAATTTTAATTATATGTATATTGCAACTAATACAAAATTAACAAACCATAAATTTAAAAAAAAACAAATTTCCATAAAATCAGAGAGTAAATCTCTACAGCGGAAATTAAATTTGTATTTATACTAATCACTTTCTTTTCTTTAAGGACTTAAAAGTATAATATTAAATTCTTATTTTTTCGTAATATTTATGGGAGCGGTAACATATATATTTAGAAATATATTAGGTTAAAAAACAAAAAGCAAATCTATAATATTTGTACTAGAATAATTTTTAAGTATATCGTAAGTTTTGCAAGTTTCGCTGTCACAAAGTAGCTAATATACATCTGATATAATTTGATATACAGGGTGGTTATAAAATAAGTATCCCTATTTGGAGCTGTCTGTAGCTTGAAGGAATAACCCGAATGAAACCGAAATCGGTACACATACTATTCGAGAAGGGGGAAGAAGAATGGAACAATAAAAAATAGTTACAATAATCGGCAACAGATGGCGCTACTGTTATGTCGGTGCAAACACCATTGTAATCATTAGCAAAATCAAAACGCGGTCATTTCTGCCATTAACGTTGTACGACATGGCTCTCAGTTTACCAGATCACGCTTTAATCTAAAAATTAATCTACGTTAACAGCTCAAACAGTGCAGCTGCTTTACGTGAATTTAGGCGTGTGAAAGGAATGCGTAAAGGAAAAGGTCCTTTGACACCGTGAGGAGTGAGAAGAATGGTAAAAAAAATTCGAGGAGACTGGATCGTTTACTGTAAAATGTGGAAGAGTAAGGAAACCAGTACCTCTCCGCACACAAGAATAAATTGCCACTGCGATTGTGGCGTCATCAGGGACTCCGGAAGAAAGTCCTAGTGCACATGGAGTTACCCGAAATTTGGATAATCCATATGCTACTGTTCGAAAAGTCCTAAGAAAGGTAATCTAATTTTATCCGTATAAAATTAGTTGTTATCAACAATTGTTACCAGGTGACGCGCAGCAAAGACTGGATTTTGCTTTAACGTTTTTAGCACGAATGGAGGTAGATGATGCCTTCCCATGGAAGATTTTATGGGGAGACGAAGCCCATTTTCATATGAATGGGACAGTCAATACGCAGAACTGCAGAATATGGGCTTCAGAACCACGAACTGTTATTCACGGAATACCCCTCCACTCTCCAAAAATCACTGTGTGGTGTGGCTTTACTGCTAGTTTTATTCTTGGTCCTTATTTTTTTGAGGAGTTACAGCCAACAGGCCCTGTAACATGTTCGGTTACTGCACAAAGATACCTGCACATGTTACAAACTTTCGTGGTTCCTCAACTGCAGCAAAGACAGTACCTGTCTGAAACAATTTTTATGCAAGATGGAGCCCCACCCCATATTGGGCGATCAGTACAACAGTTCTTACGAAAACGTTTCACAGATGATAGAGTAATAAGCCGGTATTTTCGTATGACGTGGCCTTCTCGATCCCCTGATCTGACGCCATGTGATTTTTGACTTTGGGGATACTTAAAATCTTTTGTCTACCGTCGAAGTGTCGCAAACTTCAATGACTTAAAAGATCGCATATCACAACATGTGCGATACATCACTCCTGATGCGTTACATTCTGCAGTTAAGCACGTCGTCCACCGCCTGGATTGTGTCTTGCAGCACAATGGTCATGTGGAACCTGAACTTGACCGGTATCACCATGCGAAATTCCAATAAATCAGGCATGCCATCCGGTTTTGTGCCTTAATTCTTTGTTCTTATATTGCACATTACATTTAACACACAAAAGCGCCATCTGTCGGCGATTATTGCAATTATTTTTATTGCCCCATTCTTCTTCCCCCTTCTCAAATAGTATGTGTACAAATTTTGGTTTCATTCGGGTTATTCCTTCAAGCTACAGACAGCTCCAAATAGGGATACTTATTTTGTAACCACCCGGTACATCTGTTATTTGGTGTACACCTAATGTAATTTGTAAAAAAAAAAATAAAGAAGAATTAACATTTTGTTCGATGTAATTTTGCGTTCAGAACCAACGACTTCTTTAAAGTGTGGCATTATATTGAAAAAAGTTTCTGTTCTGTTTCTGGATTGTTTTAGCCCATTTGTATGATAAATATGTTTATAATCTTCCTCTACTTTTAATATCATATTTTCAAAATAGGTTTGCAACTGAGAACATGATTTAATACCACACTGATATCCAGAGATTAAACTAGTGTGAACAATTGCATTTTACAGATGCACTATAACTTGAGAATTTTATCAGTACATTAGGGTCGTTGTTTTGATGAAATGTAAAAGTTTAAGTGAAGTGTCTAAAAACTAAGATTTAGGCGCTTCAAGTAAGATTATATTTTAATAGATACAATTATTTAATTTTATTCATGAAAGTACAGTAGAACTCCAATTATCCGAATCAATTAGGACCGGACCTCATTCGGATAATCAAAAATTCGGATAATTGGATTTTTTCCGAAAAAATGGTCTATTTTAATTAACTACTGTATGTATGTTGAAAATGGGAGAAAAAAACTATTAAAAAAAGAGCTTTTAATTAATTAAATGAAAAGGCAACACTTTTACATGTTATTACAAATGTTGTACATTAGTACATTATGTACGTACCGAACTGTAAATGAAAGTCATTGCTTGCTGAATATCTCGTTTAAAGTAAGCTGTTTGACAGTCTTCATTCGTTTTCGGGCAGCCATGTCGCGCATCCGCTTGACAGTGAGAAGTTGCATGTGGTCACACTCGGGCTTTCGCTCCATCCACTTCAACGCAGTTTCAAGGCCGGCAAATGCTTCACTAGCTGATGGTCCCATGTCTTCTTCAACTTCGACATTAAGGTAATCTTATATTCCTCGACACTTTCTTCTCTCACACTTTCAATAACTTCATCAACATTTAGAATTTGGATCCCAGGATCTGACGAATTACACACCACAAACTTTCCTCTATCTTCAACACTAACTTCTGAATATCCAGGAATTCCAGGAACATTCTGAACATCCTGGTTTCTGAATTCCTCAAGTGGCACGTCATCCTCATCTTCTCCTGTCTCTTCCGCTGAGGGAAGGACAATAGCGCGCCTAGACAGAATCAATATTTTGTGAATCGCAGTACGTTTCCGTCCTAATTTATTTTCTGAAATTCTGAGAGCGATTCGGATAATCAGCGATTCGGACAGTTGGAGTTCGGATAATTGGAGTTCTACTGTATCTATATTAATAAAAGAAAGTTTCGCTCTGTGTGTGTGTGTATTTGTTTGTCTGTCTTCGATGGCCAGCAAAATCTAGCCCACCTAGAAGTCTGAAAACTTAGATGTGGATAGTCCAAGGTCTGGTCATGTGCACCTGAGTCTCAGAATTTTAATATTTTGATAATTACCCAAGATATTAATTAGATTCTCATTAACCCATGCTTCTAAAATGACATCTTTTAAATCAAAATGGCGAAAGACATGACAGGCACATTGAATTTGCAAGCGGAAATGAACGAATTCGAAATTATTTTACTAATTAGCGAATTTTAGGAAAACTAATTGAGATATCAATTTGAAAATTTCTGAGCATATGTAAAAAAAAATTCTGCATCTGACTATGTGTTTTTAAAAAATTCGGTCGGTAATTTTTCTAAATTTATGCAAAAATTTGCCGGCGCCAGTGTAAACAATACGAGATAGTTTCAGACAGGGATCTGCTTTCATTAAAAACTGAACTACAAAGAGATCTGTTTCTTTGGCCGATCCCTCCATTTAGTTAGTTTGCGAAAATGAAAGGAAATAATTGCCATTTTATACTATTGAACAAAAATTTAGGTAACTAATTAAGATATAGATTTGAAATTGAGGTCATGAAAGGGTGTCATCTGCCGGCTATTTTAGCGTAGCGTCTTCGTTATTTTCTAATTATCAGAAAAATGTAATTCTTTTTTTAATGATCGCGTTAATTTAGGTGACGGTGGTTCTCGTGAACAAATTATTCATTATATTTGCGGGTATGGGGAGGGAGGGAGTTAACACCTTTCTCTGAGATTGTAATTATCTCGGTCCCGGGCAACACCGGGTGGGTTAGCTAGTCATAAATAAAAGTAAATTTTCCACCCTGTTCTGGAAAGATATTACATTCATGTTTGACAGAGAGAGTGAGAAAACATTTGTTTTGTAATGGAAGTTTACAATTATGTTTCTGCCAAACATAACGCCCAAAACGTAATTTTTTTTATTTTAATGACTAATATTCGATTCTAAATATTTAAGTATTTGAAGGCTTTGAAATTTTATTTTTAGCAAATAATTATTTCCAATCTCGATTTGATTTTAAGAGGATTTTTTTCTATTTATATGAACATTGTAACTTTTTTCAAGTATTTTATACATAGCCACTTATGTTTATCGTGGAAAAGTTTGTTTAACATTTTTTTCTAGAAAAAATTTGATACTTTTTTGTTATTTCTCTGATAGCTTTCTTTTGCTTCTGAAACTGAGAATTCTTTTTCTTCCTCTTCCAATTTGATTTGCTATTACTTATTTTTACCTGCGAATGAAGGATTAGTATCTAAGGGTAACAGAACTATTATATTAACTCATTTAAAAGAGATTGTGGCACAAAAATTAAAATTTTATGGAGAGTATACTAAATTTTGTGATTCTGAAATTTGCAATTTCTACATACAAAATATGATGAACTAAAATATTACTGGTTGTTTACTTTTAGTTTTAGCCTATTACATATCCTACGACATACTTTATCGTTTCTGAAAATACAATGTTTAAATAAGAATATTATAATTTTAACCTTCATAGAAGAGGGTGATTGTTGTGTATTTAATTTTGCGAGCCACTGTAAATAACAAATGGGCTTCTGATGCCTTAAGACAAGATATGCGAAACTATGGCATGCGTGCCATAAATAGGAGGCAACAGAATATTTCTGACATTGTTCTAAACCAAGATATATCGGGAAAATAAACGAAATTCACAAAGTTAAATAAGTTAGGCTTCCCTAAAATAAATTCAAATAACTTTAATTTCACTTTATTGAAGCCTACTCTAGTTCAATAAGGGCTTATAATTTTATCAAACTAAGACAAATTTTTAAAATATCGAAGTGAAGGGATAAAATAAAATATTATAACACATTATAAGTAAAAATGGCAAGAATAAAAGTATGGGAATTTTATTCTAGAGCTATTTTAAGAAGCTTGTCATTTTAATATTTTGTCTTTCTATCTATGTCTGCGAGTCATTAGTTTTGCCGATAAACAATATAAAAAATTCAAATTGTATAAAATAGTATAAAACATTCAAATCAAAACCAATATTCAGATGACTAACAAACTACCAGATAACACCAGATAAGCTTGCAATTTAATAAAATATGGCATGATAATTATTCATAAGATCTTGATCATTATCATTAGGATCTAAAACTGACATTCTGTTTGTCTTTCCGCTTTTGAGACTTTTTCTGACTTTATAGGCGTATCTTTAAAGTCAGACTTTATAGGCGTTCTGACTTTATAACGTATATAAAAATTATTCAGTAATCACGAAATATTAAGATGGTGTTAATGTACACAGGACAAATTTACTTTTTCAAAATAGCCATCGTACTGCGTGTTTTCCTTTTATAGGGTCTTTTCAAAAATATTATAGTGTCAACGTCTACTCTGCATCGAAATAAGTGATAGTGAAAGGATTATTATATGATAAACATATAATAAAAAATTTTAAAAATACAAATGCCTGTCAAATTTAAGTGACAATGATTGACATTACACGTTATATAATGAGAGGATTAACGCCAAATAAAACTTCTTAAATTTTAATGTAACACAATTTTATTTTAAAGAGTTAATACAAGTACCCGTAGCAAATACAACAAAACTCCAAAACATAAGACGTATATAATAAGCAGTTTAAAAGTAGAAAAATATCACTGAAATAACAATTATGATTTATTTTTATAGCAACTGTCACTGCAATCGGAAAATGAACTCAAAAATAGGATTACAGTTTAGAAAGGAAATTCGGTTACTATACAGTTACGTTTAAAAAATGAAGCGGTCAGGGAAAATTATTATACTTACTTTTAAAGAATGAAAAGGTCAGGGAAGAACTGGCGGTTGAACCTAAATGGCACATCGGTATAAGATAGAGGCTTGATATATGGCAAATTAAGATTTGTGAAATGCTAATGTGATGCATTTTATAAAACTTCATTATTGCCATTAAACAATTAATAAATAATCGCGATTTCTGTGTGAAAAGTCTTTGCAGAAATTGCACGTTTCACGCATTAAATATTCAAAAATCGTGGAGGGATAAATTTGCTATATTAGGCCACTTTTGAAAATTTGCTATTGAAACCGGATACCTTATATTTAACAGCATGTATTTCAAAAAATGTCAGAGAGATGGCGCCACATGCCCGGACAGAGATTTTTCAAACGAATCTGTGGCTTGAATCTCCTCAACAAATTATTTTATTCTGAATGAAAGTGGTAGAAGTCATATATTTTTATATCTACCCTATATATATAAAATCCTAATGAAACGAATTTGTGAAACGATTTTATGAAACGAATTTATGAAACGATTTTATGAAACGACTGATTAAACGACTGATTAAACGACTGATTATGTTTCAGGGCTATTTTTAATAAAATATTAAACGCTTGATGGTGAAATTAATACCAATTGTCCATAAAAATCCGTGGATGTCAAAACTGGTAATAGAATTTTGAAATTGGAATTGGTTTTCGAGATATTAATTTTTTTCTAATTTTAATGACATTTCTGTAAGATGGCAACTAATTACTCAGTTTTTTTTGTGACAAAAAAGGGAAAAAAACGAAAAGGATCCCGATAGGGGATTGTTGATTTCTTTTTATTCGTCATTTTCAAATTGAAATTGAATTTATCTTTTATTTCAATCGATAATGAAGACAAGATTGTGATTAAATTATGTTTTTCAGGAAAATTTAAAAAAAAATCACATTTCTATCACAAAAAATCACATTTCAGGATTCAATCGTCTGTCAGCATTTAATTTAATTTATAAACTGAAAATATTTTGAATAAATTCGTCCAAATGACGTCATTTATGTAAATACGTCATTTATGTTTATAATATACGTCATTTATGTTTATAAAGAAGCCATTTATCTATTTTTATGTACAAAAAGATGTAAATTGAAAGACAATTATAAATAAATTGATATATACATATAAATACATGTATATACAAGCAGAAAAGTTCGGTGCTTTTCCAGTATATGGGGCCTTGATGAAACAGAGAATATAGCCTTGGCGGAAAAGGAAATTTGGCAACATACTTTCTGTTAACCTATTCACTTTGTCATTTCGTATACAGAAGCATTTTTTCAATATTTATACAATTTGTTTAGCGTAAAATGTCATTTATCCTATTTTATATATAATCAGAAGTAATTTGTATAGAAAAAACAATAATAATATACGTATAATTAAAATACGCATATAAACAAAAAAATCGTCGAATTTGTTTCCATGGCTGTTTATGTCATTTGGCACCAAATCTCACTTTCTGATGCCCGAATTGCGCCAAGCTTTTTAAAAAAGCGTCATAATAGAAAAGTACCAAAAGTTCATTGGGTTTGTTTTCATAACTTTTGGCAACAAATATATGTATATTAACGAATTTATCCGTTTTTGAAACTCGAATTACGCCAAACCTAAAAGTAAAGGATCCTATACTGGAAAAGTACCCGATTTTCTTATGGACAATATTCAAATGACATAACATGGTGTAAAATTATCGCGGATAGCAAATTTGTTTAAATATCTCATCAATTGATGCCGAATAAATGCAGGCATGCATGCACAAAATATTTAATTAATTTTGTATGATAAATAATTATTAGAAAATTCGTATATACATATTAATTAAAATAAATAATTTACATATTTAAAATAACATGAAAATATGCATGATGGTGCACTAAAATAGAGAGAAAATTAAAACCTGTTACTGAAAATGTCTATAACATAGTACTTTTCAATAACGTGGTTCTTATTGTTATTCACAAGCAGATGGAATTTTTCTCATCCTTAAACGCAAAGGAAGAATAGAATACAGATCGTTGTTATAAAAGTCCGAGAGGCAGCCACAATTTAAACCTAACCATTTTATACAAGCTGGTTTTCAAAGTGTAATTGATTTTACTTATCAATCCCGAAAACAGCCGTCAGTTGTCGCAACAGCTGTGTATGAGGCCATGATAATAATAAAAATGCCCCATTAAAACGTTAAAAGCATGGCAACCCAATTACAGATTTATCAATATTTTTAAAACAAAGCACGCTGTCATGTTTTTAGAGGCCTTGAAGTCTGAGCGGGGGTTGGCGAGCGTAGCTCGCAGGGGGTAGGCCCCCTAGTCTATCTATAAATATGTTGAAAATTTAATTTATTTAAACTAAATCCGTGGAAATTTTGCATTCCAAAATATCTGAATCTAAAAAGAATTTTCCTCGGCCTAAATCCTGCCAAAGAACTTTTACACAATAACCAATGAGATGCGTTTATTTCGGGCGTTACATTAAACAATTAACAAATAAACGCGATTTGTATGCCACGTACGATAGAGTAATACATATATAGATTCTGTTATTATAGAAAGCTGCCGACAGAGTTATATCACATCTTGAAATAAAATTCTAAAAAAAAAAAAAGATAAAATGTAGGTGTAAAATAATTATAAAATAATTGTAGAAAAACATTACGTAGCGCAAGAAACGCCAGCACTTATAATCTTAAAAAATGTGTACACCTCATTAGTTCGTTTATTTGTCTCTGTAACTCAATATCACATTTTTTAATTATTTTCATTTCAAAGAATTTCTATTCATACAAATTATTGATTACAAATTTTCTCCTGTACAACCGAAAAACATTCTTTTATTGTAAACCAACGAAGATAATTTAATTAATCCCGTAACATTCTCAGTTTATTTTTTATCAATTTATTAGCCACCCACAGGGAGGCTTATTCTTTCAATCTCTATCATTTTTCATGTTTATGAAAAGTCACAGCAATCCATCGTTGCCACAGGTTAATCTCGGAAAATGAAACATTTGAAGTTACTGAAAAAATTAATAGCTTGAAAAGTATTTTTCACAAAATTGTTAGACAAACTACGTTAGAAAGCAAAAAAATTGTTTTTTTCTTGATATAAATTTTAAATCGAATGATTATGCCGTTTTTCAAATATTGAATTTCAAAAATTACCAAACTTCACAATGAAGTACCATAACGAAACCTTCACGCGTAAAAAGATAATGATAACGGTTGTTGCTTTCGGTCGAGAATGGACCAAACGATGTTCACATTTTACTATTTTAACCGTTTTTAACGAAATTCTGTAACTTTAGAAGGATTTTTCTTTGAATAGGCAATAGAAATGCATAAAATCGTTACAAAAATGTTAAAATTACAAAAAAGATAGATGCAAATTATCAGATATGAAAAATAAAAAAGAAATTTGGTACTTTCGTGTTATAGCATCCACCAAGCATGAAATATTTTTGTTTCTGTTTTCATTAATATATTGTAAATTTGGTACTTTCGCGGGTTATAGCGGCTTCCAAGGATGAACTGCCAAGCGACCAAGATTTATCGCCAAATTATAAAGCATGTATGACATTATAATAATATTATGATATATATATATATATATATATAACATTTCTGTACGTATGTGGCCAAGTTATAGCCATGTATGATGTATATATATGACATGTGTATATGATGTATATATATGACATATAAAACACAAATAATATGTGTATAATGACGTATATGGCAAATATAGGAGTGTTTGGAATATATATATGCGTATATAGGATGTCTATATAAACTTTGCGATGATCTTGGCGAAATCATAACTGCAACCTTGGCATAATCATGGGAAAGGTTCAGTAAGACCTTTTTGGTGCTCCCACCAAATGTAAACCCCATGTAAGCCCCTTCATGTAACATATCAATAGATAGATCTCGTGAAGCACTATGGTCTCGTCCTACTCTCCGCCTCTCACTCCCACCTCCCTTAAGAAACATAGTTATCTGTTTCAACTCTTTTTAAATTTTAGTTTTTCCCATCTTTCTCAGCCCCTTTAAGCCCCACAGAGGACGTAGGCTAAAGGATCCAACGAAGTTAAAATCGTCGAGGCCGACATTTCTAAGAGGGTCCCGAGGCCCTATCTCTCATAGGACCGGAGTTACCCACCCCCCCCACGGGGAAGACATTCAAGGTGTTCAAACCCCGTCATGTATCATATCAAAAGTTTGATCTTATCAAGCACTTTTGTCTGATTCTACTCTCCCCCTCCTTCTCTCCCGTCTCCTGTCAGGAGCACTTTGCTTATTTATTTTTTTCAATTTCTCATATTTATTTTAGTTTTTCCCATTTTTCGCTGTTCCTATGGACCAGACAGCTCCAAAATTTCAGCAAAATTAACTGTAAACCGCCTAAAGGTATCCCCCCCCCCGCTTCTTTTGTCGCTCTCGGTTTTACGTATCTCTCTTGGGGGGACCGTCAGAGGGGCGAAAAGGGGGATCCCTTTTAAAGTCCCATCTCTCAATTGCAAGTGAGGATTTATTTTAAATGGGGTCTCGTAGAGCACTTGTTATTCTATTTTTTTTTTTTTTTTTTTTTATTTTTTTTTTTTTTTGTATAGGAGAAATTGTTACTATCTTTTTTATTTCTCTTATATATATATTTTCATGTTAGGCGATTCCAATTAAAATATTATGCGAAACCTCATGATAATAAACCTTATCTTTTGTACAACCTTTTTATCAATTTTAAGGTTTGCTACTTTGATATCGCAAAAATTTAAAAATAATTCGCAAAAGTAAAATATTTATCATAAAACAATAGTATTTTCTATGCCAATCCAATATATTATTTTTAATGGAATAGTTACAAACTAACAATTTTGAATGTGTGATAGATTATAGTAAGTAAAAAAATATATATATGGTGGGAGGTGAGGTTAGCTTTAATTTTAGTTCAAATTAAAGCACGAAAAATTAAAAGTAAGTACTATTTTAATTCACAAAATGCCGATTAATAATCGTATATGGTTTTGTTTGTCATAAGATATCATTTGCATATTAAAAGTGAATAAAACTTTTCAAAAATGATAAGCAACGCCATATTTAAGTTGAGAATGTCTAGAAAGATGATAAAATAATTTTTCGTTACTTTTGAATGCGTGTATAGGTATTCCCGAAAATAGGCGAGAAGTTCTTAGAATACAGAAATTTAAAAAATGGCAATAAAATGAGATTTGCAGAACAAATAATCTAGTAGGGAAATGAAAATACATCGTGAGTTTAAGATTGAGATTGAAACGAATATACCTCTAATTTAGGCAGATGGTATTTGAAAGAAAAAATTAATGATGAGTAAATTGTTTTTAACAGGATTTTGAAAATAAATAAATAAATGTTATCGCACGCATTTAGATAAACTGATAAAAATAATTACTGGAATATCTCTAAAGATAAGTGAGAATTAAATAAACTAGGCTTAGGAAATTATATTGAAGAGGAAATTTACAGAATACTTTTAAGATAGGGTGAGATTTTTAGCGGAATTAAAGGAATTCGTAATATATATATATATATATATATATATATATATATATATATATATATATATATATATATATATATATATATATATATATATATATATATATATATATATATATATATATATATATATATATATATATACTACAAATTCATATTCATGTTTCATTATTTTTTTTTCAATTGAATATTTTTACGTTTAAAGCCGTTGTATGGATTATCGAGTTTTATTTTAAATAACAGAATTTATTTGGGCTTCCAAAAGAAGCATGGAATGAAATGTAACATACTGTATAAAAAAAGCATAAAACTAGTATGCATTTATAAATGTATTAAAACGCTGATCCCAGGTATTAAAGTATTCATTTTCAAAATCTTAAAATCTAACAATTATACATTTTTACGAAATGAAAAATGAGGATTAGTGTTAAGAACCTTTATTAAACAGAATATTCATTTTTTTCTGATAAAAAAGAAAGTTAATTGTTGCAACATAAAAAATATAACTGTATAGCTTTCTTTGGAAATGATGAAACCTTCTTTAAAGATAGAAATGTATACGTACTTATTTTATATTTTAACTAGAATTTTAAATGCATTGAATATATTTTATAACTTTTAAATACATATTTTAGTAAATATTTTGTCTGTAAACTTATAGTCTGAGATGATAAAAATTATTTTATTCTTGTTTAATTTAAAAGTATTTGATCATCTTATGAAAAAGATTAAAGACAAATATCCACTCTTGTACGCGTAAGAAATAACATGCAATGCAACAAAATATAAACAAACAGGCTGCGATGTGTTATCAGAAAACTAAAAGTTTTCTTCTAATTCTTATATATATAGCCCAAGCCCGTGTAATAAACTTAAATCTCTTAAAAAACGAAACTGTGGCCCGGGTCTCCGATGGCTTCGGCACCGTTAACCGGGTATGCTTGTACGCTCCGGAAAATCGTTTAGTTCCCCCTTCCTCCGCCAGGGAAGCATTCTGTCCTTAGCAAAGCTCTTTCCGAACGAACTTCTGGCACGGATCCCCGCTGCCTATGGCACTGTATAATAGGTGTTATGCGCGTGCCCAGCAAAATTGAGGTGATTTGGAGAAGATCGGAATGTTATTATGTAGTGAAAGTCTTATGAAATAAGGCACAGTTAAAGAAAAAAAACATTGAGGGAAGTGCTGAGGGAAGTGGATGTTCATATGCCCTTCAGCAAATGAATAATTAGGAGGACATCTTTAAAGTTTAATTCATTTGGTTAAGCTAGGAACATAATTTCAAATTTCACGTAGATGACTATATTCTGGATACATTTTCTAGAAATAAACACTGAAACTACGAATGGTGATTGTCATGCTAATTTAGCAAAAGTTTGGAAAAACTGGGAACATTATTAGCTGAGTTATAGAAATAAAACACAGTTAAAGAAAAAAAAAACTTTACGGAAGAACCGTCAGGAGTCAGTCAAGTGCTCAACAACAAATCACTAAATTTGGCTGTATAAACTGAATACGTATTGTGTACTGTAATTAGGAACGTAAATTTGATTTTTACGAAAACTGTTTTTCGAAAAATTTGGTATTCTCTTTATATAACAGCAATTAAACTGTACGCAGGAAGCTAAAAAATTTAAATTTGTTCAAAGGAAGTAGTTCTGCCGAAATCGGAGCACTTTATGTGGATTTAATAATTGTCTATGAATAATTTAAAATAATAATGTTGCCCGTTTGAAACGCCATTTAGATTTTATTGCATATGTGTAAAATCATTTAAAAAGAGGTGGAATAGAAACTGAAATAAAATTTTATTTTTTACATCTAGGTAATCATGTCTGTCGACCGTTTGTGAATTAACAGCATTTGTAAGAGATTCTATGTGGTACTAGAAGTAAGAGGGATATATAATTAAACAGCTTTTCAAAAGTTTTTATCTCAAAGCAATTTGAGAGCCGGTTGGTTGGCTGGTTAATTATGACGGTGGATTATCTACACAAGGAATATAAGCACAAGGAGGAAAGTTCCCTCCGTGAGAATCTTTGTAAGGGAACCTCACCTGTATTTATGCAAGATATCCAAGGTACAAAGAATTGCTTTCCATCTGGATGGTTCCATTCACTTTTGTGAGCTGCTGTATAGTCATGTGAATGATCTACAATCTTTTGCACTACCTTCATCTGTTTTATTAGATGATTCAAAATATATGTAATGAAATTTACTTTATAAACTGCCGATGTTAGGAACATACTTTCATTTAAATTCGGTATACAAATCAAGTATGGCTTTTAGATATGTTGTTTATTTTGCAAGCGGATAAGCTATTAAAAATTTAATTTTTTATGTTGCTTTTTTTTCCTATAACTGATATTCAGAAAATGCATCCCTGTGTCTTAGATGGACATTAAATATATCCCATTGTTTTACTACAAAAGCTTCCCCAGTTATGATACTTTGAACTTTGAGAATTTTGAGTGTTTTCCGGCATCAAAAACGCATCTTTTTATTTTTAAATGTATTTATTTATAAAAGTAATTATTCTCAAGGAAAGTATTACGTCTTTTGAATATCGTACGAATTCCCATTTGTTAAAAAAGTTTTAAAAAAAAGAAAATGTTTATATTTTGTAAATGTATATAGTCGACATTTAAAAATTTCTAACATAAATGCATTGATTTCAAAAGTCGCAGTCACAAGTTCGTAGTCACAATATTCGATGTCACAAAATATTGTAGCTATCAACTGAAGGTTGTATGAAAGAAGTTCAAAATGTTTTATAGCGTAAAATGCTATTTTTATTACTCAAGAAATATTTTTGACTTTTCTGTGTTCTGCGTGAGGGAATTCAATATGCTCAAAGGCATTTAGGCTCTTTCAAAATATTCTTTAATGCCGTAAGCGGTTTTTTTAGAAGTGGGGACATTATTACAATATTATCCATTATATGACTGTCTTTCAAATCTCATAACAGTAAAAATAACTTGTTCTAAGGACGAAAATGTTGTTATTCGTAACAGAAAATATTTAAATAAAGGTGATAACTAAAGATCCTAACAAAATTATGCAGCACAGTTAAAACACACATCATATAGAAGCTAAACTTGGATGTTTCTCAAACATACTTAAATAATATAAGTGACAAATATTAACCTTCAACGGCCCATTGTCGCAATATATGTGGCACATACATTGTACATGTATTTTATATGTGTATTACATATTATAGCTATACTAGTAAAGGAAATTTTCGCTCTGAGTGTGTGTATGTCTGTGTGTCGGTGATGGCTAGTGAAATTTAGCGCACCAAGCAGTCTGAAAATTTGTGTGAGGATAGTCCAATGCAGGTACTGATGCACCTAAGGCTAAGAATTTTCCTATTTTGATAATTCGCCGAGATATTAATTCAAAACTCATCAAATGCGCATATACCTTTCATTCCTTTTTTCCGAGTCGGCGGATGCATTAGTGCATGCCCAGAATCCGATTTACACAGCGAACGAATATGAAGAGTTATTTGAATGAAGAATGTTATTATTTTGCCATTCTGTTTGAACGACTAAACTGTTTAGTTTATATAAAAACGAAAGACATATTCTGAAATATCTTACTCTTACGTCTGAAATGCCGCAATCTATTTGAAAAAGAAAATTGTTAACTTTTTGAAAAACATTTTTGTAAAAAAGTAGTTTTTCTGTGTGAATGTTTCCCCTCTACGACAAAGCCCTTCAAGGATGAAATTTTAGAGGTACAGACAAACCAAAAACTTCCTCTTAAAGCTCCAAAAAATGATTTTAATGTTGTTTTCAGATATTTTTACCATTAATTTTTCTTTAAAAGTTTAAATCTGCATAAAAAAATGTTAGATATTGCTAAAAAATATTAGACTGCAGTGCAAAATTCTCGCACGTGCCCACTGATTTTTATATTTAAATGTTTTGGGATATCTGCAGCAAAACCATGCTTTTACAATCTGATTTCCTCATTATTTTATTCGCTTAATAGAAGTGTAAAATGAGGTACGCAAGAACGTTTCTTTTGACGCAAATTTTATTTTTACCTCAGCATTTTAAATTGAAGTTGAAGTACAAATACAATACAAAAAATAAGGATGTTAAATCATTTTTCAATGGCTTCATAGATTGTGTGCATATTTTTAGTTGTATCTCGTCGTTTTAAAACAATCGATTATTTTAAGCAGTGTGTAATTTAAAAAATGCATTACTTTTTCAAGATAAAAAATAAATATAAATATTTAGAACAACGTAACATTAATACGTATTTTTTTTCATGTAATGAATGAAAAAGCATTCGGACACGTATTCTGAAGTTATGTTTTCTAAGAAATAGCCAAATAATAAAAAAAGTAATAAAGACAGCATAATGCTTTAAATATATTTAATTTAAAAACATTTCCTAAATGTTTACCTATAAAACGCTAATTTAAAAACTTATTCATCAATTCAAAATTTGAGAAATATGCATGCGAATTAATACTGTGAATAGAAAATAATAAATTCACCTTTTTAGGGGCGTTCGTAATTACATAAATACGTAGCACCTATTGTCGTCATCTGGTCCGTCCGTCTGTCTGTCCGTCCGTCCGCATATAACAACGCAGAAACTACCCAACCGAATGGTTTGAAATTTAAGCTATATTATCTTTGCAGAATTTTGTCGAGACATTTCAAATTTTATAAAAATTGAATCAAAACTTTAGAAAATATTAATAAAAAAATTTATTAAGAAATTCGATATATATATATATTTTTTATCGGTGCTTCCTTGTTATAGGAGCTTTCGAAGTTTAATAGTCAAGCGACCGAGATACTTATTTTATTACCGAAATTAATCTGCAGGCGATATAATTCATTTCACAGAATTTAAAATCAGCAGGATTCGAATATTTATATAACTATCTATAGTACGAACACACCTCATTTGTCACGTTTGACGTACAATTTGCAACTTTTTTTTTTTGAGAAGGTATACTTAAAGGAATAGTTGAGGAAGTTCAATATTGCCTTTATACAAATTTTAAGTAGAAGGAGAATGTATAAGTTAATTTCAGTTAATTTACCCCCAAAAATATTAATTTACAATAAAAAATTATATCAGTTGTGTCATGCATACATGAATTCCATTATTCGTTAAAATAGGTGTTGTTGTGTTGGTATTCAATCGTGATCTTATGCACATTTATGTTTATCATCTTGATTAAAATATTGTAATGTGAGTAATAGTGTAAGCAAAATAGGACCGTGTGCAGACACCCTCTTCCAGCAATGAAGAAAGTAGTGCACTGGACTTACTACACAAAACTATTCAACATTCGGGATTTATTTGACAAAAATGATTAGGATAGGTAAAATATGTGAAGAAAATATTAAACTATGTTTAAATGGAACTATAATAAAACAATAAACTCCACACCAACTGTACATTTTCTTCATTGCTTGCAGTAGCTCAAAAATAGTTAAATTACTAGTGATATTTTGTTATAATCTAAGGTTATACGTCACTTAATTGATTGACAAACTTTTCCTTTTTCGTGTAAATAACAAATATTTATATTTTAAAATTATTTAAAAAGAAATTACTTTTGTATCTTTTAATTAGAGTTACCATGATCAAATATGAATGAGATTTCATCTGGAAATTTATATAAATTATATAATATTATATAATGTAATAAATAAATTTAGATGTTTATTTAGGTATTTATGTAATGAAATACATTTAGATATAAAATTATCTTAGCTGTTTTCATTGTTGTATTTATGTCTTTGATGCATTTCAAAAGTAAATGATTTTTTTAAGAAAAAAACATTAGCCTTTTCAATAAGAATAAATTTCTAAATAAGAATTCTGCATCGTCACAAATCATCTAAAATATAAACATCATTAAAAATGAAAAATGTATTTTAATTCGTAAAATATTAAAATAATAGGACTATATCTTGAATTTGTTCTACAAAATTCATTTATTACATTTTACATTTCAATATAAATTTTGATGGAGAGATAAGTTCAATCACTTTTTAAAATAAAAATAAAAAATGAAAGTTTAAATTTTTTAATAAATATTTATAACATAAAATATACTTTTTCATAGTTAAACTGTCCTTTCCATTTACAGAATTTATTTAGAATTATTAAAGTTTATTTTGCTGATGTTACTCATCATTGCAGCTTCTTTATTAATTGAATTAAAAGGTATTTATGAAGGCACCTGTAACAGATAATTAAACTCAAATTTAAAAAATACATAAAATTTATATGACTAATTTTTTTAGAAACGATTTTAAAAAGTATAACATATGTTTAGTGCAAGAATCCAATAAAATGCTTAAGTTTATAAAATGAAAAACTCTTCCAAATATTAATAATTTGGATTGTTAATTTTCTACACACATTTCGAACAAGTTGAACATTTTCTTATGCCACAGAAATGCTTTAACCCTTCTTTGCATGATTTTTTCTTTATTGGTGAAATATATCAAGGTGATATAATTCATGTTCAAAATTAAAGGAAAAATGGTTAAAAAAATCGGTACTTTTCGGTTAGCCGGGCGCCAGTGATATCCTAATAATATTATAAATCTGATTGTGTGCAAATGTTAGGCTGAAGCCAGCGTCAAAATGGAGCATTTAATGATCCTGTTTCTTTGCATATATGTTGATTATAACCCTCAAATGAACATAGAATGGTTTTTGTTTATTTTATTCAAATATTTTCTTTAATAATTAAAAATTTCATTATTTTCATAGAGAATAAATGGACATTTTTCCATAAAATTTAACGATTTAAATTTATCGCTGCTAGGGCTTTGATCGTTGCTAATAAATAAAAACACGGAAAAATACGTTTTCCTCAACAATTAATTTTCAATTGAACGATTTTCACGTGAAAACTGAAAATTAAAAATAATTCAAAAGAAGATGAATTTCCGTGATATTTGAAACAAAAATATGGAGTATTTGTTATTATACATGAAGTATGAATATCGGTTACATTAAAAGATCTTTTTCTGTCAAAAACTGCGTTATAATTAGAAGTAAAATGAATGAACAATAATTATATTATTAAAAATAGATTTCGCTTGGACCATGGAACTATGAAAAGGATCCTTCTCGGCTTGGACAAATATGACGTCA
Source organism: Maratus michaelseni (assembly GCA_963931845.1). NCBI lineage: Eukaryota > Metazoa > Arthropoda > Arachnida > Araneae > Salticidae > Maratus > Maratus michaelseni. Next base: position 258,652,991 of record OZ007590.1, on the reverse strand, counting down.
TAAATAAAACATGTATTTTCAAATATTCGTAATAATACAAGGAGCATAAATATCAATGTATAATGAAAGTAAATTGATAATGGACGTAATATTTAAGATGCGAAACTAAAATATTTTTTATCGATACTGATTAATAATTAGCTTGAATACCAGTTACATACAAATGTGAGTTTTCTGCTAAAATTTACGTCCTGATTGCCAGAAAATTTTTTTTACAAGAATTATGCCATGAAATTTCTCTGAGGAAAAAGTGACGTCATATTTGAAATAAAACGGGAATTTTCAAATGTGTTTACAAGGAGCGGGAATCAATTCCTTGCATTAATAATACAAGGATCGGTAAGTTTAGAAAGTAGATGAGTTTCACGCCATAATTAAAACGCAAAATTATTATTATTATTATTATTTTATCTATACCGGTTATTAAGCATGAATATCAGTTACATACAGATGAGAGTTTTTTGCCAAAAAATACACCATGATTATTAGAAAAATAAAAATAAATACGAATCTATTATATTAAAATCTGACCGCCTGTTTGTATTTCGCAACTACTTGTTTCAGATTGCCGAACGCAATGTGATTTACTTAACACCGGTTATCATTGATCCGAGGATGACATAAACTCTCAGAATTTAAAAAAAAAAGTATTTAAATTCCGAGATATTATTATTATTATTTTTTTGTAAATGTTAACGAAGTTTCTGTAAAAATGGCAACTAAATTATTCCAATTTTGAGCGCGTTCAGAGACCGAAACACGGGTTACTCGTATAGTTGGGGAATGACGTCATCTGATTTTCTCAGGGTAAAGTTGGGTTAAAACGTCTGTGAACGCTTTTGGGTAAAGTTATGGGTATATTTACAATCAAACACTTCTGTCAACCAATCTACCATTACATTTTGATTGTACGAACATTTCAGGAACCATCCTAGCCGATGTTGGCCAATTATATCATAGTCCTGATAAAGGTATAGCAATCAAATGTTCAGGACTCAAGTGTACAGTAAGGAGTCATAAAGAACAACAGTTAACAGTTGCAGTTAGCTATAAAGCAAAGAAACAAATCAGATTTCCAACCACGTGATCACTTTACCCAACAAAATTCTCCAGGTAATGTGGGTTACCCGAAGTCTGAGTAATTTCCAGCTCTGAACGCTACGGGTAACTCGCAAAAAGTCACGTGATATCACTCTCTGAACGCTTCGGGTTACCCATGTGTTACCCTACGTAACTCGGGGTTCGGTCTCTGAACGCGCCGTTTGTGAATAAAAAAGAAGAAATAAAACGGATTAATATATTTTTTCTCATTAACACTGAAAAAAAGAATTTATTTTCAATTTGAATAGATGGTGATAGAAAAAAAAATCTTGATTACAGTAAAATTTTTGAAAAATAAAAACGTATTTTCACACATTCAAACTTCATGAATCAATTTATTCTAAAGAACAAAATTCGTCTGTCAACATATTTTCATTTAGAAATAAAGATTTTTTTCAGTTATAGATTAAATCAAGGAGGCAAATTTAAGCTTCTTGCATTTAGGTCTAGAATAATTGGTCCCTATTCACAAGAATTGAATTTAATGAAAAAGAATATACTATTTCCATTATCTTTGAAGGATGGCTATTAAAACGTTTCACAAGGCGTTAAAAGTAAAATGGTTTACCAAGTAAACTTGACATATGTTTTTACACAATTCGCCGATTTTCACGATTTTATTTGGCCCGCCTTTTTTCATTGGTTGCAGTTTCCATTTCGTGATTATTTGTCACAAAATTTCACTTTTTTAAAACTTAGTTATGTCAAGGTCTCTATAACATAGAAATACTGTATTGTCTCCTATGGAATGTGATAAAGCGTTAGTTAATTATTTACGTTTCTAATTATCGGGAATGAAATATTTTGCTTAATTAATGCATTTATTCTTCTTTTAATGATACGTGAACGAAGTCACGGGTAACAGCTAGTATATATATATATACACACACACATATACACATATCTACGTATACATATATATACATACACATATATATACATATATGTATGTATTACATTATTGTTATACATATATATGTATATACATATGTATTTATATATGTATATATATCACTGGCGCCCGGCTAACCGAAAAGTACCAAAAAATCAGTATATATTTATAGTATAAATTTAGCAAAAAACAATATGATCGAAATTTCCATCATCATGCAAAGTTAGATCATTAGATTAGTACTAAATAGAAATAAAAGAGGATATCATTGGATATTTTTTATTCTTTATAATAATTAAACCTTTCTTCCACTCATTTTCACTTTTTTAGCAATAGAAACTCAAATATAATAAAACAAAATTAAAAACGAAATCATACGTTTATTGCAACTACAACAAACAGCGGAATGACAACTTCAAGCTCGTTTTACTGATAGTGACACTTGCTTATTTTTGACAGCTATGTTTTTTTTTATGCAATGGACATTAAAAAGGTATCCAGACATGATCAACGTAAAGTGAACTTGTTCTTTTATATAATTTTTGGGCATGCAATGTTATGATGGAAATTTCCACCATCATGCAAAGAAGGGTTAAACACTAAATTTTTGGAGAAGTTTGGTTCTACTGAATCTTACCTTAAAACAGTAATACTTGAAACTCAGGGGGAAAAAAGAGGTAATAGCATGGTAAATTTCAAAATGGAGTTATGAAATTGAGTCCAAGATAAAAGGAAGGATGTCCTGATGATGCAAGATGTAAAATACCGAGGGTAACGAAAAAGACAGGCTACCGCGGTGCATTCCCCTTATATTTTTTTACAGACCGCTAGTGTGACGTTTGCTCTTTTCGTACACCTGAATTGGTGAATTCGAGTATCACGTGACTCCCGCGGTCTGTAAAACAAGATACGCGTAAAGTGCTGCGGTAGCCTTTCTTTTTCGTTAGCCGCGTAAAATACGGTGCCAGCGAGATATCTTTTAACGTAAAATTTAGGGGTAAAATGTTTTCTTTTGTGATACTAGCCGACACTTCCGGTGCAGCAGGTGTTTCATACAGTTGGAAAGATAATAAAATGTACTATATTGGTCTGGAATCTAGAAGTTGGAAACCGGATTCATTTTTATTAAAATGAAAAACTCGCATTGAGTCCTGACAAAACGCTGAAATTCGAATAAAAAATCGCAGAGGGTAAAATTTACTATAATGTGCAAAAAGAATAAAACGGGATTCCTTTTACGAATGCCGAAAAATCTTCCCAAAACGCGAAAAAAACTCAAAAATAACTGTACGAATTCCGAATAAACTTTATTGAAAATAGAAAAAATAATTACTATATTTAGCTAAAAGATTAAATCCGGATACGACTTTAACTTTCATGGATTCGAGACGGCGGGAAAGGGTACTAGATGTAATTATGCAAATTGGCAGTGTAGCATGATTAATTAAGGTGTATATATAGGAATGCATTGGTTATGGTACATGTGAAGTACTTTGCTGGCATTATGTTTGTTAATGATATGAGTGACGTGAGGTGATAATTTAGATCTGTAATATCTTTTTATTTGTACGATGTGTTTGAGTTTGTTTGAGATATAACTACAAATCGAAACAATGTGAGGCTTCAGAAAATAGATATTCCATTTAGGGACAAACAAACCACATCACATTAAAATCTAGACTTTCCGGAAAATTTTATCATATCAATAAATCAGGTTTAGTTAATTCTCGTGTGTTTATGGAACGCACACCGGAAGCACAATGACAGGAGTTAGAAAACAGACCAGCGAGTACATAAACCATTTTCTATAAATATACAAGCTAACTGGCTGAAATCCTATTTAGGTTTACTTATACGTCTTTTTTAAATACACATATTATACAATTTAAATTATACAGATATTGAAAGTTTTATAATTTTTAGATTTGTAATTAAAATTATCGATTTTAAAATACAATTTTAAATATTGCGTCATGTATTTGCGATCGATTAATACAATTTGTAAAAATATGCGTTTATTTAACTGCTCTAATTATGATTACTTATTATTTTTCTCAAATATTTTTAGAGATGAATAAATATTTATTTCATTTGCTGTGCTAAATTAAAAAAATATATATATTCTGAATATAATGATACATTTTACTATATAACTAAATTGATACCCTCGTCAGTTTTATAATATGATTTTACTTTATGGTGATTTTAATTTCAAAACAATTTTGTGTTAATATTTATAGAGAATTTAACTTTTGTTTTTCAAATTAAATCCTCTGAAACAAGCCAAAAAATGTTTTTTGCTATATAGATTACTTTGAAGAAATAAAAAATATATATACGGATAAAACTGCTTTAAAAGTGTTATCGTTATTTCAAAATTAAAAAAAAAAAAACGATGCTGAATAATAATCCCTTTCTTGAAAGATATGTTGAAAAAAAATCACTTATAACTACAAAAAAATAGTTCTAGTTTTAGTTTTTTACAGCGGAATAATCTTGATATATCAAATGGAATAAATGAACGGTAGCACAGGTGATAATAGATAAGGATTAAAATCTAATCTTGTTACTTCAAAAGTATCGTAAAATAAAGTATATACGAAAAAAATAAAATAAAAAAAGTTTTGGATTTCATGTAGAATATAAAGGATAGACAGAGCCTTTTTCCTGTTTTTCAAAGTATAAATGATATTAAATAGATATACTGGTTTCAGGTTCATTAAGATAAGTATAAAAATATCTGTAATTTAATTTTTAAGTTTAGGAAACATACATTACAAATTGTTTTTTAACCAATTAACAAAAACATTTAATATTATACACACAATAATTAACAATTTCTAAAGTCTTCATTAGGTAATGAGACAATGTAAACATATTTGTTTACACTTTATTTTGAAAATTTTTAGCATATGTCTTACAGTAACATTTTTTAATCTTTATTCATTTTAGTAATTAGTTAAATTTCATATCTTATGTTTTACTTTAAGTCAGATCACAAGTTACACTTGCATTTTTTCTCTTATAACACAGCAGATTCTCCCTTTATTGTATATAAACATGAAAGAAAATGAGAAATATTTTCTGTGATAAAAGGTTTCATTCTGAACATGTAGCAAGCTTACACAGTTGTGAAATACTGTCTAAGTATATCTAATTGTTATTGAAGTACAATGTACTAAGCATAAATACAAGTACTAGGACAGCGATTAAACTCGAAAAAATGTCTACAATTTATTGATGCTTATAATGTTTGTTTAAGACAATGTTAGTTGTTATCGACAATTTTAAATTTCTAATATATTGAAATTCACAGTTCCACAACTAGTAGTAACAGTTTGCATCTTTCTATAACAAACACAGAATATATAAGATTGCTTCTATAATTGTTAATTATCGTCAGCTGAAGACACACCTATGTTAAATGCCTAAATGTAAGATAAATACACAACTGCTTTTTTTGTGTTTTTTAAATTAATAGTTTATTTGTAATTTTTAATTAAATAAATATATTATAATTGATTATTTTTTTCACTCTAATCAGCATAGCAGCATTCGTCTTTAAATTTTATTCACATATCTTTGGCCTTTCACATTCACAAAATATTATTAAATGAAAAAATATTTAATGAAAATGCCCTATTTCGCAGATATGTTTGGAATTATCGCTAACCTTTATCTCTGACTCTTTATCATAGGAATTCTGATAGAAAGAAGAAAACAAACCATGTAAGGAAAAATAATTTTCTTTTCAATTTGATATAGTATTATTTTTATTGTTTTCATTTTAGGTTAAATAAACATCAGACTGGAAAATATTTCTTTAATGTCTTTCCAGTATAATATCTACTTGTTTCATAAAGATGTACTGTCACCGCTTGCTAGATATTCAAATTAATTTAAAAAAATAGTCTTTAGATCCTCATCTCTTTGTATCCAATTGCATTTTTATTTTAAATTTCAGCATCATTTTTGAACAACGTACGGTTTAAGGTTGCTGTATTTAGCGTAGTGCATTCTCACTTATATTCAAAACACTTTACGCCGAATTTATTAAGTATTAGTTGATTACTCTTTCTTCTGTTACCATTATTTTATGCATTTCAAAGCTTGGGAGTTTTATGAATGATACACATTCTATTAAATAATTTGGCTATTCCGTAACTGCTTTTATTTGATACTGTGTCTTTGGAATCAATGCGTGATGAATTAAACAAAATTGTAAATAAAAGGATTATAATTTCAGTAAGCGGATGCCACATTTAAACAAAATCTGGTACTTTTCCGTTAGCCGGGCGCCAGTGATATATGTACATATATAAATACACACACACACACACACACACACACATATATATATATATATATATACTAATATGTATATATATATATGTATGTATACAGGGTGTCCACGTTTAACCACGTATAACTTTATTTTCGCAACCGTTGGTCCTAGATGCATACTTCCAATTACAAAAATGGTTTAAATAAGGTAAAGAATTTTTTTAAAGCGATTTGGGTCACAAAAGACATTTATTAAAAAGTTACGAAACTTAAATTTTTATACAGTCCCCCGGTCCTATAAGTGATATTTAGTAAAAATTTACTGTGACACTAACAAGTAAGATTAAAAAAGTCCCACTCATCTAACGTTAAAATTGACCGAATTATGAAACTTTGAAATGCATGACTTATACCACTTTTTTGCATCTCAAAACAGATGATTTCGGCCGTGCTTTCAGTGGTCGTATATAAAGTTCTTAAACTTATTTCAAGGTATCTGCGCTTTGAAAGAAATCGTACAACTATTGCAATTGACTTAAATTTTATTAGTTAAGTTTCAGATTAATTAAAATAATTGTATTTTAACATATGTTTTATTTTGTAAGGATTTAAGGCTATGATTTATTTTATCAAAAATTATGTTATTTTCAAAGGTTTTATTTAACTTGCAACGATCGTCTTTCCAGTTTAAAATTTGTACTTCAACTTTAACTCACTTTCAAATGTCCGATCGAAGTTAAATTTTACACACTGACTTAAATCCGATGACAATGTAATATTATTATAATTTTCGACGCTTACCATCTTAATAATACTCATATTAGAGGATAACACAAAAAAATTCGGATAGACTACCATCAACAAGTTTTAAAAAAGTTTTAGATTAGATAACATAAACCTGCGATGAACGTGTTTTTTAACTTTTATAATTACGTTTTATGTATATTTTAACGCTGAATAAAAAAATTACCTTCACTTTTAACCATCATGTCAAGAGTTTTCGCTAATTGTAAATTTCAAGGTTAAAAAAATAGCGAAAAATCTGATACTATAAAACAGATGCAAGACTTTTTTATTCAGTTTAATTTTATTTAATTCAATAATTTATTCAATTTTTTGGCTTATACTGTGTTTTTTACAACTAAATAGCTCAGGGGTCCGATGAGGTTGGGAGGGGAGGGGGGATCATTTTTAACTTTGAGCTTTTTAACTTTGAAATTTTCGATTTGAGAAACATGCTGACGTGATGGTTTAAAATGAAGGTCATTTTCAGATTCAGCGTTAAAAATACATTAGAATCAATTTTCAAAAGCTAAAAAACATGGCAGAACCCAAAATTTGAAAGACAGTGTAATCTAACAGCATTTTAAAATCTTAATTGAGGCTGTTGTTTTTCATCCTTTTATTTAACAAAAATTCTGTTATTTTTATCCTCTTATATGGTCAGTACAAATTGTATATTTTGAATTAATATGTCAGAATGATTATAGATTTTACATTTATATTAGATTGCAATGTTAATTTTGCTCTCAACTTTTTTTTTTGATATATCTGACGATTATTTATATTTCTACTACATTTGTGAATGACCCCTATTTCGCAACAAAAAATATACTCCTACTTTAAACAGCTATTACTCGGTCAGTTTTAATCGTAGATGAATTGGACTTTTTTTTATCTTACTTGTTAGCGTAACAGTAAATTTTTACTAAATATCACTTATAGGACCGGGAGACCGTATAAAAATTTAAATTTCGTAATTTTTTAATAAATGTTTTTCTTGACCCAAATCGCTTTAAAAATAATTCTTTACCTTATTTAAATCATTTTTGTAATTGGAAGTATGCATCTAGGACCAACGGTTTCAAAAATAAAGGTCCGTCAGGTTATACGTGGACAACCTGTATATATACTATATGGCCAGATGTGACCGGTCACTTGCAATTTTAGACGCTTTGTTAAATATATAGAAACATACTTGATGCATTATCCTGAAACTCCAGGTGTGTAAACAGAATAGTACAGGTCATACATTTCCGTGAAGATATTTTTCCGAATTCCTATAGGGGACCGCCAATAAATTGCAAAAGAACTAATATCTTTTGGATAACCCTGTCAAAACTAATGTAGCAAAAGCATTCAAACTGTAGAATATATATTATGATTAAGTGGCTGATTGTACAGTAGTACGTGCAATATTGTGTATGCTTCATTGGCAGTAATCAATGGATATATGGATACAACCCCTCATCTTTTTGCTTCCTTTTGGGAATAACGGATTTTGAGCTCATTCTATCAACGATAATTTTCAGACTTTTCAAACTATGTTTTTGAGACTTTCACAAAAGTACCTCTATACATTTAGCTAACACATTATGCGAATTATATTTTGATTACATACGGGCATGCGCAGTGAATCATTATTTATTAAACCTGCTCATTTTTCATACATTTTTTTATTATTTTTTAATTCTGATTGCTGGGTTGCAATTTGTTCGTCATATTTTCCGAAAAGATATTTTTTTTTATATTAAAAACTCTGCAAATTATAAGCAAAAAACTTGGTAAAATTTGTGATCTGTTTTTCTGGGATCTGTTGAAATCTGTTTTTATAAAAACAGAAATTTCTTTTCGAATATACATGCTATCCTCATAAAAATGAACCCAAATTATTACAATCAGCCACTTAATTATAATCTACAGTTTGAATGCTTTTGCTACATTAGTTTTGACAGGGTTATCCAGAAGATATTCGTTCTTTTGCAATTTATTGGCGGTCCCCTATGGGGTTTCGGAAAAAAATCTTCACGGAAATGTATGACCTGTACAATTCTGTTTACACACCTGGAGTTTCTGGATAATTCCTCAAGTATGTTTCTAGATATTTAACAAAAGGTCTAAAATCGCAAGTGACCGATCACTTTTGGCCATATAGTGTATGTATGTGCAGATATATCTATATATATGTGTGTGTGTATACATAAATGTATATATATCATTGGCGCCCGGTTAACCGAAAAGTACCCAAAATCTTCCCAAATTAATAATAAACTATTAAAAAATAGTTATTCAGTTAAATCTTTATCAAACAAACAGTAAAAGCATTTTTAGATCCTCGTTATATAATTAAAAATGCTTTGTATATAAGCTACAGTTTTTCCCTCAAACTATCATAAAAAATAAAAAATCTATAAGAAATTTTCTTTGCGACAGACGGGACTCTTGATTGAGAGAATGTTAACCACAAAGAATGAAATTATTTAAAGTAGCCAATTTGTTTTCCCTTGACATAGAATTTCTATTTAATAAATGAAATATAAAAATTAGTAAAACTTTACTTATAAAATTGTTAAAATTTTATTCAATGAAAACAATCAATAAAATATAAAAATCTCTAGGGAATGTGTAAATAAAATTTTAATGTAGCAATATTCTTGTTTTCATATATTTTAGAGAAACAGACAAAATTTATATATATATATAGATGTATTAATAAAAATATGCAGCTAATATATCTATGTCTATATATATATATATATATACTCAAATTCAATTATAAATTCCCACTAACTACATCACATAGACGAAAAACAAATAACAACAAATCAACTGAACCCTAAAATTTAACCAATTAAAACTATAATTCGAATATAACCAAACGCAACATTACTAACATTAAATCAATACTAGGAAAAATAAATCAGAAGGCTGAAGGGCATGGCTAACGACATGCACAGCAGTGTTAAAGCTAGTTTTTATGCAAGCAACGTCCCCTTCTCCTGCCGAGACCAAATAAAACTATACTATCAACCGAAACACAGAGCAAAACGCAACACCATCCCTAGCTAAACTCAACAAACAACTGGTCCAGACCACCTTTAGCATTTAAAAATGAATTAAGTTCAATTCTATATTTATTTCTACCTATAAAATTAATCATATTTCTCCATAAAAAATTCACAGGGTAACCCTGCTTCAATACCTGGGTAATCCATTTTATAAATTCGCCAATCGCATCGCCGAACCTTGAACACAATCTCTCGATACGATCTAAACCATTCGTAAACACATTTCTAAAAACTGAAATATGCACGTTCGAATCAAAATTTAAGATCTTTAAAGTTTTAAAATCGAAATCGTTTCTTTTGTCATAATCCCTTGTAACCAGATTGTCATTTTCCAATTTTAAATTTACATCCAGATAATTTATGTTTTTAATATCCCAGGAGGAGAGTTCTAGGTTTAAAGTATTGGGATAATATATAAATTCTATGTTTACATTTTTATTATTTAATCCAACAATTAAAACGCCATCAATGTGCCTGTAACGAAATATTTCGCTATTTAAATTTTTGTTATTTTCATATATATGTAAGTAAATGTCAGCTAAAATTTAACTGCAACTCTCCCCTATTGGGATTCCACGAATCTGTTTAAATACTTTACTCCCCTCATACAAGTAATTCTCTTCCACTACAAACTGAAACAAGTTCAGAAACCAATCTTTATCGCTATCTCTATTGCTGTTTCTGTTGTAAAACTCTATAACCGTGTCCTTTAAATCCAGTAAGTTAATGGTGCAGTATAGGTCTGCAAAATCATATGCAAGCAAACTTTTTATATTTTGATGTTTTTTTTTCAATTTATCTAATAAAATATAACTGTTTTTCATAATAAATGTGGACTCTGTACTCAACACTCTATAAAACACACTACTCAAAACCCCCAACAATTTCTTATTAGCAGACTCTAGGTATGAACCATACCCACAAGTCACAATTCTAAATTCCACTGTTTTTTTATGCAACTTTGGCACTAGAACAAGATATGGGAAACTTTGATTTTTCTGCTTCAACTTAACTTTTTATAGCGTGTTTGAACCCTGTTTTCCATTGCTGAAACTTTCGATTTCAATAGCTCATAGTTATCTCTGATTGTAACTTTCATTTAAGATTTCACAATAAATTTTTGTACAGATTAATGCATAACATGTGTTATTCCCTCTCTCTATATATAGAGAGAGAGAGAGATAGTAATTGCGAATGTTGCTATTCAATCCGGATATGCGCATTCCCATCAGCTTTTCCGAATAGTTTTCACCGCCTTATTTAATCGTAAAACCTTGGTCGGAAACTTTTTAGGAAAAATTACTAAAAATTACCGGTGGGAAAGAGCATGCTCAGTTTGAATAGGAAGATTCGCCACTGATAGATAGATCGATATATTGTTTGATAGGCAAAAAGATATACAGACAGATATGTCAACAGAACGATAGACAGAGGAACGAACAGATAGATAAGGAAGGTTTTACTAATGCAAAGCTGGAAGTTTTTAATCTTCTATCAAGCGTTTAGAATTAATTGTATATTTTCAAAACATTCCAATGAATCTAAATTCTGTAAATCTGTACGTGTAAAGAGCAATTCTATGTGTTTGTTATTTTGAGATATGAAAAATCACATTCCCACGAGTTCATTTGTATAGGAATAGCAAGAATAAATAAATTTGCACTAAGCTTTTCTCTTTGCGATCGATGTGTATACTTCTTGCTCAGCCCAACGTGTTTCCAAGCTTTTCCATTATTATTCTTATTTTCTGTTGTTTTTAACTGATTTGAATCGAAATAATCATCTTTGCAATTGGATGTTCTCGACCATTCAAAAATTTACTCTGTATGCATATGTATATATATATATATATATATATATGTGTGTGTGTGTGTGTAAAAAAGTAGAAATGTAGTATGTTTGTAAAAAAGTAGAAAATAACTAGAACGTTTTTGATTAAGAAATTGGTACTAACACATATGAGATGAAATTTAAATGGATAATTTATTCAGAGTAAGAATAAAAAATTAATTTAAGAAGTTAAAGAGGAAAAACGGCTATCAGTCATTTTTGTATAACAACCTGAACTTCAAATGTAATTAATGTTCCACCTGATTATCCCATATCCTTCAAAAGAAAAAATATCCGATTTTTTAAAGAAGAAAACTGACTTTATCTGACAAATGTAAAAGCATAAGCTTTCCCACTGGCATTGAAAAGAAAAAAAATCTACTTGATGTTAGCATAAAGTGTTCATGTGTTTAAACTTAAACTTATCTATCTAATATACAAAATGATAGAATAAGTAGCATTAGTAGTCATCGCTTGTTTTACTTTTTTCATTTAAATTTTGTTTTATAACGTTTCTGCGGTAAGTTGTTTTTACATGCTTAGTGCAAATTGCTATATGAAACGGTTTGCCATTTTAAAAAGAGGATTTTAAATATATGTGTGAAGAATGCACAATTTCTTAAAAAATATGATTTAAAATTACACATATTCATCAAGTAAAAATAGTTAAAATAATAATTTTACAATAAAAATTTTGGAGTTTTTTTTAACATTTAGTATAAAGTATTCATGTGTTTAAACTTAAATTGCATTTACCTAATATACAAAATGATAGGATAAGTAGCAATAGTAGTCATCGCTTGATTTAATTTTTTAATTTGAATTTAATTTTATAACTTTTCTGTGGTAATTTGTTTTTATATGCTTAGTGCAAAGTGTTATATAAAACGGTTTGACATTTAAAAAAAGTATTTTAAATATATGTGTGAAGATTGCACAATTTCTTTTAAAAAATATGTTTTAAAATTACACATATTCGTCAAATAAAAATAGTTAAAGTAATATTTTTACAATAAAAATTTTGAAGTTTTTTTCAACATTTAGTATAAAGGGTTCCTGTGTTTAAAGTTAAATTAAACTTACCTAATATACAAAATGATTGAATAAGTATCAATAGTAATTTAACATGTTTATGTTACAGAACTGTACATAATGTTTTCATTACCAATTTTTACATCTATGTAGAAATCTTTACAAACCTCATATCGATTTATATGAAATAATGTAACCAGCATGAAACGTGTGAGATAATCTAAATAATTTCAAATCAAATGCATTAATAACAATGCTTTTCCAAAATGTACATATTTGTGTTACTTAGCTTGTAGGTGCATTATTTATTGAATGATTGTATACAATATACTTAGCCTTGAATTTATACAACTCAAAAACAGAAAATAAATCACTTATTACACAAAGCAACTTTACGCAAATGAAACTTTTATGTTCCGTACTGTCGTTACGAGATGTAAAAAAGGTTTCTATACATGTCTTATAGTTTCTTTTGCGAAGAATAGAATATGGCTATAAATTAGCTTAAAGTGACACTACAGTGTAGTAACAAATGCAAATGATGTGATAGTTAAGAAATAAAGAATGTCAATTTTACGTCATCGTTGTCACTGAATATTTATTGTCATTCTGATGTCCATATTGATGCCACATAGAATAGTTGATCTATTAAAGATCAAATCCCTATCTATTGCTAAAAGAATGAACTCATATTATTTCTGTCAATAATCTCTATGATATTACCTCTTCGCGCGATGATATCATGATGTTAAAACAGAAAAATCGGTTAAATGTAACAACCCATCGTGGTTTATTCATATATAACGTAATATGAGCGAGTATGAAAATGGATACTTACGCACACGCGCATGTATGCACCCATTTACGCAATACGAGTCACACGCATGTGTAAAACTGTTATAAAGATCGCTGTTACTTCATGAAAAATCACAAATTTTGCAATATTCCAACTTACATATTGTATTATATAACATTTCATGAAAACTGACGTTAACTGAAATCCGTTTATACTTCGAGAGCTTTCAACTGGTTTATATAAAACAGATGTAACAACTGAATACGTTTTTGTGTTGAAACGTCAATGAATTTTGTATTCTTTTAGGTACAAATTCACTATTTATGACGTTTATAAAAGTATTATGAACTCCACGACTCGTATTTCTAATACGTTTCGATTTTACTTTAGACAGATTCAGCTAGAAACCTTCATTATTTCTATAGATAGAAATTTATTAAGCAAGAGTTCTAACTTTCGATCCAGAAACACTACCATCTTGAAGCATATTACGTCTGCCTAAAAGTGTCATTATATGTATTCCATTTTACCATATTAATACAAAAGAAAAATATCAGTAGATTTGTGATTTCCATTTTCCCGCGCACTTTGCACATTTATAATATGAAATCTATTGCTTTATTTTGAAGGCATATATATCATTTTGAAATAATCATTTTGAAATCACTTCAAATGAAAAGAAAAAGAGTGCAAAGAGGAAATATATTTCCGTTTTTTATCTATTACCAAAATATTTCACATTCTGAGTTATTTTTTATCGAGAAAAGAAATTCCTCTTACGTTACATGTATTTTGAAAATGTACCTTTCTGAAACGTGAGGATGTGATGGTATGCCAGAAAGTTTAGAATTTAAGGTGATGCATTACTATGTTGTTTATGCAGCATTTTTAATGACTATGCTTCTTGTTTATATATATTTATGTATAATTATCATAAAGTGTCTCTTTTATTAACCTTTTAAAAGTCTATGTTATTTCATAGGAAACGTATACAGAATGAATAAATATGCATTCATTTTTTATATGTCTATTTTCTGCCCAGAAATATTTATTTAATTTAAGATACAGAATTTATACAATGTCAAGATAGATTATGTACATCTGGTACTTGAGATACAAAGCTCGTTTAGTTGTGTATTTTACAGACGACATAGTTAAAGTTGTGACTTAATTACAGAAAAAGAGGTTAATGTTAAACACTCAGCTAATACGTTATATTCTAAAGAATGTGTTTATACGTTTATACGAATACATATCCCATACGTTTATAACCTAAAGAATTATAAATAATGTGTGTGGATGATGTAACTTAATATTTTTATTATTTATTCAAAGATAAATGTATTCTATCTTTTAAAATCAGTAAGTGAATATTAAAAATATAAATTTGACTACTAAAGAAATGAATTTAGATACCGAGAGTAGTAAAAAATTTGAAATATCTCTGAAATTATTTTGTGAAATTAATTTCTTTATCATATAAAAAAAAGAACGAAATTGTATAGAATTGTATAGAATTGTACTCATTATACGGGAATAAGTGATAGCAAAGATCACTAACTTGAAAGGGAAGCTATTCTAAAGTTCAGCAGCATAATCGCGTAAAATATATCTTCTTACATTCCTGATTTATTTATATAAGTATTTACTGTTAAATAGAAAGCATTTCTGAAATTTTTTTATCTTCTCAATAAAATAAGCATTTAATGCATGATTAATTAAAAAATAACTAAGCTAAGTTGTATATTCAATGACTTTTTTATTTTACATTTAATACAGTTTTCATTAGAAATTATCTAAATCGAGAAATACATATGATTTGTGAACTATCCTAGTACAGCGTGTTCGAGAAAAATTTTAATCATTTTAAACATTAATAACAAAAATACTAACAAGTGAAATGGAATGCAGTTTTCTGCAAAAGAATGAAGAAAGCTAAGAGTATTTTCTGGTATCAATTGCCTGAAGTATGAAATGACAAATCTTGAAATCATCACCCATCAATCCTCACTGTTACACCTCAAATGTTAAAAAACACTTCGAGGGAAGGGAAATCGAGTACAAGCTCAACATTCTCCGTTCTACTAACGGATCTCATGTACATTAAAGGTACTGTAAAAAAAAAAAAAAAAAAAAAAAAAAAAAAAACGCTCTTAGATTTTACTTCATTCTTTTGCAGCAAACTGCATTTCATTTCACTTGTTAGTATTTTTATTATTAATGTTTAGAATGATAAAGACCTGTCTCGGACATGCTATACTTCTGAAAATCTTTTATCTTCTCAAAGAAATAAGCGATTAATGCATGATTAATTTTAAAAAATCTAAGCTAAATTGTATATTCAGTAACTTTTTTATTTTACATTTAATACAGTTTTAATTACAAATTATCTAAATCGAGAAATACCTATGATTTGTGAACTATCCTAGTACGATATCTTTTTCTATGTTGATAACATCCAAACTTTATGAGATACATAGAATTCGTAAAAATCTTTTTAATAGAAAAATAGAAAAAACTCTTATTCTTTAATGTCCTAGAAGACAGCTTTTGGAATTTGTATTAATTACTTTTGTAAAAACTTCTTTTACATGCAGTTATTTTCGAAAATGAAGTATAGTCTTATTTTTTTCTGTTTGCATCCAATAGCGTGGATAATGTTCTTTCAAAATAAATAATCCTATTTAAGACACTAATACGTAATAAAATTCAGATTTAAAGTGAAACACAGTACAGTAAAATTGATTAAGAAAGAAATGAAGGCGCATGTGAAATTAAATATGTGAAAATAAATGTATAGTCTTAAGTTTCAACTACTTAGTTTGAGGCTTTTTTTACACTTGAACAATGAATAACGATACAAAGGATTCAGAGTAAATTTTTTTGAGAATCCTGCCTGTTGTTTACACGAAGAAATACAAATGTATCAGCTCTAATATGAAAAATGCGAAAACGCTCCTGTTTGAATGAAGCAAGGATAAAATAATGAAGTAATGACAAGCAAAATTTAGGTTTTTATTTCCATTGATATAATTTAAACTTCGTCAAATACGTTAAAATGACACTTTAAATGGCGCTTTTATATTTATAATTAAAAGAAATATGATAATGACTTCATAGTGAAAGTTACACAAAAATATTACTTCTTTTCCAGATAATGTTAGATATTTAAGAAAAGTACTTTTAACCGTAATAAAATTAAAAATTGATACATAATTTTCCAGAAGATACCTTTTTTTGGTATTTTACCACTGTGAGAAATAACATTTATGTGATACTGTTTTTCTGAGTAAAATAAATTTTCTATTTCATATCATATTTGAAACGTCTGGATAACATTTTTTTAATCAAAATATTAAAATTCTGAGCCTCAGGTGCATCAAGACCTGCCTTGGACTACCTAAATCCAAATTTTCAGATTTTAGGTGCATGAAATTTTCCTAACTATCGTTTCCTAACCATCGAGAGACAGACACACATAGCGAAACTTTATTTTATTATTATAGATATAAATTGCAGCTTGTGGACAATTCCTTATCATGATACTAACTGAAATGCACCTATCACTACATCTCTAATAACTTCTTGGATTTCCAAGGTATTTGATAGGGTTTTTTATATAAGTTGCTGTATATAGTTGAATACTGAAGTATGCCTAAATTAGCCTATTCTACTACCATTTGCGTATGCGCAGTTAAAAAATATTTTATACAAATGCTAATATTTTATCAATTATCTATATATTCATTTTCTATTTGCCATCTATATATCCATTTTCTTATTATCAAGATTCCAAAAATTATGTCAAATTTAGTTGAAAACCCTGAGTGTTATAAACAAAAAAAACA
This sequence comes from Maratus michaelseni, assembly GCA_963931845.1. NCBI lineage: Eukaryota > Metazoa > Arthropoda > Arachnida > Araneae > Salticidae > Maratus > Maratus michaelseni. The sequence continues at coordinate 258,635,360 of OZ007590.1, read as the reverse complement.
TGGACATTTATTTTTTAATTTTTCAAAGAAAAGTGTATATATTCATTGTGCTTTTCTTAAACAAATGCATAACGTGTTGCTTACAGCTTATTGAATTATTCTTTAGAGCTACAATATTTCCAGTTTTTATATGCAGGGTGACTCCAAATTTTATTTTTAATTAAATTTGTTGTTGGTCTCCGAATTGCCCTAGTATCAAGCCTGCATGGCAAAATACGTAGAAGGTAAAATATGTTTTTTGTATTCCTGAATTTTCAGTTTTCGAGGAGGAAATGCCATAGGATTATATAGGATTTCCTTCTCAATTTATCAATTAGCTCACTGTATTAATTCATCTATTTGAGTTTTCACGATATTTGACTAGTCTTTTTTTATGAGTTTCTCTATAGTATTGACTATCAAATCATGATTAAAAAATTTTTGCTGTAGTTCGCGCATGCGCAGTTAAAATTTATTTCATACAAATACCCGTTTCTCATCAAATATTTACTATATTAATATTTTAATTGCAGTATACTATTTCTACAATTTTTTGTCAAGGTTTTGGAAAGCGGTGTGAAATTCGGCTGAAAAGTTTGCATGCTATAAAAAATTGAATTTTTTGCAGAAACGTTAGCATCTGCAAGAATATGCGTGTTATTCTTACACAAGTGCACAAAAACGTTGAACAAGACCTATATATAGATATTTGCTACAGTGACGGATCATTTTGAGCATTTTTTGTTTTTTGGAGAAACGCAAATATTATTTTATTATTAAATTTATTATAACCCCCCCTAATTGTCATCGGGATTACATCTCCACTGAAAAACATGAAGTCAAACATGTTTTTTACATCTTCAAAGTTCAAGGACATTTCGGGCCTTTCCTCACGAATTTCAGTAGATAATCGACAAAACGACTGAAATCGGTCACTGCCCCTTAATTTTTGGACAGTGTATTTTTTGAGATGTTATATCGACATTTGAAAATAAAGCATTTACGCTTTAAGCAATAACGCTTTATTAATATAACTACTAGTGTAAATTATTAGTGTAAATTTCCGTCCTTGGACGATGGGTAGAAATCATGATATTCAATTAAAATTTGAAATAATTGATAAAAATATTCATATACTATTCATCGACAATAACGTTTCATCTCAGTTCTCCTTAAGTTCAGGACCTGATTAATGCATGCGCCTCTGGGGTTTTAACAATAAATTTGCTATCTAATGTAAATAAGATGACAAAACAGAGGAGAATTTACAGATATATCTTAATTAATAAAGGTAACTAGATATAGATTGAATGCATTATCAGTACAAATTGTTTTTGCAGGCTTGTATTGCCCGAAACATATACAAGTAAATTTCATTAAAAAAAAAAATCTCAAATCTTTATTTCTGTTTTTCACTAAGAATGAGCTCTAGGGACCTGAACATTTGTAGAAATTTTGATATACATGCATACACACACTTATATGTGTATGTGGAATAGATTTAAAAGAAGCTAAAACGAATTCAGAGAATCTGAAATGCATAATTGGATTTTTATCATTATTCAATACGCTCCTCAAACGCATATGACCATATTAATCTGATTATACTAACCTGTTGACGTCATATTCACCTGTTTTCTGTACTTTCTCATATTTATGCTCCTTGTATGATTGAGAACTCTTTGAAAATCCGTGTTATACTTCCCATATGACGTCATATTCATCTTCTTTTCAATCATGAAACTTTTTATTTCATTTTCATTTTTCACGTGGAAATATTTCTATAGAAAATTAATTGCCGTGAAAAGAATTTTATTGTGGATTTTTAATTGCTGGCATCTGCTATAACGAAAAATGTGTAAATTTGGTAGGAAATTGCTGTTAGATGGAAGGGTACTGCCCGGAATCATCACCGCACTTGCGTATTATATAAATAGATGCTTACGCGAATGCTTATTGCACATTATTTCTCACAAGAAAAAAATCTCATCACTCGTTCAAGATTTTCTTGATATACGTGTAAAGTATTTACTTGAAAATCTCTAGTTACAAGCAGTTTGCTTTTTAAATGTTACATTAAAACATCCATTAACAATAATAAATAAAAAATATTTTTTCTTCTGTAAAATACAATTGGCATAAATAAGGACTGAACTATTAAAGGAAAATACATTAACATTGAATAAAAGTTTGTGTTAAGACCGTAAACATTCAATTGAGAAAAAAACGACATTAACGATGCACAAATTTCCAAAAGTTAAGGATTTTTTAAAACCTTATTAAATACTACGTATTAAAAACATGGAATATTCCGACTTTAAGATGTTCATTTCAAATATGAAATAGTGGGAAAATGTCGGGTTCAAAGAATTTCCAATATGTCTACACTTCCCCAACTGATAGAATTTTAATAGTATTCTAGCTCTGATAAATATTTCCTGCGGCACGGAATCTTAGATTATTTTATCAGTTCAAAAAAGTATCTTGTAAATAAAATAAATGAAGAAAACATACGTTACCTTCATGATTAATGCATGATTCTGCTTACCACTAGGGGAATTTGCGGAAAGAATGAAATTCCTTTTATCATGTTTTTAGCGAAATGAAAAAAAAATAGACACGTTGAAAAACTAGAAATGGAGAAAAATGTTTCTCGGAGAAAGACATATTATTTATTTGATCTTTTATCTAGGATATTCGAAATAATTCGATATCATATACATTGAAAACCAAATTGGCGAAATTTTAGAGTTGATAAAAACTGAAGTTTAGAAATGTGTTTTAAGCTATACAAGTAAAATAAAAAGTTATTTTGGGGAGACAAACGGAGAGAAAGTTTTATCACAATAAAACCGAGAAAGGACTATTTCATGGATAAGTCATCTGAAACTTCCTTTTAACTTTCCGCTCCTATTCAGACGTCTCTTTGACAAGCATGCAAGTGTAAAAATAATTGCTTTACTCGAAAAATAATGCAAAATATGTTTAGAAAATATATGCATTTCTTATAATAACACAGACTGCGTCATAAATTCTTTAAAACTTTAAAAAATCATTAAAAAGAATCAAATGATGCTGAAATGTTGCGGTTTACAGGAATGAGATTAGCGAAAGACCGATTTTGTTTTATAACAAAAATATTATTGTTAAAAATTACCGATAGATGTCGCTGGTATTCATAATATGAAGCAGATGTATTCAAATTAGGCTTATAGTAAACGACCCATTTCTGCGAAGCGTCTTACAAGCTTCACTATCCTAGCACAAAAAACAAGCCCGTTTCTCGTTTTCGGCATTTTGCCGCGTTTAATTTTTACAATGCGCGAGTTGCTGATTCCCCGTTCTTATAAAAGAGTTTAATCAACAGCGCTTGATCTGGAAACGATATCATATCTCCGTCATCGAATGAAGAATCTGTATGCATTGAGGGATTTTAGTGGCAGCCTGATTTGCATAAATATGCTTCATATTATGCCAGCAGCACCATCTATCGGTAATTTTTTAACCAATTTTTTTTATATGTAAACATCTTGCGATGTGTTGCAACTAAAAACTTAACGGAATAGATTTCATACACATTTAACATTTATTGGGAAAAATAATAAAAATGAACAAATCTATTAAAAGTCGGTAAGCATAGTAAACAATTGTTAAAATTTATAACTATTTGCGTTTTCTGCAGAAGTAAGTGTGAAAAATGGTATTCAATTTTCAACAATAAATAAAATTAATGTTTTAGCAATAAATTACGTATTTCACAGAAAAAAGTATGACAATTAGGTAAATACTTAAAATTATTTTGTTAAGAATAATTTTTATATAACATAAAATTACTTTATATCGTCATTAGTATTGGATGAAAAAAAGGTAACGTGAAAAGCAAATGAGGAAATTAATTAAAATTTGAGGATTTACATTAGCTCTCGGGCGTAAAATCTCCGTTGCTCTTCCTTAGTGTCTGGTACATATAATCCCAAATAGGTCTATACATTTTAACCTTGATATAACGTAAAAATAAACTTTTAATAGCTATTTATTTTTTATATTTATTTTTTCTTACGTTTTTTTTATCATTTGTTACTTTTCAGGAACCAATTTATTAAGTACGTATCGCACAGAAAAAAAAAACTCTTCTGGAAAAGCCAATATACTTTTTTAAAACGTCAAAGCATGTGATACAACACAAGAAAAAATTCTCTACGCATACAACTCTTCAAATATAAAGACATTTCAATTGGAAATTGATTTCAAAATCTTCAATTCAAATTCAATGCAATGCATTTTGGACTTTCAGTCGGAACTGTCAGATAAATTGTGAAATGTCATGAAATATTTCAGAAACTTTAATGTAAGTTTGGAGTAATATAATTTAAAAAAAATATTTTTCTATTATAATTTTTTTTTTAAATATGAAAATTAGGTAAATACTTAAAATTATTCTGTTAAGAATAATTTTTATATTACATAAAATTACTTTATATCATCATTAATATTTGATAAAAGAAAGTTAACGTTAACAGCAAATGAGGAAACTAATTAAAATTTGAGGATTTACATTAGCTCTTGGGCGTAAAAGCTCGGTTGCTCTTTCCCAGTGTCTGGTACATATAATCCCAAATAGGTCTATGTATTTTAACCTTGATATAACGTAAAAATAAACTTTTAATAGCTACTTATTTTTTATATTTATTTTTTCTTACGTTTTCTTATCATTTGTTACTTTTCAGGAACCAATTTATCAAGTAAGCATAACACAGATAAAAAGCTCTTCTGGAAAAGCCAATATACTTTTTTAAAACGTCAAAGCATGTGATACAACTTAAGAAAAAACTCTCTACGTATACAGCTCTTCAAATATAAAGACATTTCAATTGGAAATTGATTTCAAAATCTTCAATTCAAATTCAATGCAATGCATTTTGGACTTTCAGTCGGAACTGTCAGATAAATTGTGAAATGTCATGAAATATTTCAGAAACTTCGATGCTAGTTTGGAGTAATAATTAAAAAAAATATGTATTGTTTTATTATAATTTTTGAAAGAAAATATGAATTGTAACCAATGAATTCTTTAAAAAAAATCCATTTTTAGAAGCTACAAATATACGAATCCAAAATTACTGCTCATTCCGCCAAGTAGTTGTTTGTGTTATGCTTAAAAAACTACACGCATTGCATGATTAAAAATCATTTTAACGTTAAGAGTTCCATAATTTAAACTTGCTTAGTTCCGATACTACTTCACCGGATGCTTTCCGGTTTGGTATCCGAATGTAAAACACACCCTATTGTATCCATATATAATGTCAAAAGTAGGTGTAAATATTGAAAATTTTAAAATTTATTACAATTTATATATGTCGACAACGCCTTAAGAAAAATTAAGGAAAATATCAATTAGTAGACGCTATTATTTATTGATTAGTCCTAGTGAGATTATTACACAATGATGCATCACAGTTAGTAAAGGATGATATTTTTTTCCAGGACTTTACATATTTTAATCTTACACTGGTGTGCAAAACTTAAGCAACAAACCCAAAATGATAATTTCTGAACACGTGAGTGCTCAAAAAGAAATTCAATAAAGAGCAAGGGTAGAAAAGAGGTACTACCCTAACAACACAGCCAGTCGATGTGAAGTCCCCTTGACGTTACACATGGTTAGAAGTGTCACAATCGCTACGGTGAATCAAAATATGGGATATTTCACAGGTTTTTAGGAAAAAAAAGGAAAAGTTTTTATTTTTACATTTGAGTACGGGTGTTACTTTTTTTTTTTTTTTTTTTTTTTTTTTTTTTTTTTTTTTTTTGGGGGGGGGGGGGGGTTCTGGTGATGAGGTTTGTTTGCCGTGTGTCGCGTGTGGGTGAGGGGCCACTGTATATAGTGTATTTCAAAATGTTATTGTGTGTAAATAAAATTGTTTGAATTTTATATTGTAATTATATATTGTAATCATATTTAAAAATATATTATACCTCTAAAGGTTATTGTATACGTACTAATGCATTCAAAATGTACGACTACAAATAATTATCATCATAATGTTAATCTCAAAATGCTATATAAATAACTAAAATTAAATTTTATGTAAAATATCAATTATTGTAATAATTTTAACGTTCGCCCAGCCTTGTGGCAAAATTGGGTAACGTTTATACTTTGTAAAAATTGTAGTTTAACTTGTAATTATTGTAGCTAGCGCCGGATAGTAATATTTTTCCCTCCCGAGGCTTAGGAGTGCGTCCTGGCCATTAGCCAAAAGCTGGTCCTTAGGGTGGGCGCTGTCTGTCTGTCTCATTATTACTCTCAAATGATTGTTTACACTGAATTCACTGTAACTGTCGCTTTGTGATGGGTCACCAGGTGACATTACAATGAACTCACCTTGTGATTCTCAAGTTACTGTCAGTTGAAGACTGAACTTTGAAGTCATTGTGAGCATTGCATTGTGATGAGTCGCCAAATAATGTCACAATGAAGTCGCATGGTGACTTTCCGGTGATCGACACTCTATTGTGAAGTCATCATTGCACTCCTTTGTGAAAAAACAAAATGATTTTTTTTTCTGTCACTTGGGAACTCGTCACAGAACAGCTATCATGATGACTTTACACTGGAGTGTCAAAATGACAGTCACATGAGAGTCACAAGATGACTTCATTGTAAAGTCATCTGGGGACTCGTCAAAAAGCAGCAGTCATAGTGACTGTTCAGTGGAGTGACCAAATAAGAGTAAAAATGAGACGAATGAAAGATATCCTATTTCTGTCCATTGTAGTTACTGTGACAATTGTGACCATTTGTGATGTCAAGAAGACTTCACAGCGACTGTCTGTGCTGTTAGGGTAGTACCTATTTTCTACACTTGCTGTTTATAGAATTTCTTTTTGAGTAGTCACGTGTTCAGAAATTAGCTTTTTGTGTTTGTTGCTTAAGTTTTGCACACTAGTGTAGTATACCTTAAGAAACACATTTAATAAAATATTTTTTAATAACTTTTATTTAAATACGTTTTTCAATAATTGACAGGCAGTTTATTTTTTAAAATAAAGAATTATTTAATTATATATAATGAGTTATAGAAATCTAAAATTAAAAAACGTATTTGAACACATTTGTTGTGTAAAATGTAGAGATTCATCTTTATATATTTGTGATTGCACAAATAGTAGAAACTTTTAACTTATACATGGTTCTTTATATCAGAAAAAAAAATTGCAATTAATAAATTTTGCATATGACTACAGATTTTAAACATTTGTATTATTTCATGTATTCATTTAAATGTAAAATTAAATTCAAAAATCATTTTGACAAGTAAAAAAATATTATTAAATTCAGGGATTGGAGAAAACGTTAACATAAAAATCAAAGCATCCAATATAAGGCATAAAAAATCTTTCTAAGCACATAGTTCATCAATTATAAGGACATTTGAAGTGAAAATGGAATTTTAACCCTCAATATAATTTACTCACTAAACAGGAACTATTGGATAAATTTTAAAATTTTCGCAAATATTAAATAAACTATGAGGCACAGAACGATTTTGAATGAGATACGATTTTTAAACAACATATTTGTCTGTGTCAAGTCGTTTTAGCCTTATTCCAATACAAATGTTACTGAGAATGTATTGTTACAAAAAAATATGAATAGCGGACACCTCGGAAACGAAAAATTTGTCCGTTGTTAGGAAATGTCCGATATTTAGAGGTAGAAATATACTAACACAAAAATATGGGTATTGAAAACTTTTCTACTAAACATAGGTGCCCACTATTAGGGAGTCTCCCTTATGGTGATCATTTCAAAAATAACGCGTAAATCTTGTTAATCTCCTGTAAATCTCCCTGATTAAGTCTAGACATTTTAAACATGGTATGCTTTACAAAATACCTATTTAAAGCTGTATTTTCCATTCTTCTGTTCCATAAGATTGTTGGGACTGTTTTAAATATGAAATTTAAACATACGTAACTCAAAATATGGTTATAAAAAAACTACATACACATACTTTAACAAACAAATCAAAGCACATCGTACAACATAAGGAAAAACTCTCTAGGCGCACTGCTCTTCAAATATAAAGACATTTGAATTGGAAATTCAGTTTCAAGTCTTCAAATGTTTCAGGATATCACTAGGAAGTTCTGTATAAACTGTGAAAATACCGTGAAAGATTTAAGAAACTTTGATTCACATAAATATTTTGAATGTGATATATATTTTTAAATATATTTGTTTTTCACAATAAAATTTCACTTTTTCACAGGCATATTTTTCGTCGAAATATAAAACTAAAAGTAGTTAAAAATTATTTTCTTAAATATTATTTTTTACGCAGCTTTTGAATACTCACTTTCATGAAAAATAAAATAAAAACTTGAATAACTGCAATAACATGTATGAATTATTTTAACATGTATAGATAGAATTCATCTATGTTAAAATTATTAGTTAAACTAAACATTAATTATTTAACTATTCTTTTGCGATAATCTATAACATATGGAAATGCCAGAATGTCGTCATTAATTTTCCCATTGTTTCAAACACATAAAAACTTACAGTGGTTTAAGTGCATTTGGTTGTTACTTTGTAAATAATAATCCTCAAGAGTAAAATAGAAACTTGCAAATGCACGTTTCAAATGGAAGTTTAAGTAGTTTTCTTTCTGTTACGTTTCAATAAGTAATGTTTTTAGTAAAAGAAAATACATTAAAAATTAAAACATTGTATAAAGAATAGTTATTTTGCATTTAATTTCTAAAAATGTATACGTAGTTTTCTTACTTCCTTTTTTTTATTTAACGTTGTTTAAAATTTTGGTAGCATCTGACCTTTCATTTTAACTTTCTTATTTTGCAAACAATGCTTTTAAAATGATTTGAAGATCTTTATACATATCCTTTATATTTTGAAGATCTTAATATAAAATAGCAAATGAAAATATTCATATCTACTGACGTAGACTTTTTCAAGAGGAATAATTGGGTAAATGTCTGTGTTACAAATATATAAAAATTTCAGAATGCGTATTACTGTTGAGATGCTTTTTGAACTTCGGTAAAAATTCGACTTCAATTCTCTACAGACTTAATAAAGCTTTTAATTAAAAACTCTTCCAATTAAAAACTACAGTTTTAATTACTAAAAAGGAAAGAACGATAATGTCTTAGAATGTAATATATTTTTTAATAGAGTTTACCGTGAAATTTCTTTTAATAATAACTACAAAATTATACTCATTTCTGTGACTTCTGCCAAAATAATTGCAAAAAAAAAAAAAAAAAAAAAAAAAAAATGATGATTTTTTCAAGAGATATCCCTTTTTTACCTTAACAAAAATTGCTACTTTTGCTAACGTTTTTCTTAACATAAATTAACGTAATAGACTGCTAATTAAAATCAAAACTTTCAAAATATAAATAGATTGTGTATCTTTATCTGCAAAACACTATAAAACGAAAAACAAAACAAAAAACAATACGCATAATGTCGGTATTATGTTAGCGGTATCGAAGTTTACAGGGAGAAAAACTACACATTGCTGAAACCTAAATTTTATCTTATTTTAACAAAATGACTTAATATACCGAAGTAAATAATTTAAGCTGGAAAAATTGTTTTTTGAGGAAAGGTTTTTATACATATATTAGTTTTATTATTTCACATTTTCTTCAGTTGAACTAGCAATCTGTGTCTTTGTACGGGATATAAATTATTTCGGTTTTCCTGATCAAACCTGATCATGGATTATACACGCAATAGAATTACATACACGTATATGAAACAACGTAACAGCACTTAAATCATATAAATCAAGTACATAATAGATTTAACTATTCTGACATGACTCACGTATCAAAATCGAAAAAAAAAAATTTATCTTTATGGTGGAACGTAATAAATATTTTATAAGGCAATGAAATTTCCAAGCTCACAAAATAAAAAGAAAAGAAACATTGTTCCACAAAAGCAAACTATAATATATCTTACGAAAGGTTTACAAATGTGTTTGCTGTATGTGAGCTACTAAGTGAAACTTGTTACTTTATACCATACTAGTTATTCTATATGGCTTATACAGTGTGATTCATAAATATCGAAACAATAGGCTATCTCTTTAAATATTGCCCCTCGGCACATACTTTCAATTGCAAAGTTTCATAAAAAGATGCAAAATTTGATGAGATAAGTTGCAACTCTCATGAAGGGAGGGGGGGGGGGTCTATTTGAAAAAATACAAAAATTAAATTTTTATACGGTCCCCATAAGATAAACTTTCCAATTAGAAAATTTTTCCTTATCCATTCCTGAATTAAACAAAAGAAATTTTCATCTTGATATCTGCAAAATTCACAGAGATTTTAAAATCCAAAATTAGTGACTTACACCACTGAAGCATACCTCTGAGAGACGCGATATCAGTTAATTTGAAATGCAAGTTTCCGATCGACCATAAATTTACACATTATTAAAAATCGATCTAAGGCAATGCCTTAACTTTTAGATATAAAATAACAGCGTATAGGTTTTTTCGTTAAACTTGCTTGAGAAATATAGTAGAGGTCTGCATGAGCCCGAGCTTTACGCCAGGCCCATAACCGGTCCGACTCGTGTTTTTATTGTTTTAAAGATGTGTCGGGCAGGCAATAAATTCTGTAAAAATAGTAATAGTGATAATGAAACTTCTGTTAACGAAATCATTGGAAATATATTTTAATAAATTACACAGAAATATTTTCAAAAATCTACTTTTTGTTATACAGCTTCGAAAGTTATGATGTTTTTAAACCTATTTTTCATTTTTTCCAAACGACATTGTTCTTTTAAAAATAAATCTTTATTCGAATGTAATAGTCTAAGAGTATAAATAATCATTAACGTTGTTATTGCGTATTTTTTTAATAGATGCCAAACTCCCACTAATTTTCCGTTATAAGTGGTTTATTTGACCCAGGTTTAATATGTTCGAACCAGAAACTCTTTTAAGAAATTCAATTGAATAAATTCAACTTAAAAACTTTAAATAAGTCAAAGATTCATTAAATAAATTTTCTGGTTTTAAAGTGGTTAACTGGTTCAAATTAATCTACATATTTCGCAGGATTAGTGGGAGGTTTGTCAGCTATGTTTTTGTCATGCAAACACGCAGTAATCTAAAATATACTGTAAACTTTTCTCATAAATATGTATGTAGTATTCTTTAAAATAATCTTAATTGTTTGTTAAGAAAAGTGGGAATTTTTTCTACAAATTTTGGCCTGTGCAGAAATTTAACAATGCACAGACACCTGTCTAGATAATGAATTAAATAAATTTAAGTGCATCGCCCATGAAAATGGATATTTTCCCGCATCATATCAATAAACCCATCTATGACCTGAAATATAAAGTGCATAAATAAAATTTATATCTCTAATAAACTTAAATTTTGTAACTTTGCCTATATAACAGATTTGTATGAGAGACTAGGGTATGCGTTAAACAAATTTTATATCTGTACCCGAGAGCCAAAGTAGCGAAAGTCTTAGGGTGTGATTCTGTTTACAAATTATATGGTTAACCATCATAAAAAAATCAAAATTTATCTCTATAAATATCTATAAATAAATAAAAAATACATAAATGTTTCCCAGACACCTTACAGTAACATTGTTTCTTGAATTACTAATTCTTACTTTAGAAGTCACTTTAGAAGTACAGCAAAAAATAAAATAAAATAAAATAAAATAAAATAAAATAAAACAAAATAAAATAAAACAAAAAAAATCCCTACCAGACACATGTAGATTTCGAAATGGGTGGTTCCAAGTGCGGCTTCATGGCAAAAAGGTCATTTCTTCTGCAATTCCCAATAAACAGACGCTTCACGGTCTGCGTCTTCGAAATCTACCTGTGCCTGTAGGTTGAGCTGTCATGGATTTTTTATCGCAAATTTTAGCGTTTTTCACGTTCCACGTCGATTTTTTGACATTCGTGAAAGGAATTAGATTTCAAACTTTTATCCTAATATTGTAAATCTTGTCCTTAATTTTTTAACACATTCCAACCTAGTTGAAAAGTGTACATGACTTAGGTTAGCCTGTCCTTGCTCTAACTTACGTACATATACTCAGATTGTCCTGAATTTTGTTGTATGTTATTGTAAATTACTATAGCATGATCGCTATTAAAAATGAAGTGTGTAGCACTTATAGTTTTTTTACAGGGATAGTCAAAAGCATTCCATTACATTACGGTCAAAAAATCGTTTCAAGTGCATTTTGATGATGCTACGCCATTTGAAACATGATGAAATTGATATACAATTATGGAGCAGTAAAATGTGCTTTTTGTACAACGTGGGGTGCAAAGTATTTATTATTCATTTACAGGGTCAAACAAAAGAATTCTGTTGCACGTTGTTCTACGGAGAAAAATCGTTTGCAGTGTAATTTAATCATTTTTCACTATTTCAAACATAATGAAATAAATTTATATGCATTACTAAGGTGCACTATAAATTGCTCATTTAAAAATATTATGTGCATTACGTTTAACGGTAATTTACAATCACACACAAACGATATCGGCTACAGTATACCGGAATAATTACAGTCTATGTGTGATAAGTGCGTTTTCAGCACTGGTTTGCGTTTCTAAGTTTAACAAAATTTTTGCGCAGTACGTGGTGGGTATAAATTCGTTTGATCATATACAGGGCTGCACAACGGAATTCGTAAGTATTACACACCGCTGGAGTGAATTGCTTACTGTAGTTCTTAATTGTATTAGGCATTTTCCTTCTGAACGACAGTTAGTTGACTTATAGAATTTTGTGGAAAATAAATATATAGTGTTGCGCAAAGAACAAGGTACGTTGTAGTTTATGGTTGGTAATTGCTGGAACTTTGTTTTAAGTTGCCTTATGCGTTTTTTACCTGAATAAAATTTTAGCTTACTATGTGGTGTGTACAAAAGTCTTTAGACTATATACAGGGCTGTACGAAGGATTTCAAGTGCATTTTCATCGATTAGCAAAAATTACTAAATGTGAATTTTCTAAATGAACTAAATTTTATCATGCGATGTGGTATATATCTAAATCTATAGATCATATACTTGGCTACACAAAATAATTCTACTAGTTTTTTGACTACGCATGGTAATTTCTAAAACTGGACTTTTAAATGTGTTGTATGTTTCTTATACAGGATGGTTATAATTAAACTTCTCCTATAAACAGCATCCTACAGAGCAAACGGTTGAACGGAATGCAACGAAATTTGGTATATAGACTATACACGAGATGCACTCATGGAATTTCGAAAAAAATATATAGTTCTAAAATGTCCACCTGAGAAGGCCTTTTCCGAAAAAACATTAAATTTAACACAATAAACGGATAAACAGAATCTAGAAACAATATCAACATTTATTTACTATTTTCTGATCACCTTGTCCTCGAACCACATTAAGTAAAGGTAAGGAAAAATAACAGTACGCTGTTTGAGAAAAAAAGTTCATTTTACAGAAACAAGAATATATTAGGACGAAATTGTACAAGAGGAGCAGTTGTTAATCGTGTCCAGAACGATATAGGGGAAGATGCTCCATGTGACCGCCCTTATTCACCTGCAAAACTTCAAGTCGATGGGAAGTGTGTTCAACACCAGATCGTAACTGATTAGTTGTGATGCTTCGCACATAAAGTGTTATGGAGTTCTTTATGTTATTAACTATGTCGCAACACTTCCACGATACACCAGATTTTTAAGTAGACCCACAACCAGAAATCGCATGGATTTAGATCCGGCGAACGTGGCAGCCATGGATTACGAAAGAAGCGAATAATAACACGTTCGTCTGTGAAATGTTGGAGCAATAGAGAATTCACGGAGTCATGGATATATGGAGGCGCATCATCCTGCATGAAAAGTCCATGTAAGGACCTGCCTTTGCAGTAGTTGCGGCACAATAAATGTCTGCAGCATGCCATGGTTCCGACGGCCCGTAACGGAACATGTGACAGGACCACGTGCAGTTATTTCCTCAAAGAATAATGGCCCAAGGATGAATGTCGCCATGAATCCACACTAGACCTTTGGAGGATGTAGGGGAATTTCAGTGTGTATCCGCGGATTTTCCTGAGCCCAAATGCAGAAATTTTGTGTGTCGACTTGCCCAGTGAGGTAGAAATGAGCGTTGTTGCTCCACAGTATATTTCAAGGCCATGACAGATCAATAGTCATTCTGGTGAGAAAACTGACTGCGAATGAGAGACGTTGCGGCTTGTCTCTATCCAACAGCCCTTGGGTATAGTGCATCTTGTATGGGAAGTAGTGCATTATGTTTTTGAGCACTTTTCGGATGGTGCTGTAAGAATAGCCTGTCTGTCAAGAAACTGCACGTGCGCTACTGCCCCCAAACTCTGATATCTGTGACTGTGCGGCAACAACTGTCTTGACTGCATCAACAAGTACCAGTGTGACAGGGCTCTTCCAGGTTGAACTCCTAATTTCTCCATCTCTTCAAATCTCTTAATCATGACCCGGATACCTTTAGTAGACATAGGTCCACACCGTAGCTTCTTTATGCGACGAAATTCAAGAACTGCAGCAGAAGCATTCCCCTTGTTTTCGTAAAACAGCTTCACCAATAACGCCCGTTCAACTAAAGATACCGTCATCATTACAGCCGAAAACATCGACATAAAACATGACAACGTCTGCAAACGTTTTATACCCGAACCTGTTTTGCATAAAGCTTCCTCTTCTTCGCAAGCATGCAAATCTCGACATTTTTTCCCTAGAACTGACAGCTTTTCCCGGTTTTACATTTTATTACTCAAAATTTTTGTTCTGAATTGTTAATATTGTTTCTGTATTTCGTTTTAGTCGTTTATTGTGTTTTATTTAATGTTTTTCCGGAAAAGGAGCCCTCTGGTGGACATTTTGGAACTAATTTTTGCTTTTCGAAATTCCGTGAGCGCATCTCGTGTATAGTCTATATACCAAATTTCGTTGCATTCAGTTCACCCGTTTGTGCTGTAGGATGCTGTTTATAGGGGAAGTTAAATAATGACCACCCTGTACTGTACATATCTTCTTTCATCTTTCACTGTGAAGTTTTGTTATAGTTTTCCGGATGTGTTGGAAAGTGTTTCATAATCTATGCTTGACGCAGGATTTTTCGTTTTTGTTTTTTATGTTTTTGCAATTTTTAGCGTTTTTTCGTTATCCACGGCAATTTTTTAACATTCTTAAAATGAATCACTTTCCAAAATTTAACCTCAAATAGTTAGTTCATTTTGTTATCTGCACTTTTCAATGCGATTTTTTGCATTTTTTCGAGTTTCGCGCCGTTATTTCAGAACGAATTCGGGTTACAATGTCATAGTCCACTGTAAAAAAATCTGCACTCAGAAAAAGGAATTGATTAAAACTACAAAACATTTTGGTTGTTTTAGCAAAATTGGAGTAAATGAACCATTTTACTTCAATTAACAAAACATTTTTGCTGACGATACAATTTTTTTTTTGGAATTGCAAAAAAAAGTGGTTTTCAACAAAAAAAAAAAAAAATTTGTTGATTCAAACAAAATTTCCATTGACCTATATTTAAACAAAATTTTTGTTTAAATAAGGGTCTATTACTTTTAAATTCTAAAGGTGTAAAATTAACAACTATAATTTAAATTAAAATAACTTTTATTAGTTGTTTTACATGTTTCGACTCTTCTGAGTCATTTTCAAAAACAAAATGAGAATATTCTAAAGCTGCACGGGCTTTGAAGTTATTATTTACATGTACTTTTAAAAAAAAATTACGCACGTTATCTATTATTTTTTACTTGATTGTTTATTTTCATATCTTTGAGCATGGAGTAATTCTAGCCACAGTTTCGGTAAATTAAAAAATGCCGCATCGTTACATATTGTATTTTTGTGCATGAGTATCTCTATGGTTTCTCTTATTATGGATGGATAGTATAGACTGGAGGGAAATATTATTTTACTTTCATTGAAATTTATTTGGATGGTTTCTTCTTGATATAATCTTGCTAGGGCTGTAGTTTTTCTATTGTATTTAAGTAAGCAAGTAAAAAATAATAGATAACGTGCGTAATTTTATTTAAAAAAGTACATGTAAATAATAATTTCAAAGCCCGTGCAGCTTTAGAATATTCTCATTTTGTTTTTGAAAATGACTCAGAAGAGTCGAAACATGTAAAACAACTAATAAAAGTTATTTTAATTTATATTATAGTTGTTAATTTTACACCTTTAGCATTTAAAAGTAATATACTATTACAAGGTGTTATATTTTATTATATTGTTAAATATGGGTCAATAAAAATTTTGTTTGAATCAACAAAATTTTTTTTTTTTTTGCAATTCCAAAAAAATTTTTTGTATCGTCAGCAAAAATGTTTTGTTAATTGAAGTAAAATGGTTCAATTTAACTCCAATTTTGCTAACACAACAAAATGTACTCAAAAATATGTTTTGTAGTTTTAATCAGTTTCTTTTTCTGAGTGTGCCCATTGCGATTTTTGATTTTTAGCAATTTTTATGCGATTTTATTCCGAGGATTTGTTATTCACGGCGATAGCCGAATATAATTTTCTTTTCTCTTCCAGCCAGTGAATATTTTCTGAAATTGGGGAGCTATTTTAAAATTTTTGGCGAATTTCTATTGTGATTTTAAACGTTTTTTCGCGTTTCGTGTTATTTTTAAACGTGCTGAGCAACGCCGGGCACGTCAGCTAGTAAAAAAAAATCTACCCATTATCAGTTTTTAAATTGAAATCTATATATCCATGCACACAAAGGAAATATATTGTGCATTAAAGTAGTTTTTATGTAGAAATATAGTTTTGTAGAACTAAACCTATAAGAATGTAGCACATTCTACATATATTGTCTTTATATCAGTATTAATACATTGTAAATTTCATTTCAGCATTAATACAGTTAATTTCATATTTGTATGTTTAAAAACTGATATACTTAATTGTATGTTTTTATAAGTTTGGTAAAAGAAATATTTTACTGATGTGGAAAAAAAAGAGGGTTTAGCTTAGCATGTAAAATTTCTTTGAAATCTGTAACTCAACTTACTTATTTTATATAATTTTTTTTAATAAAGCATGAATCTATCTCAAAACTTTTGTTTATAAAAATATAGAAAAGAATAATTTACAGTAATAAAAATAAATATCAAAAAGAAGAAAGTGGAAGCATTACGAAAATTGGCAATTAATAGCTTGGCGACAGCTTTTTCTTCGCCTTTGTCGCCTGAACAAAAAAAGTTTTTTTTTTGTCTAAATTGGAAAGATGGGCGATCAAATCCCTTTGTAACTTTGTATATAGACTGATTAGAAATAAGTTTTGGACACAAACTATGCATTTTCTTTAACTATATATATTTTTCAAAATTTCAACACTTTACTTTTTAAATTTATAATTGATATTTTTCAGATAAAAATGCTTTTTGATGTAATTGGTGGGGAATCTATAAATATACTTTAAATATTACAATTTATTAGAGTTTTCAATTAAAAGCATTTTTGAACCATGATCTCAACACCGGTCCCTGTGGTTTGTAACCTGTTTATAAATTGTGTACTAGGTTTCCTATGGTAATGTATATCATACATTGCGCAATCATTTTCGCTTTAGAAAACAAAAACATACAGAGATACAAAGGATACCATACACATACCAAGATGGATAATCTTAAGAATTAATTATGACTTTATATTAATGCAAAAAGAAAATGTACAGATTACGTGCACTCAAGTGCTTTAAGTAATTTAAGCAATCAACATCAATTTTATTAATAATATGCAATTGGTATCATCCCTTACCGCTTTTGCAGATATTTAGTTTCACAAAACTGATTAAAAATAGCAAACACACTCAGAAAAAGGAATTGATTAAAACTACAAAACATTTTTGCTGAGTACATTTTGGTTGTTCTAGCAAAATTGGAGTAAAATTGAATCATTTTACTTCAATTAACAAAACATTTTTGCTGACGATACAAAATTTTTTTTTTAGAATTGCAAAAAAAAAAAACAGTGGTTTTCAACAAAAAAATTTTTTCAAACAAAATTTCCATTGACCTGTATTTAAACAATTTTTTTTTTTAAATATGGGTCAATGAAAATTTTGTTTGAATCAACAAAAAAATTTTTTTTTGCAATTCCAAAAAAAAAAAAAAAAAAAAAAAAAAAAAAAAATTGTATTGTCAGCAAAAATGTTTTGTTAATTGAAGTAAAATGGTTCAATTTTACTCCAATTTTGCTAAAACAACAAAATGTACTCAAAAAATATGTTTTGTAGTTTTAATCAGTTTCTTTTTCTGAGTGCATTAACCTTTATTCGGTATGTAATGTTACGAAATCCTGCTCATTAATTAAAATAAAACGCAACAATTGTGCTATTCATTCAAGTCACGTAAAAGTTTTGATTCTACCAAAAATAATAAAAACATCGAATTTCACTCCTCATTGTTATTCTAGATTCCTGCAAAACAATCCTATCAGAACAAAACATATTTAAGTAAATAAACTTACAGACATATGATATAAGCAGTTTGCAGTATTAAAAGACATATCGTGTTATTATTTATGTAAGACATACTTTATAAATAGAAATTTTATTTTTTATTAAGTTAAAAATGTTTTGCATTTATATCATATGTATAAAAAAATGCAAATTTTAAAATGTGTTGAACGTTATTAATGCTATTCAAGTACATGGACAATACTTTATACTAAACATAAATTATATAATACACCATAACTAAAAGTATAGTCATTCTCACAGTAATATTTATATTTAAACAATATAATAAACTGAAAAGAGCACTGTACGTTCAAGCACACAATATTTATTTTAACTATATACATAAGTGTATAAATATGATTAGGTTAAGCAAATTCGTATATTTTAAAAGTATATATAATTGGTGTACTCTGTTGGTGCCAAACCGATATTTTGTAAATTAAATATATAGCTCTGTACATAACAATTATCTAAATTGATGCAGGAATTTTAAAGACTATTAACTAAGAATTAGTAAGTTGAAATATCACTTAATCAAGTATATTCACGCAAACAAATTTAAGTTGGATTTTTTTTTCTAAATTAAAAATTATATTTTGTATTAGAAAACTTCATTAAAATACTTCGAATACTTAAAATTAAACTCTTGTATCTATTATTAAATAAATATAATGTTTATACTGTGTGGAACAAATTGTAAGAAAACTTAAATTTGAATATAAATAAAATTTACATTTATTTCTGATTTATGTTTTTATTTATCTATAATAATAAAGTTATTTTTTCTTAAAGTTTGAACACATATTTTACATTCAAACAATATAACAATTATGATTAGTTATTTTAAATATAAAATTAAATCCATAGTCCGTAGAGCATTGCGTTATACTTACTCTTCTAACCCAAAAGTATTGAATCAAATTTATGCATTAACTGAATAATTATTATTAGTGAATAAATACGTAAATTAAACACTTAAATTGCTAATACTGAAAAATAGTGAATGACACTCAAAAAATATTTCGTCAAAAATTAAAATTAATGTAAAAATAGCATGAAGTTCCTATGATTTGGGAGGAATAAGTACGTACATAAAAATTAAGTTTCTGAAACGCAACTGTAAAAATTGCACGGAGTACCGTAAAAATAGCACAATTGCCAGAACATGCTCGTGATGTAACGAAATGTTTATGTTATTTGATGAAATTTCCGTCTCTTTACTAAAGGATTTTAGTATAGTTTGAGCTTAGATTCAAGAAGTTTCTGTGGTGTGCAAGCAAAAAGGACATAAATGAAAATTCCGTTTCTGAAACGGAAGAGTGTTTGCAGCACAGAAGCCGGAATATTCCCGTAATTTGATTAAAATGTAGATTAGACTTGATGATTTCAGGTTGTTTTCAGCTATGATGGGTGAAGTGTCAGTGTTTTGAAGGAAAATGCAAAAAATAAAATAAACAAAATTAGGGGTATAAAAGAATATAGCAAACGAAAAAATACATGCAAATTTACATATTTTTTTGAGATTGTGTGTTGACTGTATTTTAATAAACAATTTAAACCGTCGAAATAAATATGAGTTTCAAATTTGATGTTTTATGAAAAATTAGTAAATTTACTTCTCTCCTTTTTAATTTTATAATGCTTGTAGAGTAGTAACATCATTAAAATGCATCACAGGCGCATAGATCATAATGTAATGGAATTCTTTTGTGTGTACCTGTAAACAAATTGTTTATGCTACTTATTCTATACTCCTCAGAAAATTTGTTTTTGTCTACCCCAGTCATGCATATATATTTCATTATGACTGAAGTATTGTAACATCATTATAATTAATCGGACAAGGAATTCCCTATAGACCACATTGTAATGGAATTGTTTGTACTTCCATGTAAACGAACTGTAAATGCTACACAAATCATTTTCAATACACTGCATTATATAGTAAACTTCAATAACATATACAAATTGTATAGCAATCCGAGTAAATTTACGAGAGTTAGAGCATGGCCAGATAAACAGACAAACGGGCAAACCGAATTCATATATACTTCTCAACTATGTCGGAAAGTGCAAAAAGCTTAAGATGTGGTTACTCCAATTGTTACAGCAAGACAATTCTAGTTATAAAATGAACTCCTTTTAATCAAATATTTTAGAATTAAAGAATGTTGAAAAACATAATTCATTTAAATGAATTTTCACCAGACTCCAGGCAAAGTAAACATTGCGTTTTTATGTTAGTTATGCAGCATAAATTAATTTATTCTGAAATGCATAGCTTTTTTCAGAAACTTCAATTTTAAAGTTTATCTTTTAGTTATTTAAATAGAATTTGAAAAAAGAAAAAAAAGATTTGAGCTTATGGGATTTATCCTTTCTTTGTCTTACATTCCTTTTTCTTCACATTTTTAAATTACATTTTTTGAAGATATTCTTAATAGTACCAAATGTTGTTTTTAAACACTTACAGAAAATATCTGAATTGAACAAAAGCACATGAATTACCATAAGAAAAAGGACTGATACCAGTAGAATTTATGTTTCTTAAATTGTATAAATGCAAAATTTATTCAAATATTTTCTGCAGAGGAATTTTTTAAAGTGCAATATTGAAAACAAATATCAAATAATATTTTCTAATGATAGTTCTATGTTTTTTTTATTAAACATTTTAGAGCAAAATAAAATGTTTCCATTGATTTCCTTTACATAAATTTTAATAAATATATATTTGTATTTTTATGTTTAACATTTTAAAAGTATACATTTTATTGTACGTTCTTTTAAGATATGTTATTAGTATTGCTGTATTTTGTAACTGTAAATAGAGTTTATCAGTTTTCTAAACTTTGTGGCTACCTCCAGAAAAATACGAACCTAATTACTTGATTTTCAGTGTATTTTGTATTTTCAGGAAACGGGTCGAAAATTATATAAAGGATGTGTTTCTCACAAGCAAATATAAGGTTGTAATATAAGAAAACGTAAAATTATTCTGTGTTTTTCAATGAGAAATGTCAAATTGGAATTAACACATCATGCTGAAAAAGAATAGAATATTTAAAGTAAAACAGTGTTTTAATAGCATTGCATTATAACAATTTTCATATTTACATATTAGAATTTATTTTCTAAAACAGCGAACCGGATTTAATGTCTACAAAAATCATTTTAATTAATAAAAATTTTATCTGTGGGTAAACCATTTGCAAGAACATCAGAAGGAAGTGTCCTAAAAAAGCAATTCAGTTAAATATTTGTCTCTGAAGTGTATTAAATTGATTATTATAATTCACATGAAAATGTGAATTATAGTAAAATTGCATTTTGCCTATTTAAAAAAAAATAAATATTAGACATTTTCTGGAAATTATGTTTTTTAACACATAGAAAGAATAAAAATATTCAAATGGACATTTGAAATTCTTTTTTATTTAGATATATTATGTAATATTTAAGACAGCATTTAGGTTACAAGGTAATATGCAATCCAGAATTATAGAATAATTAAAAATAGTATACATTTTAAAGTATACAATTTAAATTTCATAGAAAAAAAACATAATTCAATGATATCTTGTTAAGCAATTCTAAAGACTAACTAATGTTTCGGCTAACGAATATTTTCTTCTATATTTTTCTGACTTGATTAAAGGCTGTTTTATTGTACACGTGTGCCAAAATTAGTCAATCGCTTTGCAGTTTAATGGATGTATTTTAAATAATTTACACGATTTTTATACTTTCACGCGTAAACATATGGCATGACATTTTAAGATAAATTTTAAATTGTTTTGTGGAATTTTAATACTTTTAAAACAAAATATAAATGCTAAATGTGATTTCAGTAAACATAAAGGCTTAAAAAACTTTTAATGAGCAAACTGACTAGTATAGTATACACAATAACGGTGACATTCTCAAGGTATGTAATGATAAATAATCTGTTTTCGCATAAAAATTAAAATATGTACTTGATAAAACAAAATCACGTGTCAGCAGGAATCACAAAATCAGCTATCTAGTGTTTTAAGAAAATAGATCTTCTATAAAGGTGACTTATTTTATACTGTATTTTTTGTAAACTTATGCAGCACCTCGCGTCGAATTCCAGATAACTCAAAAGAGGCTGATTTGTTACATATTCTCTCGTTCCGCATATCTATTGATTCGCAGATAAAGGAAGTGTAATACGGATACAAGATGGATAAAATATGCCACTATTTTTAGAATTTGTCTGTAAAGGTTCAGTGTTGTGTAAACTGGCTAAAGCTGTATTTTTCTTGTTGTATTTAAATATCATATTTTTAATTAATAAAATATGTAGTTATATATTTCTATTAATTTGTGTTTCATAAAATTTCAAACTTTACGAGAAAATATTTTATTTATCGTTGCAGACCGGGCGTGTCCCTCCGGGTGATCCTGACATGGCCCCTTTAGTAGGGAAGATGCCCGAAAGCTCGGCATTGCGAGATGTTCTTCGACACGAAGGGGGCTGGAAAACGGACGAATCGCCACCTAAACGTGGTGCGTCTTGTGTAGAGTGCCGTTCGAAAAATCCGGAGGTTCCGCAAAAATTCGTGACACGGGCCACTGAGTCTGAGCTTCTCCCCCCCCCCCCCATAAGCGCAGGTTTTCTGCGGCGTGGGAATTCGGACAATGTTGGGAGACTCCACCCTAGGTGTTGGAAGGACGCCCCATAGGCTAATCTCAGTTGCTCGACTGTGATCCCTCTGGTCGAGGTGGTGACGCTGAGTAACAGACTAGCGAACAGCGATAGAACAGTTTTTTACAATTTATCCGTGGCGATGACGGAGGCGAAATCAGACTCCAAAGAGCATGTGTACATGGTGGCTCTGTTGTGACGCCTGGTCAGTGCGTGAAGCAATCCTCGGTACTGGCAGGCAGAAGAGCGCATAAATCGGCATGTGTGGCGTACACGAATGGTCCACATCCACCACGTTTCCTGCTGCAGCTGGAGTAGTTATGTGTCAACCTCAATGGTCGGGCAGAAAGGAAATTGCAAGTTTATACCAAGTGTGGTATGTGTCCTCGGGGCCACTCAGGTCTGTGCGGCTCGTTTCACCTTCTTGGGAGGGTGTAGGCTCATATCCTGGACTGTCCAATTACGAGAAACCGGACCGTGACTCGTCGACTGTCATGTGTTTCCCAATGGCCCTCGATCGAGTCGACCGCATTCGTCGCTCTGTTGGCGGAAGAAGTCGGAGAGAAGGGCTTCGGGGGACAACCTAAGACAGGACTTGTCTATGCGTTCAGGGACGCATTCTTTCGACGTCCGTGTCCTCTTCGCCGCAGCCGAGGAGACTAGTCGCTACATCCTTCCATAGGTTTCGATGTTCGGAAGCTGCGGTAGAGCTTACATGCTGCGGTAGTCGTTGTGGAAGCCCGACATACGGTCTAGGGCCCGGTTCTTTCTTTTGGGTTCCGGCTCCGAATTTGTCGGGGGACTCTAGCGTCTCCCCAAGAGTTGTGTGATGGTGTCCTAAGGGGGTAGGCCCCTCCACGGATCGCAGCGACCTCTGTCGTCAAATACTTGTGAAAATGGGAGTAATCAGCAGGTGGCAGTACTCCCACTACCATAGAGCATACAGGAGGGCTTTCCTGGTCGTGTTTGTTAAAAGTCCCTCAGAACTTGGGCACGGTGGTTGACGTGCCCGACTGGCGCCATAAGGCGTCTGGCGGCGCAGCTCAGTTTTGACCTTGAAAATATCCACGTTATTGTGTGTACAAAACTAGTCGTTATGTTTATTAAAATGTTTTTCAGCTTTTATGTTTACTGTATACTATTTCAGCATCTGTATTTTATTTTAATGATAATACGTGATTTTTTTCTTATATAATGTCGTAATATTTTAATCAAATTAAGTTTTATTGACAAATGCATTTTTATAGACAATATTTTTATAATCTGTGATATCAAGAATAAATATCGGTTCTTATAGACACATTACAAGCACTATATAAATAAATAAAGTAAATTAGGGAACAAAAAATTGGCAATCATATTGAAAACATAGGATTTTTTAAGGCATTGAGTATAACAAAGCTTACATAATTTTGTTTTGTGATATTCTTATCATATTTTCAGACGAATGATAAAAGTCTCCAAAATGTAGTGGGGCATATTGTTCCATAAATTCACAGATAAGAGTTTCTATTGAATTATACTGGTTGAATACCCTTTAAAATATACTTTTAACTGATAAGACTAAATTTTAATAGGGCGGGATGTTTGAGGGCAAATAGTGTGTTGAATTACATGATATTATACGACGAGTCCATAAATTTACAGTTTTGTAAGTTTTGATCACCCTATTTAAAATAACGAGCCCATTTCAAAATTTTATCAACAATCCATCGATAAACAAACATTATGCTTGGATATGAACATTTTGCAGTGAATTTAGGGCTGCATTTAGGATGGAAATCTGCAATATACGCCAGGCGATATCAAGCATTAACGTGCAAAATATATTTTCCTTATGATTTAGCCTTTATATAATGTCTCCGTACTATTCAAAAATTTCTATCAGTCGATTACATGTTATAAGGTATATATACCTATGTTCTTAAATTAACTGTTTTTGCCTGTTCTCAGAGCAGCATAATACCGTGCTTGCTTAAAAAAATGGAATCTCTTTTGGATTTGGATTTTCAGAACACTTGAATGTAATTATACCTTTATAACAGTAATTCTATATTTACGAAAATAAAATTACTGTACGTTGGTAATTAAGTGTGCTTGTGGTGTATGTTTCAATATCAAAAACAAAGTGGTACCTACAATATTTATACATTTAGTTTTTTATTTGTGTATGAAAAGAAATTTTGCCAATTGTTTAACTCCTGTACTATGTAATATTATAACGAAACATTCCACTTTTTGAAAAGTCGCAATGTCTAAACCACAGTTTCATACGACAATTTGTTAGACGTGTATGATTTTGACAAATATGAGTTTACTTATAAATCACTTTAAACTAACATTTTTACCATAAAAATTTGATGTTTGACAAGATTTACGGGGATAACGCAATTTGATTCAACAATTTATTATTTTTTTAATGAATTATTGAAATATGAAGGGATTTACGGGTCATCCTGTTTTTTATGTTTTATAGTTCTTTTTTTATAACTAATAGATCTTAACAATAATAAAATTTTATTGAAGGAATATTTATATTAATAAAAACCAAGATTTCCCCTAGAAAGAAATTACAGTTTTAAATAATTATATCATAACTAAGAAAATGAAAATTCAAAGATATGTTTGTTTCTATTTAGGTATTTTAATTACTTTAATGTCTTTATACATTCAAAATGTTTTTTGTTTAGAAAAAAAAATAGATTTTATTAGAAATTGTACCGTAATGTAAAATTCTTAAATATGACGAATTTTTAATAGATATGTTGATAATTTTACTATTAATTGAAGGAAAACAAATCTACAAATTGTATAATACGTACTGTTGCAAAATTTAACTTACTTGAAATATTTAGTGGTGTGTTCAGCATTTTTACAAAAGAATGTATACATGTATAAAAAGGTTGCATAAGGCATCAAATAAAAAGAGCTACCAGACTATTTAAAATAAAAACCACTCCGGATTGTACAATTTCTAGCCTAATACAACACCACACATATTATTTCTCTATATAACAATTTACTCATAATCCAGCAACACGGACACACATGCATAAAGACAGAGGCGCACATTCACACTTTTATTATAATCAGAGATAATTTATACGATTATGTGTTTTTAGCTATAGATATTTATTTTAAAAAACAACTGATTTATATATTATTTCCATGAAGCGATAACTAACTATATATCATTGTAAAAATACATGAATTTTTTTTATTATATTTCTTTTTCAAAAAGAAACAGAGAATCAGCACATTTATTTGAAATATCTAATATTTGTTTAATAATTTGATAAAAAGGCATTTGAAAATAGCATTAAAGAATTAGTGCGATTTTTTTTTCTTTAATACAGACCAAGACCCTACCTGCCGGGTTGCCTGCCTAGCTTGACGGGTTGTGTACCTGGCCACGGAGCGAAATTCTTTGATCACAGAATTGCAGGGATAAACCTGATAACACTTTGTCGACATTGTTGCAGAGCTTTTAAGTGGCTTCCTTTAGTTTTCTGAGTTCACCTATTCTTGGTTGCAATTTAACTTTCTTGATTTGGCAAAAAAGGAAGGGGAACCTCACTCTTGCACAACACTCGTATGAACCAAAACCAAGTGGATCAGCTGTCTCGTACTCCTACAGAAAAGCGTGAGGAAAAAGACTGTAAAAGAAATTGCTTAACACATGGGATTAGTACTTGGGTTATTACACTTTGCTATTAAATAACCTATAAATTAAGATTAATGAACCTGCATTTAATAATAAACTACAAGGCCATTAAATAATAGATTGATCCTTTAAGGGGAAATGTTATTTTGTTATGCATATACAATATATACAAAATTATCACACTTAAAATACATGTAAACTTACATACTAAAAACTTACACGCATGCATATATACATGCATTCATACGGTCCTACCTACATGCATGCATTCATGTGAACATACCTCCATACCTCCATACCTAAGTACATGCATAAAGAAACACACTCACTGAAAGTTTTACAATTATGTGATAATACTCGATATGTTTATTGCTTTAAAGGAATTCAGCACTTATCGTTATCAGCAGCGGTGGCGATGTGCATATCATGCGGAGGTCCCGGGTTCGAATATCAGTTGAGCCATGAATATAACCTTGTCCATCATTACATAGTCGTAATGTTGACCGATGACGTAGTGCGGCCATAATTGTCAGAAAAAAATACGCCGAAATAGTGGTGGTCAATACCCAAATGGAAAAGTGCCCAACATTGAAAAAATTAATTTATCACAACGGGACAAGAGTTTGGAAAGTGATTTCTGATTTTTAGGACGGGTGTAAATAAAATTCTTTCGATATTTGGTATGAAATGCCTTTTGTATGTCTGCTATATTTGATTAATTTCATGGAAAAATCTACTGTGATAGTTAGTATAATCTCTGGGTATGCATAATGATTTAAATATTTGCCTTTGACTTAACATCCTAGTCTCTGTGTTGAAATGGTGCGCATATTTATTTACAATGTGTATTATACTGAAAACCTAAGTTATGTAAACTTTATCAAAACTTGTCCTGTTTGTTTGAATTCTAATTAATAAGTTTCTTTGACCAATTTTGTAAACTGGTAAAATTTTAATGCATCGTAGATGCGTTTGTTGATAAATGCGGGAGGACATAGGCCGAAAATTTGTATTTTTGATAGTAACTCTTATTTTTCCTGACACACACACACACACACACACACATATATATATATATATATATATATTCCCTGCACTATGCAATTTACATAATCAAGTATTTTTATTTTTTCATGTACTTTATAAATAAATAAGATTTTTTGATACTTTTAATTAGACTTTAGTTATTTTAATTTTTTAAAGTTTTTCAAATTACTGAAATGCTTCTATTTATGTTCAAGCACGTATTTTTAATATAAATGTTAAAAGGTTAGCTATATTTAAAGCCATAGCTTTTTTTAAGATTTTCGTTTATAATTAAAATACGACATTACGTGTAACAGAAAAAAAATTGTAAAATGTCAAAGTCTTATACATATTTCTCTTCAAAATGGTTCTGTAATCGCTTTTCAAAGTGTAATAGAAATCGCATGATTTAAATCGCATTATGACAAAATTATTACATTTTAATGAAAAAAAAAATATAAACATAAAAGTAACGATTAATATGTGTTAATTATATATAATTTCCTTGAAATATTTATAAAGTAAAACCTCTATAAATGTTACCCTCCGAATAGCGGACACCTCTATTTTGCAAATACTTTTCAATATTTACCTATATATACTTACTATATATAATTTTATGATTACACATGCCGACACCTACATATGCCGAAACCTATATATATTTGTATGTTTTCACTCCTGAATAGTGAATGAATTCCGTGACGTAAGGTGTCCACTATTCAGAGGTTTTACTGTATTTTAATATAATTAACGAAATCTATAGTGTTTATGGTATTGTTTTATTTGAGGTATATTTCCTAATTATCATTTTAGAATTACAATTCATAATTTTCTTTTTGTAGGGATAATTCATAATTAACATTTTGGAGCTATACTGACATTTGTTTTTATTTTTCGACAGAACACTTTCACAATGTATGCATTACACAGTAAAAAATCATCACATACTTTCAATTTTAAAATTATTCTCCAATTTTCAAAAACGACAAGCTGTTATTCCACGTTGATCAAGTAAAGTACATGCTTTAACTAATGCTATTCAATGAATATACAGTCACAAGTACATTTAGCTGACCAAACATATATAGAAAGAGAAACTTATTACTGATCAACAGATATAATAAATAACGGAAAATAATGAGTAATTTTCAATAGTTATTTCAAATTCTCTTAACAATTTGTTGTTACATTTGTTATTCTCTTTACAATTTGTTTATGCATTTTCATAAAATGTAACGTGCAGTCAGGAATATGCACTTTCTTTCCAACGCACTATTGTTACTTCGTAACAGTATCTTGCCGTAATGCGATTACTTATCGGATTTTTATCATGATTCAATACGTTCCTCAAACTCATATATTTACTATTCTCTATTACTCATATTGATACTCGCTTTGTATTATTCTCAAACACTTGAAAAATTCATTAAACTTCCAATAGGACGTCAGATTTTCTTTTTAATTTTCTAATGACGTGATATTAATCTGCTTTATGTACATACACATAATCATACTCCTTGTATTATTGAGAAATCTTAGACATTTTTCGTTTTATTACCACTATGACGTCAATCAATTTTATTTCATATTTATATTTTTTTTCAATTGGTGAAACTTTTTATTTCATTTTCATTTTACACGAGGAAATCGTCTGATAGAAAATTAATTATTTTAAAAATAATTTCAATGTGGATTTTAAATTTTTGGCATCTGCTATAACGAAACATGTTTAAATTTAATAGGAAAAGGCTGTTAGAATTTTGGATTTTTTATCTCTATTTATTAAAATAATATGAATTTTTTGAAAATGTAATATTTTGAGCTCTTTACAGCTGGTATTCATCTATACACACAAATTTTCAACTCTATAAGTTATGTAGTTTTTGAGAATGGCTCTGTGACGGACAGACAACGGAGCGGGAGTAATAGGATTTCGTGAGATGAACGAAACCCTAAAAAGACAAGTTGGGCATGACTTACGTATTTGTAAAAAAACGCAATTGTGCAATACTCTTTATTGTTCCTTGAGTATAAATATTTACAACAGATCATAGTATTAATGTTAGGGTAATCAGAATATATTGGACTCCTTGCTCTCGATGGACCCCATGTGTCCATGGGGACACATGGTGAAGTTATTACAGGGTTCTCTGAAGATCATGGTCTACCGTTCATGACCTGTAATGTGTATCAACTTTAAAAGAAAATATTGGCCACTATGCTTTGATATTAAGGAAGACACAATGTGCTGAGTGATCGAAAATATGGTTTTGTGGTTGCAACATGTTATTAAAAATTAATGATGATATATTGACCATTTATTATAAGTTAATTAGTAATTTATATACACGCATATCAGACATTAAAATGCATAAAACTTTATTTCTGTGCGACAGCGTCGATATCTACATTTTCTTCCTATTGAAACAACATACTTAATAATTGACAAGCGCATTACATAATATTTTTTTTTTACTCGAAGCATTAGAACACATTCCATTGTCATTTAAAATTAAATATTATGTACACAAAATTACATATTATGTAAAACAAAAATATAAAAAACATAATTTTGCTTTTTATCCAGTAACTACTTATAACACAGGAATTTAACAACGTGAATTATAAAATCAATATTCACATAAAATGTTTCAAGTAGATGTACACAATTTCTCTCAAAATTGAATTACATTGGTCACATACTTTTTAATTTAGCATTCAGATGAAGATAACTTTATACAATAAATCATAATTTGAAACTCTTCTCTTCACATGTTAGTGCTATTAGCAAGGGAACAATTGTACAAAATAGCAGTTTTATTTTAATTTTTGAATGTGCTTGAATAATATGTGTTTGCTGGTAGTTTTAAATCAATATTTAGTTTTGAAATTTATTTTTTATTAAAAAATACTTTATCAGAGCGATTTCATGGAAATATTTATTCAATGTGTTGTGTGTTAAATCAAATGCTATAAATTATATTGTATTATTAATAGTGTAAAAATATTTGAGAATATCATTTCGAGTATTTTATTTATTTGCTTACATTGGTAAATATCGTTCGACATAGATTTTATGACTCGTCTAAGGCTAATTATTATAAAGAAAATAGGAAATGAAGATAGCCCAACTCATATATATTATCCTAAATGTTAAAATCAGCAAGTCTTTTCGTATAAATGGGTAGAATATTTTTTTTTCATTACTTTTTTTTTATTTTAGTAAAACTTATAAAGGAAATTGAATTACAAAAATCTACCTAAGTAAGCTGGCAGTCTCAATACTAACAATGTTGTTATTACTTAAAATAATACTTTAAAACCTATATGTTGTATGTTTCTCACTCTGCAAAAAATTTACAAAAGACGTATTAATTCTTATGAATACGTTTACAATTACCTTTATGACTATATAATATTTATTAACAATTAAGATAAAACCGATTAAATATTTTATTTTTCCTCATTACACATTTATTTCTTTTTACTTATCTTTATTAAGAAAGAAAATGCATTAAAAATATATTTTGACTTTACGACTGAATTCGCTGAACTGGCATAGTGGTACATAATTTTGATTTAATGGTATTTAAGTGCTTTGAGGTGATACATGTCACCATTTACTTGAATAAGCGTTTAGAGCAGGTTATAGATTTATGCGAATCGGATGAAATAGGGATTCTGATTCCTTAAGAATATAAGAGAAATGTTATAGGTATTTGTATCTTTACAAGATACCGTTATTAGTATTTTTGAAGAGTGGAATACTTCTGAAGAACCGGTT
Source organism: Maratus michaelseni (assembly GCA_963931845.1). Taxonomy (NCBI): domain Eukaryota; kingdom Metazoa; phylum Arthropoda; class Arachnida; order Araneae; family Salticidae; genus Maratus; species Maratus michaelseni. Next base: position 258,603,665 of record OZ007590.1, on the reverse strand, counting down.
AGTAGTGTGCAAAACCCAATGATTTTACGGATTTAGATACTTTTTGCATGTTTCCCATGCGTGCTTGCACTTACTAAAATTAATATATGATGACTTGAGCTATTTAGTTGCTTAAAATCATCTCCACCCGGCAGCTGCCGTCTATATTATTGCTAAATGTTGGCAAGCTTAAGAAGTATTTAACTACCCACCTTGCACATCCGCTCCCCGACAATCGTTGACAGTAAGATTGCAGAGGTCATTTGACAGTTTCTGCATCATTTTCCAATAATAGTTAAAGAGACTATTTTTATAAGTTTAAACTATAAATGATGAGCTTCATAACGTTATTTAAATGTCTCCAGGTAAGTATTTTGGATACTGTATGTGTTATTTGAGCGTTAGTCTGTTATTTTTGTTATCAAAGACTACATGGTCAGTGAATTTCACCGTAAGGTCAGGCACGGCAGATATGTTTTTAGTACTTCTAGTCCCAAATTTCCCTCATCTATGATTTTCAACACCCACATTTTAAATCGCATAGTAAATTACCCAAGATATGGGATCTAATCAAGGAAAATCAGGAAATTTCTAAAATCTAATTTTACATTGCAAAAACAGCCATATCATTTTTAATGATTAAGATCTCTCTACACGCAGTATAAAAAACAGTTACAAGAGACACGTATAAACAACAGAAACATTAAAAGCACTGAAAATAACAACCACGGTAAAAATCGAATAAATGTCTCAATGGCTAATTTCAAGACTAGCCAAGGACACTTTTTACGAAACTGATCTTTACGGATTGCTCTTATTAGATATATCATAAATCGAATTTTATTATTAATATATTACAAGAAATATTAACAACAGACTTTTAGTCATGTCATATAACACCGTTAACGTAAAATATTCATATTTTTTAGTTCTTCAACTACTTAAAATAAATCGTTAAAATAAAAAACAAACACAAAGCCACAACCATTTTATTATTATTTAAGAAATATCAACTAAGTTGCAAACCAAGTAAACATAACAGCAATTTCTTTTGTATTATTCATAGCAAAACTATATCCTAAGCGAAATGCCAGTATCCTTTATAAAAGTTGAGTCTGCTTATATATATATATATATATAAATGAAATGTACTTTCTTTCGAAATAAAGAAGAATTTCTATATTCCACTAGTCCATATATCAAAGATATTCATTAAAGTAAAAATGTTCGGAAATGATAAATGGAGAAAAATTTCTTTGAAAAGTAAATTTGATGGTTAAGATAAGAGAATTCTATTTCTGAATTCAAAAATTTAGAAGAAATGTAACAAGTTTTGTGGAGAGTTATCTATAAAAAAAAGACGTATGAAACATAGTAATCAAAAATGCTTTAAACAATTTTACCTTCTAATACATTAATATAAATTACAAAGAACTGAATACCTTTAAACCTGTTTTTTTTTGCATTATAGATGAATTACCTCTAAATTTGCTCCCCCCCCCCCATAAGATGAAAATTGCATTTATAGAGTTGTGGACCAAACGTAAGGACCAAGAAGAAATGGGCATGTAAATAAAAACACACTTGTGATGTTCGATCAAGAGGTAAACAATAGTATTGACAGTATATTGAGCATTATTTAATATAAATATTTTATTGAAAGAATGTATACAGGGTGTTGCAAGAGGTTGTTTTTCTGAAACGTACATAATGTCCAAATACTTGACTTTACAAAGAAAGCAAAATACTTATAATAAACAATCATCAGTGCCATCTCAGAAAGGGATGTGGCCACCGTGTAATGCGAGGCAACTTTCAACACGGTGTGGCATACTCAGGACAGCATGATCCAGTAGCTGTTAAGACAAGTTGCTCCATTCCTTTTTCACTGCACAGATGAGGGTTTCCTTGTTTGTGTAAGGAAATTTTCGAGCAGCAATTCGTCTCCCAAGGCATCCCATACATTTTCAATGGGATTTACGTCAGTGAAACGTGCTGACCAGGCTATGGGATGGATATCTTTAGCGTCAATACAATCTTGTAAAGCCTATTTTCGATGACAAGTTGCGTTATCATCCATAAAACGAAACTGTTTGCCGACAGCATCTCAAAAAAGTCGAACATGTGGGAACGGAACGTCTTCAATGTACTGTTGGTCGGCTTGGACTCTTGGTAAAGCACATAGAGATCCATACGTCCGTTGACCATGATAGCTGTCTACACCGTGATATTGGAAGTTGCATATCGATCATTTTCCAGAATATTTTCGCTACAGTAAGCTTTGACAACCTCGCGCCAAATATGTTTACGTCTACAATCAGACGATAACTCTCATCTTACAATAGAATTTTAGACCAGTCGTCATCAGTCCAATTTTTATAAATACAACACCACTGTAAACGGGTGATACGGTGACTTCTCGAGAGTTTAACACACACAACAGGTCTTCGGATGCATAGTTCATCCTTATTGTAATGTCTTGCAGCAGTTTTCCAAGATATTTGAGTTCCTGTGGCAGCACAATGTTGATTTGCCAATTGATCAGCTGTGCTGAGTACGTTCCTTTTTGCCGAAATAACAATATACCGATCTTCTTGGGACGTCGTACTACTTGAATGAACTCCTCCCGTGCGTCTGATGCCCATTCCACTAATTTGAAATGCTGTCCACAGCGTAGAAACGATACTGTGCGTAATGTTAAATTCCAACATCTTTTATTCGGCGTTCTTCTTCCAGATTTTCGATTATTCTTTCACAAGTATAATCATCTAAATGTGGCCTTCAAGACATGTTCAAAATTTCAATGTTCTAACTTCACTACTTCTCCTTAGATTTGTACGATAACTCACGGCACGTGCCGATTGCCTGTAATCTGTTATCTCTGTTTTCACGTGACCCACAAAAGCAGAAATATAAAATTTGCATAAGTTTCACAAAACAGAGTACATTCCGAATTCATGCAAATTTACACACGTTGCTGCGGACCTATATTTAACTGTAATCTTTGAAAATAACAGCGGTATTTAAGTTATCCACCAGTGTACAGCATAATATATTCTTTAAAAAGTTTTGATCGCCTTGATCACTGATAAATTTTAAATTTGCAGAATCCTAGTTTTCTATTTTGTGAAAGATATGTAAATTTCAATCCAGCTGAAAAAATCATGTATACCTAAATAAAGTAGTTTTATTTATTTTGTCCTGTACATGAAATTATTTGAGATGGTTTCTTACTAATACTCAATATTTTGTTTTTTTATAAAAAATAAAACTATGTATAAATACGTCATGTTTCTTTTCTCGCAGGTACTTAGGATAAAATTAAATTTACAAATTATGCACAATGTACATAATGTTATTAAATATACATTTTTGTGAAAAATAACGAAAGAAAGACATGAATCATTTTGAGTGGTGGGGTGACGAATGACTATGAATACAATATACGCATCTAAACAAATAAAATGAATTTCATTATTCTTTGATTACATTAGCGAAAGTAATTTTAGTGCTTAACATTGTGAGATAACAATATTTAAAAAATTCTTTTTTTCACGCCTCTTAAAAATCTATACTGTTAAAAAATAATGTCAAAGGAAATATTTTATGGCGATCTTCAGTTAATGTTTCTTCGAAATTATAATAGTCATTTTAAAATTACTGCTATATAACACAACTGTTTGACATAATATTGCAATTTTCGACTATATATTCGGTAATAAGATTAATTAAATTTTTCGCTAATGAGATTAATTCAATTTTTTGCTAAATTTTTGCTCAACCAACATGAACAGTACATTAACTTATTTATTCTGTAATATCCTCATAATTATTTATCTGTTAAAACAATATTTTATACAAAATCACAAATTTTTAGCATTTTAGTTAGTATTTTTATTATTTTGCGGTAAAAGTTATCCGCAAATAAATTTTAAGTTGCTTATTCTCTATAATGTTTTTATTCTGAAGTCAGTCTTTAACGGATAAAGCTAGAATTTGGAAGCGAGTGTCTATTTATAGAAACAAGTGTCTATCAAAAATGACTATGCACTATCATATGAGAGTGGTTAAAAGGCCCCTAGTGGCGAAATTGGAAGTTACAGACCCTATCTCTAAAATATCAAAGATTATGATTTTATTAATGTAAAATTTGTAATCAGGCAAAATATTTAAATATTTGGTATGTATATATATAATGTTTGCAAATATAATTTTTTTTAAATAACGGAAAGAAGACTTTAAAGAAGAGGGTTAGAAATTAGTTGAAAGTTGGAAATGGCTGTGGATACCATATACGCATATAAACAAATAAAATGAATTTACTCTTCCTTTATTTACATTAGTGAAAATAATTTGTTAGCAGTAAAATATAACAATATTTAAAAATTTCTATTTCTCTTACGCACCTGAAAAATCCATAATTAAAAAAAAATATATTATCCAGTGAAAAAATATTTCATGAAACAATTCAGTCAATACTTTATCGAAATTTTACTAGTACCTCTATAATTACTTACACATAATAGAACTCTTCATATAATATTAGAATTTTCGACTACATTATCGCAAATAAGATTAATTAAAATTTCACCAACTATACCTCAACGGTCATCGAAAGTTCATTATTTTTTTTTATTCTATAACATCCTCATAACGATATATCTGCTAATACCATATTTTAAACGAAATCACACATTTTTATTATCTACTAGCTAACCCGCCCGGCGTTGCCCGGGCCCGAGATATTAGTAATCTGTTCTATACGAAGATAACTGAAATCTGTAACGCTATCGAGTCGAATGAGGCAAACCCCGTCGTAATCGGGCTCATAAAACCCAATATCGGAAAGAGCATCCTGGCGGTCGAAAGTGCAACTAAAATGTTTAAGGCTATAGATATAAAGTCGAATGAGCCAAACCCCTTCGTAATCGGGATAATAAAACCAGAGATACTCCTATAGTTCCACCTTCCACCGCCAAGGGGCGCAATCTGTTTTTGAAGAGGCCTTTTCAGAACACTCGACCCAACCAAATTTCCTAGTAGAATTGAAATTTAACCACGGGTAAACATTGCCAAAATAGCGGAAATCGCGAAATTTTTCAAAGGGTAGGTTCGGTCGCGATCGGTTTTCAAAGGGTTAATGTAGATATTTTTTAAAACCCAACTGTGCGTTTTGAAGAAAATGAGCATGTCTATGATCTGGCGGCTACTGTTTGTCCGTTTTCGCATTTCCCCAGTCGATGCCGATTTTTAAACCTGAAGCGAAAAACGAAAATCGCGTGAGTGAGTTTTGGAAAAGATTTTTTTCGGAGGGTGAAAATTAAAATTTTTCAAAACGGATACCAGATTTTAAAAAACAAAGGGATGTAGATTAGGCGCGGTATTTTTAGTTTTTCATATCTTGTTTATAAACGCCAATTCGGATTTTTAAAGATAGGAGAAATAGTTAAAAAAGCGAAATTGACTTATGGTAAAAAACGTTTTTCAAAGGGTTAACGTGATTTTTTTTAAACTAGAGGATTCTGCCTAAACCCGATAGAACGTAGATGTCTTTATGTGTGTTTGTTTTTTGTTATTTTAGAGAGCCGATGCCAGATTTTGCATATCGTAGAAAATCGGAATTCGCAAAAGAGAGTCCTGCGCACGATTTTTTTTCAAGGGTTAATATTCGTATTTTTCAAAAGCAAATACAGATGTCGAAAAAAGAATAAATGTAGATATTGCCTGGTATTTTCTGTTTTTCATACCTTTCTCTGAATCGTCGATGCGAATTTTTAAAAATCGCAAAAATCGCAAAACGGCATACAGAAAATATACTTTTTCAAAGAATTAATTTTCATATTTTTTAAAACAATAGGAGGCTTTGAAAAGGGCAAAGTGTAAGTAAAGGGCAAAGTGTGCAAAGTTTAATTTGGTGACCTTCATTTTTCTATATCTTTTGTATTCCGGTGGATACAAGGCTCGGAAAACGGGAGAAAATAAGAAACATGAATTCGATGCTTTTTGATTATTTTTTTGAAAGGGTTAAATGTAAAATTTTTTCAAACTAACCAAATCGTTTGAGACGTAAAAGTATGTTCTTTCAGAATATGTAGACGGTTTTTCCGTATTTCTAGCCGTTCTCCCATAGAAAATTTAGAAAAACTTAAAAAAAAAAACGGTATTACTTTTGCTTTATTTCTTCTATTCCCGAAGATACGGATATTGGTTTCTGAGCATGCGCGAGCTAGCTCCGGAAGAATGACTTTTTTATTTGTGATCTTTTATCAGTTTTTAATTAATAACTACTCTAATTTTCAAAATTTTAAATTTCTGAGGCTCAGGTGCCCCAGGAGAGGGTTTGGACTACCTAAATCTAAAATTTCAGGCTTCTGGGTGGGCTAGATTTTGCTAGCCATCGCCAACATACACACAAACGACACACAGAGCGAAATTTTATTTTATTAGTATAGATGTAAGCATTATCCGCAAATAATTTTTAAGTTGGTTTTATACGGGGGGCGTAGAACAGTATTTTTATTCTGTAGTCCATCTTGAACGTATAAAGCTAGAATTTGGAAACACGTGTCTACTCTACAGCACTCCTTTTGCCGAAATTTGGGAGTTAACGATTATATCTCAAAAATTATGAGAGATTTCGAAGAGAAAAAGCCAGTTACAAAACTGTAGAGCATCTAGAGTTACAAAGACTAGAAAAAAAACCTGATTTAAACTCGAAAATCAAACTGTTTTTTTGAGAATAAACATGGGAAAAAACCGGATCTATTGGAAATAAACTTAGGAATAAAACGGTTTTTCGCAACTCTAAGAGAATTCTCGATTTAGTATGAAATGACGTCTTCCATGTAAAACTAAAAGTACTATAATCTCCTTAATTTTTAGATAACCTCTCACGAGCTGAAATATGTTATTAATCTCCTTTTGAACTTTCGCATTATAATGCAGACGCGTGTTTACTAATAAACTCAAAATAATATTTTATATGTTTCTAATAATGATATTTTTACATGAAATGCATAATTTTATACTAAATCAAGGATGTTCTACACATTATTTGTATTTGTTTTTTTTCTACTACCTCTCATCTCATGAGATATCTCTGATCTCTGATTAGATGAGCATTGATCGTTGACTTCATCCGATGAATCCAATTTTGAGATAGCATCGTTGACATCCAAATTGCACCAGTAAGGCCATCGCTTTTACTCTCTTATTTTATCGCTTAGTCGTATTAGTAGACATGGGCACTTAATGCACAAATCTAGTTTTATTTGGTCAAGAAATATCCTGGATAAAAGGACTTCTCTAAGCACTCTGTATAATTGCATAGCATATATAACTGTTATAAAAAAAATATATCAAATTATGTCATTTTCAGTTCTATAATTTCACGCAATTTTTTCTAAAAAATTTTCGTTTGTTATAACAACAATTATACAGTCGAAGATATCATCGAATTCTAACATACGAGGGAAAACGGTAGTTCCAAAATAATTATGAAAGGTAGTACAGAAGAACGAAATTATTCATTTAAGAGACTAGTCAAGCATAGATCCTCGCAACAAATGCCAACGTTTGTTTTCTCAAATTTCCTTCGTTTGCATTTAAATATATTTAACTAATTTTTAGCACTTTACAACATAGTTGTAAAATATTTATCAATTTGGTTTGTCTTTCTGTCTCTCTGTATTCTGTCCGCCTGTCTGTCTTTTCAATTACTCAAACCCGCGGAAATATAGTCGGATTATGCCATACAATTGATGTATGATAAAGAGGTTTACTAGGGCATGCCCAGTCTGGAAAATGAAGTATGTAGCTTTTATACTTCATTTGCTGTGACATTCAACAGAATTCCGCTGCATTACGGTCTATAGGGGGAAATTGTTTGCGGTGTATTTTAATGACGTTACACTGTTTCAAACATATGTTAAATGATATATATCACTGAGATACACTACAACACACATACTATATTGCGCATTAAAATATACGTTAATCTATAACATGAAAATTACACAGAAAAATTTACGCCGATCAAAAGAAATTTATATTAAACATAAACGTATTTTTTCATTGATAAAACTAAATAAAAAAGAATGATTGCGCCAAAATTGCGTAATTTTCAAATTAAGTTAATTAACTAAACAAATTAAGGTTAGAAGAGCTTTAATAAATTACTTCATCTTGACTATTTAGTTTGATTACAGATCAAACATTACTTTAATTTGAAATAAAATTTAGACGAATAGAGTTTTATTTTTCAATAATGTAAAAAGTAAATCAATAGAAAAATTATTGTAATAAATATAGTATTAAATAATAACTGGCTTATGTGTTAGTTTTCCCAGTCTAAGACTGATTTTTTTAATAAATTAATTTTTGTAAGTTTATTATATTTTATCTAATAATTCCTTGTTAATTTTTTTTTACTCCGCAGAAAGTCGACGGATACTATCTCGTACATATAAAAAATTGATTAAGTTGTCACAATGCCTTCAAAACTACTATTAACAGTTTGACACCAGAGAGGATGTTATCAAATTTCGCTCAATATCAAAACTTTTTTTCCTTATAATTTATGGAAAAAATGTTGGCGATGTCACATTATCGTATTTTTTAAAGTGTCAAAGACGGGTATGACACTGTATTTTTAAAAGCTTTCCCATAAGTATTTTTTTATATAAAATATATTTATTAAAAGTAGTAGTTTATTTGTATAATGAAAATAATATCTAAAAATTCATTGATAAATAGCAGATTTCTTTATTTTTGACATGAAACGTCGTTCAAATCCCACCGATACATAATGGTACCAGGACAGAAATTTGGAACCTTAAAGAAAACGTCTATATCCTCTTGCCTTAAAAACGCCCTAACTATTAGTATCAGAGACACACGCGTGGTGTCGTGTTTTAACATATAGGGTCATTTTACTAATCCGATCTGGAGTATGAAAAGCGGATGAATAAGCAGGCTTGGTGAACGAGCACCGTTAAAGGGCTAAAACCGACACTATCACTCATTTACGAGGGCGATCAAATAAATACCACTAAAGTATCACTAAAATTATGTTTTATGTTCTAGGAGGTTGGAAATAGGCAAACACGGTTCGTGAAGTCTTCCCGAGCAGCTAGTAGGACGAAAGATGGCGGCACAACTACGCAATTGCACCAGAGAGAAAAAAGTATTCGATTTTTATAGCATGAAAGCGATTGATATCCATATGAGAATACAGAAGAAGTATGGGGACGCCTGTCTGCCACAGCGCAAAGTCTATGAATGGTGCAAGAAATGCGCAGACAGTAGGACATTATTGACTGATGCTCCTCGTCCGGGACAGGTCTATCGAGTTGTGATAGGAGAGTCCATCGCCGCAGCAAATCATCCACATCTTTGGTCCATTAAAAAATCATCTCGGAGGCCAGAAGTTCAGGTCTAATGATGGCGTCCACTCTGCAGTGCATGAGTGACTACACATCCAACCAAAAGACTTCTTCACACGCTGTATCGACGCGCTACCTGTCCGCTTGCTTAAGTGCATTGAAACTTGAGCGGGATATGCAGAAAAGTAGTGTACCACCATACATTATCTTTGCAATATTATAGTGGAAAAAATTAATTGCAGTTTTCCTTTGATCCTCTCTTGTATATTCAGTGTAATTGAAGACTCAGGTGTGGTACTTCGTTGATTAGGGTATTTGTGTATAGATTTTGATGATATCGATCGATTTAAATAATAATAAGTAAAGTTTGGATACTATATCCATGTAAAAACAAGTAATTGTGCGAAAAAGTGAAAATTGAATGTATAGGCCCGAGTGAAAACCAGCCTAAATTATAGATCACACATATCGTAGGAAAGATGAGGTTATAGGCCACGCACACAGGTATCCCAATGTCCGTTACTAAGCGAGCGAGATTATTTCGGGAGGATCGCAAGATTGACGCTGCGCACTCGCTGACTAACGTAGTGATCACTTCTATCGCTGCTGTACTCGAACCGATGAACATAGGCAGTGAAGATGACACTCATACATCTGTCGAAGACGTTTCCGAGCTAATCGATATTAAAATCTTTCGAACAGATACGAATGGGTCCCTTATGGGGGGAAGATGACTAGGAACGAGGCACTGCAAGATGTTCTTTGACACGATGGGGGCAGAAAAGTGGACGAATCACCCCCTCAACGCTGTGTCCCGGTGATAAAGTGGTGTCTGCCGAAGGTGCCGGGGAGTGGACCCAAACCATTTTTCCTTTAGCATCGGTTCTTGGCGGCAAGAAGACTAGGCCAAGGGTGCGGACACAGACTATTCTAGGTGGTGGAAAGCACCCAGTAGGCCAATACCAGCTGTCAGGCCTGGACTCTCTCGGGTCGGTTTAATTACTCTGGGCAACGGCTAGCTAACGGTGATAGGACCACTTTCAAACTTATCTGGGGCGATGACGGAGGCGAGATCACATTCTGAAGAGCAAGAAGCGTTGTTGTCTCTGTTGTGACGTCTAGTCAGTATATGAGGCGGCATGCAGCATCTATCGGTACTGGCAGGCGGCAAAGTGTAGATACCGGCTTGTGAGCGTGCACGCAAAGTCCGCATCTACCACGTCCCGCATTGCAGCTGGAGTAGTCATACGCCGCACTCTATTTTCGTTCAGAAAGGGAATTGCCCCATTCGACCAAGAGCGATTCGAATCCACGAATGACCCCAAGGTCCTAGTTCTGCGGCTTGTATGACCTCCTTGGTAGGGAGTTGGTTCCTTTTCTAGACTATCCGTTTACGTGAAACCGGGACAGAGGCTTGCGGCAATCAGACCAAAGTCAGACCACAGGTCGAAAACCAGTTCAACGTGTCTTTGCGCAGTCAGAGCTTGATGTGCCCGATTGTTGGATTAGCAAGTGTCTAGAAACTGACGTTCACGTAACTAACTCCAGATCGGGAGCCTCTCTTTGGCGTTTGAAAAAGCCAGTTACATGGCTTTTTGGGACCGATAGTGTTGTCTAAACAGAACATTCAAACTACTAACCATTTTTAGAGTATTTTGTTTTGTGTTTATGTGCAGTCTTCCCTGCGGAGTTGAGCGCTGCAGTTCTTTCGCTATCGGCTTAAGCCGGATGCAAAGCCGTAGGGGGATTGTACAGGAACAAACCAAAGGTAGGAAGTGTCTGCACTTTCAGGGATGCGTTTTCTCGACATCCTGGTCTAGAGAGAGCCTACTACGCCGACGAGACCAGTGATATACTTTGTAGGAGCTCGATGATCGAAAGCGGCCGTAAAGCAAAAGTTGTCGGAGAAACACGGCATAAGGCGTAGGACCGAAACCTTTTTGAGTCTCCGGCTTCTCCCCCAAGTGTAACGTGATAGCGTCCTGAGAAATTAGGCTCTACCACATGTCGTAGCGACCTCTGTCGTTGATGAAGTCAACCTCTGTCGTCGACTATGTGAGGAACATGGTACAGTGGCTACAGATGCGGTTGTACAGCGAATTAGCATTCAACGTCAACATAAAGAATTACCTAGTCCACAAATCCAATTATCTGAGCGGTTTCGTGAGAATGTCAGTGGTCAAGCCTTGCTGCGCTACTTGGTAAAGCTATCGCTGTATAAGCACTACAGCAACTATGTGCTTGAAGAACTGGCACCACTGGGCCACTGTCGAATGTACATTCACCAGACATATCGGTGTTGATATCATGCCCTCTATATTCCCCTTACTTTTGATATCACAGCCAATTATAAAGAAAATTGTTATCAAATACTAGTAGAAATAAATATCATACACTGTTGAGCGTCTGTTTTATGTTAAAATTAAATTTAGTACGCAGTCAGTGTCTCGTTTTCATTTCAATCCAGTACGCTAAATGCGTCTGGATGCCGTATATGTTTCACTTTAAACGAAAGTCCGTCTGTCTACGGAATATTCTTTTTATTAAGAAAGTTGACTATTTTGAGAATATGTCTTCTAATTCAGAAAAAAATGACTTTGTATAATTATGTTTTAAAACTGACTAAAATTTTTACACTGATTGTAAAGTAATCAGGGTAACAATTTAAAAGAAAGGTTAACATTAAAAAAGTAAATATTAAAAATATTATTTAGTTTATTTTCAGTGACTTTTTTAAATCATCGTTACAGTCAATAAATGTCAAAATATCTGAAGATGTGTTCATTTAAAAATATACTTAATATAGTGTTTTATTATTTTTACACGAAATGTTTTTTTACACACACATTCAATAACAGGTTTTTAATAGTTATCTTTAAATGCCAAAATTTCCAGAAAATAAAAATGTTTCAATGATAAAAAAGAATAATTTTTATACAGAGAAGAATACAGGCTGAATCATCGTTTATAAAACACGCTCATAAAATGATGTAGAAAACGAATAAACCCGAAATTTGTGAGTACGAATAAACAGACATACAGTGTAAAATTATCCAACGTTTTCAAGATATTTTTTAAATATCAATATTAGCTTATATACCTCATATAAATAAGTTAACGCAAATAAACATTAAATTTTACACCGTAAAAATTTGTTGGAAACTGGTAGACTACATTTCATTTGAGATATATATCTGTTTCCTAAATAACATGGAAATTTCACAACGAAACTTGTATCTAATTCGAATATACACTGAGAAAAAATTCCGCCACTGGGTTTAGAAACTAAATTGTGGCTGTAGAAAAAATAGTTCCAGGTGGTCATCCTTATAAATTCTAGTAGCTAAATTCTTTGCTAGAGAGTTCTAGTTTCCCCTACTCAAAATCAGGAGCGTTTTCCAATACTATCGTAGTCAAACTTGTTTAAAAATCTCTCCAAATAAATGTGAACACAAGAGGTTAGTTTTAGTAACTGTAATCCTTTATGATTTTTTCCAGAAATAAAGTGATAATTTCTCGATATTCAAGTGATTCATAATATAATATATCGCTTCATCACTTAGAAAACTATAGACTAGAAATTCTAGATCATTTCGTCCATTCAGTTTATTTGTTTACCTTATTCGCATAACTCGGAAATCTATATTTCTAGTTTAGGGATTTAGAAAATGACTCCTTATTCGTTCTAGATGAAGACGGTATACATTTTCGTTCAGTTTATATTCAATATATATTTATATATTAAAAAAAAGTTATACTGTTTAAAAGAAATCTTCTTACAATGCAAAACAGAATTTATTAACCTTTTTAAATTAAATTGCATTTTATAATTATTTTAACCCACATAGTTTAACGAAGTTGTGAAAAGATTCAGTTAAAGTTTCTTTGAAATTGTAATACAGTAGAGCCTCGAACTTTGCAGATTTCGTAAAATGAGATTCTGGAACAATAAATTCAAGCGATATTTGATTATGTTCCCGAACAGAAATTTGGTTTATTAACATGCAAAACAATTCGCATTTATTTATTTATTTTCATTCCACAGAAACGCACATTCACGAGTAATAAAGATTTCAGAATTAACGCAATAATGTATTTTGATATTCGTTATTGGCAAAAGTAGCTGAATACACTGATTTTTCTTGTCCCTTCTCTTTTCTCTTTTTAGTTTTTTGCGATATTCTGTCAACGGTGCTAATGAATTTCCTACTTTTCAAGCTTTAAAAACAGCAAGATAATTTGCTTGTTCTTATGATTTAAAAATATAAAAATGGAAATTCCCCCGACCCGCCATCTTATGTTATACAAAGTTCTAGCGAAACAGGTATAGACACGTCTTCTAATGATTATTAAAAAAAGTTTTTAAAATGGCATTGTCTCAGATAATGTTCAGTGCAGTTACGTGTTTTATTTTTAATAACAATAGTTCGTCCAATAATCTGTACTCATGGCACTATTATGCATTACTTTTTCAATATCCTGACAGGTGTTAAAATATCAGTGAAATACTCCGTATGATATATTCAGTATTTATTACCCGACTGCCAAGAAGGGTTATGTGTTTGACGCGTATCTGGGTATGTATGTGGATTTTTTATACCCTCGAAACACCCCAGCGGCTGAATGGACTTTAATGAATGAGGTCTCTATCGATTTGTCTGAACAGTCCAATGGTTATAGGCTAGGGTTTGTTTTCATAAATACAAAATGGCGGTAGAGACAAAAAAAATTAGGCACCATATTGATTGACATGCCGTTGGATAGGTCAAAATGAAGACGATTTTTCTTAGAATATTTTACAGTCAGAAGCTCTGTTTCCATGTTTTTTTAGTTCGCTTTTTACGCAGTCTGGTTTTTTTTTATGTTTACAATTTAATTTGTTTGCTTGTTGTCCTAATTCCGTTAGGGTTATCGGAACAGAATAAGCAAAACTTCCTCTCGTAAGTGAATAATACATTCTAAAAATCTTTTATTACAAATATATAATAAAACTATATATTTATCTATTATTATGTAGTACAATAGTAATTTATAATTGAAGTTATGTAGTTTTTAGAATTACTAAGTGTTATAAATAATTAATTATTCTCTGGAGAACACACAGTCAGTTTTAATATTGACTTGAAAAAGTAAACTAATAAAAAAGATAACTAAATTTCAATAGCATTGAATTTCAGAGTAGAATAAAAAATTTATTCTAAAAATTTAACATATAACATATTGTGATGGTAATAAACAAAAACCTATTACAACGATGTCATCAATAATTTTAAAACATAATTTTAATTAATATAAACTGTCAGCTAAAATATTAATATAACAACTTTACGGTATTATAAATATATTGTTGTCAATTTTATCTTTTTTATGAGTTACTTAACTAATACGTATATGTATTTTTTATCAATTATACTATACCGACAAATTTATGCAAATAACGTTTCACACTTCAATGTGTAATTTGAAAAGAAGAATGAGGATAATGTTTTTGTATGCATAATATGTTTTTTATATATATTACATAATTATTAAATACATTAGGAAAATATTAGGCAATTTACAAAGCGACTAATTCTTTATTGATTTTGTTGATGTTGTACTAGTCATTAATATTGTAATAATATAACAAAACTATTGTAATAATATACAGAATCGAGGAAGATATTTATGTATCATATACTATGTTTAACTTTTAATATATTAATGTGAAAATAAATATGAGTTCTAAAGAATTTTAAAAATATGACATATCCTAAAGAAATTGTGTAAAATCTTACGTGACTGCATTTACAACAATTGTAAATGCAGAGTGCAATATGTTTCTAATTCTATCAACATATTATTGTAAAAGGTTCTGATTGCACATACACTTTTCTCATATTGTCTTCATTTAGTCTTAAAACTGTCTTTATTTTTGCCTAACACACCTTTAATTACAATGATAATATTCAGTAGACGATGTAACATAAACAACTTAATTTTGTAATTATGTATTTACAGGGCTGATATATTTGGCGGATTGTTTATTTAGAAATACATACTAGAAATATAGAATCGTTATTTTTTCTTTATATATTGATAGTTATTTCATGAATAAAATAAAAATAAATTACTATTGAAAATTCCTGGTAACTTCTGAATATCTGAATAAAATATCGGGCAGATTTGGCAACATTGTGTATTTATTCCTGTTTTTGCGATGATTACTTTTCTAAGCATTATTTGAAAGACGAAGAATTGTTTTTCTTTTTATTATAAAAGGTGTTATAATTGGTTGTAAATATATCACACGTTTCTCATTTTTCACTGTATTTAACCTTACAGCATTCCTTTATTTTCCTCTTATTTTATTTCTTATTCCTTTAATTACAGCGATCATATTCCGTAGACAATGTAACATAAACCACGCATGTTCTATTTATGTATTTATGTTTCCTTTTTCCGCGATAAAATGGTTACATTTCTAAGCATTGTTTCAATGCAAAAGTATTATTATTTTTTTATTATAAAAGTGTCCCAATTGGTAGTAAATATATCACACTTTTCTCATCTTTCTTTATTTATCCTAACGATGTTTTCAGAATTTCTTTATTTTTGCCTACTATACCTTTTATTACAACGATAATATTCACAAGATGATATAACATAAACAATGCAATGTTGCAGTTATGTATTTACTCATCCTTTTTGAGGTGATAAAATGATTACATTTCTAAACGTCCTTTAAATGAAGAAGAAATATTATTATAGCTTTCCATCAAGACATTAAAAACCGTTCTATACTATTTGTTTTCCGATTTAGTATTAACAATAATAATGTTTTCATTTGTTTTACGAATTCTTTCATTCTAAATTATAAACGGATGTAAAATGAAATAAATTATCTATTAATGCAATAGGTCTCTATAAAAGAGATTAACATTTTCTTTCAAGATGTATAAATGGGAAGTTATTTATTTTTATTTTATTTTTAATAAAATGTAATCATTTAAAGTTATTTACGCCTTTTCTTCTTTTTGCTATTTGTACATGTAAAATTGTGAAATTATTTATAAATTGTTAATTTGTTTCAAAGTAACACTTATTATTATTTTGATTTTTTTTACTTTTCCTTTGATTAAATATTATTGTAATTCATGAACAGAAGTATGAATTTCATCGTTTGGTATTTCGTTTTTTATATCGTTTATCATTTTACTATACAGTATTATTCAAGAACTTTTTCTCTTCATCTATAAAACAAGAACGAAAAATCATGCATCAAGCATAGATTATGAAACCCTTTCCAACACAGCCAGAAAACTGTAACGAAACTTCACATTTAAATAAGGTGAAAGAAGATATGTAACTAAACAGTTTAAAAATACATAACACATTGAAAAATGCAGTTTTCGAATTACCTTTCAGTGTCAGAAAAGTAGTCGAATTATTTTGTGCAGCCCTGCATATCATCAATAGATGTGGATATATAGTATGATAAAATTTAGTGCAGATAGAACATTCACTTTCAGCAATTTTCACCAGTCGATGGAAATGCACTCGCAATCTTTTGTACAAGCCTCTATATTATATGAAGATTTTTGTACACACCACCTATTAAGCTAAAAGGCGATTTAAAATTCCCCTTCAGCAATTACCAAACGTAAACGACAATGTATCTTCGTAGCCCTGTATATAAATTTATTTATATCCCTCAAACTTGCATTAGTCTACTAAATATAGTTCAAAAGAAAAATGCGTAAACACAATTAAAAACTACCCTTAGCAATTCACTCCCATATTCTGTAGTACTTACGAATTTCCTTGTGTAGCCCTGTATATGGTCAACCGAGTTTATAAACACACACACACTATGAAAAAAAAAAGTTAAAAATGCAAACCAAAGTTGAAAACGCACTTATCACACATAGACTGTAAATATCGCACATGTAGTCCACATGTGCACATGTCGCACATGTAGTGTAAACAATATATTTTGTGTGTCCCTGTAAATAAACGCAATGCACACAAGACAGCAATTTATAGTGCACCTCAGCAATGCATATAATTTTCAATATGTTTGAAATAGTGAAATATCACTAAATTACACTGCAGACGATTTTCTCCCCATATAACGATGTGTAAAAGAATTCTGTTGTTTGACCCTGTAAATGAATAATAAATGCTTTGAACCCCATATTCTACAAAAAGCATGTTTTATTGCGCCTCATAATTTTATATCAATTTCATTATGTTTTAAATGACATAGAGTAATCAAAATGCGCTTGAACCGATTATTCCCCATTGACTGTAATGTAACGGAATACTTTTGACTGTCCCTGTAAAAAACTTTAAGTGCTAGTAAACTACAATAACATACAAAAATTTCAGGACAATGGAAGCATATTTACGGGCGTTAGAGCACGGACAGACGGACAGACGGCAGACAAACAGAAGTCATAAACACTGTTCAACTAGGTTGGAAAAAAAGTTGTTATGTTAGAAAGATTCTTTTTGTGATAAGAAAATTACCATGTGTTGCTACTATTGACACATGCTTTTGCACGGGTAGCATTTAACAATTGAACTAAATAATACGATATAGCAAGAAAAAATAAGACAGATTCAATTTACAAGAAACAGTGTGTAGGACATAAAAAATATGTCTTGTTTTAAACTAGGTTGTAAGAATTTTTCACATTTCTAATTCTCAAGGGCACAATATAGAGATTTAACAAGTAAAGATTCTGAATTACCGTTAAGGTTTTCATGAAACGTTTATTCCATTACCACGAACATAAAAATAGATAAGGACTTCTAACGAAATAGCCTTTCGAACAAGAAAACCGTTCCTCGAAAAATGACTCAAATAGAAGGCGCCTGTGTAGGACATTTGGCCTATGCGTTCACCAGTTCGTCTGCTTCTTCAAATCGTCTGCTTGATGTAGCAATATGAAACATTGCTAATGGCATTTTCGGTTCATTGTATGTAGGTGGCGCTACCCTAGAAGTGATGCTCACCGGCTTCGCAACTGCCATTAAGTTCGAAAGTTGCAATAGTATATTAAAAAAAAGTTGGATGCCCTTATCTGTGTCTATGTTCATGGGCATTGAACGATTAATGTAGATCGTTCAAAATCACCAAGTGTTACTACTTAAACAAATCTTTGCGAAGTTAGCGTTTCTCATTACAAATATAAGGACTACTGTATGTTCTTAACGAGTGATACCTCTAACAATATAAAATAGCTTAAAATATCATATCTAATAAATAAAAATTCGTATATAGTGCTATTGAAATGCATACCTTTATTTACTTGAGAACAGTTATAGATATGTCATGGGCGACATCAGCCGATATATCTGTCAGCTGTGGCAAAAGCGGTCTCAAACGACTTATTCCGCGACATAGGCCATTGAAAACTCTATTTAAAAAAATTAGATATTATTTCTACTATCTATATTATAAAGGCCAAACGTGTCCGTGCGTAACGCATACGTCATTTTGCGAATGGCAACAGCTGACGATGAAATTTCGGTTTTGTGATTTTTACTATTGCAATTTTTTTAATTTCTAAACATAGCACATTTTCAATTTTTACACCGTTATAGAGGGAAAAAAATTACTTTCAAATGCAATTTGTTTGAAAACTATATCTTAATTGCCTGATATATTACGGCTTATAAAATAATTTTTAAGCATGAATTTTGAAACGCTCAATAAACAAATGGAAGAATGCTGCCATTATAAATTTTTAAATAGTTACAGGTAGTAAAATTAATGAATTTTGAAATAAAAACGTCAGAAGAATAGGGTGCTTTATATAAGAGTAGCGTTATACCGGATACAAAATTTGATTAGTTCAAACGATTTTGGAGAAAAGGAAGCTTTGTAATAATTTAAAAATTCAAAAGAAAATTATTTGTTTACACCATAAACAAACATTGGAAATTTTAACAGATAATATAAACAGAAGATATTGTTTTAGATATTGCATTTTTATGAATAAAATATTAAAAAATTATTTCACAAATTTAATAAAATTGCATATAAAAAGTTAATATGAGCAGTAAGAAACAACGTTTTAATTCATATTTCATCAGTGTTAGAAATAATGTTAACGGTCATTGCAAAGTTGGAAAAAACGAATATACATGAAATTCGCTAATATCGCGATCACTATATCGCATGCATAAGATGATGAATAATAAATTAACAAAGAAGTATCACTGGATGCAGCCAAATCCCTGTATTAATAATACAAAAAAAAATAAACAAAACCCTTGAAATTCGTTAATGTCGCGATCACTATATCGCATGTATAAACGCTTAGTACAAAAAAAAAAAAAAAAAAAAAAAAAAAAAAAAAACTGGATGGATACCGCATGTATGAGCGCTTGACGCACAAGAAAAGCAAAGAAACCAGTAAAAAAAAATCACCATATGCAGCAACTTTGACAAATAAAAATATGAAAAAAATTAGATTTAGGGAAAAAAATGGTTTTCGCCTGCTTTCTGTAACCCGGGAAGCCCGGGTTCGATTCCCTAGTATATATAAAACACAAACGGAAATTTCGTTCCGTTCCTTTATAATTTGAGTTCCGCTGAGTGGATTTTGATGGAACTTGCACTGTTCGATAGACAATTTTTCAGGGAAGGTTTTAGTATATAACATATCATTCTATATACATTAGTTATAGAATTATGATAAAAGGTTATGTTATTTTGGGCGTAAAGGTTACCATTTCTTTTGATTTGGCGACCACTATCGTTGTTGAAAGCATTGAAACGGCTATCATTTAGAAAATAATGCAAAAACCTCAAAAATAAAACCTAAAACTTACTAACTTTATTTAAAATTTAAAAAAAGCAAAACAATTTTGATGAAAAATATTGTTATAAAACGAAAATATTTAATTTATATATGAAAGGGAATGTTCGTAATGATTAAAAATTATTCAATGTGAAATATTGCAATTGAAACCATATTTGACGATTTATCGTTTGCGTCAGGTTGAGAAAAATGCATCTGAAAATTTGATTAGATAAAATCTGAGTAACAATTTTATTTTTGAGTTGTTCTTTATTTTTTAATTTAATTTTTATTTTTATCTACCTCCTGCATCATGTGACTTACAGAAGAAAATAGATGTAATTATAAAAATGACTAATTGTGAGTCACATGTTATTTGTTTATGATTTTGATTCAGTTGTTATTTGTTTATGACCTTTGTCGCCAAGCAATTTGATTTTGAGCCAAAAAAGGCATAAGCATGACATCGGTCATAATAATGGTACAATAATGCATGTTGGCAATAATGGTGATTTTCAAATGTACGACAACATTTTTTACAGTAATTTTTTTAATTGAAATGCAAATTACACAAATAAAAGTTAATATTACAAAAATGGAGTCAAATATTTAAATTTTAGTGTTAATGTCGGCCAAATACTAATTATTAACACACATTTAAATACATTTTCACTATTCATTTATTTATAGTGTTCTTTGCATAACTTTTCTTCTTTTTGAAGTTTTTTAAATGATAGTGGACTAATCTTCTGTAATAGGGTCACCCACCAATTGGCGTATTTACTATATTTTTGGAAATGTCTTTTATATTTCAAGGGTGTTCTGGATGGTGAATCCGATTGCAGCGAAATTTGTACTGAGAGATTAGTAAATTTATGGCTTTTCATTATGTAGCAAAAGGACAAAAGAATATTTACTAATATATATTTTCTATTTACAGTTATTTTACTATCACTAAAAAAGCAATACTTGCGATGTACGTAAAGTACTTTTAAATGCCAATAGTGGACAAGGAACAATATTTGCTGATTTATCATTTTAGCCTAAAAAACAAAAAAGTACATGGAATTCAGATTACATAAAATTTTAATCATTATAAAATAATTTCGGCTAACCCACAGCCCTATCCGCTAAGCTTAGAGACAAGTTAACCGATCATGTACTTTATAGGGCTTATTTAGACAAAAGACTGAAGAATAGTGTAATCTTGAAAATAAAAGAAACAGCAAGCATTATTATTTCTCCGAGTTATTATGCACATTAGTGAAAGGCACAAAAATCTTCGCTTCAAGTATTCACAAAAAAGATTACTAAAAATTTTCCATAACTAACTTTATTTATCATTCTCGTGGAGTTTTATTGGTGAAAGATCTATAATTCAGTAGAGAGCAATTTTACATTATTTTATGAAACGTAGTTTAAGTCCAATGGCCAATCTTTGCAGTGATTTTAATGCTCTATTTTTTAGTAGTGTGGCAACTCGGAGAACATTTTAATTTCTGTTGGTCACAACGGCCACATATCTCTACCAAACTCTACTATAAATGATCAAATAAAAGAGTTGCTTCTTATTAGCCCGACTTTTGTCTAACGCCGCATAAGATAATATAATATCGCAATGGCGTTCGCATTGTATTGAGCAATGTGGAAGGACTTTTCAGCTGAAGATTTATATTACCTTAAAATAAAGTCGAATTTACAATTTCGTTTGATTAAAGGTTAATTTGGGAAATGGACCAGCGCTGCGGGCATAGCCTGCTAGTACTTTATAAAATACACTGCTTACGTTCTAATATTTAATATGGTTTTTGAAACCTATTGCATTGCAGTATAAGTAATTTTCTTTACGTGTTCCCTCTTTCTTATTATTTATCCGATTCAGTAGATTTCACAGCATTTTTTATTATTCGTTTTCGCCATACCATTGTTCTAGTTGTAATTGTTGTATTATTTCTAAAAGCTTTTTGAAAAATGAATGAGAACTGGATGTTTATTTATATACTCATTTGAAATGTTTTCAGATATGTTCAATAATATCAATTTTTAATGTAAATTATTCTATTTCTTACCACGTCATAAAAGGGAAGTTAAAATATCAAAAGTCTAATTAAATTAACTAAATATTTTTCGCAGGTAAATAAAACCAAATGTGAAACTTATGCATTTAGTGTATTCTGTAAATTGGAATTTGAATTGCTTTATTATTTATTTAATATTCAGTTTGTAATTATCCAAACCAATATGCGATATTCATAAACTTTAACTTAAATCAGCATAATACCATAATGAATGTTTATTTTGATTAAACATTGTTGAAATTTCTAAAAATCGGAAAATTTTAATAGGAAAATCATACATGACGAGAAAACACATTGAACATAGCCATGTATTAAATGTATGCGCTTTTGAACGATATGGAATTAATTATCGTAAAAAAGATACAAGTTGTCAAGCATTATTTAGTGCTTATTTTATGTACTAAAGAAAAAAAAACGCGGATTTGTCATATTGCTGTAGCTTTCGTTATTACTTTTATGTTTTATTAATATGTATAAAATTTCTTCACTTTCATTTTCATTGATGTTTCATTGATAGCATTTGAAACTTACTAGAAAATAATTCACTAAATAATAATATAGCACATTCAGATTAAAAACATTTTACAAAAAATAACTGTTTAGTTAAATAATTAGGCTAAAACATTGAATGTGAATTGCATATATGAGTTAATCAAACTTCCCTGCGAACTTGGAGATTCGGGTATAGACGCGAATTGTTACATTCAATATAAAAGACAAAAAAATCTAATAAACAAATCTAAATGCTGAGCCTTAGGTACATTTGAACCTGTCTTCGCCTATCCGGAACCAGATTTGCATACCACGGGATTATCCTAGCCACTGCCAAAAATGAACAGACAGACACAAACATACATACACAGGCAGAAATTTTCGTTTATTAATAGAGATTTCAACTTGGTACATAGTAGCTTAAAAGTTGCTGTTTTCTTTTGTCTTGAAAAATTATATTTTTTCATTTACTAAATGCTGGACTACAGAATTTTCTTAAGTTCAGCCACCTAACATTCAAGATGAATGTGAGTTCGAATGAGAATAGTGGACTTGTACTTAAACAAAAACGTATGCTGAATTTATTCATTTTACGTACTTTAAAAGTTTTTAAGAATTTAGCATCTAAACATATACAGAGTTAGATTAATGTTTCGATTATATTACAGAGACATTTAAAATGCAGGAAATTTACACTTGGAAACCTAAACTTATCTATCCTTTACTTGAGATGTATGAAGAGTCAATTATTTCACTCTATTCTGTATTAAATTAATGCATGAAATATATAGGTCGGTATTTAGTTTTTCTTCTTTTTTTTGTTTGCATTCATAAATAAAATAAAAAATACTTTTTATATATAATTATAAGTATAATATTATGATGCTTGAAATTAAATCTTTAATTGAAAATATATCCTCTTTAAAAAAGAGTAATTGAAAAAGAAATCCTTATGAATAGATAGATTATTTTAAATTTGGAAAATCCCAAGCGCAACGCAATACTCATTTCAGAAACATTCTCAATGCCACGTCGAAATTTCCATGACAAGAGTGATTAGATTTAAATGAATTTGATCAAAATGGGAATTTTCCACACAAGTGCATTTGGATAGACAGTTTAGTTCCTCCATTGATATGTATCCTGATGATATGATTTGAAGCGTGTCTGATTATATAAACGCATTACAATTAACGGAAAATGGCATATGTATGTGTGTTATTTTGTAACAGGGAATTATTAAATTTGATTGATGGTAAGTTTTGTGAGACATACAGCTTATTATTCAATCTGTTGTAACTCACATATTAAGAGAAAATGCATATATGTTAAAGCATTGCGTAACAATATACAGTAATAAATCTTTCGTTTATTTCTAATTTGTTGCTGTTTTATATTCATTTACTTGATATATGGGATAAACAGTAAAACATTGGAAATAGCTACTATCTGTATTATTGTTTCACTTTTTGATTATAATATAATCATACCATTTAGCATAATAATATTAGATAAACATAAGATTATTCATTACTGTTTGACATCTCTAAATTAGAAAAATGTTAATCTTTTACTTATTAAATTTACTTCTAGAATATTTAGAAATAGAAGTTGCTCTGACACACGTTTAAAAATGATTTATTATTATTTTAAGGAATATATTGGTAAAATCATAGTAATTGAAAAAACTATTATTAAGAGAATTTGTCTTGTAATTATTTTCATGATTTCAGAGATGTGTGTATGAAATACCATAGATCATTTAGAATGAAATTATCTTCTATTTGAACTCAATGCTCAATCTTAAAATCTCTCTTTTTTTATCAGACAAGTAAGTTTATGTTTTAAATTAGAGAAATAAGTTTATATTTGTTACTTTCGTAGTATATTTTCTTAAACATTTAATATTTATTTTTGCCATTAATATATTGTATTTAAAAATGCACTTTAATTTTTTAGCAATACAAGAATGTGAATGCGTTTATGTATTATGAAGAAACTCTTACCATCTTTTTATACGATTGTGCTGTTATTTTGCGTAGCAAAATAAATACATAAATACATATGAAAAATAAGAATAATCAGGATTTAATTATTTAGATATTGAGATAATCTAAAATAAGTTTCTTTTCCATGTACATAGAAGTCATCCACAAAGTTTATTTTCAAAATGTATACTAATACGAACACATGCGCTTTTCTGTCGTTAAAACATTCATACATAAAATAAAATAAAATAATTATTATATTATTATTATACACAACTTTACTAACCCACAGACGTGTAAAGGCAATATTAATTCCTTTATAATTTTAATTAAAATAAATTTATATACTTAGCAGTTAAACGTCAGTGAAAAAGAAATGGAAATCTAGAAAAAAGTTGGTCCTTTCTGTTAATTATATTCTGTAAAGTTCAATTAAATAAAAGGCATTGGAAGAGCAAGATCAAAACAATCACATATAGTAGGGAACAAAACAAAATTATGTACATTTAAATAAAAATGACTTTGTTAGAAAAAACATTTGTGTCTACATCGTTTACATTATTTTATTCGTAAAACTCTAATTTACAAAATATCTAACTTTTTATTTTCTAATATTTAAACCATATCCGAAAATACACTCTTTTAATCTTTATTTTCACACCAATGATTAAATATTGTCGAATAAATCCGCAATAATCAGATTTCATCAAATAATACTGGTTGAATTCTTTTTAGAATGAGTTTTCTTTTTACCGATATCTAGCTAAATTTTGATAGGACGGATAATGGGTAGTTTAGGGACCATTAAACTGTTGAATTCCGTGATGTCCAAGAAATTTTATTGTTTTGTACTTTTAGGCAGACGCATTTTAAATAACTACTTTCTTTCAAAACTCTACCGGCGGGGGGGGGGGGGGTAGGGGGTAATCTAAAGATTAAAACATTACGTTTCTATCTGCATCCTTTGCAATAAATTTCAGGATTTATTTTTGATGAAAAACCGCAAATAAATTTAGACGACGTCGATCATCAGCTTGCAAAATGGGCTTTTGCTGTAAACTACTTTAAATAAATGCATTTATCCTATTAAAAAGTTTCATCACTCGCTCATATCTTTTAAGAGTTATCCGACTAGCCTCTTTTGTCTCCTTTCGAGAAAGCCTAATATCGCGTTTGCATATATTATACACAAAAATACCATAACTCACGAATTGAAGTCTGTTTAGGATTTCTATTTTCGTAGCATTTTGAGTGAAATTTTATAGCAGATATTCTGTATTTACGAAAATAATGTTAGTGTACGTTGTCAATAAGTTTGCTCCTTTAGTATGTTGTAGTGTGTATGTATTGTAAAATTTCAAAAGTCGGGACCCAATCCTTACCTCCTTCTTACTAGTATCTATTTTTGTCGTAAACTGCATTGCAATTGAACAAGCCAGTCGAGATATCGTTTTTATTTCATTGACAGATTGGAGTGACTATATAGGACGCTTCGCTCCCCTTCGGCTCACTAAAACTCTCTAAAATAAAACATTTTCAAAACATCAAATTGTGTTTATTTATATAGTCCCATTATCTTAAAATTAACCAATTCTTATTTTATTATCTATTTTTTCATAGTAATGAGTCAGTCTTAAAGTATTTCTATTTCAATATACAGAATAACGAGAATGATTAGTGGAGACGTAACAGCAGAACACATTTTAAGAACACATAGCACAATATATACTGAAAATCGTGTCTTGATTATAACTATTTTTTATGCAACTTGACTAGACTGGTTAATGCAGCATGCAATTTGATTCATGTCGAATAATAATTATTCTACATAACTGGGAATTGATTTTATCAGTTTATGTACAAGGTTGTTGTAAAAATGTTTGTGGCATTGCGATGTGCTTTGCAGCGAAAATATTTTATTACATTTGTTACGGCCTTCCTTGGTTTTGCAGACGATTTTTGAGCATTCTATTGTAATTTTGTTTTTGCCACAGGGCAACAGTTAGTCTCTCCCGCATTTGTTGTGATATCCGCACGAATAATTCAACATGGAATAAATCGCATAATGGAGCTATTTTATTAGCTAAAATGACTATGGGGTCATTAAATATCGCAATAAGAAGTCATTTCATTATCATAGTAAGGATAATATAGTTATGATATTTATTAAATGATCGTAAGAATAATATAGTTAATAAATCGCATAATGGAGCTATTTTATTAGCTAAAATGACTATGGGGTTATTAAATATCGCAATAAGAAGTCATTTCATTATCATAGTAAGGATAATATAGTTATGCTATTTATTAAATGATCGTAAGAATAATATAGTTAATAAATCGCATAATAGAGCTATTTTATTAGCTAAAATGACTATGGGGTCATTAAATATCGCAATAAGAAGTCATTTCTTTATCATAGTAAGGATAATATAGTTATGTTATTTATTAAATGATCGTAAGAATAATATAGTTATGTTCTTCAAGTGGTATTGTCCACTCATTCATTATGATAGTGTTCGAAACTGACTATGGTGTCAACACGTTGGATTTAAGCTAATGTAATGTAAATATGTATATAAACATTTTAGTAATTTAGAAACTTTTTTCATTATTTGCATCAATGCATTAAATATTTTCGTAATACAGTCCACTCAATCAATAACTTTAGTGCAGCTTAAACAACAGTCTTGAAATATTTTACTCATGTGAAGTCATTAAAAAATATTGGAAATACTGTTTTTAGGAGATACTATTGCAATATGGTATTTTCAGTTGATGTTGTTATCGAATCTAATTTATTGATGCCATTTATACTGAGGGGCTAAAATAATATCACCACACTTCACTGAAACTTCGACTCATCCATCTAGTGTGTGCGCTTATGGAATGAACTGTATTTTCTGATGCAAAGTTTGACCTCATCTTTGCATTTAGCCCATTCATAGGAAAAATAAGAGATTTGAGTGATTTTGAAGGAGACATGATTGTGGGAGCCATAAAGGCCGATTCCAATTTATCAGATATCATTAACTTTCTTGTCTTTTTTTCGTACAAGAATGTCTCGTGTCTTCAAATAATTGCATCTAAGCCAAAAAATGTCTAGCGAAAAGGGGCACTGTATGTCAAAATTGCTTGTGAACAGTAGAGGGAACATGTGACTGACACACATTGTTTCCATTAACAGAATAGCCACAACACAACACATTGTAGCATAATACAACCTAGAGTCGTCGTAAAACATATTGGTAAATCGTAAAAATATTTGCTCTCATCAAAGCCAGATAAAATCCAATATTAGTTTTGAATAGCAGGTGCTCGTAATATTTTGGCCTCCCAGTGTACAATGATGTCTTGAAAAGAAATCATCAATACATGATATATATTTTTTTCATTTCTGCTCTATGAATACTTAAAGGATTTATTATAAAATATCGAATGAATATATAATTAATATTACGACCATTACTTACATGAAACTAAATAGCAAAATAAAAATGTTACTATGAGTAAAAACACTGTACTTTTCTTCTTGGAAATTTTTACTAACATGTCTCAAACTGTTAGATATGTTCATCATCATGATTTGTTCACATAGACTTTTATAGAAATTATAGATATTTTTCATAATTATTTTTGGCTTTTTTAGTTTTAATAATATATTTAATCTATAAATTTTAAACTCGACTATTGTTATTTTTCAAATTAATCATATATTTTAGGAAGTTCTTAAATCAAAACTAAAATTTATGAAATACGTATATCCTGTGGTGTATTCTACAGATAAAAAGTGCTCAACCAAAGACCGATAATGGGCCCGACAAGGGTTCGGACTCTATTTTCATACCAGTCTACAGCTCTTGCTGAAAGTTGGAATTTCATTTAGACACAAACTGTAGAGATGTAGTATGGCAAAATGTAGTATGACTGTCATTTAATAAAAGGTTGGAAGCTTACAAAAAATGGTTAGTCCTATATTTATTTTTTTCACATTATTCTATATTTCTCATAGACATCTCTAAGTTTACATCATCAGATATGGAAAAAGGAAAAAAATAAATTTCTGTTTGAGAAAGAATGTACTCTAAATTTCTTAATATTTTTTACAATTATTTAACAATAAGTTTGATAGGGAATTCAATTGTTATTGACTATACATAAAAAGAAATATTCTAGCTGTTTCTGAAAGAGTTGATAGTTATAGTAACATAAAAAAGCCGTTCGTGGGATAGCCCTTGTCTATACTCGCTGTCGGTTTGAAGTCATTTTCCAGAATTTCTGGAAGACAGAATTCACGTCTTTCTTTCATAGTTGTACAATACTATTTTAAGAGAATAAGGATTTTTGCAGATTTCTGCTAGTGGTTGGGTCTAAATAACAAATTTACTATTTTAAACAAGTTTTAAAGCACATGCAAGAAACTTTGTCATGAGAGAATATTTAGGATTAATACTTATTTTTATGAAAGGATATATTTTTAAATGATAAAAATATTTTTTTAATTGTAAAATGTAATTAACAATTTTCTAATGCCTATTTTTAGTATCGGGTTCGGGCCGTTCTTATGACACTAAATATTTCGTGCTTGATTTTCGTGGTTGGCAGGTAAGTAAATATTGCTATTTGGGTATTGAGATAATATGAAGCTATTTTCGAAATTGCTGCTTATCCTAATAAACCGCTGTGTAGAACGAAATCCAAGGTATTCAAGAATCATTCACACAATCAATAAGAAATCAATAATAGAAGTTTATTAAGATTACGGGGAGTTCAGGGGGCGAAGTCCCCCTGTAGAAATGTATTTTTATTCTAAAAAATTAGAAGAATAAGAAAGTTCATAAGTATTTCAGAATATCATTGCATAAGCACGTGTTTAATTTAACGCTTCTAATTTCTGAAACCTCTGAAGTATTTTATATGCCTTTAAGTATGTAATAAAAAAAATAATAATAAATTGCGGAATGTAAAATGCTAAATGATATGAAAAGTGAAATTAAAAAACAATGACTTTCAGAGTTGACTTTGAGGCTCCTGATCTTCAGATTTACTAGTTAAATTAATGTCCAGCATTTATTATTATTTTTTTTTAATTTCATATGTTTGTGTTTACTGTAATATTTCTTAAGGTCAATAATGATAGTATTACGTAAGCATATTTTGAATAGAAAAAAACAATATTGTGAATTGGATTATATACATAAAACGTAAAATATTGTTTCGAAATACATATAAATTGTTATTTTTTAACAGAAATTATATAAAACATATTCTTAAAACGTTATATCATATCTTGTAACACTACATTATGGAATATGAAAGAAATTCGTCTGAAATATATCATAATAATAAAAGAGATTAGATTCACTCAAATAATCACTTTATGAAGTATATGTAGTATTTCTGTGTAAAATAGAAATAAACATGTAAAATATATAAATATCTTGAAATAGTTAATCTATACAGTGTTCGGATCTCCGATAGTCGTGAATCAATTCATTTAGTCTAATCATTAAAAAATTTAGATAGTTCCATACGGTTTTAGTATCCATTATTTTAATGGCGCGGTCGGAGAGATTGCGCACAAAGAGAGTCGAAGGGAAGGGATAGATTGCGCTCGCAGCGACTCCCGGTAGTTGTACAATTGCAATAGTGGAGTGTCTACTTGAATGTGCACGTTGATTGTTCCGAGAGTCTAGGATAAAACATTGCTATTTAGTTTTGTTTTCCAAAGGTAAGTACTTGAATTTTCATAACTATTCGTCAGAATTTCTGTAGTGTCAGTAGCACAAAATATTTTTAATTTAAATGATTTCTCATAAGCTACTAACCTAGACTAACGGTGCGAAGACCAACGGTTTGTTTTAGAAGCTGCCATGTTTAAATAAAAGGCCGCGCAATCTCTCCTACTGGAAGTGGAGAGTTTGAGCATCTGCTACTTAGGAGAGATGGCGCATTGTTACCATTAGTTTTTATGCTAGTATAGATTACGCAGGATCTTGGTAAATTTGCTTAAATTGCAAATGATATGGGGAACATATAAATGAATCAATTTTCAAATATTTTTTCAAAAACACATAACTACGTATAGAAACTAAATTTGGCAATAAATTTATTTGCTAAAAAATACTTGAATTGCAGATAAAAAGTGTTGTTAATAAATTTTAACAAAGGCAAACAGTTAAAAATAGTATGTTTCCAGAAAGTCTGGGATTCCAAAAAAACTGAAGGAAAGAAAACGAAGGGCAATGCGGATGAGTGCGCTGGTTGTCTAGAGCTGTACCAGGAGACAACGTCAACCAGTGACTGCATTCAGTGTCTTAATTGTAGCAGGTGATTGCACAGAAGACCATTTACAACAATAAGTGCATCGATTGCGGACGATGACAACTTCGGTCAGCAAACAAGAAAACACTGAAACTTTGGAAATAAAAATGGACTAATTTTAAGTTAAACGTGTTATCAAATAACTTAATGTTATTTTGTAATCATACATGGGATTGCTTTTTTCTGATCTTTATTTTTTTTAATTAAAATTATTTAATTGTTCTTAAAGTTTTTTCCTTTTTCCGATTCTTTAATCATTATGTTGAAATATTCACTCCAATTACACTAATATTTGTTCACAAAAACCTTATAACAATGTCATTTAAGGTTAATTATTATTGTTAACAATTTAATTGTAGTTATATTATTAATAACAATCTATTCTATATCACACAATCACACCAACCCTGTAAGGACAGATTTTTCAAAACAGCTTTCTTGTTTTTAGTACAGCTGTTCTATTAAATTACAACATAACAACAAAATAGCAAAGGAAAGGCATAAAAAAACAAATAAAGCCAAAATTATTCATGGATAGTTTAGCAAAATATATTTAAGATTTAGATTTTTTTTTATTCTCTTGAATTGTGCTCAGACTTGTCTAGCTTTACATTATTTCATCAAAATAAAAAAATTAACTGCGTATCCATTACTGTATTTATTATTTTTTTTGTAATTATTTTAACGATTTATTTCTGTAGATGTCTTCCGACTCTGAAAATATGAGGGTTAATTAAAAAATAAAATCTGTTAATAGAATATTATATACACAAATACTATAATAATTTGACAATGCAACCCTTTTAAGGGCAAAAAAAAATAATAAATAAAATCCGTTTCTAGTTTAAAATATAAGTTTAAAAGTTTCATAGAGCAATTATCGATACACAATTACTAATCATCATAAGAGTCATAAAATGTAAATTCAAATAAAAGTTTAAGTAGAATCTCGTATTTTCAACAAAATTGAATTATTTTGATCCTATATTTGATTATTGAGCATTCCGAAAAAGGTACCTTTACACAATAAATCATAAATAGAATTTTCTATTTTCACATCTTAGAGCTTTCAGCAAGGGAATACAAGACAAATGCATAGTGACTGCGAATTTTCTTTAAATTCTGAATGTGTTTGAATAATAAATATTTGCCGATAGTTATAAATCAAATTTAATTTTTCAAATTTTGTTTTCTTTAAATAAATACTTTTTAGAAATGCTCTTACTTGCGATTATTTATTCAATTTGTAATACGTGAATACAACCGCTGTAATAAGAATTCAATTAGCATGAAAACAATTGTGCAAAATTGAATTTCGAAAAAAATATTTTTTTATATAGACACACAAGTCGTGTTCTGCATAACGATTTTATTGTTAATGTTAGGACTGTTATTATACACAAATTAAATGACAATAACCCAATATATATTAGACTAGTGTTTAGAATGGCGCAAGTTCCATACGTATAGATGTAAAATGTAATATTATGGTTTTTGAAAAAAATATATTGAAGCCTGTAATGACGTTTCTCATTACATATCCTCTTATTCTTTAAAATTAATCCTCCCCCTTTGTTGTTTCAAAATTATTTAATTTATTTAACTTTTCCTATTTTTTTATTAACAGTAAAATAACTTTATTCTACCCTTCTTAATTTTTGCTTATTAATTTTTAATATCCGTTTTATTCAGTTCGGTTTCACTTAATTTATATTAAGCATTTTTCTTGTCATGTCAGTTTCATTTCTCAGCCTGTAGAATTAAAAGAAATATGTATTCACACCCATACTGCATTTTTTCTCTTCCTTTTCACACCAGCCGGCATTTGCGAACATAAATAAAAAAAGAAAGATAAAGTAACTGCTTTCTTTGTACTTCCTCCTACGCCGTCATTTTCCTAACGAATTTTCAGTTCTCATATGCAACCGACATCTAAATTTAGCACTTAGTATTGTCTAAATTCTAACGTTCATGAATTCCATTTTAATCATACAGGCCCGGTCAGCATCTCAGCAATTACAAAAATTTGTACAACCCTCTCTTCCCACGAATGCTGCGCCGGTCTGTAATTTTCAAACTTACTCCCTTAACTCTCCAAAATACTTTGTTCCTTTGCATGAATATCGCCAAATTCATTGTATATGTTGGCGACAGATAACAAAAACCGCACGCCAAAATAAAAAGTGCAAATTATGTTTGAAACAATTTGTATCACTCTTATCTCGACTGTTTCAGTATTAACTTAACTGGTACGCCTCCTCTTCAGTGATTATTGCCTGTAACACGAACCTGGATACCAAATCAACTGCAAAATAAAATTGTGCTTTGGACAATTTTGTAATGAAACTATTCTCTCCCACATCTAACTTTTATTCCAGCTTAGGAGTATTTCCACATATATATATATTATTCCTGTGACGCCGCAGCTATGCTTCCGTTTACCAGAAATCCGAATTCTACAGTATAAACAATTGGTGCATCTAGGGTACAGGCAATATTTTTCGTCACTGGAGAGGAGGGATTTTTAATTTAATCACATGACGGATCAAATATGTTTATACAAGGACTAAAAAATGATATCTCTTACAAACTGTCCATTCCATGAAATGACTGCTTCTTCTTTCGAGTTAAATGTATATATATATATATATATATATATAACAAGACTCTGTGGATTATGGGAACTATATATGGATTATATTGTCAGCTTCCTGTTTTTGCTACCCGGATATCTAGACCGGTGACTGAAGTTCTGATCATTTTTATCCCTGCTGACTGCGGAATCAAGAGTTCTCCAATGTGTTAGCGGCAGAATATCTTCGCGTGTTCGGATTGACTTCGTAAACACGCCACCCTCGCCGCCTCATCTGTCAGTACGGTTCCTTCCTCAGCTCGCCCTGTTTTTCGCCACTAATGTGCCAGCTTTTTTTTTCTGTGCTCCGTCTAAGAATCACAACAAACAGTGTGCCTTCCTTATTGATGTGGGATATTTAAAAAAAAAGAAATCGCTCGCCCGGTTCTTCGCTCGGGCCTATTCCCGCTCCCGCTCCCTCCCCTGTGCGTCGAAAATTTGCTCCGCGCTCTTCGTTTTGGGAATATTGCAGGTCCAATAGTTGATCCAATTTGCGGGTCTCTCTAACTTCAATGTGCGTGGCTTTGTGAAAGAATATTTACAATTTCTTAAGTGATTTTCAGTGATATGTGTGATTTTAAATCATATGAGTGATATGTGACAACTTGTACGCGCGGATTGTGTTCGACAGCAGTTTATATAAATAGAAAAACAGAAACTCCTTTCTGTGGATTATGTTCAATATTTACATATTGAAAGAATTGGTGACACACGTATAACAACGTATAATAACAAAAAAAAATGAGGCACTTTGTGTCTCCAAATCCAATATATTTTTTTTTTCTCCCTCATAACTAAACGAATAAATAAACAAATAGATAATGGATTGAGTGCAAAAAAAAGAAGTAAATAAATAAAATTAGTTGAACGTTCAACATCGTATAAGAGTTTAGGATTTTCAGAGCATAAACAGAGAAGGATTCTTTTCCCAATTTCTAATTAAAAATGTTGCTTTAAAATAATTATGCATTGTTTCCCTATACTTCTCTTTTCATGCTCAAGATTTTTTTAACCATTATCAATATTTGGTTAATATTTTTAACAGAATATTTAAATCACTTTTTTTCTTTTCTTCATTTTCATATTATTAAAATATTATTTTAAGCGACATTTTTAATAGTTTGAAATATCCTATATATATATAGATATATATTTTTTTTTATGTGTTGTCATTTTGCAAATTGAAGTTACATTATAAAAAAAAAAATAGACGTAATTTTTCTTTTTGGTTTACCTTCAAAGGTTTGTATCGTGTAACAATTAGTTATTTTTTTTTCCTTGTACTCCTTTACTTTTTTTTTGAGAACTCCTCAATTAGTTATTATTTTTGTTTTACATTTTTTTTTACCTCCAATATAATCAAAGATACTGAAGATCAGTTTTATATTGTATCTAAATATGTTTGCATAATTTTGATGTTTATCAAAAAAATTGAAGAGTACAGATAGGATGTTTGTGTGTAATAGTCATGGGGACGGTAAGTACGTTCATATATAAAAAAAAAAGAAATTATTTGCAGTTCTATATATAGAGAGATATATATATATATATATTTTGTATTCTTGTGAAATTATAGTTTTTGCCTTTACCTTAAAAAGATATACTTAGAACCCAGCATAAATATTTTGTGACTTTATCTTATTTTGGTTGAATTTTGATGAAGTAATCTGGCACAATACATACTTTTTGGTGATCGCGCATATGCATTTCGATAGTATTTATAAAAAAAAGCTAACTTTTAGATTTTGGTTTTATTTTAATTCAATAATAAAAAAAAAAAAATCTCTGCACATATTTCAGATTTTATTATTCCTTCATAGATTTTATTTAACAAAAAAAATAATAAAAAAAGGAATTGCATTTGTTTCAGTTAACCATTGTTATTTTATGTAGTGTGTACTTTCAAAAGACATTTTTGCACAAAGTTATTCGCACACATCTTTTCTCTCACTTATTCCTTTTTATTTATGTAACTAATTTCAGTATTATTGATCAGTGGTTATCTTTTTAACAGAAATATGCCTAGGAAAAATAAAAATAAACAGAAATCTATTCAAGATATTCAAACATTACATGAACAGGCTCCTTTAATTGAGAACAACGAACCCATTTCTATATTAGATAAATCCCTTTTTAAAATTTCTTGGCCTCATCTGTTTGAAGAGACACTAAATCGTGATGCTGAAATTATTTCCTCTGACTTCGAAGCTTTTGACAAACTTGTCACTTCGATTAATAACCCTACTTTGTCTAAAGAATTCTTAACCTTAAGAAATCAAATAAATGTACAGTTTAAATTTCTCATAGAAAATTATAAATTTGTTTTACAGGAACATAACGAAATAATGAAAGAGAAAGATAATTTATTAACAGTAAACAGAAAAATCTTAGAACGACTTCACACACTATCATTGAAAAGCAAACATGAACTTAAGTCTGAAGAAACACAAATTGCTAAGATAAGGTTTCCTAAAAATGAAAAACGTAAATTTATGCATAATGTATGCACACAAACTGAAATTTTTGTTGACGAAATTTACACAAGGTAGCATCTCAGGAAATATGTCACGAAGATTCACAACTTACCACGACTCATATTAATATTACAAAGTGTCAGTCAAAATGTACAGAAACTGACACATTTTCGCAAAATATGTCTATCGAGCCTTCTAATGTGCAGGAACTTAAGACAACTCGTATTATAATTCGTAAGTTACCAGAAAAATACAATATCCCTGATATTTTGATAGGAATTTCTGACATTTTACAGTCACCTGTCCCTTTTATCCAAGTTATAAAAAAATACAAACTTAAATACATAAATGCTTTTAATTGGATTTTGGAGATTTCTCCGGAAAGTGCTAAACAATTACTGTATCGTAAAGCGATTCCCATACAGTCAAAATTTTACCCAGTGAAACCATTTATAGACATTAAACGATGTTTTAGATGTCAGACGTATCAACATCTTGCAAAAGGGTGTTGTAATGATATCATATGTGCTGTCTGCTCAGCTCCACACTATGATCCTCAATGTGCAAACACTCCGAAATGCATTAATTGTATTACAAATAATAATAATAACAACACTCAATTTGATATTTGTCACCCTGCATTTGCTCATGATTGTCCTTCACTAAAGCGACACATTGATGAAGAACGGAAACATATTTACAAGTACACTTAGGCTAATTAAAAAAAAAAAAAAAAGTTAATAACATGCTTTATTTTGCTCTCTCACTTGTAAAACACACTCCATAAGATTCGTTTCTTGCAACTCAACTGTTACATGCATATCAGTTTGTATACATTTATTTTAATACTTCTATACACAACATTACATTTTACATTTCTTTGTATTCAGTTATAGATAATTTTTTAGAATTAATTTTTTTAAGCATCTCTGTGTACAGTTTAGTTCATCTTTTCATTTACCTATTTTAACGATCGGAAATGGTTAAATGATCTGATGTATTATTTTGTATGATAATTTTTCTTGATGCGGGTCGTCATTTTTTTTTCTCATACAAGGTAATTTTAACTGGTTATGTACACACATATGCATTTTTTTACCCTCGCTTATTTACTATTTACACTCAAACATACAAACTTTTATATTATTTTAACTTTAATTTTTTTCAGTTTTACA
The DNA here is from genome assembly GCA_963931845.1 of Maratus michaelseni. Lineage (NCBI taxonomy): Eukaryota > Metazoa > Arthropoda > Arachnida > Araneae > Salticidae > Maratus > Maratus michaelseni. The sequence goes on along the minus strand of OZ007590.1, from coordinate 258,566,347 downwards.
CCACTTGCATTGAAACATAAACAAACTCTCACTTTACTCCACGTTGCTATTTTAATTTATTCTTTAATAATTCCACTTGGAATTTCTATTTCTCAACAGTTTTTATTGTCAACGGTATTTTTATATGTTTTTTTTTAAAGACATATAGTTCATTGCAACATTTACACATATAGTTCATTGTTTCTTTAGGGTTCTTATATACACGGAAAACTGCTGCTCATAGTTACTCATTGTTTACTCATCGAAAAGATCATTGTTTCGTTTTTTTTATGCAAAAAAAAAAAAAAAAAAAAAAAAAAAAAAAAAAAAAAAAAACGCTCATTGCGTATAGTTCATTGTACTTTCAGTTTTTTTAGTGTATATGGAAACTTTTACTCATTGTTTACTCATAGGTTAGTTCATAGTTTTCTCATTGACACAATTACACGACACATCCTTGGATCATGTCATAGCGTTTGCCATATTGTGCTTGGTTCATTGGTGACTCGATATCTTTTCATAAAGATTCTGAGTCTTGTACACACATACCGTTGAGTTTTCCTTTCCTTTACCCTTCCTACATGTCTAATTGTATTAGGTATACACATTTTTTTTTTCTTTTTCATCTTTGTAAAATAATTTTACACTCAATTTTTGTGTAATTTCAAGGCTTTCTAAGGCCACCCTCACTTTGTTGGTAAACAAAGATTCCTGTCAGCACATTTCTACACATTAATACTCAGATGATATCTTGAGTCATACACTCTTCTTCTTATATATTAGAGTTATGACATTAGTCTTGATACACAGAAGGACTAAAAAAAACCTCTTTTGTTTTGTTTTCTTTACATATAAAATATGCTTTAACACATAATATCTGTTTATTTTTTTCTCTTTTGCTTATGTTGTTTTATAGTAAAATACACACATCACATAATCATAATATATTTCCTTCTACAAATAATATTATTAGATTAAAAATCCCTTTTTTTAAATTTTACTACAAGTAACTTTTAATTTTACATATTTACACATAAAAATACATGTCTTAAACATTTCTACTTAATACTGAACATTTTAACTGTGTTTATTAAAAAAAAAGGCTCGTTTTATTTCTTTCACAGACTGATATGTCATTCTGAAAATCACAAAAGGTTTTCAATACAAAAATTTCACACACAATGACAGTAATCCTAACTTCAATTACCTAAGTCAATTCTATTCTGTCTTTTCAATATTATAAATAAACGCATTTTTTTACACTAAGCTAAGTTTAGGACATACTTGCACTTGCATTTTCACGATAATGGCAAACTGTCTCTCTACACTCTCGGATAGTATTTTGAGTTTGATAAATAAGATAAATATATAGCTATTTTTATTTTTTTACTAATTATTACCATCTGAAGTTCAGGTCAACTCAGAATTTTGTGCCCTATACTCCCAAACCTAATAGTGCGGAGAGACATTCTTCAATTGGTGTAGCATTTTTTTTAAAAAAAGGACTCATACAAGACATTGACTAGTACTCCTTGTTGGAGATCACTTCTGGTCTTCAAGGTGGAGCAAGGAATTAATATCGTGGTCAAGAACAACCATAATATGGACTATCATTACATCAATATTTTCCCTAGGACGTAAAGCACTTAAGCTTGAGACAGTATACTTGTCACATGACAAGATTTAGGGCAGATTTTTATTAGTTTGCCACATGCATTCTTTTCTGTCCCGTGCTATGCACGAAATATTTTCTTTTTATATATTTTTTTCTGCTCATTTAATTATGCTTATTCATTATTACATTTTATACTTGAATATATATATAACCTTTTCTTCTATATTTTTATACATTTGTAGTGTGTTTTATTATTGTATGTGTTTGTTTATTTTGTGAACTTAAATTTTTGGCATCAGTTTAGATTCAAATGAATCATTTTTTTTAGAAGAATAATGATAATTTGTCTGCTTTAATCTTCTCTATTTTATGACCATATTGAAGTCCTTAAAGAAAATAAAAAAAGGACTGTTATAAATTTCCCGGTACCGGATGATTAAAGAAAGGATATCCATGTTAAAAAGAAAACCTCGTTAAATAAAAAGTTGCAACTATAAAAAAAAAGATTATTATACAGAGGTTAAAATTTTAATGGTAAAAATAATTATGATGCTTATGATGCCAGTATTGCATGTTGATTCATTACAGGTTTGTTTTGCATTTTCACATTTTTATTACTGTATTATTGTATTTTTTTATATTTTCATGCAAAGAGACACGGTATTTTCTCGCGCTATTTGGTAAGGATTGAATTTCATTCTCGTTTGCGGGGTGAGATATGTAATGACGTTTCTCATTACATATCCTCTTATTCTTTAAAATTAATCCTCCCCCTTTGTTGTTTCAAAATTATTTAATTTATTTAACTTTTCCTATTTTTTTATTAACAGTAAAATAACTTTATTCTACCCTTCTTAATTTTTGCTTATTAATTTTTAATATCCGTTTTATTCAGTTCGGTTTCACTTAATTTATATTAAGCATTTTTCTTGTCATGTCAGTTTCATTTCTCAGCCTGTAGAATTAAAAGAAATATGTATTCACACCCATACTGCATTTTTTCTCTTCCTTTTCACACCAGCCGGCATTTGCGAACATAAATAAAAAAAGAAAGATAAAGTAACTGCTTTCTTTGTACTTCCTCCTACGCCGTCATTTTCCTAACGAATTTTCAGTTCTCATATGCAACCGACATCTAAATTTAGCACTTAGTATTGTCTAAATTCTAACGTTCATGAATTCCATTTTAATCATACAGGCCCGGTCAGCATCTCAGTAATTACAAAAATTTGTACAACCCTCTCTTCCCACGAATGCTGCGCCGGTCTGTAATTTTCAAACTTACTCCCTTAACTCTCCAAAATACTTTGTTCCTTTGCATGAATATCGCCAAATTCATTGTATATGTTGGCGACAGATAACAAAAACCGCACGCCAAAATAAAAAGTGCAAATTATGTTTGAAACAATTTGTATCACTCTTATCTCGACTGTTTCAGTATTAACTTAATTGGTACGCCTCCTCTTCAGTGAATATTGCCTGTAACACGAACCTGGATACCAAATCAACTGCAAAATAAAATTGTGCTTTGGACAATTTTGTAATGAAACTATTATCTCCCACATCTAACTTTTATTCCAGCTTAGGAGTATTTCCACATATATATATTTTATTCCTGTGACGCCGCAGCTATGCTTCCGTTTACCAGAAATCCGAATTCTACAGTATAAAGCCTATAAAAAGTTAAAACAAATTAAGAAGAAAATTGCCCGCGATTTTTAGATTTATAGAAATATTCTTTAATTGTATTAATAACGAGGTTATTACGATTCGAAATAATACAGTAAATGCAATCACTTACTCACCACTAAAGTCTGTAAAAAATACAATGATTAAACACATTATAATAATGCAATGATCTAAAACATGATTAAAATGCGCCGCAAACGATTTTCCACATTAAACCATAATGTAATGGAATTATTTTAAGTTTCTTAGTAAACTAATTATAAGCGCTAGATGTACCATGTCCGATAGTAAGCATCTTGTTGTGTATTTCAGTGATGTATATCAAATTCAATATATTTGAAATAGTGTCACATCATTAAAATGCACTGCGAAAGATTTTCTCCCGTAGACCATAATGTAACGGCATTCTTTTGAGTGCCCCTGTAAAAAAAGTAAAAGTGCTGCGCTTCAATACCAAACATGTTATAGTAAACTTCAATAACATATATCAATTGCATGACAATCCGGATATATTTACTTGAATTAGAGCACGGACAGACAGACAGACAGACAAACCGAATTCATAAACATTTTTCTACTATGTTGGAAAGTGTTAATAAAGACTTTTAAGTTAAAAATAACTAAATATTTTTTAATTTTTCTGCTAAGTGTGTATGCTTTAAAGGATACTTTATTAAATTTCCCAATGTTTTTTAGATAATGCTTGAATTAAATACTGAAAAAATAAGTATACATTAAAACAATGGTACAAATATTACGTTAGATGTCTATTTGAAATATTTGTACACGTATTTTACGTGTGTGATGATATAAAAACAAAATAATGAGCACTATTTCATACCTTTAATCATTTATTCCGATGGCGATAAACACAAAAAACTATTTTACTGCACATTAGTTCATTGCTAATATTACATATATAGAGTGTTTAAAAAAGACAGCACAAACTTTAAAGAGTAAGAAAATACATTTTTGCCTTGTTGTCAAAGTGTATATATAGAATAATTAGAGAAAGTCGTACGAATAGAAAAAATTGCCGTTAGTGGCATTCCTTAGTAAGGAGCAATATGTGGGTTTCAAGTGCGTGCTATGATAACTTCATCTGCACTTTCTTTATATACATTCCAAAATATTAAAATGTAGTTAAATTAAAGAATTTTTGTTTTTTTCGTTAAAGGTCTTTTGTTCTCAAATATTAGTGTCAAAATTTTAAAAAAATGCATAAATTCACTCAAAAAAAATAATAATATTATAGTGAATTCTTATATGTACAACCAAAGTATATATTATTTAAATTGTCATAATTCAGAACTTCAAATTATATTTAGCAAAATCATTATATTTAGCAATAAAAATGCAATTGAATTCTTAAAGACGTCTACAAGATATTTTCTACGGGAAATAAAATTTTACTACAAAGGAAACATCTCCAAATAAGCATGATTTCAAAAGTCATATCCATAAAGGCAACCATAAGCTTTTGATTTCTTAGAGAAAGTGTAAAATTATTATGATATGTAAATTGAGACTTCTCTTTAAGGAATTAAATGAAATGTGGAAAATAAACCACCAAGGGATGCATTTCTGTAAGTCAAGTACATTTTGAAATGTAACAATTATGTCAAACCGTATAATATTCTTTTTACTATCGTCTATTAAAATTTGGTATAGAAACAAGTGAAAAAAATACTGAGATAAATATTGGTTTCTAGATTGTTATTTGTATTTATTGGATTGTTCGGAAAGTTCCTTCCGTTTGGACCAATTCATACCAGAAAATTCTGCCCGTCAATTATTAGACATTAGATATCGGAATTAATGTCTAATAATTAAATGATATAATTTTCCGGTACGAATTGGTTTTCCCAAACGGAAGGAACTTTCCGAACAACCCAATACTTTTATTTCCACAATTTTTATTTTTAACGTTAACAATATAGCAAACAAAAAAGTATTGAAAATATTATGCATAAATTATAATTAAAATAATTTTAAAGTAAAAAATGTATTTTATCTGTTATTATTAATTTGTCTAAAAACCTAAACCATCAAGAGAAGAAACCGATATCCAAAACATTTTCAATTATTCCAATCTTATAATATCTAAATCTAATTTTAATGCCTTCGATCATAAGCTTAACTTTCATAACTAACATATATTATGGATACTTGGAGTTTCTTTGAAGTGATTTAATCTCTGTATTTTATAACTTATCTAAAAAGAATTTCGGCTCATTAAACCGTTTTTTTTTTTATTTTTTTACACGTATCCGAGTAGAGTTCCCCCCTTTTTCTCTATGAGTGTCTTTTGGCTGTTATTAAAATATTTGAACACATGGTTTTTAAAAAAATGTAGTGACAATCTTCTGCATATAACAATATGCGCCAAATATAGTATCATATTTTTTTCGGAGCTAATTTCATTTTTTCTTTTCCAATGTAAAAAACGATATGTTAGCTATTTCACTTTTACTATACGATTACTATGTTCAAGATTTCGCTAAAATATGTTCTCTAATGTAATAGTCATGCCTTAAATACTGGGTTTATATTGAACTGAGATATCTTCAATGCTGCAAACCATCCGATTGTTTTCATATAGATGTGTTTTGAACCAGAAAATGTATATAATAAAAGGTATCCTGTTTCTATGCAGGAATCATTGCATTTCATTCATTAAGTAAAATATTCAGTACAAAATATGTTTATTTGTCCTGACAAAAAGAACGGATTTATCCTTAAATAAATCGATTGCGGTCATCTATTCTTATACATTTTTTTCCTATACAAAGTTCTATCATCCATTCAGAGCATCATTACAGATAAACCCTGTATATTTCAATTGATTGAAAAAAAATGTTTGATTAAAAACAAATTTTTATTTTCTAAAAAAGGCATATAAAAAATAAAACACAAACAATAAATATTACTATAGTTTATATTTCGTTACTAAACATAATCATAGATTTTTTTAAGTATCAAGGGATAATCTAAATGTTATTTTTTACTTTCTTTCTTAGTATAATTGATTACATGCAATCAAATAAATTTCTTTTTAATAATGCTTTCCAATTTCTTTTGGTTCTATCTACATGTAACATTTTCAAATCAACTCATTTTTCCACTTTGATACAGGAAATCAATACATTTTATTGGAAAATTTTCCATCATTCTGAACATTAAAATAAATTTTTATGGGAAGTCATCAAAAATGCATTTGTATGTTACTGATTATTCTTAATTCTTCTTTTGTGATAACGATAAAGGTTTCAATGAAAATGGATTTTGATAAAACATGTTGGTTGTGATAAAGTTTAAAGCTCCTTTGTAAAATACATATCCGTTTTAAAATGCTTTCACTGAGAAAATATCATCGATAATTATATAGGGTGTCCCAGAAGATACGCAGCGTCTAATATGTGCAGATTCGGATAGAGCACGTCAATATGAGTATTTTGAATGGTAACATGTGGGGTCCCCGAATATAGCCGAAAGTTCTAAAAAAATATTGATTTTCACTTGGTTTTTTCCTCATTTCTTGTATTTTTCCTATAACAAGCTTCACATCTTACTTACACTATCACGCTATATTCGGGGACCCCACATGTTACCATTCAAAATACTCATATTGACGTGCTCTATCCGAATCTGTACATATTAGACGCTGCGTACCTTGTGGGACAGCCTGTAATTTGTTGATGTATATTTGTTATTGAATATCACACGGCGTTAAATTTATTGCATACAGTGCATTATATATTAGAAGATTTTCTCTCTATATATAATATTAATAAAACATTTTTTTTCTTATGTACTATAAAATTAAATTTTTGGTATTACAATATGAAATCTGAGAAGTATCAGGAAATACTTCAGATTGCAAGCTTTTTATAAATAGTGAATTAAAAAATTATCAGAGATTTCCTTAAAAAAAAAAGGTTATATGAAAAATGTTTTTGAAAAGCATTTCTGTGTTTAGTAGGCTAGAGCATCTAACATTAAAACTTATTTTTTTATTTACTACTATTTACTGCTTATTCCACATGTCATTCATATCTCTGCATAAATTTTACTGAATCAACTGTACACTGTAAAACTTTTCCGTATATATACGGTTGGTATGCTGTGAAATTCCTGTACTTTAACGGAAACTTTCTATAGTGAGGGGAGGTCCTAAATTTTACTGGAATAAACCGAAAATTTTCTATTTATACTTACTCGTTAAACATTAAAAACGGAAATTTTCCTTGTTAATTGAGAGAAAACGGAAAAAAATCAGTTAAATTTTACAAATTGTTGTTTTTGACCTTAACCAAATCCTTGGATGTGGCCAGTTGGTGTAGGGGACCGAACATTCGCCGTCGTTATACTCGCCGTCTTTATATGCCAGTATTAATGACGGGCCTACCACTACTTTACTGAATACTCTTACGACAGATAATTATGGTTTCAATTTTAGTGTTATTATTAATATTACTGTACATATATGTATTATACTCTCCATTCTGCCGGCTACAAATTTTAATTTTCCTCTATTGCTATTTTTTATCATTTTTGTTTGTGCTACGTTCAATTTTGCAGGCGTGACTGTAAAGTTGGAATAGTTAGATATTATACAGCATTCCAATGTTCTAAAAATGTTTATAGAATGGCGTTAATGTTTTTTTTATTAGGATACACTGCAGATTTCTGTGTCTCGTTTTAGCTGTCTTTTTTTTTTTACATTTTTAAAATTATAGAAGTTTAATGTAAGTGACAGTACAAAGCTCCAACCTCTGTAGTGTGTCTCCTTCCAAATCGTACCTGTCTTAGCTTCGTCGACCATCTGAGACATTTAGATCAAATAATCTAATAAAATCTCTACAATAGAATATTAGATCACAAAAATCTGAAAATAGATTGCTCAAACAAGGTCAAAATTAATGTATTTATTAAATACGAAGTTGAAAATATGATTAAATTTAGCTATTATTTTTTAATCAAATATGTACAGTAATAGTAATAATAACAATAAAAGTGAAATCATAAATATCTGCCGTAAGAGTTTATCAATAAAATAGTGGCAAGTCCATTATTTTCCAAAGTATATATTTGCTAAATTAATAAAAAATATTGCACTTGCACGCATACATTAACCTATAATATATGCAAACAATAAGAAATTTGAATTTTTAAAAATGTATAGTTATCAATATTTCATTTCTGGGTATCCAAACATTCGGTCCGTGATTTCAAACTTAATAATTTTTTTGAATGCATGACATAGAGAAGGAACTGGTGAGAATGTGTTTTTAAACAAGCCTACTTTAATCTGCAACAGGTAAGCACGCCAATAAATGAGCATGTGAGTACCCTTGGTACCACGTTTTACATCTAGTCGATATTCAGTTCCTAAAAATCTAATGCGGGTATGTCGGGTGACCTTTGTGGACAAACTGTAGATCCATCATCACTAATCTATCATTCAGAAAAAATAGTATATGTACTTATTACGTACTTTCTCATTCCAATGAGCCGGCACACCGTCTTTTTGAAAAATAGCAAGTTAGTGATACACAAGTAGCTGAAGGCAGGTAAAAATAAATGTGTCGTCTTCAGTGAAAATTAATGTGGAGATGTTGTGGTTTCCTCGGTGAAAATGAATGGTCTGATAATTTGGTTAAGCAAAACGTGAACCAAACATTATCGTCTGGGATGCTTCTAGATTAAACTCCATCACCTTAAGAGTCGGCTATGACGGTTCACTACACCGCTGATATGTGATAAAGAAGGTCGGCTCGACAAAAAAATTGTTGTAGACGTCTTGAATACGTAATAACATTTTGACTTTAAAGTCAATGAAGTAAGAACGATTGGACAGTTTCCACTTTTGCATAAGATTCTAAATGTTTTTGCAAGATATCAAGGTTAGAAAGTTATTCAATTTGTAATTCTCATGAGTTATTCTCACTATGATAGTTTATCGTTTGGCACACGCAGTGTACTTGATTTAGAGGAGCGCACTAAATTGCCTAAATTGTGCTAGTTCAAAAAATTCTTTTAAAACGCTCTTTAAAATTCTTGTGTGCATTTTGTTATGTTTTAAAATCTTATTGAACTCAACTTTTTTTTTAAATACATCATCTACTTTGTCTACGGTAATCTGAAATATATTTACCAAAATGCTTTCTGAATGGAAGAACAATTACAAATTCCACAAGAACGTAGTGATGAGATTACATTAGTTTTTTTTTTTTTTTTTTTTTTTTTTTTTTCCAAAGCTTAACAGTTATTTTGTAAAAATTTTTTACATGTTTTTAAAACTTATTTATTTGTAGATAATGTATGACATCATATGTTAAGAATTTTTCAAAAGCTTAAAAGTTATTTTGTAAAAATTTTTTACTCGTTTTTAAAACTTATTTATTTGTAGATAATATATGACATCACATCCGAAAAATCAGACTTAAATTACCTACTGTAATTTACTGTAACTACCTGTTTTGTATGTATACCTTTTCGGGATAAACTAATAGACCTTTTTACGTATGAACGCATAAAAATGCTTCTGGAATATCTTTTACAGGAGCACAAAATACATCAAATATTAACGGGTTATTCTCTCTAGCTTGTTTCTGTCAGCAGGTATGTATCAATTTGTATATTTTTAATCTATAATAAATACATGCTTGCAGTAACTTTAAAGAGATAAAAAAGAAGTGACATTACTATTTTCAATATCTCAAATAACATAAAACGTAGCATTAAAATTCAAAGATTGAAAATCTTCGAATTTTTTTGATAATATTCATCATAATTTTTAGATAGGCATTTTAAAGTATTAAAGATTTAATTTTATTCTTTTCCTGAATTAACTTAGAGAATTTAAATTGAGCGAGGTATAAATGAAGCTAAATCATCATTGATAAAAGCCTCCAGTTCGATAATAAAATAATATATTTCTGAAATCTGATTAATATAAAAAATATTTTTCTGACATTACATTTTACATTCTGTAATGAATATTCTGTATTAGCGAATAAAAACTATTTACAAATTTCATGTTAATATAAAAATAAATAAAACAATAATTAGTGCCAATACCTAACAATAACAACAATACATAAAAAATAATAATAATTATTATTATTATTTTAAAATATTGTTCTAAAAAAGACAATATTTAAAAAAAAATCCTTCAAAAATTTAATTTAAAGTTATACGCATTTATTTTAATTTGAAAAAATCGGAACTATCTAATATACTTTGATTTCTCGAAATTTGATTTTTTGGCGAACATATCTTCTTATGGAAAGAAACATTTATAGAAATTGGAATAAACTGTGTTCTTGCATTCCAAAAATATTTTATGTGATTCAATTACATAATGTTTTCAAAAATGACATGTTTATACTTAAGTATAATCTTTATTGAATCATATTTTAAATTTTTATTTTAAAATCGATAAAGATGAATACAGAATCATATTTATTGCATAGACGATCAAATTTAATGCAACTTCTTTTATAAAATATTTTAGAAAGCTCTTAAATTTTGAAAGAAAAGCCTTGCAAAAGAATAAGTATTTCCTTTGACAAAGAGATCAATTTTGTAGTGCATATCAAGCTATATTTAGGTTTTTAAATTGGTTTAAATGGAACTGTTAAAGACATAAAAATTCTAAATTCTAAAATATTAAAATAAATACGCCTATATTAAGATTCAAACACCTTGTAAATAAAAGTAAAATGTACATCAATCTTCAAACCTTGTAAATTGAGAACAAAAAACTGAAGAGTTTAGCAAATATTCATTTAACGTAACATTTCCAATATCATGGTTAATAAAAAACATATTAAGCAGCACTTCAAGTCACATGGATACTTAATTTAAAAACATATTATTGGTAATATTGAACATTGAAATTCATTATTTTGTCACAATACAATATTATATATTATATCTTTGTTAAAAGTGCGAAAATATAAATAGGATAACTGCAGACGTTGGACCCACTTTTTACTAAAATGCTCGTAATTTGTGTTTCACATACAATAGCATCTCATTTGGCCATTTATAAAGAGTCAATTATAAATTTGATGTTTTTAAAGCGTGAAATGTTTAAAATGACATTAAATATATAAAAATTATATGTCCTATAACTTTCTAAACTGCGTCAAACCTCCCCGCTTCAGGGATGTTTGATTCTTTAATTCAAAAATATATTCTTAACCAAAAGACGTAGAATAACATCTCAGTTTGCCACATAAAAATATTTTTACAGCGTCAAAATTCGGAAGGCATTAAAAAATTGTTTTTTTTTTATAGTTCCATAATTATGTATACTGGGCAAAACCCCCACCTAATGAAGTTTTGGACAACTCTAAGGGAGATTTAACGCACTAATTTAAAAATAAATAATAAATAATAAATAAATAAACCCTGTAACCAGAAAATTTATGTAAATATAAAAAAAATATTTTTTTGTGGTACATAAAAATGTTATTATTATTATTAATTTGCTAAATTAATTTTTTGTATGAAACGTACTCATTTGATTTGGTTGCTGCATAAATTTAATGATTTTTCATATATTAACATCTCACATTCACAATTTCACAAATAAATGAAACTTTTCTTAATCAGGGAAGTCAAATATAATTTTTAAAGCTACTGTCTTTAAATCATAACTGGTGATTGTATGAGGTACATTTACGAAGGCTCTAGAAAGAAATTAAAACAATATCATTAGCACAAGCAGTGATGCATGTATATTATACATAAAATATAACATTTAAGACTTATGTAATTGTGTTTTATATTTTATGTATTCCGAATTACAAATTAATTTTGTTTGACTTCATACATCACATCGTTTGTAATAGCTAATTTTTTTTCAGTTTAAATTGAGGTATTGCATTATAGTCCTCATTAAAAAATATATTTATATAAATTATGATATTAATTACTGAACTAAGTTAAATATTATTATTTTGATAAAGTAAAATATTACAATGTGTTAAATTACACTTGATGGAAAGCGGGAGATTTTACCCAGATCATCTATCATAATAAAGATTAAATTTTTATGCATACATTCTTGATTTTCAGTATAACCTTTAATTTATAATATTTTTCATGAAAATTATTATAAAATTACAGAGATAATTTCAAAATCTTTATTCTTACAGATAGCAGTTTGGAGATCGTCGTTATAATTTTTATTGTAATATGTAATTATTTATTGCAATAAGTCCAAGGTTTATTACCATAAGCCCAAGATAGTTCTTGTTTATGCATAATTTAGGTGTAAAAAATAGGAGCATATATAAAATGCTTTTAATAATGCGTAAAAAGATTGTGTTATTAGCGAATTTTATTAACATAATTGAGTGTTTAATGTTAGTGAGTACTTCAGTTTTATATTTAATATTTCAGAGAAACCCTGTGAAGCACTACCAATAATATCTGCAGATGAGGCAAATTTTTAATTCCCAACAAATCTATAAAATAGGTTGCTAACGAAAATAATGAAAAACGTCTTAAAGAAAATTTCAGCAATAATGAAATCTGCATATGAAGTAGATTTTTAATGTTTTCTCTGCGTTACGTAGTGAACATGGATTACTGAGGGAAATCAATTATAAAAAATATATTTGAATATTGCTGTATCAATAAAATCTGCAGATGAGGCAGATGCCCTATAAACTTTCTACGGATTTTTATAAACATCCTATATTAAAATAAAATTTCATTCAGGAAAAAACGCATTACATAACTAAAAACGTATTTTCAGAAATCTTCATCAATAAACGACAATGTATTCATTTCTTTGCGTAACTCTAGATATAAAAGTATGTATATTTTACAAACATCTCTTTGTAAATATAGTTCAGAAGAAAAATGCATAACGCAATTAAAAAATATCCCACTGCAATTCACGCTTGTACACAGTAATGCTCAAGAATTATTTTATGTTTCCCTTTGTATGATCAATGGAATATATACACGCGATGTAGTATACAAACATTCTGTTAAACGTTAAAACGCACACCCAGCATTTAATGCTCATAGAGAATACTGTAAACGAAATCGCCTGTATGACACTGAAAATGGACGATAGCTCTTATGCACGTCTTATTCTACAGTAAGCATCTTGTAGTGACATTTCTAACGTTCTGACTTCATTAATTGAATTTTAAGCAACTGAAAAGCACGGAATATAACTAATTTTGGCACAGATGTCATATACGCACCAAGTTGGCGCGATTTTTTACCCCGCCAATTTGGCGAAAACTTTGTTTTTTTTTAATATTAGTTACAAATAGCATGCAATAATAGCAAGTGATGTTTTATTTCAGTATAAAAATAAAATAACGTGATAAATGACATAGCTTCTATTATTTTAAAAAAGGAAATAAAAATAAATATTGATATACATAATAAAAATAATTTATAGAATTAAAATAAAAAATAAAAGTAAATAAACAACAATTTATTTTTTTCGCCAAATTGGCGAGGAAAAAAATCGCGCCAACGTGTTGCGACATCTGTGCCATAATTTTAAAAAAATGTTTAAAGAAGAAAATTATTATGGTGAAGAATGATTAATAGACAGTCAGAATTTTGATTAATAAACCGATGATAATGTATTTATTCCTGTGATTGTTTCTCAAAAATATTTTTTTATTATAGATTTTCCTAAAATCTACTTTATTACTTCATGTTTTAAAATAAAAAATACTGGTGAAATAAATTTCATCAATACAAAAAGTATATTTACTTATATCCTTTGGGCACATTTTTTTTGTCACAGCTGATTAACTCTGTTATTTGGAAAATTTCGAAGAACCCACATAGGAGAAATACATTACATAGTTTTATTTTTATTTTCTGAAACATATCTTATTCCTAGGAAATTCCATATATATTCTGGATTCAGTAGCTATAATAATATAATATCGCGTATTTATTCCTTTAAACATTGTTCAAGTTTTTTTTATACAATTTTCATAAAATTAATAAATACAAAAAGTGTATTTACTTGTATCCTTTGGGCACATTTTGTTTGCCACAGTTGATTAACTCTGTTATTCGGGAATTTTCAAAGAACACCCATAGGATAAATATATTACATAGTTTTATTTTTATTTTCTGAAACATACATCGTATTCGTAGAAAATTACATAATTATTTTGGATTCAGTAGCTATAATAATGTAACTTCGCGTATTTATTCATTTAAATATTATTCGAAAAATTTTAAATATTTTTTTTATAAAGATATTAGATATTTCATCTATTTAAATATTTTTTGCTAATAAAGCATTACTATTTTTATTCATTTTAAAATTAAAAATATTTGATAACGACTAAGTAACATATATTATTTGTAGCTATTATATTTTTACTTTTTGAATGCATAGAATCACTTTTCGAAAGTATTGTACTTATGCGTGTTTGTGAGTGAACAAATTAATTCCTAAATGATACTTTCGATTAAGCTCTCATTTTGCTAATACAGGGTAGCTACTAAATACTGTTGCACGCCAAAAAATAAAGATTAATTTTAATCGTTGAGTAAGACAATTTATTTCTCTATTTCAGCGTTCGGCAATTTTCTATTAGTGCAGACGATTCTTGTATAAATAAAATATTTTAAATTATTTTAAAGATGGACGCCAAAAGAATAATGATTAAACAGCTCTTTGATCACAGATTTTCCGCAGGCATTAAGCTATTAAAATGCCTTGGTTTTAATAGATCATATATATAGAAATATAAATCGATTATTGAATACTAATAGCTGTAATTATCAACCTAAGTGTAATCGCCCACGATCGGTTCGCACAAAAGAGTGCATCAAAATAATTCATGAAATGATACGAAGAAATCCACAACGTTCTGGAAATAAAATGGCTGCAGAAAAGAACGTGAGTAGCAGAAATATGCAAGTTACTATAAATGAAGACCTAGGTTTTCGCCCTTATCGCAACAGAAAAGTTCAAGATTTAACTGCTGCACAAATAATAAAAATATTACAAAGTTGCAAGAAATTGCTGAAGCGGCATGGTGTTGAGAGAATAATATTTTCAGATGAGAAGCTATTTTGCACTGCACAGTGTTATAATGCTAAAAATGATGTCGCATATTCAGCAACCTTCGAGGATATACCTGAAAACATTCGAACTGCTAAACTCTTTCAGAACAAGATTTCTGTTATGGTTTGGAATACAGTGTGAAACAATTGATAATTGCCTTTGAAGTTCATCGAAAACGGTATAAAAATCAATCCGGAAAATTACAAACATGACATATAGGCTACACAGTTACTGCTATATGCTGACAATTTGTATACCAAAAAGAATGTGATATTTCAGCAAGATTATGTACCTCCACAACGAGCTAAATCAACTCAGGCTTGGCTCCATGTTCATTGTCCGTACTTTATCATGCAATAAGATTGGCCACCTTCTTTACCGGATCTAAATCCTTTAGATTATTGCGCCTGGGAGTGTTTAGAGGATAAAGTAAATAGCAAACAGCACAGAAGTTTGGACTCTCTCAACGCATTCATATTGCGTAAATGGGACTGATTTCCTCTTAAAATGATTCGTGCCACAGTAGGACAATATCATAATAGGTTATATTTGGTAATCGATAAAGATGGCGGTCGATTCAAGTGAACATATTTCCAGGTAAACTTTCATCTCTGATGTTCATCATATTAGTGTATTTATCATTTTCTATTTCATATTTGTAGAATAAAATGTCTGAATATTTGTAACAGAATTTAGTAGCCACCTTGTATGTTGTAGACTACGGTTTCATGACCTGTATGGATTCCGGTCGTAGTATAATAAGCGATAAATATTGCGGCCATATGATTAAGGATTATTGGCACGAAGGTAAAGATTTCAGTTCTAAAACGGGAGGTCCAACATTTAAATCCATCCAATTCCATACATCAAAAATTTAATGAAAATTCCCTATTATTTTGGACCCATACAGTACATACACCTATGTTTGCAAAGTCGAGTGGTATATATTGTTGAAGCAAATGTATATTTCCTTTAAAACAATTAAACCTATAATTACTCATTTAATGCCAAAAAAGTGTACACGTTTGATTTTTTATAATTCATCATTCAACTTTTCCTAATATAAAATCAATTATAAACATTTTTATTATTTACGAAGCATCTACAACGTATTTATGTTTCCAACTCAATAAATGTTACATAAAGCAACCGCTCATAATGTAGTTTTAAGAAATAAACTGAAAATTTAAGAAATTAATAATGGTTGTCAATATTTTTTTCAATAACATAATCATCTGAAACAACATCAAGAGATAGAAAAACACTTTTAAAAAACTATTTGTCTCAAACTTAACATTTTACTTTGCTTCTTCTTTTTTGAATAACCTTTTTTACATATTTGACCAGTTATAAATTAAGGTGTATTGTACATGTACACATGCAATAGGCTTTTCATGTCTATCGTTCTCTCCTGTGACAACAAGAAAATAAATCCAATTTGTACAAAGTTTAATGGATATTTATATCAGACGTACATATGAGTGTTATTGAAAATTACCAATATGTTATATTTCCTGCTATACGAAATTTCAATAGATGAGAAGGGACTTTTAGGATAAGCTTTGGAGTTGTTTTTATAGAAAATTTATGGAGAGAACCTAATTGATTGCATTACCTGTTATACACTTAATTTTAAATAAAGAAAATGGAGAAGTGTCCAGATTCCTATTTAACTAAAAATTATTATTTTTTTAATTTTGTGCAAGAAAAGAACTTATTGCCTACATAGATAAAGCTTATATTTTAAGTTTGGACAACAGGGCTAACATGATTTACTTTGTTACCCTCATTTGTTTCAAGATTAAACTCCATGAAAACAATATAATAACAAAACATTGAATATCTGTTAATTGTCCCATACATAATAACAACTTGTATTAAACACAGAGGGAACATGAATCTTTTACACATTTTTACGAAATGTAATAATAAATATAATTTTTAAATTACAAAATGAAAAAAAAAATATCACTTAAAAACTTTTAACACTTATTAGTCTAATTATATAACAAAATCAAAGAAACGTTTACGACAGAAAAAAATACCTAATTAAAAAAGGTTTTTTTTCTATTTTTGAAATAGTCGTTTATTCGCGGTTAGGCTGCAGCGTTATACTAACTAATCTCTGGGGGTCTTACAGTCTTATATTTATTGTATATTTGCGCTTTGTAGTTTAAAAATATAGCCTTCGTGGTAAAATTCCTATTGAACACTTTTACGAAATCTACCATGAAGAGTATAAAAGAGATATAAGGGTAGAAAATAATTAAAAACCATAGGACGACGGGGCTTCTGTTGAAATAAAAGTATTAGTATACTTTAAAAAATTATTATTTAATTGCCCTCAGCAATATACAAATCCCATATTTAACATATTTTCGTTTCATATATTCGCATTCCTTCGTGCAGACCTGTAAATTAACAATAAATGGTTATATACACCCTCTTTGAGAAAGGAACGTGCTGTAGGTGACAGTAACGACATAATGAAATTTCATTACAGTCGACATTCTGCAAATCCAATATTTAACATGTATGAATATTCAAATTGAAGTTAGAGGCATAAAGAAAAATAAAATATATTGAATAATACCAAGACATTGTAAGAAATATGAAATTTATGCATAGACATTAACTGTGCATAGACATTAACTTCCATATATCCATGTGTACTGTTTTCATGCTTTATATTCAAGTGTAATGCGACGTGATAAATATATATTTAAAAAATGTAATATTTATAAACCGTTAACATAAAAAATAAACATACTTTAGAAGATATAACGTATTATAAACGTATAGGTGTGTGCGATTACTTGCTTTGAAATTTTAATTTTCAAAATATATAGTTTTAATTTTTGTTAAGATTGTTTAAAAATGTTTTAATGTACAAAACGTAAGTGGGTCGAGAATAAAATTCGCGAGAGGCACAACTAATGTTGTGTTGAAACATTATAATGTACGCTACGTAAAGCTTACCGCATAACACAGATTTTGCTAAAATTGCCTGAATACAACTTATATAATTGAATTCGCTTCGAACAATTACAATCTTACTTCCATATTAAGAAATTCCTGTCTGATCAATGTTTATTGAGGAATATGTTCATACGGCTGTCACACAGTGATCTTATTCTCTGTAGTAGACTCTAAGACATAGGAATAATAGAAAGTTGATTCCACGGTATGATGCGTTTAGAAGTAACTATAGTTTTGTTAAAAAAATCTTCCTTGTAACAATATATTCTTTCTCTTACAATTCTATGGAAACTTACTAATTGTTACTAAGAATGTTTAGACTAAAAATTATACATATTTGATATATATATATATATAGGTTATTATTATTATTATTTATTTTTACAGTGATATTTTGTATCAGAATTTAACCTATTTGAATATACCGATTTGATAAAACATTTGAAAAACTTATATATCATATTTAAATATTTAAAAACCTAAGCAAAACGTGTTTAGTTATTAATATACAATTTATACAAAATGAAGAGTTTTGTAATTTCAATTGAATACATTTAACGGTATATATTTTACATAATCTAAATGGTACATTGTGGTACCATAAATGTATACGTGTAATTGTGTGAGCAATAACAATTGTTTTCTTTCTGTCTTTACATTCATGTTATTTCTGCGATTTTTTTCTCTGTAATAAATCAACATCGGCGTTTTTACACTTTCTAAATCCATTAAAGTCATATATTGCAGGATATTTCATTATATACAGGAAATTAATTCTACTTTGCAATATGCTTATCACAGAAGAGATAAATATAAATTGAGTCCCAGGAAAATCGTTCAATAATGTACTGTTTAATGAAACGAGCCAAGATCTTTTGAATTTAAGCTACTATAACATAGTACCTATCTGAAATCGATATACTGGATGCTTTTCAAACGGTGACTTTACGAATAAATTTGTCTGGTGGCTTTTCAGATTCATGGAAAAGGGATGATTTTCATTACTCATCAGAAATAAATTTGATACTTCTTGCAATGTATGCTTTTATATTTCAAGCAGCTTTGAAATGCGTTTTTTCCGTTTTTGAGTAATTTTTATACATTATATTAGCTAAGTAAATTATATATATTATTTCTGATGTCAACATCCCTTTTTTGTATGCACGTACGAAACACCAGTAAATGGGGTATCTAACGAACAGCTTTTTAACAGGTTTTTGACATCATACACTCAAATTTCATTAAAACACATTGTTTGATTTAAAATGACAGTTGAATAAGAGTGAATGAAAAACATAACATGAAATCATCTGTCCACTGGTACCTAAATTTCCTCTTAATTAAGCTCAAATATCTTAATGAATATTTTCTTTTTTCTTAAAGCTATTAATGAGAGCATATTCTAAAATGGTAGATATTTGAAATAAAACTTCCAACGAAAGATTCCTAAAAAATGAATTGTGTTGTAGTTTAATAATGTAAAACAAAAATTACAATTTATCAGAGTAAAATCTGTTACCCTGTGTAAAAGATAATAAATGTAAAACCAGCAAGGTGAGATTTTACAATCTTGGTAATTTCGTCCATAAACCTCATCAAGTAGCTAATAAATAATTAACGAAGTATACAGGGTGATTCGGAACTCCTGGTCAACACTTTAAGTGATGATAAAACACGCCCGAACAAGATCAAAACTCTATACAATGCATGGTCGTAATTCAAGCATTGAAACACTATAGGGAGCTTTCTGATTGGGGAGAAAAGTCATGTTTTCTACACAATACCTCTCAAATGATTGCGAATTCTATTTATGCCGAATAGTGTTATTAACTCGGATGCTAATATGGAGGAAAAGTAGAAGAAGAAATAAAGATATTACAAAATACGTAGCGCAAGAGAGGGGTGTCTGTAGCTTAAGTTGGATCAAATTTATATAACAGAAATTGAGGGTGAATCAGAACTCATGGTCTTATCATTAAGGGGTGATAGAAAACATCTAAGCAATCTAATATTTCCCTAACGTATGGGCGTATTACAAGTGGCGGAGGTGTCACTAAACGCACAAAACCTGGTTTTCCACACACATCTTCATTTCTACTGTGGATTGCAAAACAGTATGCTGGTTTTATTAATCATGAAAAGGTGTACATGCATTTCACGTATGGTGCTGTGGTTGTGAGTGTTCTGGAAGTCCTAATTGAGCAGAAAACAGGGTACGCGTCACAATCAGTAATCCCCTGTACCGCATCACTGCTTGAGACCCCTTTAGCAGGCGGTGGTAATATATTTACCACTTAATTTTAATTATCAATTGCTACATTAACATTAGATTTTTTTAATAATACTCTGCTTTATAATAAACGGGGAAGAAAACAATGTGTTATTTTAAAATCAATTTCTTCGTAGATTCTGGTGGCTATCCTTTATTTAAATCTTTCAGCAACAGAATTGTTTGGCCCGTTAAAGGGTTTTAAGACCATGCATTTTATGGTGTTTTGAGTGCTATTTCATCATTGAAAAGTAAAAAAAAAATCTAATTCTATCATGAACAACGTCTGAAATAGCGTTTTATTTTTTAACATACTCAAAATTAATTTATTCGATTCGAACTCTAAATGCCCAACTGCTTTTAAAAAACTTGTAACAAACAGTTTTTAAAAATTAAAGCAATATTTAAATGTTATTAATTAATTGTGATTGTCTAATGACCTTTCTGTGTAAATATAAATTTACAGATAACGATAACCGTAATTAAATTATTAAAACTTTCAATCATATATAATAAATTTATTTCGAGATTTAAAAAAAAAATTCAGGCTAATTATTTAGTTTCGCTATTTGATGCTAAGATACGAAAAATGTTTCAAAGCATTTCCGACAACCTTAATTAATAATTTTCCATTTCTATAAATATTTTTAAATTTTTGCTGACATTTTATGACTGATTCAGTTAATAAATGCTTGTCAAAGACTAATTTCTATTTTTCTTTCAATATGTGGGGATTTACAAATGATATCTTTGTTCATTTACTGAATTATTAACGTAATTAATAGATATATTTCATGATTAAAAATATTTCCGTATGCATTTTGAGAATAGACAGCTTTAATTATCAGAAAAAGTTTATAAATAGCAAAATTATTTATTAAATGTTAAACATTAATGAAGCATATTTTATTTTAATTTCTATATAATAAAAAGGCGTATATATATATATACATATATATATCCGTCAGACATGATATTATGGGGTCTAGTTGTTACGAAAACAAAACATTCCATACGTTTAACCTATAATGAAGATTCTATTTAAGCCAAATTCATCATTCGCTGATAAGCATTAACGATATAACTTCCATACTCCGATCTGCAAGCCAGTAGACATTTCATAAAAATAAAAAGCATCGTTAGAAAAATTCTATTCTATAATAATATTAAGTAATTTTAGTCGACGTTGCAAAAATTGCAATGTATTGAAACATCTATGGTGTTTACCAGTAAAATAACTCGTAGACAATTTTCCGTAAAGGAAAAATGTTTTTTATTTCAATCGATAGTTCACAGAAGCAAATAATTCACCACAAGCTCTGAGTATATCATGTTTAAATAACATTTATCAGTGCCCCAAGACTAGTTACATAACATTCTTTGAGTTGCAGTCTCAGCCACATTAGGACTTCAAGTTGAACACAGGAGATTATTCAAAAGTTTGGTTGGCAACTTCTTCAACATCCACCATATAGCTTCGACTTAGACGCAAGCAATTTTCATCTGTTTAGTCCACTAAAAACCATCTTGAAAGCAAGATGATGTTCACAGATAATGATAATGAAAAGTCCTAATGTGGCCGAGATAGCAACCCAAAGAATGTTATGCACATGGTGTTGGGGCACTGATAAAACGGTGATATAAGTGAATAAATATTGGTGGAGAATATGTTGAGAAATAAAAATAGTTTTTAAAGGAATATCATTGTAAGTTATTATTTAATTATATTTTGTGACTTACTTAATGACTTACCCTCGTATTAATATGTAGTTTTATAAAACATAAACATCATTTACGTTATGTTTAAAAGTAATTTTTTTCCTTTGTATTTACCAATAAATACAAAACGTGTCAGTATAAAAATTATACATAAAAAAAAAATTAAGTGTGAGTGAGAGTTTTAATTAATAATTATTTTGAATATTTATTGTAGAATGCAATTACTTGCCCACTGTTGACAAAATAAACATTTATTTATTTATAAAAAGTGCAATATATATGTACATAAAGTGCAATGTATATATATATATATTGCACTTTATAAATTATATACTTTACTTTAATTATATACTTTATAAATTATATTATATATATATATATATATATATATATCAATAATACTTTAAAGTACAATCTATATAAATTTTGAATCAGAAAGAATAATAATAAGCAATATACTATGAGATACTTCCACGTATTTTTCATACTTAAAAAAATCAAATATCCTTTTTTGTTTTGGATAAAATCACAGACTAAATAAATAACTATAAATGAAAGAGAACAAAATAATTGTTAAAAATATTTTTTCAACTTCAAAAGCTTTTTCCTTGCCATTTGAATGGTTTTGAATTATTCTTATCCTCATTTTAAAGAAATATTTCATTTTAAAATATAGCAACTCTACAACAAGATAAATAAATTTAAAAAAATAGTGGCTATATAAAGATTTGAATTTTCTATAATGACTAAAATTAAATTATTGAATTGTTACCAGCAATAAATGCCTTATTTTGAGAAAAAATATTTTAAATAATTTCCTTTCGAATAAAATGATGAACATCAGTAACAGTACTTCTACGAAATGGAAATTAAATTTACTTCTAACCACACTCTTTCCAATGATATTTTCAAACAAGAAATGAAATTTTCCTTTATAATAACTTTTTCAATTCAAAATAATAAAGTTATTATTATTTTTGAAAAATAGTTTCTTTATCTTTCATGTATTTAAAAAAGGTTCTTGAATTGCAATTTAATTTAGGGATTCAAGGAAATGAAACGCAAATTAAAAGATGTGCTAGGGTTTTTTTGAATTGACTTCGGAAATATATGTAGCTTTTGAAAATTTTATTAATAATAACTTGCAAAATGTTGTGTAATTATGAAATGCAATTCTTCTTTTAAATTTCACTTTTTAATTCATAACAAAAAGCATCATCTTTCATTTCCCAATTCTTCCCAATTTTTAAGTAATCTTATTTTTATATTACGAAAATAAGAAATAGGAAAATATTTTATTAGGAGGAAATTGACGGTTGAATTGATCAGTTCAAACGTATTTTAAGAAGGACTTAAATAAAAAGAATAATTATATTCTAATATTTAAATACGTTTATGTAATATTCAATTACTTAAAACTACACGCATTTTTGTTTATTTTTCAACTATTAATAAGGAATTTAACATTCGTAGCTTAAAACTTTAAATGTGCATTATTCCCAAACTTCGTCATTAACTACCCTAGGATATTAAACTTAACTGAATGATTTCCTGTTTGGTATCCTCATGTAAACGGGAAAAAAATCTAAATATGATGACAAAATTAGGTGCTCTTATTGAAAATTTCGGAATTTGTTACAATTTCAGTAAGGAGCTAACCCTCTAAAATTATTGTTTTAGTGTAAATTGACATTAGACACAATTTCTAGCCGAATGGATATTTTTGTTTTAATTTTTTTTCAAACAATTTTGTAATAAAAATGTATGAGGGTCCTCTTTCATATATATGTTGAGTATTCACACTTCCAACTTAATGATTTTAATATAACTTTCAAGATATTAAACATTTTTTAAAACCTAAATGTAGGTGTTGGAGAGATATTCAACCCTTTAAAAATAATTAAATATACAATATGAAATATACTTATGTTCATTAATTGCAAACTTTACTTTTAAAGTATTATACTTAAAATTTCAAATAGAAATACACTAATGTTTTTAGAGTTCGAAATTTTAATTATCTAAATTAAAAACACTAAAATAAATAATTAAAGATCTGGTTTTCGGTACCACGAAAATTATTGGTGCTGGCATATTGGAGAGAGATTTAACCTTTTAATTAATGCAGGAAAGTTACGTTAAACCTACGATATCTTCCTTTCATACACACGTTCACAAACCCCTTTTACGTAAATTATATTAAGTAGAATGTGATCGTAGATTCTAGGACTTTCTAGGAATTCTTAAGCATATTTGCATTAAAATAATAATTAATTTCTTAACCTAATTTCTTAAAGAATAAATTGTAATAAAACAATGCGCTGAGAATATTTGTTACCACAAAGACCTTTATGAATCCTTTAACTAGCACGTATTTTCCCTGCTAAAATGTATTAAAAGTAAAGACTAAGATATCACAAAATATATTAACGCTAATTAGCAAACAAACATATTTTTTTTACAAACACATAGAAATACAAAAAAAAAATAATGTACACTAAAAAATACACATAAATACACAAACAGTTATCATTTAAATTATAACGGCAACTTACTACTTAATTATAACGGCAACTTATTACAACTGCTAACAAGCATTCTTAATGTCAACATTTTATTATTTTTATTTGCATACGTCTTATAAATCAACATTTTGATTTAAATATTTTAATTTCTTTGAGATTCTTTAAGATATTTTCTGATGTAATCATTATATGTAATAAAGTCATAATTATAAAGGCATTCTGATCCGGTTAACAGAATTATTCCCTGGCAATATTTTTATACTGAGAAAAAATGTCAGAGTAAAATTAATTATATTGTTTTGTACTTTGTTATCTTTCGCTCAGGCTTTCCGAAAAAAATACCCATCTCACTATATCAAATCACATTTAGTTTTCGGTGATAAGATACTGGTCGAGCACTCCTGTTGGCATGCATCATTTATTTTGGACAGTCTTTATTTGCCTGAATCTTTTCAGGAACACTTGTTACAGAATTATTGAAATTATGTAAGTAAAATAATTTGCAGACAAGAGCAAATCTCAATTTCGAATGCTCTGCGCTGTAGTATGTTTAAAATATAGCAACTGCAAGATATCGATTTAATGCTGCATACATGCGAAATATATATTAAAAACTTAATATAAAAGTTGCTACTACATGCCGCAAGAGATTGAATGAATGCAATATGTAGCAAAGTTTTTACCCACATTTTGATATCTATTTTCCGGTATTACAAACATTTCGTCCAATGCGGTGTTAGATTAGCTCCACATACTCCTTACAATGGTTAGAATTTAACCGTATGCGAATTTGATAGCTTCTTGCTCCCTGTATGGTTGATATTTTGCTATACCTCACTGGATGCTCTTTTTTCCCTTATTTCCCAGAAATTGTGTGACGTGTGCCTTGTCTTATGGCTGCTGTCAATCATATATAGCATTCTTTTAACAGCGTTATAAATCCTATTTTGTTGACTGTGGTACAAACGTCAACTCTGCCGACGAGCCTGTTTTTATGGCGTTTTGACCACGTAGCGAATGTTGACTACCTGCTTGTACCTGTGTGACTATCTGTTTATACAAGGTTGTATAAGTAGTTTTGAAAAAAATAAAATGAAAATGAAGATAATGCATTGAAATATTCAACATAATACTTTTTCGGAAATGTACATGGAATCACTGGAAATGCAGTGTAATTAGGCTTGTGACACTGATCGTGGTTATATCCAGAAATTGTTGGGAAGTTATCGCAATTTTTAGAGAGTTAAAATATTGCTACAGTATCTTTATTAATTTTAAATTTATGAACAAAAATTTGCGTTTGACTTGCAGTGAGAACCCTCTATTTGAGACTGAATAAGTGGATTTTGTTCCTTTTTCCTATACAAAAAAGTGTTTTTTGCATCTCTGTCTTTGGTTAAATTTTGCACACGACGCACAGTGGTGTATTTGATGCAAAACTCTGGCAAAAAGGCAGAAATTGAAATTGGCTCATCAATTGTAAAAAAAAACGTATTTTAGCTCACAGGCTATCAAAGCCTGAGCGCTGATAGGTTGTGATAAGGTGCTTCCCTGATTAGTTCTGGGGGTTCATTGGTTAAGTATAAAAGGGGAAAGGGAGGCTAATCCCTACTTTAATTTAAATAAATGTGTTTTTCATGCAGAATTATCCAATTTTCGTCAAATTTTGTATATAAGTTCTTTGGTAAGGTTCTTCCCTGATTAGTTTTGGGGGTTCATTGGTTGGTATAAAAGGAATAGGAGGGGATAATCCCCCCTTAATTTAGATCAATGGGTTTTTCATGCAGAATTATCCGTTATGCTTCAAATTTCGTACATATGTTCATTGTAATAATGTTGTAGGCACGCGCTTCCCTGATAAGTTTTGGGAGTTTATTGGTTAATTATAAGAGAGAGAACGAGGGGTTAATCCCTCCCTTAATGTAGTGTCGATTTCTTTAATTTTCGAGGGGCTCATTTCAAAGCCTTTCAAATAAGAGTATAATATACAATTAGTGTGAATAGACTGTGACCTCAATGCCCTCAGTTTAAATGGGCAGTATTCTTTTTTTTTCATTATAATAGCTGACTAACTGGTGCATCGATCTATGTGTATTTCAGGAGTATGAGTCATATCCGACTTCTCCTAGCCTCAGTTGAAGCGAAAGTTTCTTTGTGAGAAGACGTGCTTTTTATTTATATTTTAGGTTTTTTATCGCGTTTAAATGTATACTTTGTCATGTGCATTTAAATAATTTTAATTATCATATAATAAAAAATAATTAAAATTGAAAATGTGTTAATATCAAGCATTTTTAGAGACTCAACTTTGGTAAATTCTAAATGCAAGTAATATATATATTACATGCATTAATTTTTATGAATAACTAAATATTCATGTGTAGTAAACTTTAATTAACTTCTAAATAAAACAAACCTATTAACAGTTTATTCTCGCATATAAACAGTAAACAATTAAGTAAACATTGTTTTATATAATTATTTATTTAAATAAATACACACATATTTGCATATATAATATTAGTTAAGTATATTTACTAATAGTGAATCAACAACAATGGATTTAACTTTAAAACAGATTAAAATTAATTTTGACCAGGCTTTTGCCTCAAATACTCCACTGTGCGACACATCGACTTCTCACTTTTATAATGGCAACGATTAATAAAATTCAACTTGCGACTTTTACATGGATTATATACTAAGATATTACAAACCGCAGTATAAACCAAAGTATGTGTATTATCTATGTAAAACATTATCGAAAGAAAAATACATGATATGAAATTTTGAAGATAAAGACTGCTGTGTATATCTTAGATAATTTTCCATTCAGATACAGTAAACAATGAAATGATACATTTTTGTATAAGCTTAGTAATTAAGTATTCTTTAAGATTCAATTATTTTTATTTAGCATCGTATATACGAAATATCTACGTGTCAATGTTTGCTTATCACTCCTTATCACTTTTGAATAGTTATAAAACTGGAATGTGACTTTTGCGTAGCAAGAATAAGTGCATGCTTCCGTTACTCGATATTCCAACCGAATAATTCTCTATTGTTCAGCAGAGTAATCTTTGTAGACTAGTTCTTAAAATTCAATAGACTGGAAGAATGATGTATCAACTTATAGATTTTAAAACTTTACTTAAAGAATTGTTTTAAAGGGAAAGAAACAGTTGATAGATCATCTAACTTGATATTCAAGATTTAAACAATTCAATAAATAAATAAATGGTTTAACTTCTTCGGTGTGTTTGCGTAAGATTGTGTAACGTAATTGTGTAACATTAATTTTTATGCATCATTCTTTTTTGTACATACTGAAAATAATTTATTCTTTAACCTTATTTTTTGTGTAATTTTAAATATATATCAAATAGAAAATGTGAAATCCTCTAAAAATATTTTCATTAAGAAAATTGCAATATGTCGATATCTGAGACAAAAGCGGAATATTTAATTGTAGGTTTTTATCGCCATTTAATGAGGGGATAAATGCGGCGGACAAATGAAGATGTTAAAATTTGAAGATTATTTATTATATTTATAATATATCTCACATTTTTTTAAACTATCAATAAACACTCGCGAAATTTATTGCAATTATCTGCAATTTTCAACTTTAAAATTTATTTTTTTCTGTGAAACTAATAAAACATATACTCAGAATTACCAATTTCGATACATTTTGTTTAAAGTGCAATTCTACTATAAACAAGCGTAAAATTTTCTTATTAACAAATATATATATAAACTCTTATTACTCTATTTTAAGTATTTCAAATAAAAAAAAAATGGATTAATCAGCAATATTTATTTGAACACTTTAAACTTAAGGGTAGGTGGGACACCAGTTTGAATGTCCAAAGAGTGTCCTACTTAGACATTTTTGTGCCTTTGAACAACAACTTAAACTGTTGGGTTTTTTGTAATACAGGATTCGCCTAAATGATTCACAGGGATTCAAAAGACTGTTTATTTACAAGTATACGATGTACAAAGACGGGTGATACACGAAAAGGTACATACTCTCAACAAGTTTCTGGTACATACAACAAACTTCCAATGTGGGCGCCCTGAGTCACCCGGCACATATATCAACGGTAATACAGTTCCGTTCATACGTTCAATAGTTTGCTTTTGTCAATGTTCGTTGATACAATGTTCGTTGTTACAATGTTCGTTGATCAAGCATCAGTGATGCATTCCAGCAATGCTTGCAGCGTTGTTGGCACTGGGGGTACATAAATTTTATCTATCACCAAACCCCACACGAATAAATCTCATCGCGTGATATCTGGCGACCTAGGGAGCCATGGCAACAGAGTAACATCCCAGAGGAACACCCAGACCAGCATGTCTAGCCTGCCATCTAGCGTGCACGTGAGCTACGAGGCGGGCTTTTAAACTGCGTGAGTGTATGTATCTTTGTACGTCGTATATCTGTCAATACAGAGTGTTTGGAAACCTGATGAATCATTTAGTCTAACCCTGTGTATTAAATTATGTCTGGCTTGCGTTTCGTGGTATTTTCATAAGAAATAATTTCATACTTCTTACTTGGCATCTACGTAAACGAGGATGGCCTAGGAATGCAGTGTAAACAAGCCGCTTGCACCGAGTCTTTTCGAAACATAAAAAACTACTGTGTTGTGGCCATCAAAAAACTTTCTTCTATATCATTAAACTACATTAATTTAAAAAGAAAACTCACACAGCAACAATTATGGTTATGAAGTATAATGCTATTTATTGAATTTAACATAGAATTACAATGATCAGTAAATAGTAAAAAAATTACGCTCTCTAAATTGCATCAGTGGATTGTCGTCAAAATTAGGAATTTTTTCTCCAGTATATGATACACGCGCCCCCTGTTCATTGATTAAGTCAAAATTGAATCGGCATCTATTTATGTCAATGTGTGACAGAATATGAAATTTGATGAAATTCCGTGTACTAGTTTTTGTGATGCAGCCATCACATAAATCGTGAAAAACACAGCATAGCATCGCCACCTCTTGAGTGGTGTACACCCGAACGTTATCAGGGTCCATTTATGTCTATGCTTAACATAATATAAGGAAATTCCTTGCTTTAGTTCTTGAGATAGAGCTATTTTTAAATCGTGAAGTTGCAGGACGGCAGCGCCACCCACTAGGAGATATACAGAAAGACATTATCAGATCTAGCTATGTCAAACTCTAACAGAGTTTGATAAGTTTTATGAAATTCCGTGCATTACATCTTGACATATAGCCATTTAGGAAATCGCGAAAAATGCAGCATTACAGAGCCAGCTGTTGGGCTATGTACACTAAAGCGTAATTAGTATCAAATTTTGTCAAGGTCCGTCAAAAACCATCAAATTTTCCACGAATCCAATACTTTATTCTTTTATATTGAAGAAAGTTACAAATCTTATTGGAATTAACCTTTAGCCGACTGGCTATGACGCACCCTAGAAATTTTCAAAAATTAAATATTTTGGAAAATGGCGCATTAAAAACGAACTTGGCCCCATAAAAATAGCCTGAAAATGCTCTTAAGAAATCGGAAGATGGAAACATAAAAAGTCCTTCGTAGCACCGTATTGATTATAGAATTCAATTCTGAATGTTTCGATTAAAATTTAAATGCTTTACTTATTAAAATTTAATAACTTTAATGCTTTTAAGCATTAAAGTTTCATTTAAAGGAAAATAACTATGGCAGCATATTTGCAGCTGTAACTTTTGCTATAATGTTATAAAATAGATTTTTGGGCTATCTTCTAGATAATATTGGCTATCTGAAAATACAAAAATTGATTTCGTTAAACATTTAAAATGGTGTAACTCTTTACGGCACTATAGCCTATAGTAAATACTTAGAGAACATTCTTGGTTTATCTAGTGTTAAAGTTTCACCCTTCCTTTTGGATTTATAATGTTCGCATATAGTTACAAGTTTGTACATTCGTTTTTTTTCTTTTTTCATGCACTCACTGTTTTTTATGCACTCACTTTATACATAACTGCGAATTCATATGTTTTTTTAGGAATCTGTTAATATTATATTGAAAATAATCCACAATAAATGAATACAAATAAAATGCTGAAATGGAATGTCTATTGAATACGAAAGAAAATTTCATCGTAATCTATTCACGGAGGTATTGATGGATGATCTCTGACATTAAGAGCAACGAACCGGAGTGCAAAAGATTGATGTGTTCATAATACGAATTCAAATATTCTGCATCGTACACATAGAAAACAAATGTTTATGGAAAAAGAATGAATTATTCAATAGCAGAAGTATATTAGGGTTTGATTTCGCGTTTTTTGAGTATTTTTAGATTTTCAGTTTCTGTGACAGCACGTATAATAAATAAAATAAAACTGTGTTAGTCGCATAAGTTCTATTTTTACACACATTTTTTACACTCAGAATCGATTCATCTCTCACTTGCACATTTTAAATGATGTTTCAATTATAACAATTAACGTTCATTAAAAGTGAAGAATATATATGAATGAACAAGTGTAAATGGTAATTGCAAACAAATTCCAAAAAGTATTCCAAAAAGTATTCCAATAAGCAAACAAATAATATTCATAATAATCTTATTTCATTTCAAATCAAAATCACGTTAAAATATTTTATTAAAAACTACATAATTCCCATTTTTTTGGAGCTCAAAGGTTTCCTTAAGAAAAGAGACTTCTGAACAGGTAATTCTGCTGTCCGTATGTGTAACTGCACTTAGACAAAATAACATAAATTTTACATAATCTGATTATGATAAAAATATGCATACATACATTCATACTGTACGATACAAAGTACCATAGCGAACATTCACAGTAAAGTGAATAATAAACATATGTAATAATATATAGAAATATCCTCAATGATACAAATATAACGTTTTTAAAATACAATAAATGAAAACCTTGTAATATGCAATGTTTGTTATTGTCACGGTTTTATTCTTAGTACTGTCTTATTGTGTAAAGAAAGAGAGAAAAAAATTCTCACTTCATCACTTTCACAAACTTTCGGCTTTTCCTGGCACTGAAAATTTTCCATTCTGTTTTCATTTAAGAACAAGAACGAAAAATCATGCGTGAAGCATAGATTATGAAATACTTTCCAACACATTTAGAAAAATGTAACAAAACTTCACAGTTTACTAAGTAAACAAAGTCAAGGTCAAACTGGGCGGGGAGGCCTACCTTTCAGTTTAAGTTCAACTAGACCCGCCAATACTAAGTATTCAATTCATAAAACGCGCAACACATAAAAAAAACACCAATTTCAACAATTATTACCAATAGTCAAATAAATTAACCTAATTAATTTGTGTAGTCCATTATAAAATCTACAGATTTGGATGTATACTACTCAGTGTGCTAAAATTTACTTCAGTTAAAAATTACATATCACAATTGAAAATTACTCTTCAGCAATTTCAGTCAATAAACGGAAATGTACATGAGGTCTTTTGAGCAGCTCTGGATATTATATATAAAAATTATATACATCAAATAATATGCAAAAAATTAGTTACATTTACAAACGCGTTCCACAACTGAAAAACGACTTTCCGGCAATTATTGTTCATAGAGAGTATTATAACCAAATTATTTTGAGTGTTCCTGTAAATAAACGATACATTCTCTGCGCATCACATTCTACAGTATGCGCCTTGTGGTGTACCTTAGTGATATGTATCAATTTAAATGTGTTTAAAATAGTATAACATCATTAAAATACTTCGTAAACGATTTTTTTCCATAGGCCGTAATGTAACGGATTTTTTTTTACTCTCCCTGTAAAAGAAACATAAATACTACACTCTTCATTTTCAATACCAAACATGCCCTAGTGAACCCCAATAACATACATCAATTTCATGGCAATCCGAGTACATTTATGTTGTATATTATATGTATATTATAACTATGTTGGAAAGTGTTAAAAATGCTCACATTTAATAAATTTCAAAGTATCACAGTTCTGCAAATTTTGGTGGAGAAAAAAAATAAATTCTTTTGTGCTTTATTTGTTAGAACATGTGGTATAGATTTAAATATAACTTATAGGACACATTGACCATATCAAAATTATCATGCTTAAACTTTTTCATAAATGTTTATTTTGATGCAAGTTCCTCTTTAGGCACTACGTTTAGCACCCATTTTTCAAATAAAGGAAAATTTATGATAATAATCACTGTTTCAAATACATTAGTACATAAAAAGATAACCTAATTTGTTAAATAAATTGCTTTGCTGCAATTTCTTTTGAATTTTACAATTTTAAGGAAAATGAATATATCATTTTACAAATATAATTATCAATACAAATATAATGATATTTCACATATTTCTCAACATAAATATACAATTTGAGTTACTACAATGAATTGATCTACAATCCAAACCGTAAAATGATAAAAAGAAAAGTGCCCAGTTAAACTGATGACATTGAGCTCATAGGCTATTCACACTAATTGTATATTACACTCTTATTTCAAAGAATAATGCCCCTCGAAAAATAAAGAAATCGAGAATATATTAAGGGGATTATCCCCCAGTTCCCCCCTTTATACTTAACTAATGTAACCCCAAAACTAATCAGGGAAGCACCTTATGACAATGAACCTATATACGAAATTTGAAGCAAATCGGATAATTCTGCATGAAAAACCCATTTTTCTAAATTAAGAGGGATTAGCCCCTACTTCTCCGTTTATACTTAACCAATGAACCTCCAAAACTAATCAGGGAAGGTACCTTATCATAATGAACCTATATACAAAATTTTAAGCAAATCGGATAATTCTGCATGAAAAACCCATTTATCTAAACTAAAGTGGGGATTGGCCCCCGTTCCCCCAACTTTATACTTAATCATTAAACCCCTAAAACTAATCAGGGAATCGCCTTATCACAATGAACCTATATACAAAAATTGGAGCAATTCTGATAATTCTGCATGAAAAACCCATTTATCTAAATTAAGGTGGGGGCTTTCTTACCCGTTCCCCCTTTATACTTAACCAATGAATCCCGAAAACTAATCAGGGAAGCGCTTTATCAGAATGAAGCTATGTACAAAATTTGAAGCAAATCGGATATTTTTATCAAGAGTTAGCGCGTTTGGTACTTACATACGTACGTGCATACTTGCGGGAACATTAGCTCTCAGGCTTTGATAGTGTGTGAGCTAAAAAATTTAAAAAATACGAAAGTATGTCCAATCAATTTATCTGTTGGTGTTTTCTCCATACTTACTGTATGTTAATTTATAAAAACAGCTGTAAAACTTTTGGAAATTCTCACAAATAGAGTCTTCGTTACTTTCAGAACGTCACATAAATTGTAAGTGATCAGTTTTATAAATATATATATAAACCAAATTATTTTCAGAAGGTCTTCGTAAGTTGTAGTTTAAAAAAAATCATGCTGTTTAGAAAACGCTTTTTTAAAGTTTTTACTTTTTGAAATCCTATTACAAATATTAATCCCAGAATCATAAAAAATCAAAAGTTTTTAAGGTCTACGTTCCTTAATGATAATATTAAAAAACACCTTCATTATTTAGCTTATTTAAATACACTTTTCCGTTTACTTAAATATACACTTCTGATTTGCCAGCTGGAACGAAAACAGCCATATCTACACACCCAATGATCGTAAGTAGAAAACAAACCACTTTAAATAGCTAACTGTATAGTCTTTTAGATAAAGATTAATCTTTTAGATTTTAGTAAATTAATTTGGGATATTTGGAGTAAATATATTATTTAAACGAAGTGTGGTACTTTGGTATTATGTAGAACAACATTTAAAACATTTATTTACATTCGAATATGTACCTCTAAAAATAACCGGTCGGGTCAATGATTAGAAGGAACACACTAATTATTGAAACATATACTGGTCTTACTTTAACATTTTATTCTTATTAGAAATATATCCGTGAAATTTGCCGTTGGTACAATCTTTATTACAGTTTCTTCCTCAAATAATAAGAACATTGTAAAAAATATGCTGAATAAAAGTTTATGTACATATATAATGTTCCTGCAAATGGGACAGATTCTTAATTATTTATATTAAAGTATCATATTGAATAATAGCTTTAATGCTTTTATTTACTACAAGAAAAATATACTTTATCTCTTTAAAACCAAACTACGTATAAGCATACTGTGTTAAAAACATAGTTTGGAATTTCTGAATTAAAATTAAACCTTTTAAAGTTCCAAAGTAAACTCAAAATATTTTTTTCAATTGAATTTTATTTTTCTTTTATACTTTTTTTCGGAACTCAAGTGGGTCACTTGAAAGTATCAAATGGGTCACTCGGTGAATCGAGGGTCAGAGGTTGTCGACCCCTGCACTAAAGTATCTAGAATAAGCACTAAAAACCATTTTTTGTTCCATCCAATATTTAAGTTGTAACACCTAGTTAAACGAACCGGTGTCACTTTCACAATAGTTCAAATCAAAAGTTTTACGGGAATTGCTTTTTCGAGTATTCGATTCACCCTTAAACCGTTTAATCTATCGACGTTTCGTGTTTTTGGAAATGAAACTAGATTTTTTTTTACATGGGGGACAAAAATTCAAAATATTAAAATTTTGAAAATTTTCGATTTTTGAAACAGTTTTGAAAATAGAATCATTGTCAAAAATTTACCTCAAATTTCAAAAAGGTACCATTTTGTGAATTTATCTTTTAATTTTTAGGTGTAGCATCCAATTAATTAAATATATTGTAAGAATACGAGTGCATTGTTTACTTATGTTTTACATTTTTTAATTTACACATCTAAAACACGGTCTGGAAGGACGATTTTTTTACTCGCTTCAAAACCTATGTTTACGAATCTTTATGCAATTCAAATTATTTTCACTATATTCACACGTACTTTAAGAGAGCATGTACAGTACTACACATAAAATATATGAAGTTAATATACCGGATACATGACAAAATTTAGTAGCATGACATTTAGCTAAGAGTTTGTGTAAGATACTAAAATAACAGTTTGTGTCAGATATACTTAAAGTATTTAAGATTCACGAAATATATGCTGCAGAAAAGTATTTTTTAATTGAGATAACGAGTAAGGTGTTATTTTTCAATTAAAAAGTATTTTTTCGTTCACTTACAAAAGTATTATTTATACTAAATATACTAAATTTTTATTTATACTAATTTATACTAAATATGTTCGCGAAATAAAGTAGTTATTTGCAATTTATATTTCAAATTTAATTGAAATTTGTGAATTTTAATGTTTATTTTTTCGCCATCAC
Source organism: Maratus michaelseni (assembly GCA_963931845.1). Classification (NCBI taxonomy): domain Eukaryota; kingdom Metazoa; phylum Arthropoda; class Arachnida; order Araneae; family Salticidae; genus Maratus; species Maratus michaelseni. Next base: position 258,530,166 of record OZ007590.1, on the reverse strand, counting down.
GGTTAATATCTGTAGTTAAAAGTTCTAATCTAAATATGAAACAAGTTGACTTTTATCCGTCACTTTGAATTATAAAAACATACTTCAACGAACGATAAATTATGAAATATTAGAAATGGTGTTCATACGTAGAAATGGACTTTTCTAAAGAATATATAACTTTACTATAACATTTATTATAACATATTTAAAACATCATTAAAGTGCGCTATAATAACGGTGTCTTTCATAAAAACGTTATATATATCAGAAGATTTTGTTAATGTCATACTATTTTAACAATGTTACAATTTTTAATTCTGCATAATAAAATTTCTCGTTTGCCGAAACATTTTAAGTACATTTCTTGAATGGTAATATATTTTTAATTTAATTAAGCATTTTGAAAATGCAAATTATCTTGCGCTGTAAAATGTATTAAGTAATGTACATATTTTTAAGTTTAAACTGCTAATAAATGACAAAATTCCATTTACGTAGATATATTTGTCAGTATAAAATTCAGTTATTTTAAAAATGTGTAATTATTTTCTTTTACTTGCTCACAGATGTCCAGAACAAATGAAATTTAATGCATATTATGTTTAAAATTAAACAATAAATAAATTTTATGTGCGGAATGAATGTAAAGAGTTCAAAATGAGAAATTTTGACTAAACTAGAGAAAAAGTATATTTATATATTAAATATATTAGAGAATTTGGTACACTTTAGTACTTAGAAAAAATATATTATGCTAAAAGTTTCTTCTTTAAAAAATCTTTTTGTGTAGACTTTACAGGATTGAGGTAAAACTTAGATATGAACATGTACTATTTATTATCCATGTATTAATCATTACCAATCTCAAAAGCATCAACCGGTATCAAAATAACGATAAAATGGTAGGTTCCTTTCATGCCAGCATACTGTTATTTTGGAAACAAGTTCTCTGAAATTAATATTACTAATTGCCGAAATGTAATAGTTTTCAGTAAACATTCAACAACGAATTACTTTAAAACGTGGTTAATACAAGCCTGACTATATCGCAGCATCAAGTTTACACTTTTACACACACTATCGAATTTATACCTTGCCAATCACAACATTCCCCCTTTTTTATTCTGCTTATAAATAAGACCGTAAAATCCAAATAACGTGTATAATGAAGTTTTGTACAAAAATTATAACATTGAATATAAATGCGATATAAATGCACCGTTTAATACCGACAGATTTTCAAAGGGTTACATTTAATTAAATCCTTAACAAAGGGTGCAGGCAGATGTAGTAGAATTTTGCCCTTAAATTTTACGAAAGCTCTATAATGTATCTTGTAATTCTCGAACACGTAAATTGAGAATTCATTCTAATTCGCCTTGCATACAAAATGATACTTTATGAAAATGTATTATCACAACTACCATCTCTTTAAAGAACTAAATAAACACTTAAAGTTCAATACAGCATCTTCTCAATTTTACAAGTTTCTGAATCTTTATATACACAAAATAATTGACTTTACATTTTCATAAACTTAAAAAATAAACAAGCTTATTGCACGGTTCAAGACAAATGATAAGGTTAGGAGATTTACTGAAATCAAAGTAACAAAATATTGGATAAAATTAAAACAAAATATAGCACTCTTTTACAACTTTTGAAGAAATCAGACTGTCTCACAAAATATAAATTTAGATTGTACCTTTTTCAATACTTATTTTTTTATTCCCAAGAAAAAAATTGCTATTACCACTTCCTCATTCCTCCTTTATACATCTTCTATATCAGAGTTCGAACGCTTTTACTCCATTTTTTAATAGATTTTTTTCGCCTTATTTAATTGGAAAATAGTTTTACAAATCCTGCAATTAAACGAAGTGTCTGCAATTTCTGCTATTACAATATTAAATAGAAAAAAACTGTTACAAAAATTGTGGTAAAAGCGAACGAACCCTGTATATAATCGTTTTAGCTTGAAAACCGTAAAAATACAAAATAACAAGAACAAAAAAGTACTTCAAATATATATGTTTTTTAAGTTAAAACACTTGGTTTTCTGCAAAAATCAATCAGCATCATCGTACATATCTTAATGTCACAATCCGGTCGAGACACCTCTAATCATAATTTAAATTTCCTTGATTTACATTTCTAAAATAATAGCAAGGGAGTTGAAATAGAAGGCATAACAACTGCAATTTTATTTTATCATCTAAAAATGTTTGAATAATAAATAAATGAAGAGTATTTAAAATCAAAATTTGATTTTAGAATCCATTTTGCATTAAAAGGATGTACTATTCAGCAGTATGATTGCGTGGGACTATCAATTCTATTTGCAGTAAATACTTTCTAAAGGGAAGAACAAATTGAATTAGTCTTAAAAAAGACAATGATAAATTATATTTTGAAAGGAATTTTTTATACATCATAATGATTCAACAAATCATTGTTGAAGCAAAGTATTTTTTAAATGTTAGAGTAGAGTTTGATGTTTTCTATTTCCACGTACCTTTTTATTAGTCTACTTTTGCTTATTATATAAAAATATGTTATTTAAAAAAACGTGTTTTTGTATAACGACTACAATACGAAAAATAAAATGTTACTTTTAGGAATTCATTTTCAGTTATACAAGAAATACTTCCTAGACATTAACAAATATTTTAGAAAAGGCTAGCTATATCTTAAAAATATTTATTAGTTATTAGTTTTGAATTTTATAAAGAAGCAGTCAAATGTATATTTATTAGTTATTAGTTTTGAATTTTATAAAGAAGCAGTCAAATGTATGAAAATGTTGAATTTCTTCAAAACAGTTTAGTATGTTTTTAAGGTGTATTATAATATGTAACTAAATCCAGTTAGTTTCCAATATATTTTTATTATTCAACGCCTACCTATTTTCTGCATTTTAGTTTAAAACATGTCAAAAAAGTATTTTAGAAAAAAAAAATTACCATCAAATATTAACAAACTATTTACTATCAAATATTACAAAACTATTTACCATCTTTGAGTACAGTGTTTAATTTCAATATTAAATCAATTTTCTTCAAACCTGAAAACTGATGGGTCTCAATGTTTCCGAATGTATTATATACAAAGTACGCCTTAGTAGTCTTAAATGCCTTCAACCAAGAAATAATTATTTGGAAAGCACATAATTTAAGTAGGGAGATTCCTCAACTTATATAGTTGATTTTAGAATTCAGCGGTACGTATATTCAAAAGGCTTTTTTTATAAAAGGATCATCAACACCAGTTTGTTACTTTTATATGGACTGAACACAAATGATAAATCGACAAATGTTTTTTCAATCGCCATCATTGATTTAACAACCATTTCATGTCAGTTTCCATCCGGAATTCTAATGTCTAAAACTTGTTATTTTACCAAGATTCAAATACTCTTAATTATGAAAATTTGAGTCTTTCGGATTTCAAATTCGGATTTTAAATAAATATATATATTTTTGCCTACTAATGTATTTTGTAACATAAAATCACGAAAGGAATTTTCACTTAGGAGACAGTATTCAATGGCGCTAGCATACATAGGATTTCTTCCTTAATCAACAAAAAGTGTATTTGTAATAGAACATGGTTCCAGTCATTTATATTGCGTTTTTGAACTTGTCACAGATTCATCTGTGGTCGAAGTGAAGAAATGACCCCAGTAAAATAGTGTGCAAAAAGTAGATGTCTCCTTGAGTAGTTGTAAACAGGGACAATTTCATGCGAGAAGTGCGTGTGAATCCTTTGATTGTACGCCTGCAAAATAAGAAGGAAGGCACTGGTAGCGTCGTAGAAGTCGAAGAAAGCATGTTTTTTACGAACGGAAAGATTACTGCGGAAGGCGTTCTTCTATAAGAGTGGATATTTGGAAGGATTTACCGTTAAACAAACGAATGTGTTCTTCTTCATGTACCAAACCGATATCTGCATTTACTATTATGCTGCTTTTACATTATGACATAACCGTCCCCTTAGGTCTACGAAGTCTGAAAGGTACAGGCTTTCCAACCAATAACCGTGCTTTATTTGTTGTTTACGCGTCGCTGATTGTTTTGGGTTTTATGACTTAACGTCAGGAACGCCAAAGTCAAGTACGATAAAACCATAATATAAAAGGACCTTATGACGCCATCATAGAAAACGTTAAAGAAGGATTTACTTTATAGTCAGATTCTTGGAAAGGGTTATCATACTGCTAAATTGAAGAGGAAGGATGTTGAAAATTTCAAAGAAAACATAAGTATAATTTTGTAGATCCCGAAAATCGGCTACACACCCCAAAAAATCGAGCATCTGCGGATAAGCACAATGTTTCTTGTTGCGCAAAATGAGTCAACAAGGAACATCGGGGTAGAGTTTGTCATCACATGGAGTCTTATGGGGCTAAATTCACGTAGTGAAGAGAGAAATATGATCCATTAAAAAAATTACATGATATTAAAACGTTTTGGTTCCTTAATTAACGTAAGAAAAACAGTAGATTTTATTGTTGGATGGTTAAATTAGGAACGGTGCTTTTATTATTAAATATTATGTTATTATGTCTTATTTGAACAATTATTTCATTGACTAAATCTAATCATCACTAACTCCGATTACGTAAGATTTTATTATTTGTATTGATATGTTCGTGTTTACGTATTTAATATAATTATAGTTTAGCTTTTTAAAAATTTGTAACATAATTTAACTTTTAGTTTTGGATAATAAAGTTTATAAAGTTTATAAAACAGTCAATATTATATATCTTAATTTTTTGAAAACTAGTAATGTTTGCATATCCTACTCTTAATAACTGTGCTAATGAATAAGATACAAATTGACGCACATTATTTCATGGAGTATTATTTTTACGGTATTATAAAAGATAATTTTTATCCATTTATGTTTAAATTCAAATAAATTTAGTCAAATAACTCTTTAAATAATGTACACTGTAAATATTTAAAGAGTTATATATATTATATAGTTTAAAATATTCTCGTTTGGCAAGAATAAAACAGTGCTATAAGCGGAATTTTCGTCTGGCTAACATAAAAGTACAACTAGTTTTTACACTTTAACCACCACGGTCACAGATAGACATTTAAGCATTTTCTGACATATTCTGTGATATTGATTGAATTGCAGCATATCGTATTTTTGAGCTCCCTGACCGCCGAGCAAAAGGGCGAATTTGTAATGTTGTTTTCTCTGTAATTTTTTTAAAATGCCAAAAAAAAATGAATTTTCAAACTTGATATAAAAAATTTAATTACGTATATGAGTATAAACCTTAAAAGTTTTAATCATTACTCAATGTTTTAAAACTGCATTATATTTGTATAAATATATTAATTTAAACAATGCTTCTATTGCAGTGAAACCTATAGCATAGTGTACAGATATATCAGTTCACGGCGGTGAGAATGTTGACTTAATTAACATACATTGTGACATATTAGTAATCTGAACGTATATGTTACATATCCGTGTTACATGTTGTTCACTATTAAGAAACAGTACTGAAATTGTTGTGCACATATTCTGAATATAACATTTTGAATATTTCTCTGAATATGTGCAGGGGTCATTTCTTTTTGCTACACAATAACTAATTCCTAAACTTTTATTGTTATAGTTATACAACCAGTTACAAAACTATTTCAGATTTTCCAGGACTTAAAAATGCCTTTAGTTTTAAAGTAATTAAAATACGTTGTGACGACTAAATGGATATGTTTTATATCAATGTTACATGTTGTTGACTATAAAGAAATATTATTGATATTGTTGTGCCGATTTTCTTAATGTAATATTTTGACTATGTTTCTGAATATTGCAAGGTGTAGCATTCTTTTCGCTACGCGATAACTAATTCCTGAACAGTTATTGTAATAGGTATACTACCAGTTACAACACTGTTTCAGATTTTGTTCTCTTTCATATAAAAATACATATACGTCAATAAAGTTACTTTTATGAAAGTTATTAAATTAAAATTTTTTATGTTACTTGAGTCCTATAATTTACATTTAGGGACAAGCATTATCTATGCACAAACAAGTAAAACTATGATTTTTTTTTTTTTTATGACTAAAGCATGCCGAGTTAAAATACATCAAATCTTAAGAATTCTTGTACCGTTTCCCCACACTAAAGTGAAGACACTTTTTTTTTATGAGTGCCATATATATCCATAAACTTAATGGATTCGAAATTAACTTTCAGGCAGAGATAAGAGGGACTGCCTTGTACATACCATTAAAAATGTTGTTCAATATATAATAAACCAACAACGTTAAAATGTATAGAGGATTTCTTTTTTGAAAAAAAAACAATATTTATTTTAATAGCAATTTTATAAGAAATTCTTCATCAAATGAACTGAAATATTATGTTATGTAAATATTTATGCTAGTATTCTTAATAGAAAGTTTTTAATGACATACCTTATTTTAGATATTTTATAAATGTAATCTACAGGATTATCCACTGGTATACTTCTAAAGCATTGTAAAAGTAAATAGAAAAACATTTATGAAGGTAAATTAATATTTTAATTGGGAAATGATTAAAACAAGGAGATAATTTTAATAATAATAAAATAGTGCTTAATAAAATAAATATATTCTTTATTCACTTGGAATATTTTTTTGCATTTAACATTTAGCTTTGTGAAGTTTAGATTAAAAAAAAATACCGCGCATCACTTTTGATTCTTGTACGAAAAATGTATAGCGATAAATTATAAATTCCTAATATATGTCATTATTTACTTGTATCCACTAAGCCGATCTATTTGTAAAATGTTTCGATCACGTTTTATCTATTTGCTACAGTTTATATGCTTCATGAATACAATTAGCAATGTATTCGGCAAATTACTTCGCTAATTGCCTTAAACCAAATTAAAAGGAATCTACTAAAAAAGCATTTGTAATAGACATATACCTAATATCCCTCAATAATGTAAGTAACTAACGAAATATTTATTGCTAACAACCGAAATTATACCCTTAAATTTAAATTAGTCTTTAATGTTGCTACAAAACATTCTCATGTTAATGGAAAGCAATATTTTATGTTTTGTATTTTGCTGCTAAACGTTTGAACGGACTAAATGGATTCACCTATCAAAATATTATAAAAAAATAAAGCACGTGTATGTTACAATAATACTAATATAATTTAATATATTTTATATTATGTATTATATTTTTGGTTTATTAGCAACAAAAACCTAAAAAATAAAAGTAATTTTTTCACATAATTTTTACAATTTTTTAATTCATAATTGTTTAAAATATTTCGTTGTAACTGTTACAGCCAGTTAGCGGAATAGTTTGACTTCTAACTTGTAAACTGTTGTAATCAGGAAGATTATTTGGGGATTCCTCACCCGCGGCCAACTAACTGAAGCCATTGCTCCCATTTTGGGGCTTTAGGATTTTTTTTTATAATTGCGTATTTTATAAATTGTTTAAATGTTCATGTTATTTGCATTTGGAATATCTTAGATGACATCTGATTTTTTTTTTAAGTTTCATTAGAATTTTCTCTTATTTAAAACGTTTTAAAAAACGCGAAAAATAGCTTTTTGGCAGTATTCGAAAGAAATATTTAAAAAAAAAAACTTTATAATAAAAATTATATCTGTTATTTAAAATATGTTTATAACAGTGTATTATATGAAACAACTTTAATCCGCAATTAATATGTATAATAGATCAATCACAATTACAGAAAATATAAGTTGTTCCCAAAATGGGAGCAATGGCGCCTAATGGGGGTAATGTTTTTGAAATATGTACATATGCTTCCGTACATTTATAGTATTTATTTTTTTAATTTATTAGCTATAGAAGGTATAATCGCATTCTGAAACTAATATTTTTAGAAGATTTCATATAAATTAGTCCAACTTTTACATTTATAATAAAAAACAAAATGAAATTACCAGTTCCATAAGCATTTTCATTATCTTTATTTTTCATCATTACATAATTTTTTCTGACTATTTTTCATGGAAGATGATTGAACAATTTTTCAGATTTGGATGATTTTTCGAATGTTCCGGAAATCGTTTGTTTTCTACCTGATTGCAATATTGTAACATATGAGGAAGATATCTTCTTCATATGTATGTCGCATAAATTATTTTCTATTACATATGTAATAGAAAATAATTTACGCGACGATTTATCACATGTTATATTTGGTGGAGTAGAACTTTCCGTAAATTTTAAATCAACAGACAATCAAGAAATATTTGATTTAGTGTTTAAAGAAGACAAAGTATTAAGCACAGGCATGATATTTTAGATGAAAGTTCAGGCGAATCTTCAAATTGAAATATGGAAAAAAATAAGCAAAATGCAAAAACAAAAAAAAATAGTTAAAAATCCAATTTCAGAAAACGAAAAAAATGTTATATAATTATGCATAAGAAATGTTTAATCATTTTCATGTAAAATAGTAGGACCAAAATGAAGTAATGAAGGAAAATAAAGAGGTGGATAATGAAAATACTTATGAAATCGGTAATTTTATTTTTTATTTTTATTATAAATGTAGATGTTGGACTAATTTATATGAATTCTTCGTAAAATATCAGATTCGGATTATTATCCCTTTTATAGCTAAAGAACTGAGAAATAACAAACATAAATGCACGGACACATAGGTAAAATTTTTGGAAAAAAATTTACCCCCATTAGGCGCCATTGCTCCCATTTCAGGAACATGCTATTTTTCCTAAATATTCTAATTTTTTTTTTTTTTTCTTCAGAGATACGTTAAAAACTTTCTATTCATAAAGAAAAAATAACTGTTTCATTAAAAATAGCTTAATATATATAGCGGCGCCTAATGGGTTAAAATTCATTTATAAATGTATAATTTAGTTTTTGAAATATTAAAATACTGTATAGTCTTCAAAAACACATCTGTGCACACAGTTTTTTTAATAATAGCATATCAGGAAGAGAAGGGGAAATCAATTACAAAATTCCATCTTTATATGCAAAAACCAATTTTAGTTAAATAAAAGAGCACAAAATTCGTGTTAACTTCAACAAAGCAGTCCATGAGCGGATGACGCATAATTCCCAGTAACAAATTAGAAGAATTCAAACTGGCATTGTCACTGGAATTGCGTTGAAAATGACAGCGTGAGCTGAGTATTGCATTGATGGATTCATGCGTACCGGAATTTTCCAACTCAATCTTGATGCTGTCCCGGAAAATATTTTCGCAATTTCTTAAAAACGTCAATCTGAGAATGGTGAAAGGAGCCCAAGAGACTTTCCTTACTCTATTTCGGATTCTTGTAGAGAAGGCGTACTAGACGACTTCCAGAAGAATAGAGATACGACTTCCAAAAGAATACAGATTTGATGTACACCGACATTTCTGGAAGTAAAAAATCTCCTCTTTTTATTGAAAACGATCAAGAAGAACCTTGTTCTTCTAAAAGTCAGTCTCCTTAAACTTTTACAAAAAATCAACCCTGTTCCTGCTCTTGCAATGCGAGAAAATTGAAGCAAGAAGATTGTAGCACGAGTGCTTGACAAAGAGTACGTCATAGAAAACAATTAACTTACAGCTCAACAGTAAAGATAAGGAATCTAGAAAGCTAGACAAAAAAAATAGAACACGGCCTGCCAAAAAGCTACAAATGAAATTAATATGCCAAGAAACTAGTTCTGAAACGGGGAGCTTACCACCAACGAAAGACATCTGTTTAGAATTTCATGAAAATTATTACGAAAATAAACTTTATGTGGGTGGATACAGTGTATTGATTGTTTGGGATGGCTTCATGAGACATATATAATATCCGTTTCAATATTTGCTGAAAAAAAGAAAAAAATAGAAGCGTTTAAGTAAAAAGTAAAAAGTATTTATTCAATTTTTTGTAATACAACCACCCACCAAAAAAAAAAAATGTAAATTGGATGTTGATTCAAATTTAAATCTAGCTTTTGAATTATAAATGTTAATTGGCTATTTTTTCTATTCTTTTAAGAGTGGGACACCTATCTCGATCAAGTGGGATGTCTGATCCTAAGAGCCGGGACAGATGGATAAAATTATTGATTTTGTTTTTTGATAAGCAACCCATTGTATCTGGCATTTATATTACAGTAATATTTTTTACCAAGTTTTACATAAAATTTAAAGTAGATAGGTTGTATGTGATCTAGAAAAATCATTACTATAAAAAAGAAAATTTAGTTCCTTCTTAAGGAAGGCAACTATCCCACGCTTACACTATGTTACTGAAATTTTCTTGCTAAAATAAATTTTAAATATATCACTTTAACACGTTGCACTGGAAAGACGCTCCACGCACATCGGGATGTTTTTGTGAAATTGTTTTGTAGCTGCTAAGTCTCATACGGCTATTATTTAATACAATCTTCATCTTATTTAATCGCAGAATTTCTGCCATCAAATAGGACGAAGATTACTATTAAAAATTGTGGTACAAGAGAAGGAAAATATGCAACTAATTCACAAAAACATCTTGACAGGAGTGGCAAGTCTACCAAGGCAAGTGGGTAATTAGATTATGGCATAATATTTATAGATTTAAAGCTTTCCAACAGGTACAAATATCTATCTAAAACATGTGTAATGTGAACTTTCATTTTACGAATGTTTTTCTTTGTTGTTATTCAATGCCTTTTTCCGCTATTATTCTTTTAATTAAATTTTCTTTTAGTGCTTTGATATATATATATAATATTTGTGAAATTCAATTAAATATGGTTCCTGTTATCATTAAAAAGGAAACGTAAAATATAGAATTTGCAGTTTTAAGCATAGATATACTTTGCAGTTAACCATAATTAATAGTTTCAAATATTTTCTAAGTATAAACAACACTTTCTGAAGTAATATGTTAAAAAAACAATGCATCCAATTTTCTTTTCTTCCCAATAATGTTAAGTTATTTGAGGCAAATTAAAAATTTGAAAGAAATGAGATTAATTATTTTTAACGTAAAACTCTTCATACAAAATATCTGAACCCAAAAAATATCTTTCCATAAAACTGTTTTTGAAGCATTTTAAAAATGATATGCAATGATAAATCACCATATTATTTTCAAGTAAAATGATAAGCGATAACTATATTTTTATTATGAACATTCCATGCATGACCGATATAAACGATTATCATTCGTTACTTAAATTATTGAAATAACACGGAAAAATTCTTACTTTTGGAGGAGGAAAAAATATAAAAATTTATTTCAGAAAATTTTAAAAAGCTGAAGATTGAACAACAAAATATAGTAGAAGTGTGTTTTCTCTTTAAAACAAATATCTTTTTTGAAGTTAAAAGAAGTCATATTGACGACGTTTTTACCCTCCCTGGAAAATAAAATATCGATTTCATATCAATCGAGTTCTGACTGTTTATGTCAGAACAGAAGTCAAGAAGAATCATTCTGTGTCACACATTGTTCTTTAGTTTCATAAGTAGGTGATAGATTAAATATTTCAAACGGCAGTATGATAAAAATAGTAGATTTTAAACTTTAAAAATATGAGATATTATTGTTTAGTTTCTAGTATTATATATTAAAATCATATATATTTTTGATATTTTACAATATATATATATATATATATATATATATATATATATATATATATATATATATATATATATATATATGTTTCTATAATTTTCCAAAATAGGTGATCATCGTTTATTATTTTTAGTTTATCTTTTCAAAAAGCCGTGCTCTACCTTTTGTAATGATATTTGTTTGCTATGAATTGTACATGGTTTGAATTGTTTTTTTAATTTTGTGCTTGCACATTATCTATTTAAAACTGAATATATTTACTATTTATTGTTAATTTAGAAAATATAAAACAATCGGCAAGATTGCTATCTATGTCAGACTTTATACTACACTGCTCAAAACAATTAAAGGATATTTGAAGTTTTATATAAAATAAAGATATAAACGAAATTTTTTTTGCCGAAAATAGAAGAAAAGAATCACAAATGCAAATTTTTCTGGTTTTCAAACTGTGGAGTATGCAAATTTTGAGTTCGACGTCAAAAACGTCGCTTCAGCGGCAGCGAATGAAATTTGACTTTCAACTGGATAAAAGAGAATGAAGACAAGGATGATCGGCATTCATTGATTGCTTTGTTTCGATGAGTACGATGTCTCAGGAAGTCATTTGACAGATTCAGAAGCTTGGAGAATTGTTGGTAGGTTAGTAGGGGGCCAAACTCAAGCCGAAGTAGCGCAAGCCATTGGAGTGTCACAAAGTGTCATTTCCAGGATCTGAACCGTTTTTGGGAGAGTGGGTGTGCAGGCCGAAGACCAGGGCAAGGTCGTAGACGGGCAACAACGCCCAATGAAGATCGGTATTTAGCGTTAACAGCTCGGAGACACCGAAACATGAACGCTACTCTTCTCTAACAACAATTTCGCTCGGCTACAGACACCACGATTTCAACTCAGACTGTCCGAAACCGGCTCCATGCTGTAGGTCTGTATGCTCGCCGACAGATGGTATGTGTTAGATTAACATCAAGGCATCGTCGCGACCGCAGGGAGTGGGCAACCGAGCATGTCAACTGGAGGAGAAATGAATGGAGCAATATTCTGTTTTTTGACGAGTCCCGTTTTTCTGTGCATCCGGATAATAGGCGTATTTTCATCTGGAGGGACCGTGGCAGTAGGAATAATCCTGCGTTCGTGCATGAAAGTGTCAGATTTGGCGGTGGAGGAGTGTTGGTGTATGGTGGCATCTCCATTGACGGGCGCACTGACCTCTACATCATTCGAGATGGAGCTCTGACTGGTCGCCGATATAGGGATGAGATCCTCAGACCTATTGTAGTCCCTTACGCTGCAGCAATCGGAGATAACTTCATTTTAATGGACGATAACTGCAGGCCACATCGTGCAAACCTGGTGGAGGATTTCCTTTTCGAGGAAGGAATTGTTCGAATGGAATGGCCAGCATGTTCTCCAGACATGAATCCAATCCAGCACGTTTGGGACGCTCTAGGAAGACGATTTTCTGGCCGCCAACAACCCCCACAAACTCTCCAAGAACTGGAAAGAGCTCTTCTGGAAGAGTGGGGCAGAATACCCCAACTCGTCATTAATAGCCTCATTGAGTCCATACCTCAAAGGTGTTCAACGTTGCTGGCCGCCCGTGGAAACCATACCCCCTACTGAAAATGATTTTCTTTGAAGAAAACACCTTTTCTTATTCTTTTTTTCTCATATGCACAAATTGTGTTTTTTTCCTTTTGTACACAAATGCGCAATAAAATGCATTTTTTTCTGCCAAACATGTGTAATTTATTCTCTATAACCTACTATGTCTGTCGACCATGTATCAATCAGCTAAAAAGTTTCCCAGATACAAAATCCACCTAAAACTGCAATATCCTTTAATTGTTTTGAGCAGTGTATTTCAAATTCATCTGTATTAATACATTTTATTTAGTTTGATAGAGCATTGCAATTTTGGAAAAGGTCGGTGAAATGTTCATAGGATTTTCAAAGGTCACATAAGATTTAGTTTCCGTTTACGCTTAAAACAGGAAAATGCATGAATAATGTTATAAGAATATTATTGTATTACAAACACATCGATATATATATATATATATATATATTGAATTTTAGTATAAATTACGTTTTCAAAATAATCTGCACGACATTTGTACTTACTTTCCAGATCTATAGAAACTTTCCATTATATTCTTTGAAAAAAAAATATTTAAAATACTTTTTAATTATATTATGAAATATTTAATTTATTAAAGTTATGTTGTTTTTACTGTTTATTACTGAATATTCTCTAATTAAATGGAAACTGCCTAGCGACCACAGATATTCTGTTGTACCTATTACAAGTTAAAACATATTACTACTCATGAATGTCCTCCTACTAGAACTACCTCTATCATCCTAGTGTTTTTCTTAGAGAAGAAATGTGTTTCTTGGACAACGTTACGCGGAAACAAATTTACAAGTTTACTTCTTTCGTTTTCCTTTACTAGATTAAGAATGATTCCCTCTTTTTTTGACACTGATAAGTTTTTTTTTGGCAACCATAACAATATTTGATTTTGCATAAGTGACAGTCTTGAACCTAGTGATATTTTAATCATTTGCAGATATTTTTGGATCTCGTAAACGTAAGCTTAATGTGTTTTAAACATTTTTATGGCAACGATATTAACCAGAACAAACGTATTAGCTTTTAAGTTATCAAATGTAAGTTCCTAATAGACGATTTCTTCAGCACCCGAGTTTCCATATCTTCCATGTTAATACAGAAATCCATAGCGTGAAAATTTCCTTCGAAATCCATTTCATCTAATAGTAAATCTGCTACGTCCTCTTTTCACTGCCATACTTAATATCTATATCCCTATTTTTCTTGAAAAGTATTGTTTGCTTCTTCCTGTTTGTTGAAGCCCCCCCCTTTTCTTAAAACTATCTAAATGCTTTACTATACGTCCTTTAACTTCTGCACTGACGAATTCTTCGTGCTGTTTCTCTACTGCAACTACAGATACATGTTCATTATATTTTATTCTTTGCAGTTATCATTTTATTTACTTTTTCTTCCATGTTTTATGTTCTGATCAGTCGATTTATGCCTCTTCTTTTTTAGTTCGTTTATTAACTTTCGATTTGTCAGCTTCTTTGATTCTTTTTAATATGTCTTGAAATTTAAGAACTTCTCTCAATGCCATATTTTTATTCGTAACATTAGAAATAGCATCGTGCATCTCCTCAAGTAAATAACTGGGTCCGCTTCGTATCCTCACATATGCTCGCGGCATATTCTCCCAATTTAACACACACACACACACAAAAGAGAAAGCAGAATTATGGATAATGAATTGTATTGATCAGAGAAAAAAGCGTGGGAGGAAATTCCCATAGATAAATATATCTCCGGCGAAAATTATAATGAAAGAGAATGAACATGCACTTGTGGAATACGTCTTAAGACAACATGAAGAATTCGCCAATGCAGAAATCGAATCAGCTATGGTAAAGCGCAGATATAGTTTAAATAAGAAATAGGGTTGGGGGGCATTCAGCCAACAGGAATAAGCGACAAATACCTGACAAGAAAATTAGGGATACTAATAAACAGTACGCCAGTGAAAAAAAGTAGAAGATAATTTTAGACGCTACATATCGAGGGCAATTTTAACGCTATAAAATTTTAAACCACGATGGAAGAGATTGTACGTCAGGGTATTACAAAAATCACTTATCGGAAATCTGCATTTGACGATTTAAAATCTAATCGCCTAAAGACACCTATCTTCATTTTGTTTTTTAAGTCGATATTTAATCAAGGTTTTGATTTTTCATATTTTAATTTGCTGCGGATTGTGTTGATTGTTTCAATTGATATTACTTAAAGCAACATAAATGTCTAAAAACATATACGAACCATTTTATAAAATGTCTTTACTTAAGGTGTTTTTATACACAAATCTGCATTTTCACATTGAAAAACCTAGCGCTTTCGAGCCAACTTCAGCTCCGATAAAGGGTTACAAATCCAAAATGCAGTCACTCAAAACAAATGGTCTAAAACCAGTAAAACATCGTTCACTGTTGAAGAATGGACGAAACCATTAAAACAGGTCAACAGGGGTGGGAAACATTGGGAGGGGTGTGGCAATCATATTTTGTCTTGAACAATTCCTAAGAGCCTATACCATAATTCAGGAAAATTGTATGATAATGAATCATTGCATGTTTTATCATTTTTAGTTAAATTTACTAAGGATTGATTAACTATTGCTTGATAAAAGGTTGATGTATGCTTAATTATTTTAGCTTGATCAAAATGTATTTTAACTGATTGCTCTCGTTTTAATCTGGAAAGTGCTGTTTTAGTTCTATTGAATTTTATATCTGCAATAAGCTATTTTAAACGAGTTTTAAACTTTCTTAACTCATACCAATATAGTCTTTAACTTTATAACATTTCATACTATTTTCTTTTATTTCCATAGTAACTGGAATTCTATAGATTCGTGATAATTCCTCCATCGGTACAGGATCAATCTTTTTATGCAATAACGCTTTCAGTTTTACAGGAGGGGATGCTACCAGATTTATATCATATTTTTTTTAAATTATATCTCAAAAAGTTCAGGAATATACTGAAATTTGTAAAATTTAGTAGGTTTTTCTGCTAATTATAGGCTCTTAGGAATCGTTCAAGACGAAATATGATTGTCACACCCCTCCCAATTCCCCCCAACCCTGTTGACCTGTTTTAATGGTTTGGTCCATTCTTCAACAGTAAATGATGTTTTACTGGTTTTAGACCATTTGTTTTGTGTGTTTGCATTTTGCATTTGTAACCCTAAAGACGAGCTAAAGATGGCTCGAAAACGCTAGGTTTTTCAATGTGAAAGTACAGATTTGTATACACCTTAACTAAAGAAATTTTATAAAATGGCGCGTATTATGTTTTTAGACATTTATGTTGTTTTAAGTAATATTTATATTACAAAGGTGAATATGAATTCAATGAGTGTGTTTTTCATAACTCAAGTTTAATTTGTTTTAATTGAGTTTAGAATATCGTAAAAAATTGATTTATTAATATATATATATATATATATATAGGATCATTTGGGTATCTGGGGGTTACGATGGGTGAAAATATACCGGAATGTTTCAGAATTGCTTCCCTTTGAACGGTTACAATATGTAGCTTCATATTTTAAGTAATAGAAGCTACCTAAAATGCGCTTTGAGATTTTAATTTATAAAAAATAATTAGTGCAAAATTTATGTAAAAGTGACATTTGTTTATTTGGTAGGTTAAAATAAATGAAAGAATTTTAAAGCACAATAAAATGATAAAATCTTATAATTTGGTGTAAATCGCGGAAATATAGTTTGATGAAAATTATCTCGGTTCAAATTGACCCGAGATAGTGCACTGTTAAAAATTTGCAGCAGACTGTCCGGTCATTTGACCGTTTTTGTAGTAAACGGTTACATAACCGTAATTTAACTGTATTCTGACCGTATTATTGCTCCTTTTATGGTCATAATATAGTTAAATTATGACTATGTAAACATTTTCTATATATTGACGGTCAAATGACTGGACAGTTTGCTGCAAATTTTTAACAGTGTGCAACTAATGATCTTAAAATAATCGTGTACCACGTCAATATTAAAAAATAAATAAAAGATCTTCCGATGTCCTTTATTAATTTTTAACAGTTTTTCTTATCTGAAATTCTCGTATTTTTGGAAGCAATTGTATAATAAATTCAGACTTCTTTGTAAGAGATTAAACTTCTGATAAATAATTGTTTTAGGTAGCATTTTGTCAATATTTAAAATATAATTGTAAATGTTCAAAGAAATTTTACATTTTTTAGAGAGAATGCATTATCTACAGAGAAATATGTTTAGAATAAGAAACATTCGGATATATATACTAAAATGTAAAAAAAAATATATCTAGATTCTGGCATAAAACAACTTCCAGAGTGTATCTTATAAACTTTATGTAAGCATTTTTTGAAATTCGATCAGAGCTGAAATTTCTATTCATGTCTCTATTTCAGATTTAAATAAAATATAGATGCAAAATTTTGAATTGAAAATATAATCTTAATGTATGGGAAATATAATACAACTTTAGTGATATTATGCTGAGTTTAGCTTTGGTGAAATGTAATTTACTGGAGTATCAGATATATACAACATTTGATGCATATAAAGGTCTTTTTTACGAAGATAAATCAGACATCATATAAAAGAATGTTTCATATTTTCAATTTTTGCTGCAAGGTAAGGATTTAAGAAATATTAATGTATATTGTTCTGATGATAATAAGAAAGTCTGAAATTATATATAAAATATTTAAAATGTGTTCTAAAATATGTTAAAGGTAAAAGAAAAAAAAATTAAGGCCTGTTCATAATACAGGAAATTTATCAAAACTGCACCAGTTATGTAATTTTTAAACTGAGCGGATATAACACTATGTAATACCTTTTTATTGTATCAAATTTGTCTTATTTACTGTGACTACGTGTGTTTCTTTGTTATTATGCTTTATTTTAAGTCATAATAAATTATTTCTTTATGTACCATATACCTATAATATATATTTTTAATTTTTTTTACCGTATTAAATATTTTGTTTGTAATCTAAGATAGTGAGCTTAACTTAATAGTTAATAATAATTAATAAACATAACAATATTTTGTTTCTTTTTCCTATCCCTGTCATGTGAAAGCGCATACAGTTTAAGATTTCCTTCTTTTCCTTCATTAAATAACATTTTTAATTTCTGTGATTAATTTAAGTTACATTTTATATTAAACACTATGTTTCCCCATTCTTATTAAATAAATGAAATAATAAAGCTTTTTCTATCGGTTAAAACAATGCTCCCAATCTTTAATCATCCCGCGTAATCCATTACATTTTCATTTAAAAACAATAAAAGAAATATTCCGGCTGCTGATGTAACTGCGCCTCTTTTAGAGTTCGTCATAACTTGTAAGCTATGACTTGTAAGTTGTGATCTTTCTGTCTATACCTTATTTACTAAATGGTAGCTGCACATCCGTTAATCTGACTATCTGTGCGCATATCACAGTGTTCCTAAAATTGTTGAAAAAAGTACTGATGACGTCTTTTGCAATCTTCCAAATTTAACAATTTATCCCAATAAATTAAAAGGTACCTATAGGTTAATATATAACGGATAAATTGTGATTCATATGCTTTCGCCAAATTGAGTGCGTCAATATGTTAGAACAATGAATTTGGCATGAATCATTTTTATCTTGTTCTTTCAGGCACTGACACCCAATTAACACGACACTTGGTTTGGGTCCCTGTCAAGCAATGTTAAAAGATTTGGGTGGATATCACGTATTTATCCTCATCATATCTGCCTTCGAAAATAAAGTAAAGTTGATTTTATTTTATTTCATTTTTTCTTCAACATTTCATACAGGTATCAAACACAACTTCAAAGAACTTGGGGTTTAATCAAATAGATATATCTCCATTCATTGACGTGCGGAAGATACGGTATGAACAGTAACAACACAAAATAATAAAAACCATAATATAATTTATATATTTTTAAAACTTTTAACCTATATGATAATACAATCGAGTCTGTATATAACGAAATCCATTGTTCTATGAAAAGAATTGTTATACCGAGAAGAACGAAAAATTTTCTATTTAATGTGTAAATTTTGAAAAAAAAAATATTTCTGGTGTGTTTAATTAAGATGCTGACTTAGTATTGTATTTTTTAATTATTTAAACAGTTTCAAAACGAAAAATAAACATTTATTTGAAAGCATATTAAAAAAACACATAAGAAAAACTTAAAAGAAAAAACCTTTTTTTTTTTTCAAATCTGTGACAACCCTCATAAAAATTTTCATATTTTAACAAAGAATGCAGAATTGTATAAGAAAATCACTATTATTATTAAAGTGAAAATTTATATGCTTAAATTGAGATAAGTACACATAAAAGCTTAGTAAACAGATCAACAAGTTTCACACTATCTACGGTGAGATTGTCAATATTAAAATGTAAATAAACTAATTTCGCAAAAATTTTGTGAAAATGAACGTGATACGCAAAATGAAGAATAAAGTAGAGATACTTAGCTTTGAAAGATAGACCAGGAATCATTGAAAGAAAATTGATTCCACGTGATTTTGAAGCTGTTTCTGAACAAATGAAGAAAACGTTTTGAAAAAAAAATATATATAGGAGATATATTTTTCGCTATATGGAGATTATGCTTAATGTAGTAATGGGGAAAAATGACCGTTCCTGCTAAACATTCCTTATATAGATAAATTCGCTATATGTAAGTTTGTTATAGAGACTAGACTGTATATTCACTTGTTGTTTCTTTATGAGCCATTGACAATTTTTAAAAACTGCATTAAAAATCGTAAAGTAATTGCCTTTAGAAGCACATTTAAACAAAAATACTTATTATACTATTTTTTCTATTAAAGCATTCGGGATAATTAGCATACAAGACATTAACAGGATATCTGAATCTGACGTAGGAAAGAATCAGGCATTGTTTTACACTAGAAACCTCCAATATTACACCTCATATACAGTCATAAAATATAGTAAATTACACCCCACAATAATAAAAATCAAATACAATTGTTTTGATAGACATTTCGGTAATTTGCTTATCGATTCATAATAATAATTACCAAAGAGAAAAATCTAGAAACCTTACAAATTTTTAACAGAAATGTTTTACTGCATACTATTTAAAAAAATCCACATAGATTTCAATTTTAAATTTATAATTGAGCAATTTGGTATATTAGCAATTTGGTATATTTATATTGTAATACAATATGAAGAGTCATATTTATTTGTACATATTCGACTAGTAAAGATTTTTTTTTAAATACCAGAGTATAGCACAATATAGCTCTGAATTTCTTTACTAGTCATTTCATTAAATTAACCATCTCCTAGTACAGAATATTTTATCTTATCATTAAAATAATACTTATCTTTTAACTACTAAACATCATCATATATTGCTGAAATTGAAAAAACAAATTCTTGTAATAAATATACTTATACAAATGTAAATTCCTCTTATGACACTTATATTAAATTTACACATTCAAAGTTGTTATAATATTCGTTTGGAAAACCAATTTGGTCATCTTTATTTAGTAAGTAAAATAAATCCTCATCTATTTCACCAGAAAAAAAAACATTTTAAAAACTAAAATCACCAGCGAATTAGCTATTTTGTTAATAATGTTTTGTGTCAAAATAATGCGATTTACTTGATTTTTTTTTTATATTCTTTGAAATACTGTTGCTTTGTAAACATTTAATGTTTTTAAACTTTTGTAGAAAGTGAGAAATTAAAATGTTTTATATCTCTCAAATTGATGCTTAAAATTTCCCAATAATTTATACAATTAATTTCGAAATTCTAATAAATATTTTGGCAAATTTACAAAACGATAGTATCAATTTAAGATCGCCATTTCCGTAATTTAGCATTCATAATTAAGCATTTACAATTATTCCAATGTGTCAATTTCATTTCGATGGATGTTAGACGTTAAATATCGTCTGATTTCCCATTGAAAAGCGTTATGACTTCAAAGAAAATGTTCTCTGTTTTTGAAGGAATGAACTAAATTTAACCAAGAACTATGCAGCTAATTCCGGGTACCTCGCCAACACACCTACCTAATTACACACTAAAAGGATGCTTTTTTCGGCAGTTATTTCGAAACATACAGACATACAAACAAACAGACACCAAAACCCTTTTGGGTCTCTACAGTTAGCCTAAAGTGACGTTTCGGCAATAAAAGAGAGTAATATTCGCGGACAACTTTCTGAAGTTTTTGCTGTTCTTATCTAAGTTTTTAAAATTTCAGAACTTTTTAATGATCCTTTCGTAATTAGTTTGAGAACTAATAACTATGAAATATGAAAGATATAAATGATTTTTGTAAATTAATTTTTTACAAATGAATCAAATAAAATCCAAAGAGTGTCAATCAAAGGATATATATTTTAAAAATATATCTTTTATAAATACATAAGAAAAAAATATATTTTTGAATGAAGATATGTCCTATATGTCATGTCTCTTTATTTAGTTACCACGTGTGAGTTTTTTTTTTAATAAAATTATATTTCAATAAACTAGCGAAATTCAAATATAGGATTTGAAGTATGAAATGAATGTATTATACAATTTTTTATCACATATTTCAAACGAATAAAGAAGTCATCATTATTGTATTCAGTTGTGAAACATAAAGCCTCCTCAGGTGAAAAGCCATCATTTTTCAATAACAATTCTTTTTAAATGTTATGCCTTTTTTAGAATGCTCAAGATATTTCCGTTAAAGACTTCATAAAATTCCCATCATATATCGAAGTCACATTTCTTAAAAAAAAATGAAGGTATGAAACATTGAACAGTTTCATATCAAGAAGTCAATACGCTACAGAAATATATTGACATATTATACTTTTTATAACTTTAGTAAAATTAAATGTGACTGTTTGTATAACAATTATTCATTAATTAGTCTAAAGATATATTACGCTTTTTTGTTATTTATTAATAATTCGGAATAATGTAGAAGGATAATGAGCAGTATTTCTCGTTAAAATAAAAACTACTTTTCAATAAGCACATTACTGGATATTATAAAGAAAATATGCATTTTATACATAACAAATTACACACGTGTTAAATTAAAATAAATAACATGCTGCTGAAAAAGACGTCTCACTCTACAGAATGTATTTACTAAATCAATGGTAGACAAAATGTCATCTTCTAACAATTGTTTTTTTAATAAAAAGTGTACATACTGTTGTAAAGATTTTAAAATTAAAATACGGCTAATAAATTTTCAATGAGATTTGAAGTTCATATTTTCTGTGCAAATAAATCTGAAAAAATGGTAAAAGTAATAAGTTTTGTGTTTTTTTAAATTATGATCTATAGAGTATTAATTGCTGTATTGTTCTATTGATTATTTATTGATCTATAGATCCATTTATTATTTTACTATTCTTTCTCTTCTTTAATACAAAATTACCAGTGCACAGAAATTTCATTAAGGATTATATTATTGAAATAAGCTACTCTACAAAAGTGTATACACAAATTTTATTATTCCAAATGTAATGGAAAGCAAATTCAGTAAAACGTCCATAAAGCGACCACGCTCCGTTTCATTAAAAATCGGTAGCTTCGAGAGGCTGTCCTTTAATGAAGGTAACATTTAAAACAAGTTGTCGAAAATAAAGTAACAAGTAGTGTTACAAAAATTTATCTTACACATTAGGAAATAAATAAAAAAAATAATACCAAAAGAAAACTTATATTCATATATTTATATGTTAAATTCATATCTTAATTACTGCAAGGATTACAAAATGTATAAAATTATGTTTGCTTTGAATGTACAATTTTATCTTTTACAACATGTATTTCTAAACCCTTTTTAAGTTTAGTGAATAAATGCATTTTGTTATGTAATGCATATGTATTATGTTAAATTAAAAATAAGAATACTCGCATTATCTGTCATTACACCTCGATATTATCAGAGTATATAAGTTGGCGAAATTTTTGGAATCGCGTTTGCAGCCAAAGTTAGCTATGACATGAGCGATGTCTACATTTTCTTTTGAAATATATGAGAGCAGTTACATTCCACGAAGTTCAAATATTTAAATTCATTTTAAAATGTTTTCCCACACACAAAAAATGGAAATAATTATAAGAATTAAATTAAACCTGCGTAAAGCAACGCAGGTAAATTACACAATTTCGTTTCAAACCCGGCCACAGAACTTTTTCAGATGACTATGTTTAGTCTTATAATCATTTGCAGCCATTTATTACACAAAAATTCGTTAAAAGATTTCATTTAACATGTTTTATTCATGAAGTTAACCTTTAGTGTGAGTTGCCATCTACCAATATTTTTCAAGATGGACATTTTAATTTCATCAGTATTGGCATTTTTAATTTCATCAATTGATATTAATTACAAATGCCAATAACGAATCCATGGTTTCTTCTACGGATGCTCAATTAATTTTTCATAGTTACATATTTTTACAGCTAGGAGGCGCCCACAATGAACCCCTTTTAGCTAATTATCTCTTGTTGTATATCATTTGATTTAAAAATGCAATCCATAAACTGAAAATACAGTTGAAAGTACATCTCATACATTTAGGTATCTGATATCACCACTAGATAGCGGCATTAATAGGAAATTTTATTTTCCGTAATAGGTTACTATTTTAAGATGTTAAAAGGGCCCTACTTGGCCGAGTGGTTAAGACACCATTCCGCTAATCACTTGAGAGCGTAGAAGACAGGCGCCGGGTTCTGCTCCCGTCAATTCCATTGCAACTCTTTGTAAAGCTGTAAATCTTCTGTGTTGTAATTTCCTTGTGTCTATCCAGTCTCATCTTGACGGAGATTTATAAGCGGATATTTGTAGGAAGCACACAAGTCTGATGTATATGTTCAATAAACAAACACACAAGATGTTAAAACGAATAAGGTGACTTCATATATTGTACATGGTTTTTCAAACCCATTTAAAATTGAAAAAGAAAAAAAAATAAAGAAACCTTTGATTGTTTTACTACATTATTGTGCATCTCCAGACACATACATTTTCTTAATAAAATAAAGTTTATGTAATTTTTTCTGATATTTCAGTATATTAATATCATATACTTACTTTCTACTTGATAAATTACGACCATCGATTTAATGGTTGAGAAAGCAATTTTAAAATTCTGTGTCTATATATAAAGTACCTTATCTATTCTAAACACAAAAGAGTAAATTTTCTTTTGGAAAATATAAAAAAAATAATTAAAATGATGTAAATTTATTTTCCTGTTCGTTCTCTCTGTGATACAGTATTACGTATTCACGGGAATTTCATTATTATATATATTATTGAAATAAAATATTGCACAAAAGTGCATACATAAATTTCATTATTCCATATGTAATGGAAAGCAAATCTCTATTATGTTACATTAAGCATAAGAAAATATAACACCAGTATAACACAACAAATTGAATTATTATGATAATTTCATCTGTAGATATAGTGAATAGCTGCATCTATTAAAGCTACGAAAGACCAGAAGAAATTAATGAAAAAAATTATTATAATAATGGGAAGTTTCAATATATTTTGACGCTTAATATTTCACTCCAGAAGATTTTTCATGCTTCCCAGTATGCAATTCTGGATGTCTGGCATTCTGGTTATGAATGGGAATGAATTAAATTATTATGTGACTTTCGCAATATTGAATAAGTTATACATTATTATTTTCATAATAAACTTCCGAAACTTTACATTGAGAATACACTTTAGACTTACAACTTTAGAGTATACACTAGACATTCTAAAAGCTACATACTATTTGTAACAGCACCTTTAAAACTAAAAAAAAAGTTTTTTAAGTAATAAAATAAATTATAATTGTTAGTTTTGTATAAGTATTATTTGTTGGTAATAATAAAAGAACAATAAAGAATTTTCAAAATATGTTTTATATTTTTTACATTTTATGATTATTAAATCTCGTTCTGAAAACGATATATTTGAAGCAATAAAGATTTATTGAAAAATTATAACACACCAGGAACTTAAAAAATGCATTTTTTGAGAATGTGTTCTAAATTTATTAAACATAATCCATTCCAAATTAAGTCTTATGACAGATTTCAAAATAATTATTCCTTCGATTATTAAGTAGAACTATATTTTTATTATTTTATGATTCTAGATTTACAGAAAAATATAATTTAAAGTTTTAACCGTTTAAACTCTAGGTAACAGTTCCACAAAATGATTTTAATAAATTTGGTCTGACATTTTAATCTTTTTATATTTTTCATTTGTATGATAATCATGTTTTTTTAGTACTTTGTCATTTACAGTATGAGAGATATTAGTAAATATACTTTTTAAAACAAACTTATAATAAATAAATGAGAACGTTTTTAATCTTCTAAGTTCAAGAAATTTCTGGACTTCCCTGTAAACAAAGGCAGACATTTCTTTATCTAGCAAAATATAATATAACCACTAACGAAAATATAACCTTTTCCTAGTTACTAATCATTCCGAAAACCGTTCTATATCTTTAGAAACATCATAAACCAATATAATTTTTAAAATTTATAGAAACATTTATAAAAACTAAATTTCTGTTGCTGCCACGGTTTTTCGGAAAGTTTCCGAGTAGTTTTTATAGTGTATTAATGAGTTTTCTCAACCCGGAGTATAGCCCCGGTTTTTTTTGGATGCTATGAATTCTCAGGTAAACCTTCTTCTATTCAACACATTTTACAGATAAACATGATGAAATAACGCAATTAAAATTCTCATTAAAATTAATTTTATTTTATTACTATTTCATTTGTAAATTCAATTATGTATCTTAAAATGTTTAATTGAGAATTAAGAGTTTCCGATATTGCGTTTAAGAAATTTGATTAATATACTATAAATATTACTCTGCAATTTTTCTGAAAATCAGTGGCAGCAATATAAACTTTAATATTATAAATGATTTTTTAAATCTCAAAAATATAATAGTTTTGACGCTTATAATGAGAAAGAACGATTTGCAGAATCACGGATAACTCGAAAGTGTTTATTGTCTATTTCGTTCGTGTTTATATTATATATTCGTAGATTAAGTAACATTTGTCCTTTTTTCACAGTGTTCATAAAATGTGTCAGCTACAGTTTTTATCTAGGGATTTCAAGTCGCCTTGATATCCGTTTTTACTTTGTATTAATATAGCAATGATGTGATTGACAAAGATGTTTGTGTTAAAAAAGTAAGATTCTGCAAAATAAACCTTTTTTTTGTCACTTGCCTGTTCAGTTACTTCTCTGAAAAATTCAAATTTTTAAAATTCAAAATTGTCTATGAAAAGTTATTTCACTTAATTAAATTTAGAATTAATTAATTTATTTGTTGGTCTACAGTGAAACTTTATATTTGCATTAAAGAACATTTTACATAATAATTTTAAGACGTTTGTTAATAATAGACCATGGGTTCCCAAATCTTTACACTGGCGTACCACTAAATCAGTATTTATAATTTTCCATATCACCAGGAAACGAAGGTAATATTAAAAATTTTTGCTGCAGTAGGACATTTAGAGCAAGTGCTTTGTGTTCCCCGTCTTAAAAAATTCGAAATTTAAAAATTGGCTTCCTAAATGAATTATATGTATACAAAGTATTGTAGAGTCCTCACAAAATTCATATATACCCAATAATTAGATTCCAGAATGGCAATATTTAAAACGGCATGACTGAATTAATAAATTGACACTTAAATTTTTTTCTTTTTGAAATTAATACATGACATGACACTATTATTGTGTATTAATAATAACCAAATACCATAAAATAATTTGAAGGAAGGAAAATAAAAATATGACTTTATTCACATAGACTTGGGTGTGCTATTGGATGATTTTTTTTAATATAGATGATTTATATATACTAGATGTTTCAAAGCCAATAGTACAATATTTTAAAGGAGATAGAATACAGACCTACACAAGCACTAAACGACATAAAATGCATGGTCGTAATTCATGAAATGAAACACTTAAAGAGGGCTTACTGATTCCTGTTTACTAAGCAATATATAATAAATGAGTGCTGATTTCGTTTATTCGTAATAATTTTATCAATCAGAATGGTTACATGGATAACAATTATAAGAAGAAATTATGAAATTGCAATGTAAGTTCACTTTTGTTGACAAACTGCGCTCAAGTAAGGGGAAGGAATGTTAAATTCAGCTAAATTTCCTTTTTAAAAATTGCTTTAAAAGTATATTGTACTTTCAATAATGAATATTTTAAAAGAAAATAATACGAATTCTGAAAGAAAGATAGAATATTACTCCTTCATTGAATGAGCTTTGTAATTAATTTGAAACAAAGCTCTTTTGTTATACTTTGAATGAAAGTTTTCTTTGTAAACAATAGCACATAAATAATATTTTAACATTTATTTGGTAGAATTTGTTGCGTAAATAATTCCTTTGTCACATGCAGAACGAACACTTTAGCGCTTCAAACCTTGAGTTACATCCATGCTTTATAGGACAATATGTGCTTGTTGGTCCAGGCAAATTACGATAAATACACATTTAACCTCGACAAAATTGTAATAGAAGTTCTGTTAACTGATTTTTAATCAGAAACCATGACTGAGAAATATAACCAAAATCAGACAAAATCCGAACATGGGAACACCCTTAAAAAGGATTTCGAAACGGACTGGAACAGATGTCGTTTTACGTTGCGCTTTCATATAGTTTTTAGTTGAGACTGAAGCGACAGAGGGCAGCACTAATCAATTGGAACTGAAAATTTCAAATACACATTTTTTAGTCAAAACTAGCAGTTTTAAAAATATATTTATTATATATTTCGGCAGTAATATATCTTAATAAAGTAGCATACGACCATAACATCCCATGTGTAGTTACTTTTGATCCGCCTTTATTTTGGAAAGCTTCCGAAATCATTAACGGGCAAACAGACTTTCAAGATATTATTCTAATGTTGCGAACATTTCATGCTCTAATGGATGTTATAGGTGCAATCGGAACTCTCATGAACGGTTCAGGTTTATTTGAAGTACTTGAGGAAATCTATGGATCAAATTCTGTGGTACATATGATGACTGGAAAAGCTGTTTCTAGAGCAATACGAGGACATATGCTCGTAGATGCAGCTCTTAGTTAGTTGCCTTCCAGTTTCAGAGATTTTCCCTCTTAATGAACATGGATCTTCCCATGACCTAGTAAAGGAAGTTTGTGATATGTTCAATAATGTTATGAACAGCCAAAAACAAATGACAGACGTTGAACTGTGTGACGCAGTATCTCAGACTGACATCGCTTTGGAGACGAAGAAAAATCACTTTCAATCTTCTTCGAGGACAAGTAAACTCTGGTTAGAATATCAGCGAATAATCAGTGTTGTAAGAAACTAAATAACAGCTGACAGGATTGGCTGTTGGGAATTGCACTTGCGTGCTATGCTGGACCGTTTCCCCATAATTACAGCAGCAGGACATGTTAATTATCTCAAGTCACTATACTTGTACTTACAGAAAATGTTTAGTCTGTCAACTGAAAACGCAAAGGTGTACAAAATGTTTGTAGAAGGTAAATTTGTGATAAGAAGAAGTGACAGATTATGGAATGGACTCGGATCAGATCTTGTAATAGAACAAGTGCTTATGCGTCTCCTGAAAAGCAGAGGAGGTCGGACGAGAGGAAGTGGACTTACGGAAAATCAAAGGGCTACATGGTTGTTTTCTATGCCTGTTTGTTCGATTTACAACTTAGCTATGCAGGAATAGGCAGAGGTTTTATGCAAAGTAGTGAGCAACATAAAGAAATCAGAGACAGCAGACAGAAGAGAGACAGCGATGACATTAAAAAAGTGACCAATGTACTAGAACCCAAATCGCCCTTTCATTCTGATTCTATTCTACGCAATATTGTTATAGGCGTAACAGCTGAAAAGGGAGTTAATGTTGATGAGTTGCATTTATTTGGTACGAACATCCTCTCCAAAATGATAGAGAATGATATATTTAGGTATTCCGCTAAGAGGTTCAGATAAAGTGAAAACTGTAGGATCTGCTGCCACTAGAGTTGTAAAAATCCGGTTTATTCCCGGGTTTATTTCCAATAGACCTGGTTTATTCCCAGGTTTATTCCCAAAAGACTTGGTTTATTCCCAAAAATCCAAGTTTATTCCCAAAAAACCCGGTTTATTCCCGGGTTTAAACGGGGTTTTTTCTAGCCTTTGCAACTCTAGCTGCCACTATCTCTAGTAATAAAGATGACTTAGATATACAAATAGATCCAGCGCTCCTCTTCCAAAGAATAATGACTGTTGCCACTTGGGGTGAAAGGAACCTCAGATATGTCATGTGCTATGAACTGTGTGCGTACCCTGCAGCATTATTTAAATCACCAGATATGATGAGGAAATCAGACAATTCTCAGTTAGCTCAAGCACTATCCAAACATATAAAAAATGTGAACAATGCAGAATCTGACTACGTGGGAAGTACAGAAAGGTACATTTTGGATGGAGAACTTTTCTTGAATCGCATTTCCTGGTGTAACAATGACACATATGAAAACATCGTTATGTCTTACGCTGATTTTGTTCTTATTCAATATGGGAAACCTATCATAGTTTTTGATAGTTACATCGGGTCCACAACGATTAAAGATGTGACTTACAGACGACGCTACAAAACAAATCAGTAGAGATATTAATTTCAGCCCAAGCATGAAGTTTGTCGGCAAAAAGGAAGAGTTCCTGACCAATGAGAAAAACAAACAAGCAATGATTTCCATCATAGGTGAATTGCTTAAGAAACAAGGCTGCACTATTCACAACGCAGACGGGGATACCGATGTAGATATTGTTCATGTTGCAGTCTCATCTTCAAAACAGGCACATTCCACTCTAATAGGTGAAGATACCGACTTCTGATCCTTCTCCTTTACCACGAAAAGGATAATGGTTTCAAGCTATTCTATCGCAGTGACATAAGACGAGGATCCGATTCCAACTTATCTATGATATTCGCAACACGCAGGCTCTGTTAGGTCATGAAAATTGCAACTTCCTTCTGTTTCTGCACGCTTTCGTGGGCTGCGACACAACATCCAGATTTTTTTCCATTGGGAAATTCTCAGCAATTCTCAAACTGATGAAGCAGACAGATCTCCGTTCTATTGCAAATATATTTTGTACAAATTCATGTCTACATTCAGATATAGTTGAGGCTGGGAGAAAAGCAATGCTGCTGTTTTATGACTGCAAGACACTGGAATCCACAGACAAACTACGCCACTAAATTTTGGTAAAGAAGGTAACTACAGCAAAATCATTTGTTACACCTGAACGTTTGCCTCCGACCAATTCTTCTACAAAATATCATAGGTATCGCACTTACTTACAAATAAATATCATGCAGGCTCTGTTAGGTCGTGAAAATTGCAACTTCCTTCTGTTTATGCACGCTTTTGCGGGCTGCGACACAACATCCAAAATTTTTTCCATTGAGAAATTCTCAGCAATTCTCAAACTGATGAAGCAGACAGAGCTCCGTTCTATTGCAAAAATGTTTTGTTCAAATTCATGTCTACATTCAGATATAGTTGAGGCAGGGAGAAAAGCAATGCTGCTGTTTTATGACTGCAAGACACTGGAATCCACAGACAAACTACGCCACTAAATTTTGGTAAAGAAGGTAACTACAGCAAAATCATTTGTTACACCTGAACGTTTGCCTCCGACCGATTCTTCTACAAAATATCATAGGTATCGCACTTACTTACAAATAAATATATGGAAAGCTACTGAAGAAAGAATCAAGGCAGAAGAATGGGGTTGGTATGTAAAAAATAACTCGATGTAAATTATTTGGTGCTGCTATAAGTGGCAACCGGTGAGCCAAATAACCAATGATAATGTCGTTGACAGCAAAACAGAAAACAATTCCCTTTCCTACCTAGATACTAATTTTGTGGACAAAATTCACACATATAGATTAAAGCTAATGTGATCTGCTTAACTTTCATAAAACGTGGTATATCACTTTTCAATTAGAACACAAAAAGATAATAAATCATATGAAAACTAAACCTAACTATACTGGAATCCTGAGAATCGAAAAAATATCGTAGTCTCTATGGAAAAATAATAATATCAAATTATACCTGCTAATACGGACACCTGCATAAAATTGTAGCTTTCTTTCGTCTTTGGAGATTCCCATTTAGTAGGTTTTACTGAACCAAATAAAAATGATCTTACGCAGCTAAATCTATGAAAGTGACCGATTGCAAGGGATCGATAGAAAATTCAGTTTTGGAGAGGTTTCCGATTGAACAGTTATAATTGTATGGTATTCCTTCAACAGGAATTACGAATTTTGTACGGTTAAGACATCATTGCGTTATAAACATATTCCCCTATCCCAGGTTTTACTGAACCACGTACATTAAAATGTGTAAAATCAGAATCGCTAGATACCGGAAAAATGTTCTATTTTGATGCAGGTTCTCGTCTTAGCAGGTCAAATTGTACGATATTTTTTTCGGCAGGACCATAAAAATTATCCATTGTAGACAGTTTCTGTGTACACAAGTTTTTAAATTTAGTTCCATTCAATACAGACTAACAAACATCATGGTACAAAAGTAAATTTAAAAAATCTTGTGTATCATGGAAAATTGGCACTTTTTGCATGACGTGTCTGGCGGTTCCAAGGGACGGGTTCCAGAACACTTGAAAATTTAGTTGTTCGGCGTAAATCAGGGCACCTGGCAGCACTATTTAAATCACATGTTTCTAATACAATATATTTTATTTTGCTTTAAAATGTATTTATGAATATGTAAAAGCATGATGAAGTCCAGATAAAAGCCCTGATTAATATTTACATTGTGTTTTAAAAAATATAGATAAAAAGATCCTAATGGGTCATAATAGGAGTAGGAGATTGCGGCAGGCAATACAACTGGTCTTCACGATTATAGAGAACCCCAGCGACATAAACAGATTTTATCCTTAACCTATTTTTAAAAATATCACGCTCTCCTAACTTTTTTTACGGAACCTATACGTAAACGGTGTCCAATGAAACTAAAATATTTTTCTTTTATCTTTGAAAGTAACTGAGAGCCCCAAATGTTTCTTACACTTGGATCTTTTTAAAGGGAAAGTCTACCTCAAATAACTAATCATATTACGTTTGAATTAGAATTATAATATCAAACAAATTAGACATTTAATAAAACTGAAAACCGACACATTAAAATCATAATGAAATCAATTACGGTAGACGTTTAAGCTATATACAAGCTCCTCACCATTACAAATGTCAATCCAAGGAACAGCTTTGATTTTCAGATTCGGATATAAATTCGGATAAAAAGTAAAAAAGAGCTGACAAGTTCAGCTGAAACATCAAGTGTTTCTTTATCTTCTGATCGTAAAATGTTGTCCAAAAATATCAAAGTAGAACAATATCAATTTTTTTTATCACATGTCAAACTTGATAGGATTACGTATAGCTTTAACTGTAAAAAGAACATCGTATTTTTTTTTTAAACTACGCCATTTTTCTAAATCTTTAAATAAAGATGGTTTATAATATATTTAATTAATAATGATAGTTTTGAGATTAATTTAAAATTAAAATTTAGAACATTTATAAATCTTCCTTAATTGTCTGAATGCAACGAAGACTCATACACAGCGCTAGCTGCGATGGATATTAAAACCTTTCGTCAAGCATAACTCAAAAAATATTTAACGGATTTCGTTCAAATTTTTACAGCAGGTTCCTATAAAGGTGACAACGTCGTCTATTTATTACCAAGAATAAGTGTCAAACCGTTTGGAAGTTATATTAAAAAAATAGACAAACAAGAGGGGAAATTTCTGCTATAAGGCAGAATGTAGATTGCCACACACGGCTTTTATTTAAAAAATAAATAAGCTAGCTGTAACTCAGAATAAAAACGCAATGACAACAAACAATTTTAAAATATACTATACACGATACACGTCGAGCCACAATGCCTTTATCATTATCTTTCTACGTGTAAATGTTTCGCTACAGTACTCCATTGTGAAGTTTTGTAATTTTTGAAATCTAATATTTGAAAAACGACATAATCATTAGATTTGAAATTTATATCAAGAAAAAAACAATTTTTTACCATTCTAACGCAGTTTGTAAAACAATTTTGTGACAAATACTTTTCGAGTTATTAATTTTTTAAGTAACTTCAAATGTTTCATTTTCCGAGATTAATCTGTGGCAATGATGAATTGCTGTGACTTTTCATAAACATGAAAAATGATAGAGATTGAAAGAATAAGCCACCCTCTGTGTGGCTAAAAAGCACAATTAAAGTACATACGTCACTAAATTTTGTGCGTACGTCATTTTCACCGGCGGCAGATTTTCGTAGACAATCGGAATTGAAAAGTTCATGGAGTACATGGAGCAAAAAAATATGCAAGCACTAATATTCAGCACAATAAAATATATTTCAATTTAATAAAAATGGAAAGTTAATCTGGATTTTTTTCTGTTTGAAAAGTATTAGAGATTAGTAAGAGTAGTATTAGTATTAGAGATTTGGCGTAAATCACACCATTAGCAGCTTTTTTATTTCGCGTGTGTATCTTAGGAACAATTCTTTGATGTTTAAATAAAAGGTTTCGATTTGTGGCATTATTTCTTATTTTCTTTTCCTTTTTAGTATTTTAAATGGAATTAGTGAAAGGCGTGTATTTTAAATTAAATGAGTGAAAGACGTGTATTTTTAATGTATGTATTTCAAATGAAATCAGTAAAAGATTTATATTTAAATGAAATGAATGCAATATGAAGATGTAATGAGAATAATATTTGGCGATTTATCAACTGCGCCAAGTTAACATAAAAGTACCAATACATATGTGAGTTCTTCTCTATTATCCCGTCGACCACTTTTCATAACAAAAAACTATCGCAAAATAAACGGGAGAACGTTGTCATTGAAATATCAAAATAAATAAATAAATAAAATATAAGAATTTAAGGACACAATTGTTATTTTAATGAATGAAATAACTAATAAATCAGTAAAACATAATGAAAAATACACGCAAATGTCGCGTTAAAAACCACTTGATGACGTAACAAACACGTATAATGCTTCTGATATCAAGTAAATGGGACTGCATTTTTGGCGTTTAATCTAACAGTTTGGCGATAGTTTTTTGTTATGAAAAGTGGTCGACTGGATAATAGAGCAGTACCTCTATGTGAAATGAAACAAGGCACAGATGTCATATACGCACCACGTTGGAGCGATTTTTCCCTCCACCAGCTTGGGGAAAACTTTGTTTTTGAATATTAGTTACAAATAGTGTGACAAATAGTACACGTGATTTTTTTTATTTCAATATAAAAATAAAATAACGTAATAAATGAAACAGCTTCTATTATTTAAAAAAAGGAAATAAAAATAAATAAATAATAGTTTGATATAAATAAAGACGCGGATGTCATATACGCACCACATTGGCGCGATTGCAACAAAATGGCAATTTTATGCCTCACATTGTAACCCGGTTATTTTGTTTCAATTGTTGTTTATTAACTTTTATTTTTTATTTTAATTCTATAAATTGTTTTTATTATATATATCAATATTTCTTTATATCAAACTATCATTTATTTATTTTTATTTCCCATTTTTGAATAATAGGAGCTATTTCATTTATTACGTTATTTTATTTTTATATTGAAATAAAATATTACGTGCTATTATTGTATGGTATTTGTAACTAATATTCAAAAACAAAGTTTTCGCAAACTGGCGGGGGAAAAATCGCGCCAGTCTGGTGCGTATATGACATCTGTGCCTAAATTAATATTGATATACACATAAAAATAATCTATAGAATTAAAATAAAAAATAAAAGTAAACAAACACAACAAACAGTTTTCGCCAAAGGGGCGGGGGAAAAATCGCGCCAACGTGGTGAGTATATGGCATCTGTGCCGGAATTTTTACCCTTTTATCTGTGCTTTCGGAAATATAAAAAAATTAAAAAATTCTTATATCAGGTGTATAATGTTTTGCATTTTTATACGGACCACTTCTCCATTTTAAGATTTTAAATGCTATTTATATCAGATATTTCTTTCCTGAGATTCCCACAAGTTATTTCCGGTAATTTGTTTAGTTCGCTTATTAATTGTTTACAATTTGCCCCCCTGGCAATAACAATTATTTATCACAAAAATGGGTACTTCTCTATTATCCCGTCGACCACTTTTCATAACAAAGAACTATCGCCAAACTGTAACGCTAAATAAACGGGAGAACGTTGCCATTGAAATATCAAAATAAATAAAATATAAGAATTTAAGGACACAATTGCTATTTTAATGAATGAAATAACTAATAAATCAGTAAAACATAATGAAAAATACACGCAAATGTCGAATTAAAAACCACTTGATGGCATAACAAATACGTATAATGCTTCTGGCATCAAGTAAATGGGACTGTATTTTTGGCGTTTAATCTTACAGTTTGGCGATAGTTTTTTTGTTATGAAAAGTGGTCGACGGGATAATAGAGAAGTACCCAAAAATGGCTTAGTTTTGTTAAATTTGTTTGTTATGTATTTTCATTTCTTATTAAAATATCGAAAATGGCAATAAAATTTTATTTTAGCACCGTACTTAATTTTTTTAAATGGCTCAAAAACATGGTTTAATAAACGTATATTTGTAAATATTTTAAAAAACATGTTTTTCCGCTCTCTAGAAAAATTTGGTAAGATTCTAAAACTGCCTTTGGCACCAACCAGTACATGATACGGAACTTTTCCCCATTCAGATACACAGAAGAGGTTGGTCACAAACAAGAGTAATGCTAGCAACAATATTGTTTTAACTCTATAAGAGTTAGAAACAATAATGATATTAAATTCCCCGATTAGCTTAGGGCCCGATTACGGAACTTTCTCCTAGAAAATAAAAACTGTAGAAATCTTTTACATTTGTTTCGAATGAAGCTCGATCAACAAAGTATTAATTGATAATACAAACAACACTAATATTAACATGGGGGCAAAAGTTTGAATTTAAGTGTATATATTTGGAACCCTCCCCCCCCCCCCAACCACCCACCAAAAAAAGAAAAAGAAAGTTACAGAAATGAATTTAAAATGGCGTGAAGCCACGCTTTCTGACATAAGAAATTGGCTGCGAACCCGATTACGAAACTTTCACTTAACTTAATAATATGTATCTAATAGCCCTGAGGACAATTCCCCTTTCCAGTTATACGGACCTTGGGGCTTTTTTAAAAAGCTTGACGCAGTTCGGGTTGAAGAAGTTGAGATTTACTGTCAAATGACATAAACTACTATGAAAATAAAACTGGTGAATTATTATGCTGGTTTATGTATGTATTTAAAAAAATTGCATATGATTACACTCTTTAGATAAATTACTCCTGTTTGCATTTAATAACAGATAAACGGCTTCCGTTTACTAAATTGTTTAAATATTGGGAAGAGTTGGCGAGAGATAGATAGACGTGTAAGCAAACGGGTAGACAGACGGGTAGAGAGACGGATAGCGACAGAGATAAGCTAACGGGTAGCGAAACGAATAGACAGACGGGTAGCGAGGCAGGTGAAAAAAAGGGTTGACAGAGGGGTAGTGAGATGGGTAGAGAGACGGGTAGCGTGGTGAATAGAGAGACGAGTACAGAGACGACTTGACAGACGGGTAGAGAGAGGGGTATATAGACAGACAGACGTGTTGATAGACGGGTAGTGTAACGGGAAGCGAGACAGGTAGAGACACGATTAAAGAGTCGGGTAGAAAGACAGACGGATACTGAGACGGGTATACAGAAGAGTAGAGAGACAGTATACAGATGAGTTCGGAGAGAGACACAGCTAAGGCATACGAGTAGTTAGACTGGTAGACACGTTTGTAGCAAAGCATGTTATTAATGTGGTTTGAAGTATACGAGTTTCTATAAATAGTTATACAAATAAACAAAGGAATTTTTTTTAATTCAAATATTACATATTTGATTTAATATTTCAATATTTAATATTTTATTTTTTAATATTTTATTTAGATATTTGTCACAAAGAAAATGTTGCAAAAATTAAATTAAATTTGCGTTAAACTACGCTTGCTAAAATACGCTATTGGCTGCAAATCTGATTATGTGACTTTAAAAATATCGTTTTAAAAGATCCGGCGGGTTTTTTTTAAAAGTTTTGGGCAATTCCCGCTTAAGAAAATGAGATTATTTGCCAAATGTTATAAAAAAAATGCATATGAAAACATAACAGTATATGAATTTATATATGATATTTTGTAATTATATCATTTAATTTGCTATTTTTCATATGTTGTATCTTTATCTATCTCTTGTCTATCATATGCTGTATATTCACTTAGATTCTTGTTGATATCTTCTTTATATCGTAATTGTTAACTTTATGTTCTCAGCAATATCACTCAGACTAATCCCTTTGAGGGAAGTCCTAGTTTACTCTTACTTAGAGTAAAGGTCCCATTAAAATATTACCTTAATCTACATAGTCTGTTTGATGTTCATTCTCGATTGCGCTTTTAAAGTAAAAGTCCAACTGAATTTCTTAGACAAAACCAAGTGATGTTAGTTTCTGAATTATTATGCAACAAAGGATTAAATCGAAACCTTTGGCTCACATTACACATAGAATAAAATATAATCAGCTAAGCTTCACTTAAAATCTGCATTTTATGAAAGTAAGTCTAATAGTTTTACACTATTCTCTGTGTTGTTATTAAGATATATTAATTATGCAGACATTATATGTAAGTTTTACATTTATACATAAAACATTGTGGCACAAATTAATAAAAATTTCATTTGAATATGTATTGAGTGTCATTCTATTTCAACTAAAGTAAAATAAAACCAAAAACTTTGAAATTTCATATAAAAGCTATAGAAATGGGAAGACAAATAGCCAATAATGCTTATTTATTAAGTTGGTATACGTTCAGAAATTTCATAAATAATAATTAAAAAGCTTACAGTAAGGCTCTGTTGGGTGCAATTTACATATTTGTGCGTTCATTATCTTCATCGTCTTTCTAAAAATATTTTTCTTATTTGTTTAATTAAATAATGTATATAACAGTTACATATACCGCGAACATAAAATGATACATTAATAATATTTCTTTAAAAGCCAATTATATATCTTAATTACCCAAATTTACATACGTGTAGCCTGTAAGTTATTGGAACACAAAATTACCTGATACAAACAGTAAAGTGGAGATATTTTGGATAGAATTTTTATAATAATTTTTGTTTTAAAATGTTTCATTTCTTTGAGAAACTTTGAAAGATAATACTTTTGTACAGTTTTAAAATTTATCAAACTCTTCAGTTTAAGCAATATATGTACATTATGAGTTGTATTTTTTTTAAATGATGAAGATAAATGTTGAAATTTTTTATTTAATGTTTTGTTTATTTATAAAACGTGTCTGCGTTTTTCTATGTATGGGAATTATTTCATTCGACATGGCAGATGTTCTTCTTATGCTTAACAATCACAGTAAAGGATAATTAATGAGTTTTTCTATTTTTTTCACATTAATTCTCCAGGTCTTAAAAATCCAAAACACAGTATGAAAGCTGAAATTTAATACTCATTAAAATAACTGAGTCACATTTCATATAATTTAAAAGTTTACATTTCACACTCTAATCCAAATTCAATATAAATTTTAAACATAAATGCAAAAACAATTATTAGGCTTTGTTCTTTCCAGTTTTATTTTCCACGAAAGTATTTTTCTAGTTTCAAGATTTCGCAACATTCATTGTGACTTGTTACTCTAAAAAGATAAAGTTATTTAATTCAGAAATTTCTGATAAAAAAGTTATGAAAAAATACTCAATGAAAATTTTCTAAAATAATTTTTGCCTTCATAAAAAGTAAAAAATGGTAGTTCAAACTGTGTATGTAGAATACCAAACATACCATCCTTCCGTGGTGACAGGTAAAATATTAAATCTGCGCATTTATGTTAATTGATTTTTGTGATAAATTCGGGTAAATAAACGTACACATTTTTACATTTACAATGTACTTACGTAAATACTTACACACACGAACAAGCAGATATTTATGCATGTATGCACATATGTACAGACATACATACAGTTCGTGAAATATACAATATATTCGCATGCATCAGAAAAAAAATGAATAGGTAGAAACGTCAAATTTGTGAAAAGATTTTTTGGGGGGTAAGATATGACTTTGTGCGCATTTTATACTTCTCAGACTGTCTCATTTTCGAAATGTATAATATTGTTTAAATAATTAATTAAGTAAACAATTATAAGTTGTAGACAGTAATCTAAGTACTTTTAGCTAGCTTTCATTACAAAAACCTATATATTGCAGCCGTTCGGAGGGAAGCAATTCCAAAAAAATTTGGTATATTTTCTCCGATCATGATCCCAAGACCCCCAAACCAACATCCGTTCAAATTTTGATATATATATATATATCTGACATATGTCTTATTTATGAACCGATTTGGATGTGACTTAGTATGTGTATAAGACATACCAAGGTATCGACCGAGTTCGTTGGCCAGCTTCATCCACCATCTTGTTTCAACATTGTGGCCAGTTAAAATATTTTAATTTTTTAAAAATTCACAAAGATGTACAAAAAAATTATAACTTGAAAAAATTGTTTCCGTTAAGTGTTAGAACGTCATACAAGGAATCCGGAACATTTTTTGGTTTGGTTTTGTCTTAAAAAATGGCAGAGATATTGCAGTTTGAAATTCTAGGGTGGTTGACATTTTCAAACAATCTAATTTTTGTTATGCTGTAACTCTCATGATGAAATCCGCAGTCCAATTTCCTATTAACGAAAACCGGTATTTTTTTTATAATCGAGTTCCAAGCAATTTAGCTTCAGGTGTTGGAGTAAATTGAGTTGAATTTTTAAAAACATGGACTATGAAAATTACCTTTTCCTACTGGTAAAGGCCGGAAGGACTTTTTCATTTATTATAGAAGATATTGAATTTCCTAATTTTCAAATATTAAGTAATGAAATTATTATAGAATGTTATTCAACTAATAAAGTGAATATGCCTTATATTTTATTAACAATAATTTACTGTATGTAAGTTTTTGATGTTTTTTACAAACAAATCCTTTTATGTTATTAAGTATATTTTTTCCTAAATGAACATTATTGCCCAGCTATTAAAAAAAGAAATACAACTTTGTCTGCCTTCCTTTAATGATAAAAGTATGAATTGTTCTAAAACAATACTTTTATGATGATTTCTTATAATAGAAAAAATGCCATTTGAGACATATATTTGATGACCTTTATAAAAAACATCATATTTTTCTGCTTATAATATAATGTTGGAGGATTAAGATTTGATTCGTTGTTATAGTTTGTTCTTCGGAGGCATTTTTTGATATTGTTAAATTTATATTTATTAATGTATGAATATAATATAAGATATGACTGTTCTGAAAATGCCAATTTTAATTTGCAAAGCAAAAGCGTTTTAAATTTTAACAGGCTTCAGTCTGTAATTTAAACAATCATTGCGTTATTTTGCTGGCTTTTGGAAGGATATCAACGCATTAACATAAATTAAAGATAAATCACACAAATAACAATAACTTAACAAAAATGATTTTTTGCTACTATTTGACGTTAGATATTACTATTAAATAAAAGATGCGAAATAAAATTTCAATATGGAAAACTCTGTTACGGCAGTATTAATGCATTATTTAGAAGTAGCGTAAAAATGAAGTTTTAAGAGTTAAACTTTAGATTTTGTTGTGATAATGGAACAATAACAAATCTGGGATTCCATGTTTCCTTGGCATCGTTTGTCTGAGAAATTTAGTAAAAAATGCACGTAAAGCAAATCCAACTGTGATGCTAGATGATTCATAAATATAAGCAGTCACCTTGAACCACAGAT
Source organism: Maratus michaelseni (assembly GCA_963931845.1). Taxonomy (NCBI): domain Eukaryota; kingdom Metazoa; phylum Arthropoda; class Arachnida; order Araneae; family Salticidae; genus Maratus; species Maratus michaelseni. Next base: position 258,488,899 of record OZ007590.1, on the reverse strand, counting down.
TCATGATCCTGAAGATTAACGGAAGAAAACAAAAGAGCTTCGTCAAGTGCCAAATGGAGATATTTGCATTTATGCACCATAAACAATTCACGGTTTTCATTTTCTACTTGTAACGGAAAGATGATGTTAATTAATATACATTTTTTAATAAAGGCAGTTTCTTTTTTCCTTTTTTCATTAGATGCAATTGATTATTTTGATATATTTTACAAAAATGTCAGGAAAATTATATTTCAGAAAAATACACTAGAAAAGTTTCGTACTTATTTCTTTTTAAAGTGTTATTACTTAATCATCTTTATGAGTTAGATTTTTACAATTATATATATATATATCTGTTGAAAGTGAACTAAAAGGTTTCTAAAGATTAGGTTTTGTTAATAGAATTAGCTAACACATTAAAAGATATAATCAAAGCAATTCTAAAAAGTAATAAAATTGAAAATAAAATATTTTAAATCACAAAATATATTAAGCATTTACCCATTTATTAAAAGAAAAATCGCATAGTAAAACGAATTCAAAGCAATCAGAATGAAAATAGGATATATAAAATATATGAGAAATATTGAGGTTTTTCATAATGCCATTTAGTAGCATGCTTCGAATGCGCACACTGGTAAATAAAATCATTTTCTGTAACATACGACAAGAGTAAATGTAATTGACTACCATTGATATTATATGGAAAAAACTCATTACTTTTTACAAGTGTCTCTCACTTTTATGACAGAATTGTGAAAATCTGTCTCAATATTTCAAATTTTTATATGTTGATGATCTATAAGTGGATGAACACAAAAGACCTCCAGTGGTTCAATATGATTCCAATTGCATATGCTATTTCGTAATGAAATTAATTGACAAGATCTGTGAAAAATGCAATCAGCCTGATCAACAACTGAACATAAAGCATGTGCCGAAAACCTTCGACACGCATGAATATTCTAGAGGCACCCAGACTGGATTTTTCTGTTTCTATCTTTTTTGTTTATTTTAAAACTTTTATTCTGCTTTCACTTTATTTTTATTGTGCATAGTAAATGTGTTTCTGCACAATAAAGATGTTTCCTGGAATTTACGGATGGAAATTAGTTGCGAAATTTGCTGTTTCTTATTGAAGTGAAAAATATTGCAATGATTTAAACTTGCTTTTGAAAATAAAGAGTAAGGAATGCTTCAATTATTTGAACTCTCAAAAAGACCTAAGATAAGTGTAATTTAAAATGATTTTGTTCCTTCGTAATGTTTTTATGAATGATTTTTATATATTAATCAAATCTATTTCTTCTATAAGTCTCGTGAATCATGCTGTTAACTACACATAACTTACGCTAAATATGTATATATATTATAAATAACTATTTTTACAATAACGTACATATCACATTATGAACATTAAGGTGATAAAAAGAAGAAAGTTCAAATGCAATATGTTTTATAAGTATACAAAAATTTAATAGAAATGGCTTGCATTGAACGGGATTTTTTAAACATAAATTCAGTGCAATGTTGGAAGAATGTTACCGATTACTGCTGTAAAGTGCTCTGAACAGCTACTTTAGCAATTGAAATGTGTAAGTATCTGTGAAGATATCTAGCACAACTTCTGAATTAAATGATACAATTGAATCTAAGAAATATGTCATATATATTTTAAATAGTATGCTATTTCAATCTCAACATCTTAACATCTTAAAGTGTCTTATTTAGAACTTATGGCAATGTATATAGGTTAAATTATAAAATTTAATTGGTCAGACGCCAAGCTTTTTATGAAAAAAAAATATCTCTCTCCTCCTTCTCCCACCCCTCTCTCTTTATATGTATCACACGTAAATATGTTTCAGATTTATTCCATCAATTTATGTTTTCTATTCATTACTAAAATATCGATTAAGAAAATCAATGGATTTGTCAAAATCTTTTTAGTAGAAGATTATGTTATAGCAATTTTAAAATATAGAAAAACGTGGTGATATTAAAACATAAAAAATAATATCCTGTGTTCATTCGTTTTTTATAATTTTAACAGGCAGTAATTTGAAATATTGTGATACTATTTTGAATGGAATGTTTCATAAATGTGATCCTAGTTTCTATCATTGAACTAGTAGAAATAATTAAAACATTTTCCTTAAATACCATTTATATATATGTGGATTAATCTAGCTATATAGTGTGGCTTTAAAATTCCAAATTTAGGAAAATACTAAATAAATATATCACCTTTCATTCTTGATGGCATTTCTTAGACCTTTCTATTTAACGAGTAGTTTTTTCCGTCATTTTTTTAAAATTCTGTACAATTATTTGCTAAACATTTAAATAAAAGACAATGTCGTGTGTCATGTTTTAATTCTTTACGACAGACGTCCCGTACACAAATTTTAATGATTTATTCCCAATATTTACAAATAGAAATATTTTCTTAATTTAATAGAAGAAATTCTGTGATTAGACCAGAAGAAAATTACTATACAGAAATACTGTAGGAGAAATTAAGGATGTAGGCTATATGTCATGTATACACGACGATCGTCTCGAAAGTTTATATAATTGTAAATGAAAGAAGTATTATGATATTTAAAAATAAATATTTATAATTCAAATTTAGAAAATAAATATGTCCTTCTTAAATTAAATTACGCTTACTTTGAGTAATAATTATATTAAACGGATATCTTAATATACTGAGTACCGTTGATGTTCCTTCACGATTCCGCTTTTAAGAGATATATACAACTGAATCTCTGAGACAAAAATATGCGACATTTATTTATAAATTATTATGCAACGCAGGATATAAATCGAAAAGCTTTGTTTCATGTTACACTCAGAATGATATATAATTTGCTATGTCTCTCTTAAAGTCTGCCTGTTATAACAGTAATGTTGAATAGTTTGACATTATTTACTGTGTTGTTGTTCATATCTATTAATTACACAGATACACTATTTAGAAGTTTCACAGCTATTTATAAATCGCTGTGACATAAATTATGTATAAATAAATATTTACCTGGACAGTTTACTATTTGTAAATTAAAAGTTAAGCATAACTTTTTAATTTGAATTTAACAGCTATGAAAATTTGAATCTATATATAGCAAATAATGCCTAGTTTCCATATTTGTATCAGAAACTGTAGGAAAGATGTACAGGAAATCATGTGTTAAAACACTGCAGGGCGCACACTATAAAAAATACACCAATAAACTATTTTGAGTTAATAAACATTTAGTAAACCTTCTGGGATCTTTTGGAAAAGGGGCACACAGAAAAAGTCTCTTTCAGAAACGTAGCATTTCTGACAGTACAGTTCTTCTAATACGTCCCGTAATTTGTAGAAGTAAACCCGGCTGCGTTTTGAGGATTGTACGTAATTTTTAGCTTAGATCGTTGAAGTTTCTGTGTTTCATTGAAAATTGCAAATAAAATCGGACAATTTTCAATAAATATTCGATAAACTTAACTGCAAATAACAGGGCTACTTGCGAGCCTTTTCGAGTGTATTATTTTTTTTCGCAACTTTTAATTTTTCTCACACATTTTTAATACAAGCAGTCTTTTATATTTCTATATATATATATTTAAAATATTCCTGATTTGTTTCATTTAAAAACACCAGAAGTACATACACAGAACATATAAGGATAAATCAAAAATTATTTATTTAAAAAGCTCATTACACATAATCAGTTGAATATACATGATTGAATTTTGCATTACAGTTGTGTATCCTTTGAAATTCTTTAACCAAAACAGAAAAAATGAATGATAATATGGATTTTTTTCAATACTAATTTTTGGCTTCTTTCTCTGAAAATATTTGATAAAGAATTCTTACTGTACAGGCGTGAAACTTTATAAAAAAACTAACCCCCTACTAACTCTGCCAAAAGTAATCGTATAAAAATATGACTGCTACCAATGAGTTAGTAATCATATATTCTAATACGAGCAAATCTTGTGTGTGGTTATATATTTATATATATATATGCAAATTTTATCTTAAAAACGGCTATAACGATTGTAGGGAAATTTTGTATCCTACCGTTTTGGGGCACCAGAAAACCATTGGGCTAGGTCACATGTTCGAGAAAATTCGATTAGTGGGTCATTTTGGGTCATTTTGGGTCATGGTCAAGCTAATTGTATCTAAAAAACGGTTCAAACGATTTTGACGGAATTTTGTATCCGACTATTTTCGGGCACGAGAAGACTATTGGGCTGGGTCACATGTTCGAGAACTTTCGATTAGTGGGTCATTTTTGGGTCAAAGCGGGTCAAATTAATTTTATTTAAAAACGGCTCTAACGATTTTGATTAAATTTTGTATCCTACGAGTTTCGGGTACGCGAAAATCATTGGGCTAGGTCACATGTTCGAGAAAATTCGATTAGTGGGATATTTCTGGGTCATTATGGGTCAATATCTAAAAAGCGGCTCAATTTACACTAAATTTAGCATCCAATGGTTTTCGAGCACGAGAAGACTGTTGGGCTAGGTCACATGTTTTAGAAAATTCAATTACTGGGTCATTTTTGTCATGGGTCATTATGGGTCAAGCTATTTTATCTTAAAAACGGTTCAGAGGATTTGAAATAAATTTAGCACCCTACAGGTTTAGGGAAAAAGAAGACTATTAGGCTAGGTTACATGTTCGAGAAATTTCGATTAGTGGGTCATTTTGGTCATGGGTCATTATGGGTCAAGCTTTTTTATCTTAAAAACAGCTCAGACTACTTACACAAAATTTTGCATCCTATGGTTTTCGGGCACGAGAAGACTGTTGGGCTAAGTCACATGTTCCAGAAAATTTAATTAGTGGGTCATTTTGGTCATGGATCATGATATTTGAACTCAAATTTAATTTTCACCGAGCATAGCTCGGTCTTCCCTGTTCGTATAGTATATGTAATTATACTACACTTCTAATGTTAAATTTATTTTTAATCGTTGCATATGGGTACTTTTTTAAGCATAGCGTAAAAACTACTTGGTAGAATGAACTGGAATTTTGATCCGCATATTTGAAGTTTATATACATGAATTTCTGTTGAAGTATTTATAGGTTACAATTCCTATTATTTTCGAAAATTATTTTCAAAAAATATTTTTTTTTCATTAATAATAATTAAGTGTTAGTATTAAAGTTTGCTACAATTTCTATATGTAGGCGAGTCAGTAAGAAAACTTATATATAAAATTAATTATTAGACATTATTATTAATCGATTGATACCACTAAAAGATTTATAATCTGATTTGCGGCAAAGTGTGTAAGGAGAGGGGGCATACATTTTTTCCAACTGTGCAATTATCAAACGTGCCCAATTCTGAAATTTAAGCGATATATCACTGTGAGTCAATTCCTTTTAAAATGATAAAACAGTTATTTGATAATTCTTTTTCCTTAAAGCGCACATTTATTCATAAAATCATGGGAATTATTACCTAGTAGATCTTTTATAGCCCACGTCTGTGTTTCAAGCAATGTCGAAATTAAATTTCGAAATTCAACCTCAAACACTTCTAAAGGTGATGAAATGGGATTTTCAGAAGGATTATCATTCATTTTGTCTCTCTAAAATTTAATCACCACCGTCACCTACATTAACGCGATCATTAAAAAAAGAATTACTTTTTTCTGATAATTAGAACATAACGAAGACGCTACGCGAAAATAGCCGGCAGATGACACCCCTTCCCGACCTCAATTTCAAATCTATATCGTAATTAGTTACCTAAATGTTTGTTCATTAGTAAAATTTGGCAATTATTTCCTTTCATTTTCGCAAACTAAATGAGAGGGATCGGCCAGAGAAACAGATCTCTTTGTAGTTCAGTTTTTAATGAAAGCCGATCCCTGTCTGAAACTTTCTCGGATCGTTTTCAATGGCGCCGGCAGATTTTTGGCAGTTTTTTGCATAAATAAAAAAAAATTACCGACCGAATTTTTCAAAAATCACATGGTCAGATGCAGAATATTTTTTTACATATGCTCAGAAATTTTTAAATTGATATCTCAATTAGTTTTCTTAAAATTCGCTAATTAGTAAAATAATTTCGAATTCGTTCATTTCCGCTTGAAAATACAAAGCGCCAGTTCCTTTCTTTCGCCATTTTGATTTAAAAGATGTCATTTTTGAATTGATGGCTAATGAGAATCTAATTAATATCTATGCTGGCTAATTATCAAAATATTAAAATTCTGAGGCTCAGGTGCACATGGCCATTGACCTTGGACTATCCACACCTAAATTTCCAGACTTCTAGGTGGGTTAGATTTTGCTAGCCCATCGCCAACAGACACACACACAGAATGAAACTTTCTTTTATTAATCTATATTAATAAAAGAAAGTTTCGCTCTGTGTGTGTGTGTGTGTGTGTGTGTGTATTTGTCTGTTGGCAATGGCCAGGAAAATTTAGCGCACCTAGACGTCTGTAAATTTAGATTTAGGTAGTCCAAACCCTCTCTTGGTGCACCTGACCCTCAGAATTTTAATATTTTGATAATTAGCCTAGACATTAGTTAGATTCTCATTAACCATCGCTTCTAAATTCACATATTTTAAAGCAAAATGGCGAAAGAAACGAACTGGCGTATTGGATTTGAAAGCGGAAATGAACGAATTCGAAATTATTTTACTAATTAGCGAATTTTAAGAAAACTAATTGAGATATCAATTCGAAAATTTCTGAGCATATATAAAAAAATATTCTGCATCGGACTACGTGATTTTTGAAAAATTCAGTTGGTAACTTTTTTTTTAATTTGTGCAAAAAACTACAAAAAATCTGCCGGCGCCAGTGAAAACAATCCGAAGAAGTTTCAGACAGGGATCTGCTTTCATTAAAAACTGAACTACTAAGAGATCTGTTTCTCTGGCCGATCCCTCTAATTATCAGAATAATGTAATTCTTTTTTTAATGATCGCGTTAATGTAGGTGACGGTGGTTCTCTTGAACAAATTATTCATTATATTTGCGGGTATGGGGAGGGACGGGGTTAACGCCTTTCTTTGAGATTGTAATTATCTCGGGCCCGGGCAACACCGGGCTGGTTAGTTAGTATAGAAATAAAGTTAGCCAAAAATAAAAAATTAAACTGCATGTTTTCAGTTTTAACTCCAGTATTTCAAGTACACTAAAACTTTAAATTGAAGAATCAATGTTTTAGTGTTTAGTTGCATTTTATTTAGCCGTTTATTAACAGAGATACAAGTTCAAAAATAATGTTATTTAATAACAATTTTTAAAATGTGTATTTTCGCGTTTATCTACGCTAATATTATAAAGCAGTAACGTTTGTCTTTTTGTTTGTAGTTTGTAATCTCTGGAACTACGAAACCGATTTTAAATGTAATGGGGTCAAATTGATGGTGACAGTCCCTGCTTCAACATAGGCTATATTTTATGTCGGTGTTACCAGCTCCAAGGGCTGCAGAAGCAAAAAACTTTCAAAAATTGCAATTTTTTGTGGTACTGAAGGTTGTAGAAACTTCAAATTTCAAATTTGGCATGCTAGTTACATATAACATGTAAATGCTCTTTAAGAACAGTTTTTAAATACGAAAATTAAAAGGGTAAAATGAGGGAAAATCGTTCTAAATTACGATTTCTATGGAATTGTTAGGGATAGAAAATTGACATGGCTGTTACTTTTAACATACAATTGCTCGCCCATAATAGTTTTCTAAAAATTCGAAATTTTAAAGGGTACAAAAGCGAAAAACATTCTAAAATTGCGATTTTTGTGTTACTGAAGGGATTAGAAACTTTAAATTTGGCATAGTAATTACATAGAAGATGTAAATGATCTCTAAGAAAGGTTTAAAAGAAATTCGAATTTTAAAAGTGTGAAATGACAGAAAAGCGTTCTAAAATAATTCTAAATTATTTAATATATTTGGAACTGTTAAATGTGGAATATTGAAATTCGGCATGGCTGTTATCCTACAGACTGTAAATGATTGCCGAGAACAGTTTTCTAAAAAATCAAAATTTAAAAGGGTTTAGTATCGAAGTTGCAATTGATGTGATACAATTGGTATAGCAGATTAGGATTTCACATGGTCGTTGCTTTTAAAATGTAAATGTTGCTAAGAACGGTTTCTAAAAAAATCGAAATTTAAAAAAGTGAAATGAGCGGAAAACGTTTTAAACATTCTCTAAATTAAGATTCAATTTGATTTATTCGGGTTAGAAATTTGAAATTTAGTATAGTTGTTACTTTTAAGATGAAGATGCCAGGTATAAACAGCTTATTAAAAATTTGAAATTTAAAGGTGTGGAATGAGCGGAAAACGCTTTAAATAATTTTTGTTTTCAGAATTGTTAGGGATAGAATTTTAAATTTTGACATGTCTTATTTTTAAGACGCAAACGCTCTCACAGAACATTTTTTTTTTTTTACAAAATTGAAAATGTAACAGTGTTCAGAAGCAAAAAACGTTCTAAATTGCGATTTTTGTGAAGCTGCTGGGCTAGAAACTTTCAATTTGGCATGGTAGTTATTTTTAAGATTTCAGAGCTCGCTAAGAACGGTTTCTAAAATAATTCGCCATTTAAAAGTGTGAAATGAAAGGAAAATGTTCTAACAACCCATCTACACTAAGATTTATCTGATACTGTTAGGTATAGAAACTTGAAATTTTACATGCCTGTTACTTTACAGACATAACTTTATACACAGAAAAGTTTTTAAAATTTTTGAAATTTTGAAAGAGTGCAGGAACAAAAAACGATCTAAACCGCGATTTCTGTTAATATAAAGACGGTAGATATGGCGCGGTAGGAGAGATTGCGCACAAAGAGAATAAAAGAAGGGGAAGAAGTAGAGTCAGCGCGCAGCGGCTCCGGGTATTTGTACAACAGCGGTAGTGAAGTGTCTACTTGAATGTGCACTTTGATTGTTTCGAGCGTATAGGATAAAGCATTAGTATTTTGTTTTATTTTCCCATAGTAAGTGCTTGAATTTTCATAACTATTCGTCAGAATTTCTATAGAATGTCAGTATTGCAAAATATTTGTAACTTAAACGATTTCTCATAATTCACTCACCTAGAGTAACACCGGCGGTTCGTTTTTGAAGTGGCCATGTTTAAATAAAAGGCCGAGCAATTTCTCCTACCGAAATTGGAGAATTTGCGCATCTGCCACTTAAGAGAGATGGCGCATTGTTCCCAATAGTTTACATGCTAGGAGAGATTACGCAGCGTATTGGTAAATTTGCATAAATTGAAAATTACATGTAAAACATATGAATGCATCAAATTTGAACTAAGTTTTGAAAAACCCATAGTTATCGAAATTAATTTGGCAATAAAATAATTTGCTAAAAAATACTTGGCACTGAGGATGAGTGCACTGAATGTCTGGAACTGCACCAGGAGACACATCGACCAGTGACTGGATTCAATGTATTACTTGTGACAGGTGGTTGCACGAAAGCTGCACCATTTATAACAATAAGTGCATCGATTGTGGACGACAACAACTTCGTTCTGCAAACAAGAAAACTTTGGAACTGTAGAAAGGAAAATTGACTAATTTTAAGTTAAACATGTAAATTGCATAATAACAACAACATAGCAATGGAATAGCATAAAAAAACAAATGAAGTCAAAATTATTCATGGATAGTTTAGCAAAAAATAATTCTTAGATATTTTTTTACTATTTTGTTGAATTGTGTTCAGACTCTCCTAGCTTTACCTTACATAGTTATTATAGAATCTTGAATAAGTACAAGCTTGGAATTTGGCATGGTGATTACTTGTAAGATGTAAATTCTCTGTAAGAAGAGTTTCTAAAAAATAGAAAACTATTAAACAAAAAATGAAATGAGCAGAAAACCTTCAAAATACATTCTAATGTACGTTTTGTTTGCAGTTAATTTTACATATTCTTATTAATTTAAATCTTATGTTCGCCTACTGTGGCAAAGGAATGAAGTTTGCTCAGTAGTTGGCTTAATTAGTAATTTTTTAATTAACGTAGCCGTATAATTTTCCATAATAAAAATAGACACACGTACACCACGTGGCATTTTTTAACGATTAGAGTGAAAAACCGCGCATTTTCTAGTATAAAATAAAATATGGAAGTGAAAATAAATGTATTTTTTAATAATTTCCCTTTTCATAAAACATCTTCGGTATCAAAATTTACTTATATTTTATCATGAAGAAAGGTACAGTTAAATGCCTAAATTTATGTTATTAAAAGCAAAAAAGTTTGTTATAAAATATAATTCCCACAATGTATTTAATACATAATAAAACTTTATAACGTACCCTTTACTTTATTCATTTTTCTTAAAATCCAATTTCCCTGACATATTCTATTTTCTCTTATGATTAAACAGCTAACGATTCTCTTTGTCAGGGTAAATCGAACTCCCCTATCGCTTAGAAGACTTCAACACCATATCTGTCTACGGTAATTGTGCTAAACGGAAGAGAGAATGACTCTTGAAGAAAAGTTCATAACTTGAGTTTATTCTTGGGCATGATTTATTCGTCCGCAGAAACACGGCATCATTTGATAAAGTGCATGGATGGAAGTATTTTGCCCGCATTTTAAGATGGAAATTACTGCGTTAAATCTGGAGATTTTGTTCAACAGGAAATTGCATATTGTGATATTACTAAGAAAATGAACTTGTAAAATAGCCATAGTTAATACTAATATAAAAGAAAGTTTATTATGCTTATCCGGTGTAACGAAATTAATAATTATAATTAATTTTCCGACGAAAAACTGACATAACTAAAAAATACACAGAAAATGAAATCTTTACGGTGCTGTGTATAGCTTTTAGTTTGCTTGTAATTTAACTATAATTAATAAAAACCCAAAGTTTAAAATATTCCTTTTTTTACTCTGTTAAAAATAACGTTTTGAGTTTTAAGAAAAAATTATTAAATGTTGGTGGTTTACTGGCAGCCAATATAGAAAGTGAATGCTAAATCCACCATTTTAGTGGTGTTTTTACAGTTTGAATGACTAAATTTAGTTAATTGAACTAAAAAATTACGAAAAATCAATTCTCCTTTTTGCAGTAATTTTAATGGAACCATAAATATTATTAAATCATTGTGAAACCACTTGCATATACGAAATAATGCCTGAATATATAAAATAAATTTCTATATTTTGGAATGCATTAAACGTACCTGACCTTGAACTGTAGAATAATTTATGAGATTTGAAATTGAAATGAAAAAAAGTAAAATCACAAACAAAATTTTCCAATTATAATACAATTTAACGTATTAATTCAATTAATTATGAATTTCAATGCTAATTTTCTTTTATGTTTATATATACATAAATGTTTTTGGTCTACGTATTGTTTTCTTTATTTTAAAGTAAATTGATCCGTTATTTAAATTTGTGTATTCTTAATTAAAGAAATACGTGAAACGTATTATACTACATAGGTATTAAAATTTCTGTTGTCAAAATTTCAGTTTTATTTTTTTATGTTGTCTCAAATTTACTATGTGTCTGAAAGAAGGGCCTGTGTTACAAATTTTGGAAAGTTGGGTATTTTGAGGGAAAAGAGCCTACGTGGAAGGATTGGTGATTACCCAGCGTTTTTCATAATATACAAAATTGTTTACTTAAAAAAAAAAAAAAAAAAAAAAAAGTAAACTAAAAATAACATTATTATTTTCCTTACAAACCAAACTAATTTTTTATTACTCATTAATACTCATCATTAAGATAAAAGGGGGGGGGTATTTAAGATCGGAATAAGGGCTTATGTAGCACTAGGGGGCTCATGACATCGCTAAGTAATGTCATTATTTTTTTCCTCATTTCTCTAAAGTTGTAAATTTGTAACATGGCCATTATTCCAGACACCTATTCAATTTGTATACCTTAGCAGAAATCAAATATTAATAATATATATTTTTTTACATATTTAAAATAGTAATTTGTAACCGCATTTCATTTCGAAATTCCATAAACGCTTTTTATGTACCAGATGCAGATCATAATTAACAATTGTTTCACTATGAATAAGAATATATATATAAGTATTTCAGAATCTATTTTAAATTTGAAATCGTCACTTTTCCAAGCTAAAAAATTTCCAGAAATCGTGTTACTATTTTAAATGCTCTACGAAGATTGAGAATATTTTGTTATTTTTGTACATTTGTTAAATGATAGTCATATTTTGACTTTCCCAATAGTAGCATTATTTTCTGCTAAATATTACATACAAATTATACACATCCTTGTTATTTTATAAACAGATAGAGACGAAACTAAAACCTATATTTTAAAAATAATTTTTGCAATATTTATATTTTCCAGGCTTTTTTACCAAGTCTGTCATTGCTCTTGTATACTTTATTGCTATACTTCTTACTGAAATTTGCATTTTTACAATAATATGAGTCTTTTGTAGTAGTAACGTATTTAAAATTGTAACTAAAATAGCTCTTATTGTTCCGAGAATCTTTACAATTTAAAAATAAGACAACTTGTCCAGATTAAAATATCAGCACAATATTCATATGCAACTCATTATAAAATGAAAACCTTCCATTTATTTCTCTTTGTATACATTTTGTATTTTAAGCAATCAAAATAAATCTTTTGTGCTGTATTTTAAGCAATCAAAATAAGTCTTTTGTAGTGATGAGGTGAAAATGCAATACCCAAAGTTGTGGAATTGGAAGAAATATTTTCACAATGTAGTTGTTTTTAAGAATGTTTAAATTTTATTTATTTCTGATAGAAAAAAAGAAACCTCTCATTGAAAATATACAAAATGTACTTTTAGAAATGTTCCTTTTCACGAAAGTGAAATAAAACGTTTTTAATTTCCGAATATGTGAATAAATCAATTTCATGAAAAAATACTTTTAGAAATACTGGCTAATTCATACAAAATGTCAATCTATGCAACACTACAATATTTTTCTCTTTAAATATAAATAATATCAAATTCATCAATCCGAATACTCTGTACATTTCTGAGATTAAATTATTACAAGTCTCACTGTCAGATGTTTTTTATTGTTTTAAAATCTTCTTTCATTAAATTTTCTCTTTTAATGATATTTTATGCCTTAGTAAATGAGCCAGTTGATGTCAAAAATAGTCACTTAGACATACATATATTAAGAAATTAATATGTAACAATGATTACATAATCGTTTGGGTTTAACTTTATTTTAAAGATATTTAACATTTGGATTACATGGTCAGGACATATAGATTCCAGAGACTGTGTTTTATTATATTCGTGCCACTTTCTGAAAAATAATATATGTCATACAGAAAAATCTACCACAAAGGAATTTTTTAGTAAATTGTGGTACGGCTGAATATAAAAATAGTCCATATTCTTGTCCCGTATTGGAAAAATGTAATTATTTTAAAATTATAGCTACTAATATATAATTCAATTCCCTATTACCGATAAATCCAGTAAACACTCTCTAAATTTCATTTAATATTCAGCCGAATGAAATAAAAAACAAATTTTATTTTCCTTCCAATCACTATTCAACGAATGTACCTCTGTTGTTTCAGCTTGAAATGATAAAATGTTCTTTCATTCAACAAGTACCAGCAACATCGACCACATTTAAAATCTGCTATGCCCATTCGCTTTCCAAATGCTTATGGTTTTAAACTTAATTCACATATATTACATAGGTTTAGTTTTATTGACAATTATTTTTTTTGCTTATATTTTGGAGTTAACTATATATAATACCTATTCAATAAAAAAAAAATTTATTGTTCTGTAATTTGGGTAATACTACTTATAAAATAAAATATTCGTTAAAATTAACTGGCAGTGTTTTCTTCCAGCTCTGTTTCTTTAATTTAAACTCTACTCGCAAAAAAATTAAAAGAAAATGTAAAAAAAATGCTACTTCTGAAAATAATCTTCCTCTTTGAGGTAATTGCAGAAGAAAATGATTTGCTTTTAGAAACATAGAGCTTAAAAATACAGCTTAACATGAATTTTTAATAACTGTGGATTTAAAATACAGTAAATGCCAATTCCATGTATATTTCTAGACTGGAAAAACTATTTATTTAAAGTCGTTATTTTTTTTCTTACGAAAAGAAAATAATTTATATTTTTCCTTTGCGGCATTTCTCATTAGATATTTTGTTTTTTTATGCATTTTGTATAAGAACATTAAACCATATATTTTTAACCGCAATATTTATGAATTTAGTTACGTATATAACATTTTAAGTTCTGCCAAGAAAGAATATTTTGAAATTAACGTTAGAAACATATATAACCCATGATGAAAATATACATGTATTTACGAAAATTAAAATCAGTTTATGTGTTCTTTAGATGGCATTGTTTTTCATTTAAGGGGTCAGGTAACCTTTGAACTCACAAAATACATGAAAACGAGACCTCTGTAAGAATTATCATAACTCCGTAACTATTTGACTTTGAATTATAAAATTTTAAATGCATATTAATAAAGTTTTATTTTATAAATTAAAATTCTCCAAAAATGTTTACACTCATATAAAGCTTTTAAATTTAATTTAAAATATAATAAATTTTTTACGAAATAATTATTCTTGCATGTACTGCGCGCACAATTTTTCACATTTGAATTGCTAAAACCATTCAAAACAATTTTAATGAGTACATATATAATGTGTTCTCAAAATGACCTACGATGAAAAAAATAAAATGAGTAGTTCTTGAGAAAAAAAAATTTTTTTAGAGAAATTCGAAATATCGAGTTTTTTTTACTACAAAAGTAGTCATAAATTCTAAACTTGTTACTTGAGAAACATAATCGTAGGTCATTTTGTGCATCTGTTTGGTTAAGACATTCAGTCAAAATTTCATGAAATTCTAACCAATAATTTTTCTGAAATCGTGCGCGCAATGACCAAAATCGTCGTTTTGAGAAAATTGACTTCAAAGATCAAACTGTCCCTTGATCATATACAAAAAGCTCAGACTCTTTTAAACATAACTCCTCCTCTAAAGTGAATTTTTGCATGGGGTTTATTTTAAAATGTTCCTAAACAATCATATTTAATTATAAGCTAATAAAAAAAATTTCAAATTTCTCACACTTTAAAGGTTACCTGACCCCTTAAGGTTTAACTATAAATTGTAAATTCTTGTCTTAAAACTTTGTATATATTCAAATGAAAAATGAATATTGGAATACATATTTTATGTCTTTTATAAGAATTATAAAAGTTTATAATAATTTTTTAAGAAACCAAAACAATTGCACGAGGTTTAATTCCTAAAGAAAAATGTATTCGAATAATTACGCATACATATCTATAAATTTTAATTATTATAAAAGTAAAAGACTATTTTATTTTAACGCGTTCATAAGACATACATCGTCATTAAGTCATATGAAAGTTGTACTATGAAACTTACAAAAAGAACAGTCTCATTAGTATCCACAAATGTGATTTTTCAGAATGGAAACTGTTATAGTTGCAATCACATTTCGGAAACACAATCATTTTTTTAATAAAATGATATTATTTGTAATTATATTTAGAAATGTTCCTAAATACAATGGAAGTTGTAAAAGTGTTTTTCTATTTTATTCATATTATTCTATTATTTTTTCATATTGAGTTTTGCAAAATTCACTTATTTTAATTTCTTAAATGGATATCGTTAACACTTACCATAACATCTGCGGACATAATTACTTAGAATTAAGCAAATTTGGAAATTATAAAATACCTAGTTAAGATGAGTTTATAAGATGAGTTTATAAGATAAGTAAATAAATAACGTTATAAAAACTAGGGCACCCGGGCTTCCCGGGATAGAGAATATATGTGAAAACCATTTTTTTATTGAAAAGTCTAATAGTTTTTTTACATTCAATATATTTTTCAGATTGTCCCCTATCAACACCAAAAAGTATTTTTATATGAAATAGGTTCATGTCTATATTCAAATAATCTTTTGAAATTTATTAAAAATGAAATTTATTAAAAGTAGTATTGTCCTCGTGCCAGAAGTTAATAGCCAAAGATTTCGCTAAAAAATTCGTTATCTACAACAGTTTTTTTTAATTTGATAATTTATTGCTTAATGAAGTTTAAATTTAGATATTTAATATTAGATGGCAACAATGAAACAAGAATGGAAAAGAAATGCTGGTAGTACCAGAAGAGATGCAACGAGAAATTATACCAAAAATGCATGAACGAGGGCACTTCGTTGTGTCAAAGACGGAGTATAGCCACGATATATCTATAAAGAGTACATCAATTTGGCAAAATTACGAAGCTGAAAAAAAATATTTGGGACCATATGAGGTAACTGCAGCAAAGAATCATGATCGATATGAAGTAGAGAAAATAGGGGATCACGAAAGTCCAGGAAAACCGTATCCGAGTTTATGAAACCATGGTCTATGGGTTAAACTCCTGGATAAGTTATCGTAGATTAAGTATATGTGCGCGTATTTATGTAAATATGTGTTATACGAAAAACTTTCTATACTAGAAATATATACCTCTAATTTTAGCTGTGTAAATATGAATATAGAAGAAGACAAGATGCTGATGTCGAGACGCCATCAAGTCAAGATGACTAATGTGTAGGATCTAAATTTATCTTATTTATGACGTATCAACGAATTCAAGGACTCTCTTGTTTTTATTTATTATGAATATTGCCGCAATGCTATCCTCCGAGACTTTGCAACGGTACAGGATTGGTAGTTAAAAAGCGCTATTATCATGTTATTGAAGCAACCATTTTGACAGTCTGTGTCAAAGGTGAGGATGTTTTAATTCAGTGCATACCCCCCCCCCCCCCAATTCCATACGATATTCAACTTCAGTACAAGCGTCTACAATTTTCAGTTCGTTTTGTTTTTGCCATGGCGATCATTAAGACACAGGGCACGATCAATCCTTACACGCAGTTAGTGTCAACTTGGAATCACCTTGTTTTTCTCAAGGGCAGTTGTTTTACGTTGCGTGCTCAAGAAATCGCTCTTCAAGAAATTTGTATGTATTTGATCCGAATCAAGATACAAGAAGTGTAATTTATGAAGCTGCTTTGAAAAAATTGTTTTCAGTTCGTTCCATCATCTAAAGTTGCGCCTGAATTTTTTTCTTTTTAGCTTTTATTGCTCCACTAATGATTATAAAAAAGGCTAATTTATAGCTGAATTCAGATGCGTCTATTATATAATAAATTTATATATTTTTATAACGGGTTTTCATTTGATTCATGTGTATAATTTATTGTTTGTTTTATACTTTATGTTTAATTTTGAAATGGATTTTTCTAAACAAACATACTTAAAATCCCGGATAATACGGGGTACTTCAGCTAGTGAATTATGAACTACGTTCTTTAGTCTTTTAGTAAGCTTCGTATATTATTTTGTATAATGCAAGAATGGGACCAATTTGGAAAAATATTTCGGTCCCTACCGATTTCGCTTTGGAGAAGTTTTACTTAATTTTGTTTTTATCTGAGTTTTTTTTTTAATAAGCTCTCTGTAAAGTACATACATTTAATGGGTGCTTTATAATATTTACTTATATAATGTTGTTTCTGTTAATTCACCATGTTAAGAAAATGTACTTTAATTAACTTTTCAAAGATTATTTGAATTATATGCTAAACTATATCACGTTATTACTCTATCCAGTGATTCCAGTGTGCGATGTTATTTTTATATATGGCTACCACTATTAATAAGTAATATCTTTTGTTTTAAGATTTTTAAATTAGCAGAAGAAAACTACGTTAAATATTTTTGTTTCAAAATAGGGGTAGAAAAAGATATGAATATAAGGGATGCTGGGACCCCTGGCTCCATCTCATATATCTGCGAGAAAATAAGCATTTAACATATTATAAGTTATTATTATCTATATTAAATTTGTAATAATGTAATTTTATATAATAATGAAATTTTAATTAATATATGAAAAAAAAATGTATTATGTTTACATTTTATCTTACAATTAATATTTTAAAAATACATTTAGAAAACCGGGAAAATAATTATACAAATATGAAATGTTTTTAAAGATTTTTTTTAACATTACAAACTTTGCCAACTTAAATATAAGGTAAAACCCGGGGAGATTGCACATAAAGAGGTTAAGGAAAAAGAGATGGAATGTGCGCGCAGCGACTCAAAGTAATTGTATAGCAGTAGTACTGGAGTGTCTACTTGAATGTGCACGTTGATTGTTTCAAGCGTCTAGGATAAATCATTGTTATTTGTTTTATTTTCCCAAGGTAAGTGCTTGAATTTTCATAAATATTCTTCAGAATTTCTATATAATGTCACTAGTACAAAATAGTTTAAACGTAAAGTATTTCTTATATGCTACTAACCTAGACTAACAGTGTGAACACCAATGGTTAGTTTTAGAAGCGGCCATGTGTAAATAAAAGACCGCGCAATCTCTGCCACTGAAATTGGAGAGTTTGCGCATCTGCTACTTAGGAGAGATGTTATCCCATTAGTTTCCATGCTAGGAGAGCTTACGCAGCTTATTGATAAATTTGCATAAATTGCAAATTATATGTAAAGCATATAAATGATTCAATTTTGAAATAATTTTCGAAAAACACATAATTATCTAATACCTCCTGGAATTTACCCTTTAAATATTGAAGTGATTCTAGAACACGCATATTTGCTTGGCTGTGATCAAAGCATGAATCAAACTGTCCCTCAAACCGTTGAGTTACCACCAGAATCCACACCAATCCCTTTCAACAATAGTACTCTTTACAAACACTGAAACCCAAACTTCTCATATTCTAGGCCTATCCTCGCATCCCATTGCAGCGGCTACATGCATTTGTTAACCATTAACTTCTAGTGAGTCTAATATTATTCTCAGAAAAACACCTACGAAAGTTTTGGAAAAGCGTTCACCTACTATTCAAAGTAGTTTAATGTCATCAAAATCAAAATGGAAACAGAGTGCAACGGATGTTACCGATCTACAAAATATACATGAAAAAAGACTTAAGAAGGAAGCAGCTACATGAAAAAAAGCAAACAGCTGAAGATAAGATGCTTCCAGAAAAAGTGCGATAAAAAAACTGAAGGAAAGAAAACAAAGGGCAAGGAGGATGAGTGCACTGAATGTCGAGAAATGTACTAGGATACAACTTCGAACAGTGACTATTCAATGTATTAGTTGTGGCAGGCAGTGACGTAGCCAGAGTGGGGGTCCAGATGCTCTGGGCACCACTAACATTGTAAAGTTTTCTGTGCTTTATGTAATCAGAGGACTTTCTGCGATAATCAAGAAGAAGTAAAATTTTACAATATTACTGGTATCTAAAGCATTTAGAACCCCACCCTGGCTACGCCACTGGTGGCAGGTAGTTGCACGAAAGCCGCACTATTTACAGCAATAAGTCCATCGATTGTGGAAGACGACAACTTCGGTCAGAAAACAAGAAAACATAGGAACTGTGCAAACGAAAATTGACTAATTTTAAGTTAAACGTGTTATCGTGTAACTTAATGTTATTTTGTAATCTTTTCTAGGGTTGCTTTTTCTGATTCTTTATTTTCTTTATCTTTAATTAAAATTTTTTGATTGTTTTTAAAATTCTTTCCTTTTTCTGATTCTTTAATCATTAAGTTGAAATATTCACTTCTAATACAATAATATTTCTTCACAAAAACCTTACAAGAATGTCAAATAAGTATAATTATTGTTCTTAACAATTTAATTGTAGTTATTATTAATAACAATCTCTCCTACCCATGTACGCAATCACACCAACCCTATAAGGACAGATTGCGCAAAATAGCTTTCTTGATTTTATTACAACTGTTCTGTTAAATTACAGCATAACAACAAAATAGCAATGGAAATGTATAAAAAGCAAATGAAGTCAAAAAGTTTCAAGGGTAGTTTAGCAGAAAATTTATATTTATTATTTTTATTATTATTCTATTGAATTGTGCGCAGCCTCTATTAGCTTTACCTTAGCTAAAATTGCATTTAATGCAGAACCCTGAAAGATACAGATATCACTTTTAAATTATGTTTTTTTTTTACAATGCATATTGTTAAGGAATTTTTGGATTAATCATCATTATAAATCTAACTGTATAGTAACAAACGTCCATTTTCTAAATTATAGATCTTTCAATCTATTTTCCTATAAAGAAGATATAATGTAAATTTCTTTCAATCGAATGCATGTTTTAGATTTGAAAGTGACACAGTTCCATTATGAAATGTGATTCTTTTGTCAACGGCAAAAAATTCAAACGCCTGAAAGAAATTATTTACTTCAAGAAAGATTTTCTCTTAAAGAAGAAGTTTGCATTCTCGATATACTTAAAGAGTTTGAAACTCTTTTTTAGATTAAGTTTCTATAAATATTTAGAAAATAAAAAGAGGATTTTTAGAAATATGCTCTTAGATTGTCTCAACGCATTATATGTTTTAAATATCTCAGGTTTTTTTTTAAAGTGTGAAATCCAATATTTTTAATTTTCATTTCTTTAAAGGAAAGTACCTTTTATCTTTTCGTTATATATTAATTTTGGAATTCAATCATTTCCTTAAACGTTGGCATACTGTATATTTTCGTAGATGCATTAGGAATAAGTTAAGGAATAAGTATTATTAAATATGGAAAATTTTATTATTATTATTTTTATTTAAAGATAACGTTTATTATATTAGTTAATAGTAAAAAGGACCGCTGCCAACGTTTAAAATTTGTTATTAAGATTATTTTCTCCCCAAAGAAATAAAGAAATTTATTTTAAAACTTTTTCAACCCTAAAATCAGACATTTTAATTTTAATTTATTATTTATTTAATAATGTTTCATCAGCTGCATTATAGTTTTCATGATAAATGGATTACATAGATAAAATTAATGTCAATAATGACATTTATTCTTTGTTTAATCATTAAAGTAGATTACTTGTATAAATGGGACGAATTCAGTATCAATTTTATCAAATTTTTACATTACACGCCTTTTATTGTTTAAAATTTCATTACAATGCAGCGTTATAAAATATGTTAGATTTTACAAGAAGAATTATGAGAAAATGTCTGTTTGATCAGATGAAAATGTATATAGATACTTTTTGCTATAAAACTTTGTAATAAATGAAATATCGTTAGAATTTTGATATATTTTCTAATGAAATAGTACGTAAGTATATCGCTTACATTAACATGATTTCCATGTATTGGAACTACTCTCGTAATTATTGGTTTATCATAATTTTATGATTTTTAATACCTTTTTGTCCGCTTTGTGTACAAATAATGTAATTTACACTAGAAAGGTAATTTTAATGATTTATTAATGCTTCTATTCAGAGATTTGTGTTTCATTAATTTTGCTACGAAAAAAGATTTTATTATTTCATTTTGAAAGTAGATTATTTTACTTTTACAGTAGAAATAAATCTTATAACTAATATTGAATATAGAAAATTAGTTTTTAGACTAGTTTATTTATCATGAAAAGTATAAAGTAGCTGATAAAAGCTTATAGAAAAGAAATTGACAAAAAAAAATCTGAAATAAGAAAAAGCGCAGGATTCGAATTCACACCGTACCGTTTCTAACCAAGCATTCTGACCATTCGGCCACAGAGCTACTCTCAGTATCACAACACCATTTTTTTAGAAGTTATACCTATTTTTAAGTATGTTTTTTTTAACCATTAGTCGTTTACTAATCTACAGTGTATTAGTCAAATCCGTGACTCTGAAATATGTTCCTCTTCTTCTAAGCAGAATTTTATTTCTGTAAAATTTAGCATGTATTTCAGCATTCCAATTCATTTTAAAAGTATTTTCGTACTTCTACAGAAGCAAACGTCATAACACATTACACGCTTTTTCTTGCCGACACAGATTTTCCCGTATAATAAATTGTGATTCAAATAGATAGTGCTTGTACGAGACCACACCAAATTAAAATTATTTTAAAGTATTATAATCTACTTTTAAATGATATTCAGTTATGATGTATGTCATTTTAATAAACTATCTTTTTTTCAAAACAAAATGTAAGAAAGTGGCTTTCCTGTGCATATACTAATGCTGTTTTGAAAAGAGTTTTACACGCATATGTGAATAATTCGTATAATATGTTGGACAACTGAAATACTGAATTAAGTGTATTTATCGGTTCTTTGAACGTTTTTCTATGAAATTTGGCTTCTCTTATATCGATGATAACAGAAATAAAACAACAGCGGCCCTTAGGAATCAGATATAATGGAATTGTCCATGTTATAAATAACAGGAGTCACACAAGAATTTCCTCGCAAAAGCAAAATTGCAAATTTGATTGATAACTATTAAGTGACTCAGTAAATTGGACAACATTTGTTTGTTATCTTCAGAATCACCTTGTATTCTTTGCAGAGTGAGAAACAAGCAAATTAAACAAGATAAAAATTGTGATTCCATAAAAATACCACGGTCGAAATGTATTTTATAATTTGTGTTTTTCTATATCTGATACCGATTTGTTTGCATTTTAAATTTAAATTAAAAAAATATATTTTTGTAATACTTTCATGTTTTTTTCCATGATTGCTTTTTAATACGTTTCAAAATCACCTTGTATTCTTTGCAGAGTTAGAAACATTTGCAAGCAAATTAAAAAAGTGAAAATTTCGATTCCATAAAAATACCATAGTTGAAAAGTATTTCATAATCTGTGTTTTTCTATATCTTATACCGATTTGTTTGCATTTTAAATTTAATTTGAAAAAATATGTTTGTAATATTTTCATGTTTTTTCCATGATTTTCAATACGTTTTATGCAACTTATAGGACAGACGCTGCATCTAATATTATACAAAATAAAAGTAGGGTTAAATGGAACTTCACCATAACATTTTCGTTCAATCTATAGAAAGAATTATGAAAAGCAAAATATTCGTTTACAGAGATATTTTTATTTAAAGTAAAAGTTGAGTATTAAACAACGAAAAATTCAAAAATATTTGTTTTCATTCATTCATGTTTTACACATTTCTTATAAAAAAAGAGAAGAATTTATGTGGAAAAAATATTTTATTGTTTGGAAAAATACGTTCTTAGAAAGTGTACTTTAAACCGTTTGATCTTTTGGATAAGAAAAAAACAAAGTCATAATTATCTCGAAAAATTTCTTGATGTTTTGTTTGTAAATGAAAGTCATTTAAAGGTTCAGTGTGGCAGGAGTAAAAAACAGAAAATATTTTTCTTTCTTGGCTTTGTTTTGGAAAATAACAACAAATTCTAGAACCTCTGTTTTGTTATATAAGTTTTATGTTTTTTGAACGACATTGTTGTGACGAACTAAACTAGTGATGTGTTTTTAAATTATTAGTTACAAAAGGTTGTAATGTTATTTTCAATACTATTTTCTCATAAATATAAATAATCGATTACTATAAATTACATCTGCATTAAATTTAATAAAAAAAATGATTACGCTTGGATGTAAACATCAGACCGCGTTATCATGAAATTACCTTAGTATATCAAAAAATAGGTTAGTGTAAACGTAAGTTAAAAATATTTAATTAGGAGCAATTTAAGTGAAGTTACTTTTATTTAATGTAATTTGACTTTACTTTAGACCTTTAGAAAATGACAAATATTTTTAAAGCATAAACATACGATATGTTCATTTGTTAAAGAACACTGCTATTGTTAACTTATTCAGTACAGTATCTACATACATAGTGCATTCACAGCTAATTGCCACTATAAAAAAACATTTTATTGATCAGTAAAAAAACGTCTGGGTCGCTTAATTGTATAATACCTTGGTGGCGGCTACTATCTATTATATATTGAGATACAATCCCAGTTTTTATTGGAATCTTCGTAGTTGTTTGTATTTTATTTTAAAATGAAATCTGCAGTTTTTTGAAGCTTTATACAGCGTAAAATAACACACTCTTTCATTTTGTATCTAATAAAAGCTATAAAATATTTTCAAAACTTGTTTACATTACATTACAAAATTCAAGAATTTTCAATAAAATATTATCCAACAGTGTTCATATTTATAATTAATACAAAAATATCACAACTCATTCAAATTGCATTTCCCATATACATAAAAACATTTTCAAGTAGTAGTCTAAAATGAAATAAAATAATCGAGAAATAATTTTTAAAAACTTTTGTTTTCTACCTTTCTGTATGACCTGCTTACGTATCAGTAATTTATTTGTGATTTTTAGTTACAAAATTCTATATATAATTCAAGTACTTTATTGCTCTTTATTATTAGTTTAGTTTCTTTAAATTTCATTTCGCTTTAAATAAAAATAATAGGAGTTAGAAGAATTGCATATCATATAATAAACTTTCAGTTAGATCAAATGAACTCTCATAAATTTACATTTGGCATTTTTAGAATTTCTCACTGATATGTAAATATTTTTTTTAAGCTATAACTAGTATCAGAAATATGTCCTAATTTTTAAGTTATCAGGTTGAACTAAATTGTTTTGAAATTTGTAATTACTTTTCGGATTGAAGTAGAAATGCCTCTTTAAATCTCATTCCTTAAATGCAATTCTAAGAAATGGGAGCAAAGATAAGTACACTCGAGTTTTATGTTGAGATATGTCATCTCAAAACGATATTTATTTGAAAATATGTCAGGTAAGAAGTTTTTAAACTTCATATATATTATTTCTGTTGTCAACATTCCTTTTCTATGCATTTACAAATCGTCCAACAATGAATCATGTATTATTCGATAGGTTTTTTAATCGGCTTCTGACATAATACACTTACATTTCGTTAAAACATGTTTTTTGATTAATAAGTGCAGATAATTAAAAGCTAAAACCGCATTGTTTTCTTAAATAAAATGAAAAGTTTCTCTCAAATGTTTGTTGCCACAAAAATCAAATACCGCGTTATATTGTACTTAACTCAGCAATTATTATAAAGAAAAATAAATAGTACAAAAATATAACGTGGGACGCCACAACACGAGTTTATTTTATATTTATCATTTAACATCAAAATTCAAATTCAAAAATTGAAAAGAAAAATGCATCATTGATCGATCGCAGCAATGATAATGATATTTCACGAGTAGCCTAAAATGTACGCTTTGTTATATTAAATTAAATTGTATTTTCACTATATGCAATTTATTTTTCTTTGTGCAGTGCTTTTCACGAAGCGGATAACTTAATCCTCTAATGCTGTTAAAATAGGGTTATTATTTTTTTCCTCTAGCGTGCCTGTAGCTGTATTCACCAAGATTTTACAGTAGCTTTGATGGAGTAAATGAGATTATATTTTGGAAAAGGCATACAATATAAGGAAGGGATATTCATTTGCTTATAATGTGTGAAGTCAAGGTGCTATAACCTTTCTGCCTAATCGTGCAAACCCTGAACCAAAACAGAAGTCAGACTCTGACCAATTGGCTATCTGGACAAACTAGAAATCAACTGATTTAATGGTAATTTGGAAAGGGTTTATGCTGAACTACGCTTTTATGCGCGGTTTTCATCGAAATGAATAGGCTATTCTATAATTACGTAGGCAACGAACTGGCTTGTCTAATGTTGTTTGCAGATATTTTAATCCTTAATTTTTCTGTAGAAGTTTAAACCTAAATCTAAAAATATTTGATATTGCTAAAAAAATATGACACTTCATTTCGAAATCCTCGCATGGGTGCACTGGTTAATATATAATACCAGAAATTGCAATTTCTTATACAATGAATAAACTTTTCAATAATATATTATTTAAAATATATATATAAATGTAAAGTAAATACTCACTTTTACTGTAATTTGTACATATGTCATCACATTTTACTCATTTTTTGTTAAATTAATTAAATTTTTAGAAAATCTAATCCTTACAGTTATAAAGCGTACCTTTAAAAATGTGTGTAACAAAAATATTTAAAAATGTTCAATATTGTAGAAAAAGCGTGAATTAAAAATGTTATTTTTTTACTAAATAACATATTTAAATTTTACTACAAAAAATGCATTTTTGCTTCATTTAACCATTTTTCTGCATAAAACAATTTAAGAATTTGTTAATAATATATCATTAAATAGCCTCAAAAATAATTCAAAGTGAACTGCGTCACCTTTATGTCAATAAAAAAGTAAAATTAATATCTCAATCGCTGTAATTAATTATATCCTTGTTATGAAATATGAAATTATCTTCCAACAAAAAATCGGGATTTATTAATTGTGTCATTCAACAAAAAACGTTACTTTTCGGTACATGATAGGTATTTTTTGACAGTATATATATATATATATATATATATATATATATATATATATATATATATATATATATATATATATATATATATATATATATATAATAGAACATAATTAAACTATATATTTGATTATGACTAATAATTTATGAATTTTGTTATTTTTTTTCTTATAATGATACGTGTATGGCTCCGTTACGAGAGATCTAGACGTATGCCTACGCTATATACACCAAATGTCCTCTGTTAGTATCTTAACCATAGCTGAAACTTTTATACATTTCAAATACCACTACGATTTAATAGAATTTTTGCCTTATTGAATCTTAGATTTTAGCGATTAAAAAAGAAACTTTACTGCAAATTTTACTCGTAAGAAAAAAGCGTAACAGTTGGCAGCTGTAACCTTAACTGATTTGTGAAAGTTATAAATATATTATTCACTGCATGATTATTTTCTGTTAATTTAATTATATGCATAGTTAATTTAATTAAGAAAACAATTTTTTTTTTCAAAATTTATGATTGAAGTACTTTTTTGTATTCTCCGATACAATATATTTCTGTGCAGTAATTTCCAAAATATAGTGGCATTTGGCACTTTATTAAAAACATCAAAAGGCAGGAGGCATAATTTTTAATTTCAGTTATTAGCCGCGATTGTTTACCTCGCTGATTGTAATTTACTTTGAAATATTCTTACTGAACGAGTATTGATCATGAATTTTTCGCTGCTACGTTTTTGATTTAAATTGTAACCATCCCTTATTTAATTATTTTTGTTTTTTATTAATATACATAAATATTTTACAAAGATATTCATTATAAGTTTTTTATCCTACCCCCAATAAGCATTGTATTATGAAACAAAGCATTATATATTTGTGTCCTTCATTGCTGCATCTTCCAGTAAGATTTTATTAAAAAAATTAAACACCCAAAATAATTAGAAAATAAATTAAACACTGCGTATTTAGTAGACTAAAACCTAATATATAAATCTAATATGACTACCTATATAAATATTAGATGAAGTGAAAGATAAACTATGAATGTAAATATAAAATGTTTTCATTTGGAATTTGTTATTGACATTTTTACGTTCAGAAAGAAACTTTTTCCTTAGAATGACGCAATTCAGCTCAACGGTTATTTATTACGTTCGGGAAGAATAAAATAGAAAATATTTCACGAAAAAGGGAAAAATTTTACTATATAAAATTTCAATCACTTCGAAGTAAATGCAATTTTACTCAGTATTTCATATATAAAAACTCAAGAAAGTCCTAAAAAATCTTTCTCTTATTATTATTTTTTGTCTAGTCGCCAACTTCGGCTTTGAACCCGATCATCGAAGATAAGACGAATAAGACAACTGGTTTTTTATTGGATATTCTGCCTGAAAATTTTCCGAGGAAAAGTTTTTGTTTTTATTTTTATTTCATATTTTATAAATTATTTTTGCGCTTTTCGTCTTTTAGCGTTTGGATTTCAAGTTTTATACAAAACGGAATACATGACTCTGTTCAAAATATTTTTTTTTGGATTTAAAGATTTGCGATTTAAATACTGATCACCATAGATATGTGCTCGGGCATGCACAAAGCTGCCATATAGTGATTACCGTATAGTCAGTTTACAGGGGGTAACCCAGAGAGACCTGTTAAAATAGTTTCTTTTTAATGATTTATGCACGCAAAATAACTGAAACTCGTCGTAATGATTGCTGTACTAACGATATATGACTGGGAAACACAAAGGACCCCTTTATTTTGATCACGGCATTACTATTTATAGGCGCGAAACCGCAATGCCATGTATCTTAGGCAATCCTATTTTTCTTTATTTTATCCAAAAGCTCTCCTTTCCCACTAGATAATCACGGGCAGGCATGAGCAGTACTTTGTCAGGGGGTTCATGAAAATAATTATTATTTATGTCATGAAATCTTTATTTACGTGCTTTTTTTATATTCTTATTACTTATTTTCATACAGATTAAAATAAAGTTATTTATTTATATTTTTCTGTTTGCATGTAAAGTTTACTTTCTGGGCCCCAAGCAAAGTCAGGGCTGTACGCTGCAGAAAGTATCTGGGCCTCACTCTTTTTCCAGCAGCCGGCTAGACGAGCGAAGACCGACTAGTTATTTATAATTATAACATAATGTTATTGCTATCGAAGGATTATTAGCAAAACAAATGTACATTTAAAATATTTACGCTGTAGGTTTTTAAATTTATGTATATTTGATTGGGTTTATTATGATTATTTTACCGTTTACGTGTTACAGAAACCTCACTTAACTCTTGATTAGCTCTTGAGCATTGGGGAGAGTGGGGTACATTTAGGCACTTTTCAGAATTATATTTTTATCTGCTAAATTTTCATAACATTATAAAATATAAAAATATATTAAAAATATTCTAATGTATGTAAATGTATATAAAAAGTAGATAATATTTATTTTTAGAGGAAGTTGATACATTAAATTGTTTTTTAAATCCGTTCAAACTGGTCAAATGTGCCTCATCATGCGGTGACTATGACCGGCTTTGGGACATTTTGATCATTTATTTGAAATTGAAGAAAAATTATTTTAAACATACATGTTTCAAATTATCTTTCCCAAATACGATTTTAATATTAACTTATAGACGTTTTACAGTGAGAAACAGAACTAGATGTCAAAAACAAATTATTGGTGAAACATACAAAATAATATCCTATCAGTGCTGTTGATATGTGCAAATCTTATGAAACTCTTATTAAGAGTATTTACAATTTTCAAAGAATGTCAAATGCACCATTTATAGGTTTGTATATTTGGGCAAGTTTAAAGGAAATGTCATAGCAAAAATCTCTTGTATATTTCCTTCTACAGGTGATGGAGGCGGCAGTTTAAGAAAAAAAATTTGTCAAAGTCCAAAGTCGACTAGGCTTATATCTGGAAATAAAAACTCCCATACATCATTTTTTTGTTTAAAAACTTGATTTTAAAAGCTAATTCTTCTTTCCCCTCAACAATTACTACAAGATACGTGCAAGATTTCTTCATTGTAAGTGTAATAAACAAAAGCATTGACTTTTAGTTCAATTAAATCAGTAGGATCATAAGTTGTGACATCTTCTGCACTGTCTAAAGTGTCAGAATCATCAGGAACTGAATAATTATCACATTTATCTGAATTTTGTAGTATATTTATAAACTGCTTATGTAAGAACCTTACAGCATAAAATAAAAATAGTTATAAACAAATTTACATATTTCATTTGAAGAGAAGGGTAAATCTAAGGAAATTCCCAATGAAGAGAAGGAGGTAGAAATGTCATCTTATCTATGAAAATGAATAAAATGAAAGAAAACAGTGTATCACAGGTGTGGTTTACAGTTAGTAAAATGGTGAGTAAAGAATGTTGCCACTAGAATTACAGAGGTGTGCAAAATTTAGACTGTTCAAAGGGACACCATGGTCAAATGTGCCCCACACTCGTATACTGTTCGTAAAGAATCTCATAAAATTTTTATAAGAAATATAGTTATTATTATTATTACATATCATTATAAATACAATCTCTGTATAACTATTCTTAAAATTACTTTTTAATAGAGCAACGATATCTCTATATAATCGTTTTAATTTTTTTTTTCAAAATTAAGGCATTTCTTGTAACGCGATGAACAACGTGACGTGGAAGTTAAATCTTCTCATGTGAAATTTTAATGATCTGTCATCAATGATAAATATTTGAAGTCTTTAGTGTTCCAAGATTTTGTTATCACAAAAGCTGCATTATATTTCCCATCAAAAGAAGGAGGTAGAAATGTCATCTTATCTAACCAAAAAGCATTATCTTCACGATCAATGAAAAATCTCGTAGAGATAAGAATAATCCCGTCAGGTAAGGGAATATTTTTTAATACTATTAAAGTGTACGTTTTAATGTATTAAAGCTCGAAACAAACAATCTTAATCTTATCATTGAATAGGAAATTAAATAAATATAACATGCCAATGTATTTAGTAGTTGCTAGTACATTATTCTGAACAATTTGAAAAGAAAAAAAAACATTATATTGAAAACAATTATAATGAAAATATTAATCTTTAAAATTAATAAAATCGTTAATATTAACATAGTTTTCTACCTTTGTTCCAAGTGTAATATATCATTAAAGTTAATTTCTATTATTTGCGCTTAGTAATATTTAAGACAACTTTTTTTTTAAATTTCTCAATTAAAAGAACAAAATTTGAAGCATGGAGAGTTCTGTTCAGTTCTTTTTTTGTCCATCACTAATCTGTTAGTAGTATGATTTATATAATTTATGGGCCAAAATTATGAAATATTATATAAGATTTATTTACAAAAATATTCTTATTATCCCAAAGAATAAGATAAAGTAAACAACAGTAAATAAAATAAGAAAAAAATCTATAAAGTTTTAATCTCTATACGGTAGCTTTTAGTATTTATATGCTCTTTAGATGTTAGTATTTTTTTAAAAAACGTTCAGTGCACGATTTTTAATTTTTTTAAAAGTATTTTATACAACACGATGTTACCTTCACACTATCTACTTTACCCGTGGTTTTTATAAAATAGTAATTTAAAACATTATCGTCAATGGAAAATATAACTATAACAAGGATAATGTAATTTACCTGGGCAACGCATTGGCGTATTGGTTAATATACTAGGTTACATTTCAGACCTGGATAATTTTCTCACGCTTTTGAGAAAAATTCGTTCAATTTTAGCCTCAACTTTAGCCTAAAATGTCTCAATATTTTTTAATAGATACCTGTAAAGCACATAAACTATAAACCTTATTGATTATCAGCTCTTACTCCGTATGACACTGACCTTGACTCTAAAATATCTCAGTAATTTTTTGTTTAAATTTAATGGCTTCGTATATATATATATATATATATATATATATATATATATATATATATATATATATATATATATATATATATATATAGTTTTCCTACTTTTTTTAATTGTAAATATATGTTCAATCTTAAAGAAATTTATTCGTGAGTTGAAATTTTCTTTATTGGTATATGAGATACTCTATTTTTACAGTATTAGATTCCATAAGCTTTTTCCTAAAAGGTATCTAAGATTACTTTTGTTAATTGTCTTATCAAATAAAACCAGGCAAGCTGCACATCTTCGACAAATCTGAGAATTCAAATTATAAGAATAATCCTCATGTCTAAACTACCGTCTAAAAAAGTCTTTAATTAAACGGCATTATCCTGATGGAGGTTGGCATGGGGAGTCCAAGTCTTTTGTGGAAGACGTTGACACTTATTGCATAGATTTGTCTATTTAGTTGCTACATACTAATTTAGTTGCTACATTTTTTCAGTCATTGCAATTGAAGTCGAAATGTCGCTTTCAGTTTGAAGGTATTGCACATGCTCATTTGTACGTAGATGTCGTTCCTTTGTACGTGTTTAAGAACATGCTGAAACTGTAACATGATAACCTCATATCAATGTGTTTCCTTTACCAAGGAATTTTCTGAAGCTATGATGCATTATTGAAAATATTAAAAAGTGATATCATACTACATTCAAATTTTAGCTAAATACTTTATTAACAGCTTTAACTTGTTATGAACTAAATTATGAATCAAAGACTTTCTTCACCCCAATAATTATTTTCCTAATGTATGAAGGTATTTTATAAAATTTATATAATAATAATATGAAATTTAGATAAGTTTGTTTCATTAATATTAATTTATTAAATTGATAGTTATAGCTCTTTTTGTAAAATATTTACAAGAATAAATATATTGATTAACAAGCACTAGTGCTATGGAAATCTCGCATTTTTCATAAAAATTTAAATAAATGTACATGATCCTATCTGTAAAGGGAAAGGGTTTTGTTTTTGCAAATATTTCATATAA
Source organism: Maratus michaelseni (assembly GCA_963931845.1). Classification (NCBI taxonomy): domain Eukaryota; kingdom Metazoa; phylum Arthropoda; class Arachnida; order Araneae; family Salticidae; genus Maratus; species Maratus michaelseni. The sequence continues at coordinate 258,456,688 of OZ007590.1, read as the reverse complement.
CAATGTTTAAAAAGAAAAAAAGGCTGCACCTATATAAATGGTTGAAAAAAAAAAACACTGTAAAAAATATTTAGCTTCGACTGTGTCCCTATGGCTTCTAAATGCAATCTAGCAAGGTGTTTTGCATGACAAGTATAAATTGCTTTTATTAATAGACTAGACATATTAAAATATATATATATTAAATTTTCATTAATGGTACATAAAATTGTCGTCGGAGTACAAGGGTTAGAGAATTTTCTTTCAATCTGTAAAAAGTAGAAAATCAGGTACAGTATAGTGGTAGAATTCTTTTAATTAATCATCCTTTCATCATGTTTATGTTCAACAATCATCCATATACAACAATCATCAAGAGCTTATTTCAAATTCTATTTCACAGAGAAAGTATCAAAATGCCCCCATTTGTAGCAATGTATGCTTTTAAATAGTTTCTCTTACAAGACGGTACATCCGTAGATTTCCTCTTTAAGAAAGTTTTTTGTATCCTTTACCACAAGCCACTTTATTTTGTACAGTAGAATATAAAACTTTAAGAATATAATATCTTCTTTTATTGATTTATATATTTATTTACTTATTTTTTTACAACAGTTTATTCATTGTGGCTGCTTAATTGTGTTAATGTATATTTTAGTCACTTCAAAAAGACATCTCAACACTTACTTTAATATGAATATTTTGCTATTTTCGATTGATCCATATTGCATAGAAGGTTGTTTTCTTCTTTTTTGAGAAACAATAGGCTAAATGTTTCTTGAGTAATAGCATTCAATCAAAAATAGCCAAAAACAGCATGGTGCTACACATACACCCATACATATAGTAAACTACTTTGAAATAAACTCGGTATGTACAGAGAGATGCAATAAGGTAAAGAAAACTTAATATGAAAAAATATTCCATTTGCTAGTTGTTTCACATATGTAAATTCTCTGCAAATATTTCCAATGATTGATGAGGCAGGTGATAGTAATTGTAAGACACACTATTTTGTAATTGATGCTTCATACTTTTCTAATGCTAATACGTTCATCAGTAAGTTGTGTACTGAAAAAGTGACAGACATTTTTCAATCAATAAGGCTTAGAATTTTCCGATTTGTAGGGTTATGATGGTTATTAGGAATAATGTTACACTCGATCATTTTTGTTAAAAAAATAAGTTATTACACATTTTAATCGACTGCATTTTGTAAAAATGGTCAATATAGATAAGTAACTGTTATCGAATGTAACATTTTAGTAAAAAAAAATCATAGAAGTAAAATATTTAGTAAATAAGTATGTATATTGTAAAACAAATTAGGTGCATCAGAAACTCTAACATCACAACGATGCTAACAAGAAACTTGTTACAACTATATAAGATTTGAAACAGTCGAGTTAATTATGCGCCAAACGATGATTGCTTGTGGATACGATCAGGCAACTCATAAATGGTCTGTCACGTGTAATTTATCTACTTGCATACGTGTACATTTTGGCGTCGACGAATAACTGAAAAAAATAATGCATTTGTAACATATCATTTACAGGGTAGTTATAAAACTAAATTTTCTGGTATGTGAGTTTCCAGCAAAAGTACTGTTCAACGGAACTTCCTTCAGTTTTATATGTGAATATTTGAGGATATGCGCTCGAGAATGAGGTAAAGGATAACAATCGAGTGCTCTCACAGGTACTGTTATAGTGATAATATTTCAAACATTTCAAAAGGCAACATCAACTGTCTTTCGTCTCAAAATGATTCGGAATGTGCTCGGATCACCATAGGGAAGACGAAAATTGGAAATGCGGATAAATGACACAGCCACCATAGTGCAATTTCATAATACGTGGAAAATCAATTCGTCATATTTAATATTGTTTTAAGTCACCATTTCTACGGGTACTGTCACAACGTTATTTAAGTTTTTTTACTATGGATATCATTTTGCAATATAACAAAGTTGGTGTTGTCATTTAATTTTTCTTTTTTTGTCACTATAACCGTTACTATGAAAGCTCGATTGTTCTTCTTCATCTCATCCTTGTTCCCATGTCTCAAAATACGCATGTTCCACATAGCATCTCGTTTCCATGAACAATACGGTTCTTAAAAACTCATTTATCGGTAAATTGTTTTTAATTACTACCGTGTATTTATCTTCATACTTGTAGGTTACGTCTTTAGAGAAATTAAACGAAATCATTTATAATTAGAATTAATCAGATATCATGCATTTAGTATTTTGAACTTATTAATCCTGAATTCATTTTTCACTGAAGTCAGATTTACCTATTTTAGAGGAATTAGAATAATTTTTTATCTTACCTCCATATAATTATACAGTGAAGTTTAGCTATATCGTAAAGTGGATTCATATGTATATATATACATTAATTAGGTCATTTATGTTATATTTATTTTACAAAATATAAAAAGAGCTACACTGTAAAAAATGACCGATGTTTCTTATTTTATGAAAATATGCTATAACCACGAACGAAAATATAATATAATCTTCTGAGTTATCCGAAATTTCAAATAGCATGTTACATTGTCTTTTGAATCCCCAGAAACGAATACATCTTCAAAATTTAAAGAATAATTTATAAAAACAAATTATTTTTAGCTGTCCGAATTTTTCAGAAACGTTTCCGAAGGGTTTTTATAGTGTATTAATTAGTGTTCTCAGGCTGAAATACCTGTTTTTCGAATGTTATCCATTATCAAGTACACGTTTTCAGCCGCATAAGTTAATTTATACATGAAAGAGTAAATAAATAATCTTAATTTTAATGTTATTTTTAACGCTGTTAATTTTGCATGCTTGTCTGTTAAACATTTTTTTTTTTTTTAGCATGAAAATGTTTACTTCAGAATTGATAGCATTCGAAAAACAGGTATTCCAGCCTGAGGACACTAATTAATACTCTATAAAAACCCTTCGGAAACGTTTCTGAAAAATTCGGGCAGCTAAAAATAATTTGTTTTTATAAATTATTCTTTAAATTTTGAAGATGTATTCGTTTCTGGGGATTCAAAAGACTATGTAACATGCTATTTGAAATTTCGGATAACTCAGAAGGTTATATTATGTTTTCGTTCGTGGTTATAGCATATTTTCATAAAATAAGAAACATCGGTCATTTTTTACAGTGTAACAGTATAGAAATGTGCTACATTTATTACTGTTAAAAAATTTGTAACAGTCATTTCAAAAATGAGCAGAACCAGTGCTTGAAAAATACAATTATAAAAAAGGTAACTGACAAATAAATCTTGATCAAAGCTAAAAGAAATAAGTGAAACGTAATATGTATATTCTTTAAATTAAAAAAATATATATAATAAACAGCATGTTATTTTGTTCCACAAATTTTCATATTTGAAACTTGTAGATTCTTTTAATATTTTTCATAAATTTTATCTAATGCAAAAGAGCGGAAAATCTTATTTTATCACATTTTGAAGTTTATCTTAGCAACTATTTTACATACCCTTTAAAAAACTTCGCCGTGTAAGAATAGGCTTATTTTAATTCATATAATTAATTTATAAAATTACTCTCAAAGCATCTAAATACTTCAAATAACTTAGAACTAATGGATGTCACAGCAAAAAGTAAAAAAATAAAAATAATAAAAACTTTTAATATGTCTTCCAATATAAACGCTCGAAATAAGAGGGTTTTTTGTATTTTAAGTAAAGACACATTATTAAGTAAAAACAAATCAACCTCTGAAAGTCAAGCATTTGCAGATTAAAAATTCAGTCGCTAGACGAAATATATTTTATTAATTGAAAACGTAATTATACGACCTGTATTTATTTTCATTTTGTAATTTAATTTCGGCATATTGCATGTATGTGTAGCCGGCCATCACGATCTTAGTTCTGACTAGTATGTCCACTGCTAGATGGCTCGTGTTTTATCTCGAATGTGTGGCGCTTATGTACTACCCGATTTTCATGCTCGTTATAGCTCGGCTGGTCGTTTGCATTCCGCTGTCATTTATCTAGTTCTTTGTGAGTATCTTTTATTTTTCGGGTGTCGATTCTACCTACTTTGAATTTTGAATGTTGTTCGACCCCTAAAAGTTAGCTCAAATTTTTAAATAAAATAAACCGCTTTGGTGATACATCAATTTGGCGGCTAAAGGTTGACCGGCCTTTGACCGGCTAAATATGGTTTAGCCACAAAAAGGACATTGCACCCTGATTTCAATCTCGAATTACTTTTAATTCATTTTTAACTGATTCCTTAATGAAAGACAAAAGCATGTACAAAAATCTCAAACTTTGAAATTTAATAACTGCGTCAATTTTTATAGAACATAAGCGAAATTTTTTGTGTTATATTTGTTATGATATGAGAAACTTTTACTAAATATAACTATAGGGTTTGGGGAATCGTAAACAAAGTTCGACTTCGTAATTTTTGTAAAGTTGATTTTTTATTTTAAACAATGCCACAGCATGAATATTAGTCTCCCTTGAAACGTTTTTGGAATTGGAACTATATGTCTACAACAAACGGTTGAGAAATTAAAGGTCGGCGATAGATAACATATTGCATCCTGTATATATATATATATATATAGCTGTACCTGATTGAGGGGAGAATTATTTTCAATTTTCTTTTTACTACTGAATATGAGATTAAATACTTAGACTTTTAGGTTATTTTTAAAGAATAATTACACATTGAAAAAGTGAAGTATGAAGATTTGTGAATAATTACATTATTTATTTTTGTATTTTGTTAGATTCTGAGACATGAGAGACACAGTGTGTTACATAATCTTTACAAATGACACAAAATAATTGCAAAAATGTTTCTAGTATAATAAGCATATATAAGTATGCATATAAGTATATAAGGATATAAGTATGCATATAAGCATAAAAGTATAATAAGCATATTTTAATAAATTGCTTTTCAGTATATAGGTTTTTATTTATTTTTATTTTTATTTTATTTATTTATTTTTTTTTCTCGAATATTCTTGTTTTTTCCATTCTTATGATTCTATCATTACGCAGTCACTAGATGAAATATATTTTATTAATTGAAAACGTAATTGTACGACCTGCATTTATTTTCATTTTTTAATTTAACTTATTATCATTAATATAATCACTCTTATATCGAATATTTGCATTGAAGTAAAGAAATATGCATGAGTAATTGTATATTCTGGTTAATAATCCTTATAACGCAATGCTCTAACAATGCAAGTCAAGCAATGCAATACTTTAACAATGCAAGCAAGAACAAGGAAGTCTAATAATACAACCTAATATTTAAAAGAAAGATATCTTGCTCGGTAAGCATTTATTAGGAATCTTTTACCGGAAGATCATACTATCCGAAGTAAATAACAGTTCCAGTAAAATAAAGTGCCAATATGCTCCAGTTTCTTGACGTTGATTAGAAAATTTCAGCCGGGAAATGAAGATATCAAAAAACAGCTTACACTTGGATATAAACTATTTTACAGGTGAAGAGAAGTCTTCCGCCTTAGGGTTATCTTATCAAATGAGTTTTTCATTCAAAGTTGTCACCTTATTTACTTATTCTGAAAAAAAAAATCATTTTGAGGATTTTATCCATAGATTACTCTGTATTGATCACTTAAGAGAGATTTCTTAACATTGAAGAAGGAAGACATTTTTTTAAAAGTTAGCTTTAATAATAGAGACAATAGAATTAAAATAAATCGGATTTGTGAACTACATTTTTCGAGCTTTTTTTTAATTAATGACACTATTCCAAGGGTTTCCAGCCAATGTGTCGTGTCATAAACAGGACTTAGGTGTGCCGAAAAGGTTTTTATAAAATCTTATACAGATTTTATAAATTAGCAAATAAAAATTTTCTTTTTATTGCAGAATTCAAAATACTACGATTTACTTTAAGATGTTGCTTAGTGTAATTTAATTAGCAAATAAAAACTTTATTTTTATTGCAGCATTCAAAATAATACGATTTACTTTGAGATGTTGCTTAGTGTAATTTAGTAACATTACTTGCAGGTTTATTTCATTGTTAGAATACTTAATAATAAACAAGTAAATTTTTTTAGCAATAAAAACCCAACTGCAAAAATGAACACATGCTATTGAATAAACTGCTTCATATACGATCTAAACAGACTAAGGATGACCACCCCGGGAACCCAGTTATAGCTATAGAGTTGAAATGCAGTCCCGGGGAGGTATAAATCTGCACACGGGCTTAAGCTCTATTAGCCCCATCCAATGTAAACAAAAAAAAAGAAAGCACAAACAATACATTTTTATATCTATTTCCCATTTTCCAACGTTGTTGGGAAGCGTTTATGAATTCAGTTTATCTAATCGTCTGGTCGTCTGTTAATCTGGCCTTTCTCTAACTCGCATAAATGTACTCGGATTACTATGTAATTGATATATGTTATTAAGGTTTACCACCGCACGTTCCGTATTGAAAATATTCATGTTTAATATGGAATTTCCCTTTCCTATTTAACGCTTTCCAACATAGTTTTTAATATTTCATAACATATTTTTTAATGTTTTGCAACATAGTTGAAAAGTATTTCTGACTTCGGTTTGTCTGTCTGCCGTCTATCGTCTTTCTTTACGCCCATCTCTCTGCACGACCATGTTATAACTGGCAAAAATATACACGCATTGCCATTTAATTGATGTATGTTATTAATGTTGTTATGATATGTTAGGTAGTGAAAATGGAGTGCGTGGCATTTATAGTTCGTTTACAGGGTTACTCACAAAAATTCCGTATCATTATGGTCTAAAAGTGAAAAATGTTTGTTCTGTGTTAATAATAAAATCTGTTGTAAATGTGTTAAAACATTTCAAACATATTGTAATTGATGAAAATATACGAGGTGTACCGCATTATGTGTACTACAGAATATGGTTTGCGTAGCATTTATCATTCACTTAAAAGGGCACATAAAGGAATTCGATTACAGTACTGTTTATGAGCTACAAGAGTTGCAATTGCTTTTTCAATTGTGGTGACCGTTTTTAAATTTTTTACCGCATTTTTTGCTCATTACTTGGTATATATAAATTCTCGAGATCATATATGAAAAAAAATCGAGAACATTTTCTTTTATTGTCGGAAATTGCTGAAGGGGAATTTCCAATAGTGTTACGCATTTCCTAACTTAACTAAAGTTTTCCCTACAATATAGTATAGATACAAATCTATAGATCATATACAGGGCTGTACAAAATATTTCGGATATTTTTACGGCTATAGATGACAATTGTTGAAATTGGGTTTTCGACTGTATTAGTGAATTTTTCAATTTTTAGTTAGTTATAATTTTTCACCTCATCAAACATTGAAGTTTTGTTACAGCATGATTTTTCTTTATTTTTCTTTTTTAATTAAATTAATTCGATATTTAGAGCCATACAATTTCATGTAGAATTATTTACATTGTTTCTTTTATTTGTTTATTATTTATTTAAGAACATTTTACTCTGATTGGTGATAAATAATTGCTAAATAATAGGACAATTATTTGCAAGCATTTTAAAAATATCTGGTTGTTACAAGAAACATAAACAATAAAAAGATGGGCTATGACACTTGGGATGCAAAGAAAAACATTTTTGTACAACATTTATTAACATCCACCTGTTCCCACTTTATAAAGAAATGAAAAATCTCACACTTGCTTCTGTCAGAAATGTTACACCCTTTTTTTAGATGTGTTCGTAATTATATAAATACGTAGCACCTATAGTCGCCGTTTCATCCGTCTGTCCGCATATAACAGCGCGAAAACTACCCAATCGATTGGTTTGAAATTTAATATATATAATCGATGCAGAATTTTGTCGAGTCATTAAAAATTAAAAAATATATTAATAAAAGTTTTCTTCATTCTATTAAATCATATCATACGTAACCTATATAATACCAAAAATGCAAATCATGTGACTGAGGAATGCAAATAGAGGCTAAACATTTCTTTTTTTGATATTCCAGGAGGCCATTTTTATTATTATGTTTTTCGAATAAAATTGCATAAAATTTACATTTTTTTAAAGATTATTAAAAATAAAATTGTTTTAGAGATGAGTTACATTCAAATATGTATAGATTCTGAGATAACTTTAATCGAAATTTGTTTGAAAGTTGAATATATCAATCCATTAAAGAAAATAAACACAAGAGATTCGCTCATCATGAGTTACAAAAATATTAAACAATGGAGGTAATCATTTCGCAAAGCAAGATCTTCATGGTGAACTTTGCATCGCTGTCTGTGGTCGCAAAAATAATTGCATCTGTAAACGTGGTATACGTAATAATAAAAAAAATGCATGCTCATTTCGCTCACAGCAGACGATATAATTCTTTTCACTGAAATAATAAGGATAATTATTTACATTATAAAACTAGTTATAATACGAACGCACCTCATTTGTCACGTTTAACGTAGAATTTCCAAAATTTTTTGTGTGCTTTCACGTAAGAAAAAGTGGAGAAGCATGATAATGTTCACAAGTCATCAGATAGCTAATTCATGCAGAGGAAAAATATTAATTTGGAAGGATATTTTTCAAAATAGGGAATGCAGTAGATATGCTATTTGGATCTACTAAAAATATGTAAACAGTAAACAAATATTATGACTTCTGAAAAAAAGCCTCTGTTTTTTGTCATTACATATGTCACTGAACAGATATGAAAGTAACTTTTTATATTACAATGAAGAGTGGATGAAGTCAACTGAAGTCAAGTACATAATGGAAAGTTTTAAAGTAATGATAGTCATCGTATAATGTATAGATTTTTAGGGACAATATTTCATTCAGTTGGTTTCGCATTTCATGTTAAATTTTAGGTTATGAATAAAGTTAAACCAATTGAGCTTTAGGAAATTAAAAAAAATGTCAATAAATATGATATTTAAAACACCCGTAAAACTTAGATTCAGTTCGAATGAAATTGAAATAAATCTTTGAATTTTTTCCTTGTTAGCTTCACAAGCTGCAAACATTTCTATTATAGATCAAAGTTTAACTTGTTTATGATGAGTGTAAGGAAAATGACAATGTACATGCACAATACAAACCTTTAAAAAGTATAAGATTTATTTCAATTTCATTCGACGGGATCTAAGTTTTACAGATGGTTTAGATATTATATTGATTGATTTTTTAAAAAATTAAAGCTCAATTGGGTTAACCTTATTAATAACATAAAACTTAACATAAAATGCAAAACAAACTTTATAAAATATCTTAATATCTGACCCTTCTACGGTCTAAACTGCGTGGAAATAATTTATTTATTTTTATTTTTTTCTGCAAATTATGTTTTTGATTAATTTGGTAATCTCCAATATGTTTTTAAAATGTATACTTGCAAAATGTGTAATGGGTTTTAAGTCTATTTTAACTACATATTTAAAAATATAATTAGACTAATATGTAATGCATTATTGTGTAATTCTCATACAGTTTTTCAGACGTATAATCCTTTTGAAGTGAACAAAAATATTACGTCTGAACATATTTATATCTATATTAAAATCATTAAAATTACAGACATTACATTACAGTTACATAAAACAGTAAGTCGCAGTACGTAAGTCACAAATGTGATTTGTGACTTACGTTAAGGATTATTTGCTGATGAGGGATTTTCATGTAAATCCGAAACGTCCAATTTAAATATGTTTTTAATGTTTTATGTAACTGTACTGAAATGTCTGTAATTTTAATGATTTTAATATAGATACGTATACTCCTGTTCACGCGTAGTGGATTTCAAGTAATTTCTAATTACATCTTTAAAAATATAATTTGAGTACTGTGGAATGCACTATAATTTATATAATAATTAAGTTTTTTCAGAAAGTAATTTAGTTAACCTTTATTGCAATTTTTGTTAAACTAAATTAAATTTCATAACGTGTAATTGAATTAATTTGTAATCCCTTGCATGTCAATTATAATTACATTTTTATTGTAATTAAATTCACCTGTAATTTAATAAAAGTTAATCCCAATTATATATTATGGATGTTAAATAATATAAGCAGTAACCATTTTCATTTTAGCAATTTTTTTTTCAATGTACCTAAAAACTGGATTTTTTTATGAATTCAGCAGTGTGTATCTTTTAACTACAGTATTGCATCAAATCAGATAATCCTACTTTAAATTAGTTAACACTTATTTTTACAAAAGGTATACATATTATTTTTATTTTTTTGATGGAAATAATTATATTTTTCCCTTTGTTTAATTTGTTATTGTGAAAGTTTATTTTGTGGGGATTAAGTACTACATTGTACTGGAAATTCACAATTACAAATTCAAGCACTTTATTTACAGAATTTGGGGCTTACGTAAAATAACAATTAAATGAGTAAATTTTTTATTAATAAATGGTAATTGAAACTCTGCTTATATAAAAAGACGATTAATCGAATCGGCTTCAAATATGAAAAATATTTAACTGAATCATCACATTATGTGAAACAAAGGTTAATTAAATCATTTACTTACGAATTAATTGCTTAATTGAATCATCTGCTAATATGAATCAGTGATTATATCCTGTAAATAGATGTTTTTTTTTTTCTCCAGAGTGCTTAAAATGCCCTGTATCTGGTTTCAAGCTGTTTCATTTAGAAGGGTAAAGAGATAAGTTAACGCTAGTCCTTCCAGCATTATACTTTTAATATCGAAATTTTAATTATGTCAATTTTTAGCCCTCGATTAATTTAAATTTGCTGAAGAATATTACAACATGCTCCTGTTTTGGTGTCAAGCTATTTAATTTAAACGGAGAAGTGAATTTAACGCTTCCGTTCCCCAGTTTCGAATATCGGAATTTTAAATATGCCAATATTTAGTTCTAAATTAGCACAATTGAGGTGTCCTGTGCAATAACAAGGCAAGTGGAGTTATCTTGATTTCAGATAAACCACTTAAAAAGACTGCTTGTTGGCCTACCTTGCTATTCCTCGGGTTCTATTTCGTATTCGAACCCTCATGGCTTGTTAAAACGTTATTCAACTCTCATGTGTCTCAGTTTTTTTATTCTGCTAACAGGTGGCTCTACTGTCTGGGACGATTTTAGCAAGTACTTATAGATGCGAAGACATGTTACAGTCACGGACTAGTTCTATAAACAACTCCTGTGGCTGTATCTGTTCAACGTAGATGTTCACGATGCAGATACTCCGATCTCCTACAAGGAGATCGGACAACAACATTGGAAGGAGTTGCAAAACAGGTGCTAACACTGTGTGCTCCTTCCTGTATCATGTGAAAAAAGCGAACTTTGATGATGAAAAGAAGAATAGAATCATTCTGTTTTCAGATGCCCGCTCGGGATAAAACATGGACTACACGTTGTTCCATTTCCTACTATGTAGATCTCTGAATGTACAGATAGTGTATCTGTTCCCAGTTAAGTGGCACTCATATTCACAATGCGACAGGAACTTTGAAAATTATTCTCAATGGTTGAAAAGGATGGAGGTGGTGGATACTGAACAAGATTATGTTAATATGATCGAATCAAGCAGAAATCCTCCTTTTATAATGGTTGATGGGACGCGAGATGACAATATGTTCAACTTTGAGCTAGCCAATGAAGGGCAAGATTAAGAAGTTCAAAAACCTTCATATCTGAAAGGCTGTAAGAGTAACATACAAAGCAAAGTGATCTGTGTCAGTTTTGGAAAACTACTGTGGCATAGAAGAAAAAGCCTATCTAGTTCAGGCACCAAAATTGGATACCATTTTGTCATCACTTAATAAATCAGTAAAACTGAAAATCAAGGGTTAAAAGGCGAAGGATTTTGAATCTCTGCTACGATTTATTACTCCTGAGAATCAGCAGGTTTACAAGATCTTTCTGATGGTGGTGTATTGGGATCTGAGCTCCAGGAGGTAGAGTCTGAAATGGATGAATCGAATTTCTTATTTAAAACAGGGCTAAGGATGGTATTAGGATTTTTCTAACAGTCAAAATGCTAAGATGATTTCATATTTTGTAAATTCTTGTGTTGCACTATATAAAATATGTAAAAAAGTCATTATGTGTTCCAAATGTACATTATTTTTCACTCAACGCAATAGGATATGCAATAATAATGTAAGTGTTCAATTTTCCGATTTACATAATGCATTATTCAGCATATAAGGAAATAAAATTTTATGATCATAAGCAAAAAAATGATGCTAGAAGACTCTTCTTAATATGAATATATGCAAAGAAGTTATATTCTAAATTAAATTTTTGAAAGTAAATTTAAAAGCTTCCTATCTCAAAACACCATTTTTCACTTACCTTGTTATTGCAGAGAGCCCCTCAATTTTGTTCTTTTATACATCAATTTATTTACTTATGGCTTATGGGTATTCCAGTTAGAAGAATTCCAGCAAACAAAGATCAATGAGTGAGCAATCGGCCGACAGCTGCTTGCAGTTTCCGACGGTATCGGCACGATACCGACTGCCAGGACAACTTCATAGCCTTTTAGACACAACGGGGGACTGATGCCCACCAGATAGGCACACAGTAGGTCCGGTATAGGCATTGATGATAGATTGTATGGCACGATACTGTGCCGACTGCATACCGACCATCATCCGTAGAACTACCGGATATGGACCGGCATGGATCGCCGATGGCGGCGAGGTATGGTGCCGCCCTTTAGCGATAACTAACCATACTATTGTGGCGTAGAGTCTGATATTGGCAGTCATTAAAATGTCGAAAGCACCCCGATTTCAAAGCAGATCTTACAATGTACGCTGTATTTGCTTATTTAGTGAATAATCTGAAAGAGTGTAGCAGTTTTTATTAAACGAGAGTTTTACCAGAGCCGGTAAAATGTTAAGATTAGCCCACCTGGGAAAAATAAATTTAACTTTTCTTTCAAAATCATAAGGCTGGCTGCCTTTGGTGACTAATTAAAAAAAAAATCTAAAAAACCTGAAAATCACAAAACTTTTAATTTATTAGCGTTTAAGACTACTTGTTTAAAAATATAACACCAATGCGAATATTATATTACATAAAATAATAAACAATAATGTATAAATTAAGAATGATGATGTTTTCTTTAACATAGATATTAAAATTAAAAAAAATTCCAAAACATTTAAATAGAAATAAACTTTTTATGCTTTAAAACTATTAAAATAAAATAAAATAAACATAATCTCGTATGACATAAATCTATGAATTTTTTTTTTTTTTTTTTTTACTTAAAAAAATACATAAATGCATTTCGTAATAAAAATGACTATAAAATTTTAATATTAAAGTTTGAATTTAAACAATTCACTTTCTTCACAATTTTGGTTTTCAAAACAAATATTTTAAGCAAATTCTAGCGAATGCCATCCCTCAAATCTTTTCCTCAAAAGGAAAAAAATAGTTCATTGGAAATGAATTTTCCTGTTATGTTCCAAAACATTTGGCTTTCCATACTTCAATTACATTGAGCGTTTGAAGTATTTTTTGCAGAAAAAATGTATGTAGCTAACGAGAAAGAAAGGTTGATCTCATAATGTATACTTTTTATAAAGTTGAAATTGGCGGATTTCATTGCAGAAGCTATCTATTCAGAGATCTATTCAGAAATTTTCCAAGTATGGTTCATTTTTAATTGAAAGTATTTCTAGGCAGTGCGGCGTATTCTTCGATAAAATTTACCTCAAATTTTACTTTGCAATTTCCTTATAAATTTTAAATTCAATATAAAATTTGAATATAATTTTTTATCCCATAACACATTCAATACATATACTCATTTCTTTTTAGAGATTTTGCTTAAAGGAAGTGGTAGAATAGGATATGTTAATTTTTCTGTATTTTTTTTTTTTTAAACAAAATAATTTAACTGTAAATCAGATTTGAATAAACGTGCTGCATCAAACACTATTTTTGTATTATAAGTTTAAGTGATTTATTATGTTGTGATAGAAATTTAGTGATTTACTATTACGGCTTGTGTAATATAAATTCGAAGCTCGCATATTATCAGATAACTGTAAAAGTTGTAACAAATCTAAAAAAAATTGAAATTAGTTGTTATAAGAGATTTACCGTACAGATAGAAAATTCTAAGTTCATTTGTGAATTAATTTTTTATGATATATATATATATATATATATATATATATATATATATATATATATATATATCATGAATCCTCGATGTATAGTTTACAAAGTGTCATATCTTAAAACCCATGTTTCCGATAAAGTATGTATAATGTAAATTTATTCAAACTGAGTGTGTTACATTTGGGAGAAATTCAAAAACGCTACACTTCTATTTTGAAAAGCTTTTTCGTCACTGGTTATAGATCGAATCTCCCGAGGTAAATGATTTCTTTAAAAAGAATTTTAGCATTTCATGAGAAGTTTACCTTCTAAAAATATTTGGATCATTTGAAATATGCTTAGATTAATTTTTGGAGAATGTTTTTCAAATAATAAATTATGTTTAAATAAATAAAGAATATGAAAATTGAATTTAAGTTTTATTTACTTTTTGAAGACTCTTGGGATTTTTTTAAAGTTCAACCGTTAGCTTTCCAGTTATTGTATTAGCTTTCAAAATGTTTCAAACGTTATTTTTTACCATATTAAAATCATTTTAGGACAAGATAGTTATGTTTTTAAAAGTTACGAAACTGAAATTTTTTATACAAACCCAGTCGTCTGTCCAGTTCAGTGAAAAAATAAAAACGTGCGTTGATTAGGTATCTGAAGAACTAAAAATGTCGATTGCAAAGGCAAATGAGAGAACATTTGATGCAAAAACACTTTGATGCAATTGTCGTCTAACGCCATTTCGCATTTTAGTTTTTATCATGGTCACTCCTACACAGTCCAATTGGTTTCTGTATATGGAAATTTAAATCCCAGATATGCACGTTAACTAACAGAAAAAAAATTCATTAATTGTGAGATATTGCATACTTTTTACTTCCATGATTTATCTTTGTTCATAATTCTCTGTATGTGTCCTTACCAATCCTTCGCTTGGAAAGGCGACTAATTAAAATTTTCATTTTCAAAAAATGACTTCGTTTAGTCTCGTGTCACCTTATTTATGGCTCCAAATGCTCTACTTTGCGTTTGGTTTAATAAAAATATTTATTTATAAAAGTGCCAATTGAGCAATTTTTTTTCACATCGTAGACTAAAATTCGATGCAAAGAGGTGAGTTCTGCTAGTTGAAATTTACGAAATTTAACACTGCACCTCTAACTCTGAGTGTTCGATTCCTGTTCTTTATATTATTCGCCTGCAACTTTGACTTCATACATCGAAAATATTCCTTTTTTATGACCGAACGGTTTATGCAGCATGCTTAGTATCCATTAACCCGTGAAAATTTAAATGAACGTCGATGTCTAATTGAAGTTTCCAGGAAAATACTTTTAATTTTGTTTTAAAATATTTATATAATTGTATTATTCCAAAATGTTTTCCATAAAATTATTTCAATCTAGATGTTTGAAAATATTATTAAAACATCACATCTCCACCTCATGCTTTTCAGTAGTTTTACATCTTTCGAACTCAGCTATTTGTTAGGTTTTCGTGAAATGTATGTGGTGGCGAAGGGTATTTCCAGAATAACCATAATTGCTTATCATTGATTTAGCAAAAATCCTTTCTTATCTTATTTAGTAAATTTACAAAGAATGTTTTTGTATTCCAAAACACATACACAATTACGTCTGGATAAAACTAAAATTAAATAAAATAAGATTAAACAGCAGATTTTTAATGCAGACTTTTATAATTATACATATAAACAAATAAAATATGAATGGATAGAAGTTTCGTGTACTTACGTACACATCATGAGTATTACGATCACAACTACAAAACCCCTAGCACCAAAACAAGAAAATAGTTAAGATTACAGTTTATTTAGCTAATACGATGTTTTAACTAAACTGTTAATTTTAACTATTTTCTTGTTTTGGTGCTAGGGGTTTTGTAGTTGTGATCGTAAAACTGATGAGGATAGATGATGAGGAAATCATCTATATTTTTTATGAAAATATTATGAGGATAGATATCCATTTATATTTTATTTGTTTAGATATATGTTTTTAACATTAAAAATCTGATGTTTAATATTATTTTATTTAATGTTTTTGTAGCTTACTGATACAAACCGTGACTGTTACATAATGTCTGGAAGGGGGAAACGATTAAAGATTGAAAAGGGGGAAAATGTTAAAAAAATATGTAAGCCGTATAGAGATACCCAGCTAGAAAATGTTTGCACTTTTTTTGCAAAAAAGTTTCAATTGTGTACAATTTGTGCAAAAAAAGTGAATATTTTTGAATATTTCAAAAAGTGTACACTTTGTGTGCACATTATATGCATTTTTTATGCATACAAAAAAGTGCATATTTTTTGTTTTCAAAAACTGTGCAAATTTTTTGCATAAAATAACTGCCTGTTCCGTGTTCGCAAAAAGTGTGCATTTTTTATGCACAAAAGTCTTTACTTTTTATAGATGTAAAAATTTCTATATTCCAAGTTTTGATTATTTCTATGCATAATGGTGCCAATTCAAATCTGTAAATTTTTTCAAAAGTGCATGTATTTCCTATGAGAATACAATATTACCTAAAAAGAAACACTTCAACGTCACAGATTCGTGCCCCCCTTCCAGCAATATTTTCCTCCCTCACCCCCTCGAGGGATGTGAAGGTGGGGCTGGGGGGGGGATAAAACATATTTCACACTTTCTGTTCTTCTATGACCTGCAATTTGACTAATAATATAAGATTAAATTCTTTTTCAACATTTTTTAATAATAATTCAATGGGGGGGGGGGGGTAACCCCCTCATTGAATTGGACGTATGTACATACGTATATATTATATAGATATTATAAAGTAAAATACAGCTTTAAAACACATATTTTACTGTACATTATTTTTTTTTTAATAATTTTTTTTCAAAAAAAAAAAAAAAAAAAAAAAAAAAAAAAACTTTTGTTAAAATTTTAAGTTTTTAAAAATTACAAACTTAAATGAGGAATATCTCAAAATTTTCTTCTCGGTAAATTTTCAAAAATTTTAATTTTTTTTTTTTTTTTAATTTTTAAGATTTGAAATTTTATAATTTTACCCCTCTCAAATGCACAGTTGGGGTATTCTACATCTCCCAGAGACAGTGAAAATGATCTAAATTACATAAAGCATATATTCTAAAACTAATTAAATAAAATTCGAACTGCTAATTTTTTGAACAGTGTGACAGGCCGACAGGAGTGGAGGATATATTAGTTTCCATCTGCGCGTGCGCGGTGCCTTTCCTTCTGTTGTCGAGATACATGAGGCAAGTGTAAACAAGAATTGTATATACAAGATTCTAACCCAATTTTTCTCGCCTGATGTTGTCTATTTTACAGAAAAAAAGGTAAATTATTCAATTTTATGTTGTAATGTTCTCTAAAAAACATTGTAAATGAACGTTTGTTTGGAATAAAACCACCCTAATCCTAGTTATAAATGTTAGGCTTAAATGCTACGGCTTTTGGGGAAAAAAAAATCTTTTAGCTGCTTTTAGCGGTAGTGCTTTTATCAATTTTCACAGTAACTTGTGATTTTCAGTTTATCTATAGCAGGGGTCATACAGACGCCTTACACTACTTAGAAACTCCATAGAAATTAAAAAGTTTCCAAGGAGTACTTAAACTCCTTAAATAAACAAAACAAAATACTTCTTAAATTATCACAAAGTATAATTTAGCGTTCAACAATGATTAAAGAAAGTAAAATAAGTCTTCCCATGTTTATAAAAATGAAGTTCAAGTAATTACTGTCCTTCTAAGAAAAAAAAATAATCAAATTGTGTTTTTGTTTTGTTTGTACATACCGGTAAGTTTTCCCTTCAAAATTTGGTTTTTAAAATCTATCTGCATGTGATGTATGATGAGTATTTGAGAATTGACTGTCCTCTGTATCTGTAATATATGACTAAAGCTAAGATACTTGTTTTTATTTTACTTTAAAGTTAATATGTTTAAAAGAAAGCTATGAACAATATTAATATGATTATTTATTGAACTTCAACATGGGGTACAGTGGACCACCCACTCCTGGGGCACAGTGGTCCACAATCCACTCTGCTCCTGTAATGCAGAATGTTCAAAATATTTAATAATTGCTTATTTTCTATAAAGAAAGATTGTTTTAAAGTAGATTTAACTGTAAAATAAAGTAAACAAATAAAAATAACAATTTATTTAACATAGTAAGAAATATTTTGTTTTGTATTTACTGCCTTTGATAAATATAACTGTAGTCTAATTGTTGATGATTTTATTCAAGTAAGATTTATGAGACGCAAATTGAATGGAAATCAGTTTATTTCTTCTGAAACTGTAGATGAATCTGCTGTTGATGTCAATGATTTCATAATGTTGCTCTCAGACCCAAAATTATTTCTTGAAAATTCCAGGCTCAATCTTACTCATAAGTACTTAAGAATTTAATTTGCAAATTTTAATGTGAGCGGATTTTTTTGTACTTAAGTAATAACTTCAACTAAATTGCAATTGTTCCTGTATTAATCTGTTATTATTTTCAAAATATAATTTTTTTGTTTTTGCTTCAAAATTTATATTACTATGTTATTTTGTGGGTGAAGGGGCAACAAAAAATAATTAGATTAATGAAAAATAGATTTATATTGTATTTTAGATAATACCTAATAGTGGTCCACTTTACCACGGTGGGTGGACCACTGTACCCCGCTTCCGGGGTACACTGGTCCACTTCACAAGTGTATATAATTTTTTTTTTTTTTGAAAAATGTATTGAAAACTATGTTGTGAGAAAATTATGATGGATGTAAGAAGGTTTAAGGAATATTCAAAAATATTTTCATACAGATCGGTCAGTCTGTTAAAGAGAAAAAAAATGTTAACTGGAAAAGTGGTCCACTGTGTACCGGTCTCCCCTACATAAAGTTTAGAACAGAAGCAGTATCTTATTAGTTATTCGAGCTTTTTATTAATCTTTCAATCAAGCGGTCTTGGAAACCAAAACCACTCACAGTATGTATGCAACAGTTTTTGTGACAGCAATTAAGGGTTAAACTGCATAAAGTAATAAAGGAACAGCTTTGTGATTAACCTGCTGTGTGCCATCTTGTTTTTTAAATCAAGACATATTTGTTTTGTTTCTCATTTCCTTTCATCCATATTTACTTATTATAAACACATTATTTAATTTTATTGGCTAATTTATTTATATTTAATAATATAAGTTAAAATGTTTTGATTTAAAAAATGAGATTTCTGACCTTGAGCGATAAATCAAAACATTTGTTTAGTTTCTGACATAATCAATAGGGTAGGTCGAAATCATTTCTATTACCGCTGCAGAGGCAGTCAAAATTTTGAAAAAAACGGCAAAAATTTCAATTTTTCGTTTTTTCTAGAGTTTTTAACTTTTATTATATGTCTAGAATTAAATAAATTTACATTATAGCTTGTAATAACTTATAAATGTGTAGTAATTTTGATCATGAGCATTGCGAACCAGGGGCGAGAGAGGCCTGCCCCCCCCCCCCTAAATTTGAGAGAAAGGGGTTTTTTGAAGTGATTTTCCGGAACGTTTTAGAGATTTTTTGTTGGGAGGGGGGAGAAAAAGTGAAAATTGAGGGGGAATTTATGTAAGATTTCTTCCTACTAAAAAAATCCCTAAATTTACCATAAAATCGCAAAAATTTCTTCAAAAACCCCTTTTTTCCAAAATTTAAGAGGGGCGGGCCCCTCTTGCCCTTGGTTGGCATTCCCCATCATCAAAATTACTAGACATTTATTAGTTATTACTAGACATAATGTAAATTTTTTTAATAGTAGACATATAATATAAATTTGAAAAAAAGTAAAAAACGGAAAATTGAAATTTTTGCCGTCTTTTTTTCAAAATTTTGGCTGCCTCTGTGGCGGTAATAGAAATAATTTCACCATAATGACATTTTATTGGAACATTACTAACATCTTGATGTAGCTTTTGCATTCTATTAGAAATTGTATTGGTATGGTTGGATAATTTAATTAAAAAAAAAAAAAAGCGATTTCTTTTAAACTTTGCCCTCTTTGCGGCGGTAAAAGATATTTAAAAGATATTAACCATTTGGTGTAATATTTTGTGAATTTATTCCTTATTACCAATGGCAACTTTTCCGCACTATTACGTTTCGATTATATAAATTTCGGTTTTTTCGACCCACCCTAATAACCAAGTTAAATCAAAACATTTTAACTTCTATTATTAAATATAAATAAATGATTCAATAAAATTAAATAATGTGTTTATAATAAGTAAATGTGGATGAATATTATTTTGGAATTATTAATTGAAAGTAAACTAAAAAATTATTTAAAATATATAAAATATGCTTTGATTTTGTTTGTCATAATTTCACCATAATGACATTTTATTGGAACATTACTAACATCTTGATGTAGCTTTTGCATTCTATTAGAAATTGTATTGGTATGGTTGGATAATTTAATTAAAAAAAAAAAAAAAGCGATTTCTTTTAAACTTTGCCCTCTTTGCGGCGGTAAAAGATATTTAAAAGATATTAACCATTTGGTGTAATATTTTGTGAATTTATTCCTTATTACCAATGGCAACTTTTCCGCACTATTACGTTTCGATTATATAAATTTCGGTTTTTTCGACCCACCCTAATAACCAAGTTAAATCAAAACATTTTAACTTCTATTATTAAATATAAATAAATGATTCAATAAAATTAAATAATGTGTTTATAATAAGTAAATGTGGATGAATATTATTTTGGAATTATTAATTGAAAGTAAACTAAAAAATTATTTAAAATATATAAAATATGCTTTGATTTTGTTTGTCAAAATTTGTTGGGGGGGGGGGGGGGGGAGGAACTCTACTGCAGGAACTCTCATTCAATTCCAAAACTAGCTCTTTTTTTTTGGTTCACAAGAGGTAAACATACTTTTTGAAGCCCCCCCCCCTTAATTTTATTGACTAATTTATTTATATTTAATAATGAAAGTAAAAATATTTTGATTTAAAAAATGAGATTTCTGACCTTGAGTGATAAATCAAAACATTTGTTTAGTTTCTGACATAATCAATCGGGTCGAAATCATCTCTATTACCGCTGCAGGGGCAGTCAAAATTTTGAAAAAAAAACGGCAAAAATTTCAATTTTTCGTTTTTAATTTTTATTATGTGTCTAGAATTAAATAAATTTACATTATAGCTTGTAATAACTTATAAATGTGTAGTAATTTTGATCAGGAGCATTGCGAACCAGGGGCGAGAGAGGCCCGTCCCCCCCCCCCCTAAATTTGAGAGAAAGGGGTTTTTTGAAGTGATTTTCCGGAACGTTTTAGAGATTTTTTGTTGGGAGGGGGGAGAAAAAGTGAAAATTGAGGGGGGAATTTATGTAAGATTTCTTCCTACTAAAAAAATCCTTAAATTTACCATAAAATCGCAAAAATTTCTTCAAAAAGACCTTTTTTCCAAAATTTAAGAGGGGCGGGCCCCTCTCGCCCTTGGTTGGCAATCCCCATCATCAAAATTACTAGACATTTATTAGTTATTACTAGACATAATGTAAAATTTTTTAATAATAGACATATAATATGAATTTGAAAAAAAGTAAAAAACGGAAAATTGAAAATTTTGCCGGTTTTTTTCAAAATTTTGGCTGCCTCTGTGGCGGTAATAGAAATAATTTCACCATAATGACATTTTATTGGAACATTACTAACATCTTGATGTAGCTTTTGCATTGTATTAGAAATTGTATTGGTATGATTGGATAATTTAATTTAAAAAAAAAAAAAAGCGATTTCTTTTAAACTTTGCCCTCTTTGCGGCGGTAAAAGATATTTAAAAGATATTAACCATTTGGTGTAATATTTTGTGAATTTATTCCTTATTACCAATGGCAACTTTTCCGCACTATTACGTTTCGATTATATAAATTTCGGTTTTTTCGACCCACCCTAATAACCAAGTTAAATCAAAACATTTTAACTTCTATTATTAAATATAAATAAATGATTCAATAAAATTAAATAATGTGTTTATAATAAGTAAATGTGGATGAATATTATTTTGGAATTATTAATTGAAAGTAAACTAAAAAATTATTTAAAAAATATATAGAATATGCTTTGATTTTGTTTGTCAAAATTTGTTGGGGGGGGGGGGGGGAGGAACTCTACTGCAGGAACCCTCATTCAATTCCAAAACTAGCTCTTTTTTTTTTGGTTCACAGGAGGTAAACATACTTTTTCAAGCCCCCCCCCCCTTAATTTTATTGACTAATTTATTTATATTTATTAATGAAAGTAAAAATATTTTGATTTAAAAATAGAGATTTCTGACCTTGAGTGATAAATCAAAACATTTGTTTAGTTTCTGACATAATCAATCGGGTCGAAATCATTTCTATTACCGCTGCAGGGGCAGTCAAAATTTTGAAAAAAAACGGCAAAAATTTCAATTTTTCGTTTTTAAAGTTTTTAATTTTTATTATATGTCTAGAATTAAATAAATTTACATTATAGCTTGTAATAACTTATAAATGTGTAGTAATTTTGATCATGAGCATTGCGAACCAGGGGCGAGAGAGGCCCGTCCCCCCCCCCCTAAATTTGAGAGAAAGGGGTTTTTTGAAGTGATTTTCCAGAACGTTTTAGAGATTTTTTGTTGGGAGGGGGGAGAAAAAGTGAAAATTGAGGGGGAATTTATGTAAGAGGTCGCCCCTACTAAAAAAATCCTTAAATTTACCATTAAATCGCAAAAATTTCTTCAAAAAGCCCTTTTTTCCAAAATTTAAGAGGGGCGGGCCCCTCTCGCCCTTGGTTGGCAATCCCGATCATCAAAATTACTAGACATTTATTAGGTATTACTAGATATAATGTAAATTTTTTTAATAGTAGACATATAATATGAATTTGAAAAAAAGTAAAAAACGGAAAATTGAAATTTTTGCCTTTTTTAAAAAAAATTTTGGCTGCCCCTGCGGCGGTAATAGAAATAATTTCACCATAATGACATTTTATTGGAACATTACTAACATCTTGATGTAGCTTTTGCATTCTATTATAAATTGTATTGGTATAGTTGGATAATTTAATTAAAAAAAAAAAAAGTGTTTTTTTTTTAAACTTTGCCCTCTTTGCAGCGGTAAAAGATATTTAAAAGATATTAACCATTTGGTGTAATATTTTGTGAATTTATTCCTTATTACCAATGGCAACTTTTCCGCACTATTACGTTTCGATTATATAAATTTCGGTTTTTTCGACCCACCCTAATAACCAAGTTAAATCAAAACATTTTAACTTCTATTATTAAATATAAATAAATTATTCAATAAAATTAAATAATGTGTTTATAATAAGTAAATGTGGATGAATATTATTTTGGAGTTATTAATTGAAAGTAAACTAAAAAATTATTTAAAATATATAAAAATATGCTTTGATTTTGTTTGTCAAAATTTGTTGGGGGGGGGGGGGAACTCCACTGCAGGAACCCTCATTCAAGGCCAAAATGCTGTTTTTGTTCACAGGAGGTAAACATACTTTTTGATCCCCTTCCCCTCTTCCTCCTCCACAAAGTAAATAATAGCCAACTTATTTTAATCATAAAGTACATAATATTTAACTATGTAATCAACTTTGTCAAGTATTTATTTGATAAAACCTCTGAAACCGGAATCTAAAGGAATATTAAAAAATATCGCAGTATATGGATTTCCTTCTTGGGATGTATAATTGTTGATACATATGTTTTAGCATATTAGTTAGTAATCTGTAACTTTTAAAATGTAATTACGAAAATTTTAAAAGCTTATAAAGTAAATTTAAATTACTATAAACTAAGGATGCACTGAATAGCGATTTTGGCCGAATACTGAATATTCAGCCCACAAGTATACCGAATATTCGGCTGGCCTAATATTTTTATATTTCAGACTAAAGTATTAAAAGTTAAATTATAAAACAATTTTACATAATATTTAACACAGATACTGCCATTTTATGAACCAGACCTTTTTACAAGAAGCCTTTACAGATAAAAACAAACTGTGCTTTAGCTTTGAGTTATAACTTAAAAAGAGTATGGTCTTAAAACTTTTTTAATTAATTTAGTTAAACTTTGATTAATTAAACTTTGTAGCTTCTTCTGTGAATTAAAATAAATTTATAAAATGTTCTTATATTCAGTTATAAGCCATTTTGTATTGGGTTGTTATTGATTTTCTTCTCTTCCACAGTGGAAGCTTAGCTGCTAGTAAAATGTGGTTGAACAGAGACTTGTTGATACATCTCATGTAAGTATTATTTTATAATTTAATAAATCTTATTACATTATATTTTATTACAGTGTCCAGTTTAATTACGCAGTTTAGGAATTTTGTTATCTTCTTGTTACCTTGCGGCCCTCACAATTACGATTATGCCAAGGTTGCAGCTATGTAGATATGCCATTAATGGACACCTCCTTCCCAATGTTTTTGGTTTAAAAAAATAACCAATTAATATTTTGCTTTTTTTTTTTTCATCTCATAACTCTCCATTGCATGTTTTACAATCTGGAGTATTGTTGACACTCTAAAAAATCCTGAATTTCGTCGATCTACCATGTAAAAATCCTGAATTTCGTCGATCGACCATGTAAAAATCCTGAATTTCGTCGATCAACCGTGTAAAAATCCTGAATTTCGTCGATCGACCGTGTAAAAATCCTGAATTTCGTCGATCGACTGTGTAAAAATCCTGAATTTCGTCGATCGACCGCGTAAAAATCCTGAATTTCGTAGATTGAACGCGTAAAAATCCTTAATTTCGTAGATCGAACGCGTAAAAATCCTTAATTTTGTAGATTGAACTTGTAAAAATAATGAAATTCCTTGACCGAGCATGTAAAAATAATTAATTTTATTAACCGAGCATGTAAAAATCATGTATTTTATCGACCGAACGAGTAAAAATAATGAAATTCGTTGACCGGGCGTGTAAAAATAATTAATTTTATCAACCGAGCATGTAAAAATCATGTATTTTATCGACCGAACGAGTAAAACTAATGAAATTCGTTGACCGGGCGTGTAAAAATAATTAATTTTATCGACTGAGCGTGAAAAAATCAGGAATTTTATCGACCGAGTGTGAAAAAATCATGAATTTTATCGACAGAGTGTGAAAAAATCCTGAATTTTATCGACCAAGCGTGTAAAAATCATGAATTTTATCAACCGAGCATGTAGAAATTATGAATTTTATCGACCGAGCATGTAAAAATCAGGAATTTTTATTGACCAAGCATGTAAAAATAATGAAATTCGTTGACCGGGCATGTAAAAATAATTAATTTTATCGACCGAGTGTGAAAAAATCATGAATTTTATCGACTGAGTGTGAAAAAATCATGAATTTTATCGACCGAGTGTGAAAAAAATCATGAATTTTATCGACCGAGCGTGAAAAAATCATGATTTTTATCGGCCGAGCATGTAAAAATTATGAATTTTATCGACCGAGCATGTAAAAATCAGGAATTTTTATTGACCAAGCATGTAAAAATAATGAAATTCATTGACCGGGCGTGTAAAAATAATTAATTTTATCAACCGAGCGTGTAAAAATCATGTATTTTATCGACCGAATGCATAAAAATAATGAAATTTGTTGACCAGGCGTGTAAAAAAATTAATTTTATCAACTGAGCATGTAAAAATCATGTATTTTATCGATCGAACGTCTAAAAATCATGAATTTCATCGATCGAATCCGTAAAAATCATGAATTTTATCGATTGCTGTGTAAAAAATCATGAATTTTGTTGATTATGCACAGAAAATCGTAAATTTCTTGGAACGGGCACATAAAAGCCATGAATTTCTTCGAACGGGTACATAAAAATTACGAATTTCGTCGAATGGATGCTGAAAAATCGCAAAATTTAGGGAAAAAGGGCAATCAGGAAATCCTGCATTTGGCCAGTTTTTAAAGTTTAATCGATGAATGGCGACTGGCGAGTGCTTATTTTCACCTTTACCCTGAAAGCTGCACATTATCTTCCATTATGTTTGTTTAGAAACACTCAGTTTTGAAAAAGAAAACAATGTTCACGATCTTACATTTATGCATTATTAGCTCTTATGAATGTCATCATTAACAGTTAATTTTCTTAGTTGTTACTTTTCAAACAGGAAATACATAAATGTACAAGTAATCTCTCTTATTTGAATATAATTCTACTTCTTAATTTTCCGGGATATCTTTATTTATTAACAGTTAAAAATAAAATTTAACTAAATTTTTTGAAAATATTTTTAAAAGCCTGTTTGGTTCAGGGTTGGCTTGATTTTGCCCAACCCGAAAAAACCCGGGTGGGTTTTTTCGAAAAAACCCACTTGAAAAAAACCCAAGTGGGTTTTATCAAAATCTTTATTTAAAATTCCACTTATCTAACTAATAATAAATATATCAATTTAAACCAAACATAATATACATTTTATGTGTCACAGATATAGTTTTCAGAAAATTCTAAATGGGCATAATTGCTGTATCTGAAACAAACTTGGAAAATTCACAGAGAAAATAATTATCTTAAAAAAAATACATGTAAAATTATATAAACAATTAAAAATCAGGATTATTTGTCAATATGACGAAAACAGTGGGGGGTTCAATCAATTCTTAAAAATTAGAGGCACAGGTATTTTAGTATGATTCAAAATATATTAAGCATAAAACTAAATTAAGTTGAACAAAACATAAAGGGTAGATCATTGATTCATTTCACTTTCTTTAGTGAAATAGTATTATAGTGCAGCACAACCCACCATAATAATGAATCTCTTCTGCATAGCTAAGAACATTCATTATCAGATGCAAGATTAAGATAGTGATAGTAGTTTTTTTTTTTTTTTTTTTTTTGGGGGGGGGGGGGTATTCTAATTTTCTGAAAACTTATTGTATTTTAATAGAAATTTGGTAAGCTGCCTAATTTATTATTTGAATTTGCTGAAAATTTAAACACAATCGGATAGTTAAAAGTTTTATTTTTTTTTTAAATAAGTAAGGAAAAGAAAAAAGTATCGTTTAGTTCTTGGTTTAATTATTATTATTTCTATTTGCAGTTTAAAACTTTAATTAAATCTCAGTCATCAGCAGCCAGCTGGGGAAAAGAAAATTGACCTGATAAAAATCCATCAATAAAACAAAAGAAAGATACACTGGAGTGTATTTTTTTCATTTTTCAATTAAAGTATTGATGATCCAAACAAATTCAATTATAAAATATTCTTACGTAAATATAGTATTTAAAATATAATGTAATATAAAGTTCTTTGTTAAATAATTCTTTAAAAATAATGATTTCTTATTCTTGAGATAGTTCTATTGTTTATACCTCCCCCCCCTCCTTATCTAATTTCGCCAAAAGCAGAAGGATGGGCGATCGCAGACTATGACACAACATGCAGCTATTCTGTGCTATTGAGATGCAACCCCCCCTTTCCCCCCTCCCATACATCAAGAACTCTGGAAGATTTAGGAATTTAAGCTTACAATTTAGATGGTTTAAAAGTGAATTCATCCCCCCCCCCCTAGTAGGACAATAATTCCAAACATTTGATAAAATTCTACTACATAAGAAAATTTTAATAAAACAAAAGTAAATGATTCACTGTTTAAATCTAATTTTTATCTATAAAAGAGAAATAAACAAAATTTTAGACTATTAATTTAATTATTTTGACTTTAAAAAATTTCTTTCAATTCAGTCATAAAATGTCTTTAAAATCATTACAAATTTTTAAACTATTTTTAATATTGAATAAAAATTCTAAATAATTATAATTAAATAATATATTAAATAAAAATTCTAAATAATTATAATTAAATAATATATTAAATAAAAATTCTAAATAATTATAATTAAATAATATATTAAATAAAAATTATTAAAGTATTAACATTTATTTTTTAAAACTTCATCCCATTAATTATATAGTTGTTACAAAACAAACAAACAAAGAACGGCAAGAAGAAAAATCCTCAAAACCCTGAAAAACTCCCAAAAACCCACTGGGTTGGTTTTTTTCTGAAAAAACCCGGGTTTTTGCCAAACCTGGTGGTTGGGCCATATATAAAGATATTCAGCAAAACTGAATAGTTTGATATTTGGTTAGGCCGAGTGTGACCTATTTTCAGCCTAATTAAATATTTGTAGTATGGCCAAATACATACCAAATATTCTGTGCATCACTAGTTGTAATTTTCCAACTGGACAAAAAATGCCCGGGCCAAGAATTTGAATAATTGTGTTAAAATTAATCTAGAGTAAATTTCTAGTTTGAGATTTGGAAAATGTTGTTCAAAATGTTTTTGAAAATGACCCGGAGTGAGTCAAAACATGTCAAACAACCTAATAAAAGTTATATTTGTATTATGTTGTTAATTTACATCTTAGCATTTAAAAGAAATACAATATGCAGTTGTTGCATCTGTTTTTTTTTTATGGGGGGGGGGGAGGTATGAGAGGAAAAAGCCAAATATTAAAAAATATGTAGAAGATACAAAAAGAAGCTACTGGGGGGAAACGAGCCGGGCGCTTTTACAATATCATTATCTAAAACGGACAGGGTGCATCGGCAGGTTTAAAGGGAAAGGGCAGGGTGCAGCACCCTTTGAAAAACATCAAATGAGAACACTATGTAAAAATGATCTTTTATTTAAAAATTAATTGAAAATCAAATTTTTCGTTCACATTCACACACAAACATTTTTTTTTTAAAAATACTGTTCAAGCTTCCTAAATTTTATATATTTCTTCTGACAACTACTTCTTCCCTTCCCCCCTTTCCTCTAGCGACTCTGAATATAAATTGGCTGAGCAAAAATCACAAAACATAAACAAAATTCACATCACATAAAAAAAAATCTAATTAAAATTTTGGATTTTTTTTTTTTATGGTCCTTCCTATTATGCAACTTTATTAAAAATTTCTCAGCTCTGCACCCAACAGTCTGAGCCTTTGAGGTTAATATAGATACATAGTTACACACATGCATTTTTAATAGTATAGATAGTAAATTTCAAGTTTGAGATTTGAGAAATTGTTTATATGAACAACATTTTCCAGTTTGTCCATATATTACACATGAAAATATGTGAATTTTAACTATAATTTTTTCCTGTAGAAAAACAAACTACTTAATAAAATCTAATATTGAATTCTTATATTTATGTAATGTCTGTAAAGTAGTTCAGTTTGCATATTTTTGCATGATTTATTTATTTATTTATTTATTTTTTTTTTTTTTTACACAGGAAACAAACAGGATACAGCTTGAAATTGGTGTGATAAAAGTAAATCATCCAAAGATACACCTCCACAATGTGACTGTCAGAATTTATTTTGTTTAAATCTAAAAGCAAGAAAATTTAAGTCCGGAACATTTACTGTATACATTACATTACCGGAACAGAGTACCATTAGTTTATTATTTATGTTGTGATTTCAAATAAATGCAGCAGCTGTACTGCAATGGTCATTTTTTTGTGTGTGCTGTGGTTTCTTTCACATTTTCCCAACAGCAGCTAGATTTTAGCAGTCGTCTATCAAAGCTCTTTGCAATCAGAAAAATGATTGCATCCAGCTGCAACAATCAAAATTTTCAATGACTGGATTGGAAGTGAAATGATGAGAAAAAGCTGATCGCACACTTGTGTAAATAAACAAAAATAAGTAAAGTTGATTTTTTTTTTTTAATGCCTTTTTCTAAGTTCAAATACATTAGTTAAAACATTTTCAACTAATAACTATAGAATTTAGTGCAGCTCTTTTCAAGTAAGTGTAATAATTTTCTCTTATTGGGTTTTAACAATATTGGACATGTTTTTTACTGTATGCAGTGTTATATTTAATTATAGAATTTATATATTTAAATTTAAGCTTATTATGTTTTTCCGCATGTTGGTGAAGTTGTACCATGTCTGATAAAATTATTGTTCATAATCCTATGTATAATTATGCATCTTTCCAAAACTGGGTTTATTATACATTGATAGCTGTAAATTTCATAGTAAGCTGAATCTTGATTTAAATATATGCTTAAAATGTTCGGTATGCGAAAAATCTACTTGAAGAAATGCACAAAATCTGAGGTGCCATATACGCTCAGATTTTGTGCACTTTATATTTTACACATTTTTTGCATGCCAAAAATATCCTAAATTGTGCATTTTTTATGCATAATCAGAGTCTCTGATTATGCATAAAAAATGCACAATTTAGGAATTATTTGGTATGCAAAAAATGTGTAAAATAAAAAGTGCACAAAATCTGAGCGTATTTGGCACCTCTGATTGTGCATAAAAACTGCAAAATTCAGGGATTATTTCGTATGCAGAAAAAGTGCAAAAAAAAAAGTGCACAAAATCTGAGCGTATTTGGCACCTCTGATTGTGCATAAAACCTGCAAAATTTAGGGATTATTTCGTATGCAGAAAAAGTGCACAAAATCTGAGCGTATTTGGCACCTCTGATTATGCACTTTTTGTGCAGAATTCAGTTTGCACTTTTTTTGCAGAATTCAGTTTGCACTTTTTATACACAAGTAGAGGTGCCAAATACGCTCGGATTTTGTGCACTTTTTTTTTGCACTTTTTTTGCAAACTTTTTCTAGCTGGGTAGTGTTGTACACACCATGCTACGAAGCGATGATTTGCACACTCTTTACTACAATCATATTACATCGGGTAATTCACGTATTTAAATCTTTTAGATTGATACTTTATTCATCTCGTAAACTTTTCCTTATTTACCGCATGAATATATTTCACTATTCCAAACAATGAAATTTGTGTCACCACGATTATTACTATTTGAAGAAATTGATGTCACACGTGAAGTAATGAATAATCACACTTAACCTGTCAGCACACGCGCCCCTTTCCATTACGTTACTACATGCGCGGGATAAATTTTACCCCAATGGGTTTTCTTGTGTCAATTTCCCCCCGGTTAGATTATAAACAAAAAATTCTATTTTGAAATAAACTGTAAATCAATAAAGGACATAATTTAACATAAAATAAAAAGTTCATTTATATTTAAAGCAAAAAATAAAAATAAAAATAAAAATAAAATCTCGCACTAAGATTTTTTTCTGCATATCATTACATACAAAGCTTTTAAAATCCATTTTCAGCCATGAAAATACAAAAAAACATAAAACTGATATATAAAAACTGTATGTACAAGAGTTGTTAACGTTTAAAAGAAGAAAAATTACATTATTATTTGCACACTATATTTTTTACATAAACATTTGCATTAACATTTCCCTATTATTATGGGTTACGTTATAACACGTGTGGGGTAAATTTCCTCCCACGTGACATTTTAATAACAAAAGAATGGAAAATACACAACCGGAGGTAAATTCTTTTTAGCCACATCTTGATATCATGCAGTTTGAAAGGTACTATATAGCTCAGAATGATCACGAACTATTTTCGCACATTTTTAAGTAATAGTTGTAAGCTGGGGTAGATTTTATCCCAGTGCGTGTGCTGACAGGTTAACACATTCTTGAAATTTTACCGATGAAACTAATTGCAGAAATATAGATGAAGTCTCACTCAGTGTACAGAAAAACATTCACAAATCGTGGAGTCAAAATAGAAACATATTTACTTTTAAAAGTAACAGGAACATCGATGCATATTCACTAGGCTAGCGCCTATCTCAGCTGAGAAAAATCTCGAATCTGAGAGAAAAACGCCACTTTTACAAGCTGTAGTTTTTTTGCCACTTGAACCGGTTACAAAAGCACACACTCATCGAACGGTGGATGCCATTCCGGGGAGGAAAAACACTGGTCGAAAACTGACGGAACTAACGCTAATACACAGTTCGGCTGAGTGAAGCAACAGCGAGGTAAAAATTACTCATTAAGGCGTGTCGCTTGCTTCTACGAGTTTTGCAGATATTTGCGAAATGATGTTTGGTGCGTTTGCTGATTTATGAAGAGACCTGCGCTGTACTGGTAAAATAGTTTTTTTTATATCTTGCGTTATATTGTAAAATGAGTTTCACATCTTGTGCTGTGTTGTAAAAGGATTTTTTAACACTTACCAATCGTGCTTCTATTCTCTAATTACATGTCTGACAATCTCAAAACTCCTAATATTTTATTCGACTCCACTTATAAATTTTACTGTCGAAATGTTTGTTTATGTGTGTGTGGGAGAGGGGAGAGCAGTGCGATTTCCTCCAGTTTAGTTCTTGGGAAAGCTTGAAATGCGCTTCATACTTTAAAGAAATTTCAATTGTTCTATGCAGTTGCCACAATTTTGGAAAGTTCCGCAACTTGTAATGGCATTACTTTTAAAAGTTCATAATCAGATTTATAATATAATTCTTACTAATTCAAGAGTAACTTACCGTTTTTAATTTGAAACTATAAAAATATTTCACCAATCAGTAATTGACTATAGAGTATAAAGGATAATTTTATTTAAAATAAAAAAATATATGTATTCAACTGAAATACAATTAACATTTAAAGAATATTAAACATATTTAGAAGATCTCCAAAATCCAATGGAAGTTCATTTTTTTAACATTATATGTAAAAAAAATAAAGAAATGTTCTTAATAAATTTCATTAATATATATACAATATTTAAAAAATATACATAAATGAAAGCACGTGTAACAAATATTAAAGTGGGTACTTTAAATTTAGTCCATATTTTTACTCAAGAGTATATTCAAAAACATAAAGTGTATGAACCAAAACACAATATGTAAGCTATTGAATATTTCTTGAATTAATATTAAAATATGTTGAAGTACTGTTTTACAAAATACAGATATGTAATAAACATCATACATATTTTTTTATTAAAAATAATAAAGCTAAATCTGAATTTCCTTTAGGGATAAACATTTACATATCTAAAATGATCTATATGGTGAATATTTCATTGCAAATGATTGTTTCAGAACTCTGCACAATTTAAATGCCTTGTGGCTAAAGACATGTTGAATTCGTTGGAGACGCATTCTTAAATGTGCTTTTTGTCAACACTGG
Source organism: Maratus michaelseni (assembly GCA_963931845.1). NCBI lineage: Eukaryota > Metazoa > Arthropoda > Arachnida > Araneae > Salticidae > Maratus > Maratus michaelseni. Next base: position 258,423,517 of record OZ007590.1, on the reverse strand, counting down.
TGAATCAAATGTCCTCAGGGATATAAATTCTTTAACTAAAGTTTCTATGATTTTCGAAAAAGATATTTACATGCTGAATATTCTCTAAGTGCAAGTGCACTATTTATTATTAATGTTTATTACATTTTTGTATGTTTTTAGCTCATTTAAAAAAGCTTATCTATAAAAATAAATTTTTCATTTAATTCATTTTGTGGCGATGTATGTTATGATAATGTTTAAGGAAACCTAAAATTTATTCTATATGGCATGATAAGTTTCTATAAGTAAGGGGAGATCGCCAACAGAAACATTTATTAGTATGGGCGGCAAAAACCGGCGCCCGACGGCTACCCGGGTAATAAATCTCCGTGATTAAAATATGGTAAAACAGTTAAAAATATATATATAAGAGAAATGTAATAAGTGTGAATATAACTTTAACTGAACTATAAAAGTTATGCGTGAAAAGAGATTTATATTCACTTTCTTGTTTAGTATTTGAACTTCGCACCCAATGCATTAAAACGTACATATTCAGAAATTTCGATTCACTGTACTTATGTATCTTACGCCGAACAACTCTTTATCACTGATAATACTCGCATAAAGATTTTTCCATTACGTTCCAAATGTGTCTTATTTTGCATATTTAAATTATACGAGTCTGCAACATACTTATTATTGAATAAATTATAGAATAAATTGCTGAAAAGTATATTTTACTCGCTTTGCATAAACTTGTCATCGGCAAGTTTCCCTCTGAAGCTGTATTCTTATAATTTTTCTATGTTTCTTGCTTTAATTGAAAATGTTCAAATCTGTGAAATGTTCTCTATAAAGAAATAAATTTAAAGTTTCATACACTACTTTGTAAATACTTTTAAAATCAACAAAAATACTAATATCATATATTTCATGAAAAAATTTAATAAAGTTCAGCAGTACATATTACATATTATTTAATGTAGATAATGAAACACACAGTGTTTGTGATTTCTTTGATAATATAAAATATTATCGACCAATAAACTAAATCTAAGAACAATAATAAATGAAGTCTTGAAATATGTGTTCACTTCAGACGTATTTTTTAATTTAACTTATTTCAGTTTAAAAATTTCAGACCACATTTCTCAATTTCTTCCGACTTATATCGACATTAATCGGTAACACGTATTCTTAAAACGGTTCAAAAACTCTAAAAATCTTAACTATTCTCCATTTACTTACCTAGTGTATTTTTTGAAAGCTTTTGTTTTCGAACATAACAACCGTTAAGGAATTAATGTCAAATTCATCCATTTCACTATGAAAGTTGTTTTAATCCTCTGACTGTAAAAAAAGGGCAAAAATGTTGTTTCCTTTCTTTTTTTTTTAAATGCCAAAAAATATGATTTTTCCAACATTATTTAAAAAAACTAAATTATATATATATATAACTAAATTATATATACTTGAGAGTATAAATCACTATTCAATGTATTAAAACTGCATTATATATTAAGATTTATATTAATTTAATTAATGCTTGTACTGCCGTGAAACTTGGAGCTTAGTGAACGTATTAACACGGGCTTGTCAGTGAGAGGGTTAATACCTGTATTTTTACTTTGAGAATATTTTATAGAAATATATTTTGAATAACATTTACATTTACCATGTTCTGAGCGCAGAATAAAAGTAAGTAGTGACTGTTTTTATTACGTTGGTGAAACGAAAGGTATGACAAAACGTAAACTTACAATCCGGGGTATATTCTGCTTCATATTTTCAGCTTATGCTTCCAATACTTTATATAATGTACATTCCTTCCGGTTGTGTATGTTTCCAATTCAAAAATTGATACCTTACTACTCTCAAATGTGCTTTTTGTCAACGGCAAACGATCGAATCTCCTGGGGGAAGTTATTTATTTCAGGATAGTTTTCTATTAGAAAAGGAAATGTTTGCATGCTGAATACATTTTAAGTTTCTTTTCTCTAGAATACTTTAAGAATAAAAGAAAATATCTTCTTGAAAAAAACTTTTATTTCTATTTCTATTGTTGATATTCTGAAATTTTCATCATCCTTTTAATAATTTTTCTGAGAATTGTGACTTTTGTATAATGTAAATTTATTGTTTGTGAAAGGTTTTTTTAATTTTCAGTGTTTTTTCGTGTCCTAATAGTTTACTAAGAAATCAATGCATGTTTTTTATCCTCGAAACATTTGAATATAAACGTTTAAATCGCATGTCATACAGGGTTTTAAAGACCACACTTTTAACTCTTTTATGGCTCCAATAAAAACAAAAATATGGTGACACACACCTCAGCAAAGAAATTGTGTAAATAAATATAATAAATACTAATTAATAGTGCTTTTTTTACTTTAATAGGAGTCTGTAGAATTTAGGTGTGCATTTTCTTACTTATGTATACTTTATTAAGTGAGAATGTAACCAAATTTCGTTCTGCTTATATTGGTTGCTATTCACCTCTATAAACTTTACAACCAGAATTGTGACATTTACTGCAGATTTCTTTATTTATCTTGCTCTTTGCTCTTCGGTATATGACGCATATCTTGTGCTTGTTAGACATACATTGGTGAGACTTTTGTGTAATGTGAAGAGTTTAATTCCACAAATTAGATTAATAATATACTGAAGGAAAGTAGTACTGTAATAAACTATCCTAGTACAAATAAATTACTCATGTGTGTAGCAGTGCTGGGGACGTCTTAGAAGAAAATGCAAGCAAAGCGCATAACATAGTCCCTGACACTTTAAAAATCTGTGTATCCTTAATGTAGGTGCATTCAAAGAATACCTAAAGTATTACACAAGCGCTAAACGTTTAGTTTATATAGAACATTACAACTATGCCAATTAAAGAAAACACAGGTCATAAATGTTAAGTATGTACAGTAATTTTCTTAGGTAATGCTTGAGTCGCTTAATTGGTAATGCATTGAATTAATGTGAATAGTTAAAACAACAATATCAGACGATATATATTTTAGGCAAAAATAATTTAAAGAAACATATGTAAAAACGTATGAGATTTCAACATGAAATTATATATATATGAGATTTCAACATGAAATAATAATTATTTGTAGGTAGAGGTAAAAGATAAAAAAAAATTCCAACAGATGGAAAAGTATCTAAGTCAGGATTCTAACCTGGGACCTTGGATAAACGCGCCATTGCTCTATCACTGAGTTACCCAGATGATATCGATCCTCACACATTACACTCATCTGTTGGTCTCATCATATATGCAACCCGGCCGTTAAACGGATGAAAACAGTTTTCACAGGAAAACTCCATTACTTCATGGCTAATAATTATACATATATATCGTTTAATATTGTAATTGTTTTCTCTATATAAATTTTACTATTCACCATACAAAACTTTTTCTTTCTCGCCTCGTAACTTTTTTCCCGTCTCAAAATTCATTTGACTTTAGAATATCTCATTTCATCAATAAGACTATTGTTATTTCTAAGCGAGACGCTTGGAAGTGTTTTTCGTCTGCCGATTTTCTACTGGAGAACCACAGCACGTCTTCTCATTGGTTTAAAACCCTTTGCGCAAGGCAATCTCTCTGGAATTTTGTACCGTTACGTGCTACCAATAAAAACTTCAGCACATGTTTTAAGCTGACTGTTTCAGCTTTCTCTCTCTGCATGAGAAATTACGTGGAGTCAATGCCGTGGACATTATTATACCGTACCGAAGGTATCTTAACTTATCTTGTTTTAAACAGATTATTTTACTTAATCTTTTACGTTAAAGTATAAAAATTTTAATATTTTAAGTTCATCTAAATTTAACTATGAGTAGAGAAGAAGCCTATCATTCGCTGTTGGATTTATTTTGTTTAATAAAGACTTGATGACAATATTGACTGTATTTTGAAGGGAAAATCTAATTTTATATGCATGTCTTTTTCGTATACGACACGGACCACATATCGACAGCCTATTTTAACATCATGCATGGAGCTATGTAATAACATCAATAGCAACCTAATATAAGGACAGCCAGTGTCATAGATATCAGGTCTCCAAACAGTATTACTGCCTCTAATTCATTACTACTTGCAAATTTCTTGTCGCGCTATCTGATATTTGCCCATCATTCCCACTCAGCTAAACCATGATACATCATATTGTATTCGTCTAGGTCAAGATTCGAATCAGGAGTCGTTGCTATAAGTGCCAATGCATATGACCCAAGTGAGTAAATTGTGTCACGCTGGATATCATATGAGTAGGTCAGTTGTAAAGCTCTGGCGCCTAGATACTTTTCAATATGTTGGGAATATTTATTTTTCTTTGATCTCCACCTAAAAAGTATGTTCAAATAATTCAAATTTAAACTACAGAAAAATACAATTTGTGATGAATAGAATGGCGTTGAGAAAGAACATTTGAAAACCATGTCATCATGTGTAACAATAAATAGGAAACACTATGGCATTGTATAGATATGCTTCTTGATATTAACGAAAAAATTATTTAGTCCGGCAAAATCCATACACATAATAAATAAAGCTAGATTTCGTTAAGGGTTGCAGCTACCGTTTTATATACACATAAAGCAACATTCATCTTTAAAATAATTTTAATTAAAACGGTTAGGTTGAACTTTGCGCGTACGATAGTGGGATAATGGATTGCCAGATTTTCATTAAATTTTAACAACTTGCATAGTATATGAATGTCCATAAAAATGAACTAATTTTTTCTGTTAAAAATGTTTCAGAATTTCCGACTTTGATGAAATATTTATATTTTATTGTTAAAAAAAACAAATTATGTATCGACATAACTTGTTATCGACATACATAAATACACTATTTATCTAATTGGTAAAAAATAGCTTATACAACTGAGTTATGTGACTTTACCCTGTTGTAATATATCAGACATGTATTTGTCTACTACTTTAAATTAATTAAAACTCAATGTATTTAATTAAAAAAATAATTTTTAAAAGTGGGGGTTGTTTAAATGTTTGTTCAATGTCAACACGAGAATATAAAAATTTGTTCTAACTCTTGAGATTAACAGACTCGTAGTCTTTAAGTAGTTGTGGAATTATTGATTGAGAAATTGAGCTTTTAAAATGTCAAACATCAATGCAGCCATACGCAAAGAGTTACCGGAAAAAAATCAGAGAGAATTTTAACAATAGGTGAACGTGCGCATTCTATGCTGTGTTTCCCTTAATAATGATCTTATTTTCAAGTGAAATTCTTATAAAGGAATAAGTTCTGAATTTCAAACAGATTTCCACAGCGACAAGATTAGTCTAAAGGAACAACGATTATTAGATAATGAGTAGTATACAATTTTGAAAAGAGCATATTCAACAATATTTTATTTACCGCTTTTGGCGAATACGATATGATGTTATTATAAACCTATGAGAACGAAAGAAAACTGCTGAATTACTGAATACAAATGGTTATTTATAATTCTAAATGAAAAGGAAAGCAGAAATTGAAAGGAACAGAATATCTCCCAAAATAACTATGTATCATATCTCTTTCTATCTGGACAAGAGTACTGATTAAAATTTCAAAAAATATATAAAGGATTTCAGTAAAATTATTTTCACAAAATAATTTATTAAGAAACTTTTTTTTTAAATTTAAACTGATCTTTAATAGTTTTAAATTTTAAAACAGCTGTAATAGTTTTAAACTTTAAAATCAGCTGATTAAAGCTTAGAACTTTAATTGGCCGACGTAGACAAAATGTATTCAAAAATGAAATGAAATGAAAACCAGAAAATATCATTACTAGTATTTCATGATTATTACGACATTTGAATAATACAAAGTAGAAAAGAAGGAGCATGGTTTAGTTTGGTTAATTAATATAAATACTAGTGATGGACAAAACGATTATTTTTATTATTCGAATGAATCATTCGGGCATGCACAGAAGCATATCTGTCAAACTTAAAAAAAATATATATTCAATTACTACCAGAAATTTTGAAAAAAAAGAAGTTTCTGATTTTATTTAGAATTAGATTATACACCAGATAAAAATGATAATTTATTTTCGTTATGCATGCCCGAATGATTTATTCGAATAATAAAAATAATCGTTATGCCCATCACTAACATATCCCTTAAAAACATCATGCAGTATGAGAAACTTTTTTCGAACTTTTTCTTCTGAAACGGAAACGAAATAGAATTACAGTGATACCTCGGTTTTCGTTGATAATTCGTCCGAAAACAATCGGAGAAATCCGAAACCGACGAAACCCAAGATAATTATATCTATATGAATCTATCCAATTAATTCGTTCTAAACACTCCAAAATACGTACCAAAAACACATTTTATAGAGAATAAGTAAAGCGTTTAATACTAAAAACAATAAGAAATTAATATAGTGTTCTTAGCGAATGGTATCAAGGCATTGTATCTGGGGTCGCTTCCATTTTTTGTCTTTTGGCAGTAGGACTACCTTCTGAGTCAAAGGACCTATGTCGCTCAAAAAAACTGTCCAAAGTGGTTTGTTTCTGCCGCCTCTGTAAGATTTTCCTGAAATCGGGCAAGACATTATTGTTAAATAAGTTGCTTACAAGAAACTTTGTTTTATTCCATGATGGAGCACTCACAATCAACAAAAAAAGCACAAAAATACACAGGAAGTAAACGAAATCCAAGGAAACGGCGAAAACCGAAACAAAAGTTTTGCTAAAAAAATCAACGAAAACCGAAACCGACAATAATCGACGTCAACGAAAACCGAAACAAATGTTTTGCGAAAAAAATCGACGAAAACCGAAACCGACGATAACCAACGTCAACGAAAACCGAAACCGACCATAACCGACGTCAACGAAAACCGAGGTATTATTGTATCAGATTACTTTAACGAAAAAGCGTTTACGGCACTTATTTTTTAGACTATGTTCGAAGTATGACGTCGGTCTTCAATTCCACAATATTGGATCATGTATCTATGGAATTGTGCTTTGTTGTATATCAAATGAAGGGTTCAAAAGTAGAATACTTTAAGTCACTTTTTTTAATTTTCAGAAACAATGATTTTCTGGAATAAATTCAATGATTGTCTGTGGGGTTAAATATTTTTAGGGACTATTTACAGGACATATTTACTGGAACTCTCACTTATACCGATATTTCTATCTATAGACATACATTCCTAGACACATATCCACATAGTTCAAATTTTCAAAATTAGTGACTTACACTATTCTGCTTTTAAATACCCCAAATATTCTTGCCATGTTTCCACAAATTAGTTGTTCCAGTGAGATTTTTCATGTGTGCATCGGTTAAGCTTTTAGGAAAAGAACTTATTCTTTGTAAGGTTTGAAAATGTGTATGTCAATTATTAGAACATGATTGCACTAAATGACCATAAATCTTACAGGCCACCATTCAAAATTTCTAGTGGATAAGGTTAATGATGTGATGTTTTATATTGAACAACCGTATCAGTACTTAATTTATACTAAACCTCAGTGTTACCTAGCAATGCTGAAGGAGACTGTCTTTCCTACCCTTCTCACTGAACTTGACTCTTAGTCTAATGGTGTGTCTACCATGATTATTTAAACTTATTACACTCTATTATTGTATATTTAGGGTATCTTAAAGAAACTGTTGCATCCACTAAAAGTCCATAACAAGCATAATTTCAGTAATGGATCCTAAATTGAACACATTGAATATAGTATCATTTAACTCCATAACGCTATAATTTCAACTCTTCTAAGCTATGACAAATATGGAAATCTGATTAGAAGAAGTGATTTCTCAGAAAATAATTTCATGTAGACTGGTATTATCAATATGAATTTCGTATATGCATCTTAATAAATATTTTTTCATGTGTCAAGCATGTTAAAGTATTCACTTTCTTAAATCAGAATATCTTGTAAATAATCATCATATTATTCATAAAATATATTCGTTAGTACATTAATGCACCTCAATGTTGTTCTCTATGTAAATGTGGACAAAATTTTAGTCAGTGTAAAATTCTTAATTATCGTTCTTATGCAAGTACAAATGAGCATCTTTAACTCACACTTATCAAATTTATTAAACATTCTGTTTGAAATGTGAAATATTGTAAAATATATAAAACATGTTATACATAAAATATGGATATGCAAAAAAACTTGTTTAATCCAAACAGATGTGGACTCTATGTCCTCCAAATTAATTAATTCAAGTCATGTCCTTAAAATTATTACTTAAAAAATAGCACATCCTCCTACTTCAATATTTAATAATTGTATGCACAATACGCCGCGTTTGATTTGAATTAATGTGGACTCTATATCATCCGGATAAATCCTAGCAAGTCTTTTAAAATATAACTTAGAAATTGCGTCAAAGAATATTTAAAATCTGTGCACATCAACAGGAAACGTTTATTTTACACATGAAATAATATAAAAGGTACATTAATCCAAAGGAAAGGAAATTGTGCACATATTTATGGCATTAAGATTCTGCAATCCAATTTTACGTTGCATACATTAATACACCAGGCACATCCATACTTACGTCCTCTTATGCTCTAACTATGGTTTCAAATTGCATATCGTCACTTCTGCTCTTCTATAGTTGATTTCTGAATTTATTATTTCACACAGATATTTGAAATAGTCGTACTAAATGTACGTTTGCATTTTTTTTGGTTTATTTCTTCATGAAATGTAAGTGATTTATGATTTAAATATTTATTTTTGTTTCTACTAAGTGTTGAATGTAATGCTGTTTCTTGGAGTCAGGTTTGATCAAGATTTACCGTACTTTTAAATTGCCGCTAATCTAATCCCTGTATGATAGATACCCATTTTTGATAGAATATTCTATTAATACTGGATGCATGCGATTGATTCGCAATGCAACGTAAATTTCTTTAGCAATATCTAATACAATCTATTGTTATATGTCACTTCATTTTACTATTGGAAGGAGGCATATTTAATTATATAGATTTACGTATTATGAAATATTTACAAAATGCATTTAAGAAAGCCGTTTCGCAGGGCATCCATTTCTACAGTGACGAATCCTATTACTCACTCGCATGCAAGAGCTAACAATTGAGTCTGTTCAGTGGCGCCATCTCTGAATAGAAATGAATACTAATTTTTCATTGAGATATGAAACCCCTCCTCTCGTAGTTCAAACGAACGACTGGATTAATCTGTCTATTACTTCTTCGAATTGGTTGACTATAATTTTTATCAGTCTTTACAGGAGCACTTTTCTGTAAGTCCACATCATTGTTTATTATGGAATTGTCCTTTACATTTTTATTCACAGTATTATCACAATTTTTATTCACAACTGTACCTCTATGACAATATTACGTAAAAACTGAGATTGGTTAAATTTTTCAGGCATTAATTTGCTTTTTAGTCTTTGCATTATACCCAGTAAAGTTATTTCTATTAAAACTTTCATACCTATCATAATCATTGTTTTATTTATCAGACTTACCCCTTTATTTAATTTTCTATGGCATTTCATAAATTACATCTGTGTTATGTCTCAACAGATTAACATGACATTTACACATTATTACGTCACATCTATTTACTAAAACCCATCTACTTCCCAATCTTTTTATAAATTTCCCCTTAATCCGTTTCTCGCCTTTTCAAAAGTGTTTAATAAAAACTAATTCATGACGATTGTATATGTATACTATGCAAGGGTTGCTGTACTTTATGTTTGATGGTAATACTAAGTGATATACCAAGCTTTTCCGAACTGACCTTCCAAACATTAATTCTGCGGAAGCCCCAAAGCAGAATATGCTTAAAACTGCGACGTACGTCGCAGAACAATGAACTTCTCTGCAGAACATTTTAACTTCTCATTTTCAACAAAATCACCATTTATTTCATTGGAAAAAGCGCTAAATTCGTCTGTCAACCACCGAAAAACTTCTTCAGTCGTTCATTGAAAAAGATTGCGAAATTCATCAATTGGTCGGGGGAAAAGCTCACGCAATTTGTCAGTCCATCATGGGAAGAAATCGCAAAATTCTTTAGCTGGTTGTGAAAAAAACATATAAAATTCGCAGAGCAGTCTCGGAAAAAAAATCTATGATTTTCGCCAATCGACCGCAAGAAAAAGCTGCAAAATTTGCCAGTCTGTAGAAGGAAAATATCACGAAATTGGTCGCGGTTAAAAAAACATCAAATTTCTCAGTGGATCGTCAGGAAAAAGTCTGAAATTTGTCGGTCAGTCGCATAAAAACCCCGCAACTTTTGCCATTCGGTCACAAAAAAGTGACAAAATTTGCCATTCTGCAGAAAGAAAGTATTGCAAAATTCACCATTCTGTAGAAAGAAAATATTGCAAAATTCACCATTCTGTAGAAAGAAAGTATTGCAAAATTCACCATTCTGTAGAAAGAAAATATTGCAAAATTCACCATTCTGTGGAAAGAAAGTATTACAAAATGCACCATTCTGTAGAAAGAAAATATGGCAAAATTCACCTATCGGTCGCTGGTGGGGGAAAAAAAAAGCGAAATTCGTCTATCCACCGGGTGGTTTTTGATCGAAATTTTGCGTTTTTTGCCAAGAAAAAGCAAAGAAATTCGCCAATTGGTCGTGGATAAAAACTATGAAATTTGTCAGTGGATCGTCGAGAAAAATGTGAAATTCGTCGATCAGTAGCAAGAAAAAAAACCCATAATTTTCTCCAATCGGTCACAAGAAAACACTGCAAAATTTGTCAATCGGCAGACAAAAAAATATCGCGAAATTTGGCTATCGGTCGCGGCTAAAAAAACGCTAAAAAAGTCGATCAGTTGCAGGAAATCCCTCGATTTTTGTCAATCGGTTGCAAGATAAAGCGACAAAATTTTCCAACTGGTAGAAATAAAATAACGCGATTTTCGCCTATCAGTCGCAGATTAAAAAACTAAATTCATTAGTGGATCGTCAGAAAAAAAGGCACGAAATTCGTCAATCAGTCGAGGAAAAACCTACATTTTTTTCCAATCTGTCGCAAGAAAAAAACCGCAACATTTATCGATCAACAAGAAAAATATCGCAAAACTTCCCAATCGGTTGTGGTTTAAAAAAAAATGAGAAATGCGGGGATCAGTCGCTTGAAAAAAAAAGGCGATTTTTGCCTATCGGTCCTAAGAAAGAGCTGAAAAATTTGCCAGTCAGTCAAAAGAAAATATCGAAAATATTTAAAATTCGCCAATCTTTCGCAGGTAAAAAAAATTACGATATTCGTTAGTGAAGTGGTTGGAAAATATTTTGCAATTCTTCAATCAGTCGTGGGAAAAAATTGCGAAGTTCGATGATCAGTTCCGAGAAAAATATCGTGAAATTTGCCAGTTACCCGAGAGAAAAATCTCAAATATATTGCAAAAATCGTCAATCGATTACAAGAAAAAAAACACGAAATTCATCATTCGATCCGACTAAAATTGCGAAATTCGTCATTTTTTTTGGTTTGTGTGTGTTACCGTTTTACGAAATATCTTTAGTATTTCTATACAAGATGAAATTGCACTCCTACATATACAAGAAAATCTCCCTGTATTTTACTTTTTTATTCCCGCAGAACATTTTTGATCAGCTGAAGGTTCGTTGCAGAACACTGCAAAATATTCTGCTTTAGGGTGCGGAAGTCTTAACAGTCACAGAATGGTGAGTGGAATGATTTTTCAACAAAAATCGTGAAATTACTTCACCCCTTTTTAAGACAATATTTCACATCCTTTTTTCACAGTTTGCACATGCCTTTCTGCTTCTCCATTTGATGATGGATTGTGTGGCGGAATAAGTGTATGTATAATTCCATTCAATTTAAGAAATTCCCGAAATTCATCACTTATGAAAGCACGTCCATTAACACTGACCAATTCATCGGGCAATCCAAATGTAGCAAACATTCTACTACTCTGATAGTTGATTTACTATAAAAACTGGGTATTACCTGTACATCTCACTATTTAGTATAAGAATCGATAACTATTTTTTAAAAATTACCTTCGTAAGGACCGTCAAAATCTAAGTGAATTCTTTCCCCAGCTAATTCTAATTCTCATTTTGAAGGTTTCATTTTAGGATTATATTTCATTCTAGGATTATGTTCATTTCAGGATTATATTCATTTTAGGATTACATTTGGCAACTACTACAAAAAATTACCATTCATTAAATTTCTTTCTCCATATTGGGCCACTAGATTACACATCGAGCTTTTGCTTTCATGCTGTATATATCATAATGAACCGAATGTAATAAATGTATCATATATTCGCGCCCGTCAACTGGTATAATTACTCTATGTCCCCATAATAAACAATTTTCTAAACAAGATATTTTCTCGAGTCTACAAAACTATGGTTGGTATTCCTCTGATTCAATCTTTTTCAACAATCCATATAACACCCACTCGAAAATTTGTTTTATTACTGGATTTTCTGTTGTCCACTTTGCAATAGATTTAGAAAAAATATGCCAATCATTTCTATTTGAAACAAAAATTATTTCCGATGGATTACTTACTACGTATACAGCTAGTGGGAGAGGTAATCTACTTAATGCATCAGTATTTTTATTATTTTTACCTTCGCGATACTCAATAGTATAATCATATCCTGCTAACATGAACGACTATCTCAACATTCTGGGTGATAATGTTTTAGGTACTTTTCAGGTACAGGATAAGAAAAATCTAATTAGAGGATTATGATCAGATATAATTTTAAACTGCTTACCAGCAAAATATTGATAAAACTTAGTTACACGAAACATTACAGATAAAGTTTCTTTATCTATCATTGCATAATTTCTTTCAGTTTTATTCTTCGTTCTAGATGCTAAATCTATAGATTTTTCTTTACCTTAAACAATATGACATAACATGCAACCAATACCATATTCAGAAACGTCAGTCTTTAAAACAACATCTTTGAGAACATCATACTATTCTAAAACAGGCGATGTACATAAAATTTGTTTAAATTTCTTAAAAGCATTTTCGTGCTTTTCTGACTATGTCCATTTTACATTATTATCTAATAATATATGCAAAGGTTCTTATACATCTGAAACATTAGGCAGGAGGTTCTTATAATAAGAAATGAATCCTAAAAATGAACGCAATTGTGACACTTTTGTAGAAAAAGGAGCATTGGAAACAACATCATTTTTTTCTAGAATAGGCTTAACGCCTTCCTTTGACATTTTATGTCCTAAATAGCTAACTTCTGAAAACATAAATTTAAATTTTTCTTTATTTAATCTTATACCATGCTCAGAAAAGCATGTCATAATATATTCAACTCTTTCAGAATGTACTGATTTCAGATTCATCACTTACGATTACATCATCTTAGAAGACACCAACATAATCATTTTTTTAAAGTATAGTTTAAATATTTCTCTCAAAAAATCCAGGAGAGCACTTTATTCGAAAAGCTAATCTTAAAACTTTAAATAGCACTTTACGAGTACTAATATATAAAATTTTACTACACTCGTCATCTACAGGTTGTTGCAAATATGCATTTTAAAATAAAAAACAATAAAGAATTTTCCATATGCTTATTTAGCAAATAATTATTCAATTCTTGGAAGATGATAGTTATCATTTTCAGTATTAGCATTAACTGTCGCTCTATAATCACCACATTTTGTTTTGAGACAATTACTACAGGACTTTAAAATTCAGAATATTCAACTGGTTTTAAAATACCCTCTTTTGTTAAAAGTTCTGATTCTAAATCATTTCCTTTTCTTAAAGACTATATCGAGACATTTGACAAACTGGTTTTACATCATTTTTTCAAATCAATTGAAACTGAAAGACCTTTGATCAGCAAAATCATTAGGAAAATTTCTAATTAAATAATCCTTCTAAATACTTTTAATCATATTTACATTAGGCGAAAGTTCTTTTTTTTTTTTTTTTTTTGCTTTCAACCAAGTTTTACCAATTAAACTTGGACTTTCCTCTTTAACAACTACCTTTTTTAAATTAGGTATACAATTATCATCAATAAAAATGTTTAGCTTCAATTCCCCTAAATACAGTTAAAAAATCTTTAGTATAAGTCTTCAATTTTTTTTTAGATTTACTTAAAGGAGTCTTAGATGAGAACAATTTATCAGCAACATTTTTACTCACTATCGTATAAGCAGCACCGCTATCAATTTCAAAATAAATATTAATTCCATTAATTGTAACAATTTCCCCCACAGCACATTATTGCAGTTGTCCCTCATGAAACTTAAGGAATATACTTGAACAATTTTGATTTTACTGTTATTTTTCTGCTTCTCATTTATTAAAGAAAATTTCTGCTTCGGGCAACACACTAGCAAGAGTTATGTGCCTACTTTGTCGCAAAAATGACACTCTGCAATTTAAATGGACAGTCTACAAGTTTGTGATTCCTGCCACTTCTATAGCAAGGTTTCCTTTTAAAACCGTTCCGTTTTCCTGGCGCGTACATCTCTTCCTTTTGTTTCGATGAGTACTTCTCTAATTTAGATTTCTCCGTTCTGACGTCTCGTACTTTTTTTTTACTGCTATTCGTTCACCGATATGCAGCGATTTAATACCGGCTTCCGTTGATTCAAAAGTTACAGCTATTTTTATAGCGTGAAATGTTTTTGGTACATTTTTTTTCTCATCTTGGATTACAAATACCAGCTGGTCACGTAGACGGTCATTTAAAGTATTACGGAAAATACAATATTCGGATAATCGAAGTATATCTCTTACAAAATCAGCTATAGTTACTCATTGCGTGTGTAATCGTTTTTGAAACTTAAAACGTTCAACAATTTCACTAGAGCGTGGTGAAAAATGTTCTTTAACACTCTTTAAGAGATCCTCGTAACTGATTTTTTTCAGCGTATTCGCCACAATAATAACTCTTCAAATTGGAAACGTTGAAGTTCCAACCGAACTTAACAAGATATTTTTCTTCTTTCCATCATGCTTTATATTCTTAGCAGAAAAATAAAAGTCTAATTTTTCATCATAAATAACCCATGGAACATTCTTCTAATCGTCTTAACGATATTACTTCTTTGTCAGATATTCTATTTTTTTCTGTAATTCTTCGTCACTTTTAATTTTTTTTTTCGCACCTGCCTTCGTCGTCACTAATATATCTTTATATATCACTTCATTTTAGTATTGCAAGGAGGCATCTG
The DNA here is from genome assembly GCA_963931845.1 of Maratus michaelseni. Lineage (NCBI taxonomy): Eukaryota > Metazoa > Arthropoda > Arachnida > Araneae > Salticidae > Maratus > Maratus michaelseni. The sequence continues at coordinate 258,408,322 of OZ007590.1, read as the reverse complement.
TTATGTCTCCGTAATAAATATTATATTATTTCTTCGTTTTAATCAATATCACAGTAACAAATAGATTTAAGGAGAGTCCAGTTGATTTTTTTTAAGTGTATATAATTCAGACACTCTTAAAAATTAACATTTTACAACACACGACACACGTGTTTCACTTGGCATTTATGCCGGATCAAATTATACTACGTCTGTTCAAAACACAATCATCTATTGTTCTGAAGTTTTTCTCGGGACGGGATGATGGCAGCTCCCAATTTCCCCAATAGGGAATAGTTTTTCCCTGGCGCGATTGAGTCGCGACAGCATCTATATTTAACTATATAGATTATTTACGAATCGCGGTAAAGCAAACCATTTCATTAGGCATCAATTTTTACAGTGACGAATCGTATTACTCGCTCTCATGCAAGAGCTAACAAATGAGTCTGCGAAGTTGCGGCATCTCTGAATACAATGAATCATTCATTGAGATATGACATAATATTTTTTTGGAGCATGTTAAAATTTTGATGGAAAACTAATGGATACAAATATTTTTAAACTACATTAATCAAGATAGAACATCTTCTTATTTTGTTTATGAAAGTTACAGTTAAAACTGATCAAATATAGCAAAAGGAAGAACTAAGCTAAGAAAAATCTAACAAACCCATTTTAACAATATAAGTGGATGACGTCACTCGCTTAGCCAAAATCATGGAAAAAAGAAAAATAAATCAAAACACATTTAAGCTACAATTTAAAATATCAAAGTATATATTTTAAGCTACACATGAAATACCAGTCGTTCGATCGATCGAATTTATATTTTTCTCCTAAACGTTTAAATTTAAATTTCACTGTTTAATCAGAAATATAAAATTAACCCATAAGAGGATTTACACTGTATTTTATTTATATTATTTAATTTTTTATAATAATTGTTGAACACGGTATAATACAGTTTTTTGTAGCGACATGTATTTAAAAAAACGTTTCATTTCGTTAATGTAAAAAATATTGATTTATTTTTTATTTAACTGCAATTTTTACTCAACCAACATATTTTGACGAAATGTACGTGTACTAGATCAAAAGCCTGTACAAAAACCTTTTTAATTATACCTCGTTCATCCATTTGCGTTCTGTATGTGCAAAAAAAAAATCAATGCTGACAAGAGAAAGAATATATGATTTATTTTTAATCGATTTGTTTCCGCATGTATTATAAAACATAAATAAATGTACTTACAAAATTCGGTAGTGCAGATTTGTTAAAAATTAATTTTGGTGAATTACAATATCATACATTTTAAATGTTCCTAAAATATTGCTTATAATTATCAATTATTATTCAGTAAATAAAATAGCTATACTATAAAAAAAACTTTCGCTTCAGTAATATTAAAACGTCAAAAATAATTTTACAATTTCCATATGAGAGCCTAAACCAGGCACTTAAGCGAAAATTTAATTTTGATTTTAATCAAAAGTCATATGTTGTAACTTTTATCCAAAAATTTAATTATAAATACTGCTTCTGTAATTTAATATTTTTAAAGGGATATTTATATATTCGCGAAAATGTAATATCACTTGACAGTGTTTTAAAATTAATTTATTAAACATTAAATGATAAGAACATATTTCTGTCCAATAATTCAAAATATATATTTGATGAATGAAAATCATTTCATGTAAAATATTTCCATTTTAAAAAACATTTAATTCAATTTGTTTTATTTTTTAAACATTTCATTCCATGGAAAATATTGACTGGTTCTTATATTATTATATTAATTAAGTTAATGATAATTTCACTCCAAAAATCTTGTTCATTTGAACGAATTCATAAAACTAGATAAATAAAGTACTGTTAAAATTAACAATTATTAGAGTGTATTTATACTTTTTTTTTCAATTTTCTTTAAATGAATTATTTGTGCTTGTTTGTCAATTAAGATTTAATTATAATGCATATATGTTTCAAATATTGCACATTTCGTTCAACATGAGCAAAATGCGAGAATGTTAAATCTCAAAGTAAAAGAATCCATCCACAAAGTGGCTGTAAGGAATAACACTTTAGAAGCCAAACAGAAAATAGGTACAAATATAGGTCTATAGGTACAAATTTTAAAGAAATATATACAGAAAATTGAAAATTTGAAAAAACGGGTATGAAACAAGGTATCTCTGAGTTTAAGCAACCTAGCATTCTCCAGTTATTTCTTGTATACAGCCAGTTGTTTCTTGTTTAATATATCCTAATCCAAGTACTAAACTAGCTGACTCTAATTTGTTTCTTACTCTTCTAGATGTTTCCCTAACTATTGCAGAGTAATTAAATCCTAATAACTGTCTAACAAAAAATTCTCGAATTGCTGCAGGCAATTTAAAAACTAAAAATATTTATATATCTTCTTGCTCTCCACAGATGCTTGGATGATCAAAAAGAAATAGGAGACCCCTGTCTGATTAGGGTACAAACACGTGGTGGAGAATATTATTGTGGTATTTATTATCTAAATAAAATCATAATTAAAAATTCTACAATTTTCTTCTCCATGAATCCTGAATGTTTAAATTTATCTATGTGTAGGATTACAACAGGACTTTCTAATACGTCTCTAAAACGTTTTTGAATATTTGTTATTGTTTTATTGTGTACGTTCTGACAAAAAATGTTTTGTTTTCTTATTCATACAACAGTAATAATTTCAGTCATGACTTATTTTAATAATAATTTTGTTTTAAATTAAAAACAACATGAACAAAAACGTAACGATCGGTATCTTGCGCAATTTAACCGCTCTTAGTGAGATATAACATACATAGTCTCACAAGGAAGGTCTATTTAAAGCGTATGCTACTGATGAAGCTACTCATGTATGTAATAAAGGAACAGTGAAATTTAGCTGCGGAATCCCAGTAGAAAATTTGCAAAAAAATAAAATACTTTCGAGTATTTGGCGCAAAAAGACGCGATTTGGGTAGCAAAATGCTTGCCACGCCAACCTCAAACGATTTTAATGCATTTTAAAATTGCTCTTAAAATGATTATTCGAATGCGAATACTTAATGAATTTAAACTTAAACGATGAAAGTTTATTACTCGTTATATAATTTTTGCATTTTCAACATTTTTTTTTAAATTTACAAATATGTCTGAGATTTTTGTAAAATTTGAAAGCGTAAAATTGTCATAAAAAATTATACGAATGGGTTAATTCTAGTGCTCATGATACCACACCCTCTTGTTCAGAATCGTTTGCATTTTGCGTTCAAAATTTTCAACTCTCTGTACGTTTGCAGTAATATTAATTTAAAATATTCTTTAAATCAGATTAAATAAATCATTCACCTTTTTTTATCTATTTATTAGGGATTGAATGAAATGTTGCTATTGTTGTTCCCCCATTCCACGATTTCTACTAATTTAAACGGCTTCACCGGTTATATAAGTAATTTTTAATGTATTTTAAAAAGAAAAGCCTTATGACACACGCATTCGTTATACATTTCCATATCGAAGAAGTCGTTGTTTCCATGGCAACAATACTTTTTACTTGAATTGACAATGTTCAGAATCGGGTTTATTATTAAGCTTGAAACAATTTCAATCAATTAAAATTTTGTTTTAAATCGTAAATTACGATCTTTAAATTTCATTATATATACATATAAAAGTGCACACAAAATTATAGTTATAAAAATTTGTTTATTATGGAAGTTAAACTTACATAAACAAGTTCAGCATGAAAATGTTTTTCCTTAAAGCAGGGGTGCAAAAGCCTAGGCGCCAATGGACCGATTCCCACCACTAAATTTTATTAGTATTCTTCGTCAAATTTTATTAGTATACTTCGCCTAAATTTTATTAGTATTCTTATTAGGAGAAGAATACTAACTATTTAGTGGTGGGAATCGCCTAGATTTTTGTACCTCTGCCATAAAGAGTATTTGTTATAAAACCGTATTTCATTAAATTTTATTCCGTCGCAAACTGGTGATAAATCGCCAAATAAACGAAATTTTAATAATTTTTTTACGGATGTTATATCGAGTTTCTGCAGAATTTTTTTATAGACGTATATATCCTCATGAGAAGAATATTCTGTAATTTTTTCAAAATTTTCTGAGTATGCGCTTATGGAGACCTTCCTTGTCAGACGCATCCAAAAGCTAAAAAGGGTATTCTATAAATTGATATTCTAAATATGTTTGCGTTGTTATAATGCAACAGTCATGTTTATCTATGACCCTATAGTTAGGGCATATTCCGAAAAAACCTTTTTAAATAAATCAAGAGCCAAATGCACATCTACGATTTAGATATTCTACCAAAAATTTGACGCTGTGACTGTGTTCCGTGTGTGCGAGATCGGTATCTTGCGCAATTTGACCATCCTTAGTAAGATATAACATAGATAGTCTCAGACGAAATCAAAAGCTAAAAAAGGTATTTTATAAATTGATATTCTAAATATATCTGTGTTGTTATAATACAACAGTCATGTTTAGCTATGACCTTATAGTTAGGGCTTATTCCGAAAACCCTTTTAAAATAACTCAAGAGCCAAATGCACATCTACGATTTAGATATTCAACCAAAAATTTGACGCTGTCACTGTGATCCGAGTGCGCGAAATCAAACCAACGAATTTCGCCGTCTAACTATTTATATTTGCTTTCAGGACTTTTATAGCTACGCTTAAATTGTGCCATTTATTCGAAATGATTAGTTGTATGAAAAGAAAGATATGCATTTTTAATATGCACTTTAAATGTAAATTTGCATTTATTTACTCTTTGCCATTTTTTTGTTTGCTAAAATGTGGTGTAATTTTGTATGGTTTCGAACCCATGGTTTCAATACTAATTACATATATTAATATTTCACTTTTTAATACAAATCTATAAGTAATTCAGTGAGAGTTGAGTACTTCTGTAAAAAATTGAAATATATAAGCTAAAACCCTTTTTAATTACATAGATATCAAGATGCATATTATTTTATTTCAACAATGAGGTTTTCTTTTAAATGCCATATGAGAAATTATATTTTGTATACAATGTTGATAAAATTTTCCATATATTTAAGAATTGTTTCATTTCAAATTAATGCGTTTAATATATCAGTATTGTCTGGAAAACCTTTTATTAGTTTCTATATGCTCCTTTAGATACTATTTTATGATTGATATTTAGTGTATAAGGCACAACTCAGAATGTTTACATTTGTTAAATACAAACCCTTTTGCATTATATGATGAAATAACATGTAGAATGTAATGGTTCAAAGGAGTATCCAAAAAATGGATCACTTATATGTTTAATGTGAAAGTATTTTAAAGTGCACCCATTTTTTTAATACAATTATATTATGTTCAATTTTTCATTAAAAATAATTTATTTTTCATGTTATAAATCGATATATTATACCGTGTGTTAGGCGAAATTCTGACTTGTTTTAAGGAAAATGCAGATTTTAAAAGAATTTCAAAGCAAATATTAATATTGCACTTAGAACAGATAACTGAAAGGGAGTAAAAGAGTCATTTGATGCAATAAGTCAATTTTAAAAAATAAGTATGATATTCCATTCATATATTCCAAATTTCTTTAGTAAAAGTTTTCTAAGCCTCAGAAATGTGTGATCATTCTTTAATTTAGATCTGTAACTAAAATTTTAATTCTGTTTTTTTCTTTCTTTTCAAAGAGATTAATCTCATTCAAACATCATACTTTCAATAAAATTTTCAAAAATATGCCCTGTTATAAAATTATATTCTATCATGCATTTTACCTTTTTGAAAAATGTCAAAAATGAACTTTAAATTTTTTTAATTTGTGATTTGAGAAGTTTTTAAATGAAAAGTTTTATACTTCATATATCTGATTACAAATAAATCAAAAATATAAAAAAAAAATAGTATTCTTTTAAATAAAAAAAATAAATTCCCCATCAATGTTTTAATGCTTGCTGCATTTATACGATATGATGTTTATTAAATTCTTCTTTATAAATACATATTAAAATATTTCCTTTAGAAAAATCAGAAAACTCTTCGATAGAATTTATTTCCAGATTAATTTTAAAAGTTATGTAATTAACATTTATGCTAGTATAGAGAAATTACATTACAAACAAAATTATTTTGTATTTCATTTAACTTAGTATTTATTAATTTTTGTTTTGTATTTCTCTTGAAAATTAAGAAACAATCTTCAGTCAATGCACAATATTAAACACTTTTTTAATTTATTCTGTAAAATCAGTTGAAAGATGAATATGATTTTTTTTTTAAAATATCGTTTATAAATGTTTATTTTTATACTTAAAAATTGTTAGTATTACGACTTAGACTTAAAAGTTAGTTAAGAAAATGTATAACCATTGAATTTCCTCATTTCATGTTACGAAAAAAACCTGCAAGCCTCGGTGAGAATTGACCATATTGCTGTAGGAAGATACCTTCAAAGAGGGCATTTGAAATTACAATGTCCAGAATTATTGTTCTGCTGTAACAAAAAAGTAAAAAACCGCGCACAGTCACCAAGTCCGGACATCCCCGGCTGGTTTCAAATCCACGTACATCACCTAAGCTCCACATTCTGGGGGCCAGAATGCTGAATACTGCGTTCTAAGCTAGAAAATTATTAACAGAAAAAATCTCTGTTGTGTACACTGAAAAATAAGATCTATTATTACGGAAACACACCAAATATGTCCTGGAAAATGTCAACTGCATTGAGTATCGGAGGAAAAAATTGTTGGAACCGCTTAAACCTAGTTCAGAGGAAATAATGATATTTCATCGCATTAATTGCTTATAAACCAAACACTAACGTTGATGAAACAACAATGATAAAAAATACGGAAAGTAAGTAAAATATGCTATTGAACAACTGGAATGTCTATTAACACAAATTATTTGATAAACATATAATGGAAAAGAACGAAATGCATTCTTATAGCAATGTTATTAGTAGCAATTGATAATCCGTTAAATATGACGGAAGAAACATATACTTAAAAAAAGTTTTAGCAAGATATTTACTCAAATTTTATTCAATACAAAAACACACCTATTTTATACATATAATAAAATTATTGAAACAAACTCACATTTTTAGAGTTATTGACACATGATTAAATAAAAAACGGAAGTTGCTACTTTTACTAAATATGTCAAAACTAATATTTAATATACTAAATTAATTTTACCACAATTATTTCTAATTGGTAAAGAAATTATATGAGATGTAATCTTACCAAGTGCGCGAAAAAATCTGGGTCAGGATTGGAACCCGGGATCCCTTGGCTGAAGTTGCTAGTGCTCTACCAACTGAGCAATCCCGGACGAATATGGTTGAACGAATTCATCCAGTTAACCTTAATGTTCATAGCATCTGGTCTGACATCTGAATCAGCCCAACAGAATAAATCACAGGTAATGGGAACTCCAAAAAACGCTGGAGACGTGATTACATGAGATTAGTTTTACCACAATTATTTCTAATTGGTAAAGAAATCCTATGAGATGTAATCTTCCCAACTGGACGAAAAAGTCCGGGCAAGGTTCGAACCCAAGATCTCTTGATTTGCTAAGTTGGTAGAGCATTGCCAGTTTCAGCCAAGGGATCCCGAGTTCGAATCCTCGCCCGGTTTTTCGCCCAGTT